>JALPQD010000453.1:642797-1388335 GCA_023101885.1 Typhlomys cinereus
TTGGAAAAGGATTATGATCGTGGGTAACAATGGGACGACTTCCCACTTTGATCAGGAAATAGACAAGGCTGTCCACTCTCACCACTTCTATTTAATATTGTACTTGACGGTCTTAGCTGAAAACCATAAGCACAAGAAAAAGGACATAAAGGGATCAAGTCGGCAAGGAAGAAGTCAGCTATCCCAATTGCGATGACATGATCGTATAGCTAGTGATCCCAAAAACTCCACCAGGAACAATCCTGGATCTATATGAGAAGTTCAGAAGGGTGCAGAATACAAAATAATGTGCAAAATCAAAGGCCTTCCTATATGCCCCAGAATTAAAGAAGTGAAAAGCTTGAGAGAACCAATCCCATTACTATAGCACTTAAAAAAATGAAATACCTGGTGATCAACCTAACCAAGGAGGTAAAAGACCTTTACAATGAAAACTTTAAAACCCTCAAGAAGAAATAGCAGAAGACACCAGAAGGTGGAAAGACCTCCCTGTTCCTGGATTGGCAGAATCAAACATTGTAAAAAGACCATCCTACAAAGGCAATATACAGTTCATGCTATATACCAATTAAAATCCCAAGCCATTCTTCAAAGACGTTGACACAAACAATCTCAAAGTTCACATGGAGGCACAAAAGGACCCAGGATAGCAACGACAATCCTGGTAACAAAAAACCTGCTGGAGGTATTATCATACCCAACACCAAGTCTATATACCAGATCCATAGTTATAAAGACCGGCTGTACTGGTCCAAAATAGGACAACACAGATCAATAGATAAGCTTGAAAACCAGATATATGCCCACAAAATTACAGCCATTTGATCTTTGACCAGGTGCCAGAGAATCCAAGGAAAAAGAACAGCATTTCAACAACTGGTGCTGGCAAACTGGATCTCCCAGCGAAGATTAAGCTGGACCTACTTGTCACCATGTACAAGATTATTCGAATGATCAAGGACCTTGATACAGGCCAGAGTACTATAAAACCCTTGTTGCAAGGTAGGAACTCCTAGTCAACATTTCCTAAACAGACAGGCCAACATTCCTAAACAGACATCAAAATGGCACGTCATGCTGACACGCTCAAACATCTTTGGAACTTGGAAATTAAAGAGCTTCTGTTCAATAAAGAGATAAAACCGAGCTCAAAGGCAACCCACAGAATGGGAGAAAATCTTCACTAACCACATATCTGATAGAGCTCTGCTGTCCGAGTGCACACAGAACTTAGAAAACTAAAACCCAAGGAAACCAATGTCCAATCAAAAATGGGCCCTGGAGCGTAAAAGAAACTTACCAGGGATGAAATTAAATGTCTAACAAATTCTTAAAAAATTGCTCACTTCCTTAGGCCATCAGGGAAATGCAAATCAAAACTTCCCTCAGGTATCACTCACCCCGGTCAGGTGCAAAAATCCACAATACAGACAACCACAAATGTGGAGAGGATGTGGAGACAGGGGAACTCTCCTACATTGCTGGGTGGTGCGTGCAGGCTCATACAGCCACTCTGGTCGATCCATCTGGAGATTCTAAAGAAATTAAAGTTGACATGCCCATATGACCCCGCTATCCCACTTTTGGATAACCCCCATTGCAGCAGAGTTTCACTCGCTCGCACAAGCACGACCATGTTCATAGCGCACTGTTTACAATAGCAAAGTCATGGAATCAACCCAATGTCCACCAGTTGACGAGTTGAATACGGAAAACTGGTACTCTATACAATGGAGTATTTTCTACAGCCATCAAAAATGATGAATTACTGGAATTTGCAGGAAATGGATGTCATTAGAAGCATTTATTAAGTGAAGTATCCCAAACCCAAATTAAGTGCGTTATGTACTCCCTAATAGGTGGCTCCTAGTACCAAAACCCACTCGGCCTACCTTGAGACACATAGGTAAATCTTTGTATATCTACAGTAATTATTAACAGGAGGGATGGGTGGAGGGCCATACCTGAAACAAGGAGAGAAGTGATCATGTTGCAGTAGAGAAAAATAGGCCTCTATCAGGACTGCCAGATAAGTAATGTGACACCTGTTAAGTTCACAGACGTTCGTTTCTGTCATTTACAACTAAGTGGGTATGATCTCCTAGAAGGGGAGGAATATTAGGTGCTAGATAAAAAAGTAACCATTTTGGAAGGGTGATGAACCCTCCCTCACTGAGGTTTCCTACTTTTTTTACATCTGCTCTTGAATGTGCTCTTATAATAAGACTCCAGTTTAACAGCTTTTTGTCTCTGGCCAGGGGGTGACTACAGTGCCTCCGGATGGAGTAAAGGGCATTGCAGGAAGCAGCAAAACTACAAAGAAAATCAACAAACCACAATCCAGAACTTCAGAGACTCTTATCTTACCACCTAGAACTAGGCCAGACTAATCTCTCCCCCATCCTGAAGCTCGGGACATTTGCGGGAGAGAGGCTCGAAGAGTGTAAGAGCAAACGGGTGGGAGGAGCAATGATTTGCAAGACCACTCCACACGAGTTAGTGGCTGACGCCATCTAATTGGACTTTGCATGCCCTGCCCATGTCCAAACCATTGACCTCACAAAGTCCGAGCATCTGCTAAAGGCACCAATATCCTTGTGAGGCAAGGGCATTGGAGCCACAGTAGTTTTCCTATGCTTAAGTGGAACCCGGGAAGTTCAGGGAAATGCACTGGGTCCATGTAGGTCATCGGAGAGGAGGCCCAGAGGGAGTCAGGGCATGTACAAGAAAGGGCTCTCTGAACTGGGTGAGGCCTGGGGGATGGGAGGAGGAGTGGGAGGGGCAGCAGGGGGTTTGGGGGCAGGAGAAGGGAGGGAGGGAACTGGTTGTACCTATTAAGTTGTATGAGCTGAATAATAATAAAAAATGATTTAAATTTAAAAAAAAAAGAAATACCCATCCTGATTCAGGCAATACAGAACACCAAATACTCAGGCCAAAAAAAAAAAAAAAAAGAACAATCTGTTACATATGATAGGCCACCTACCAACTATCATAAAGAAAAGTCTTGAGGGTTCCAGACAAAATAAGCAAGTCACAACAGGGTAAACCCATCGAAATAAACAACTGATTTCTCTATACAGTTGACAAAAAGCCAGAAAAGCCTGAGAAACACAATACAAGTTCTGATTGAACAAAAAATGCCAACTCAGATTTTATATCAGCAAAATTGGTTGGTCATAATAGAAGGTTAAAGATAAATATTCCATGACTATATTCTAAATCTTATTTATACTAAGCCAGGGTACAGAGAATACTGGAAAGAAATGTGCATATGGAAGAGAACGGATATACCCATCAAAGAAGTGAAAAGAAATAAATAATATCGCAAAATTGTTGAATAAGAGACAAAGAAGCAATACCACAAGATCAACAAAATGTCAGGACCACATTAACTACTAGATATAACTTAAGTCAGTGGACTCAACAACCTCAATCAAAAAACATGAGCTTAGACTTGGATTCAAACATCATGACCCATCCATTCTCTGCCGCCAATAAATGCACCCTACATGAAGATAAACAATTCCTTAGGGTAAAAGGATTACCAAAAGTACTCCAAGCATATGGAAATGGAAACAAGCAGGAATTGCCATCTTAATATCAGAAAAAATAGATTCAAAACTAAACTACACTGTATAAGGTGCCAAATGGTTACTACTCTTAGTAAGAGAAAAATTCCAGTCAAGAATTTATCGTCTAAACATACAGCACCAAACATGGGAACAACCAAATGCATAAAACAAACATTACTGGGGACAAAACAACTAATCAACCCCAACACAGTACTAGTTGGAATTTCAATACCACCTCTTAACAACTGGACAGGTCAACAGCCAAAGTAAGCAGAGACACATTTGAGCTTAAATGAAAACCTATAGATATCTACAGCACATTTCAACCAACACTAAAAAATACACAATCTACTTAGATCCTGAGTAAAAGACTTAATGTGGGACTTGAAAGCCCTAGAATAAAGAAAACAACCAATCCTAAAGTAGCCACACAGGAGAAATATCTATGATCTGCAGCGAAACAATGAATTGGAAATGAAAAGACAATACAAAAATAATCGATGAAACAAGACCCGTTTTTGAAAGCTAAACAATGCTGACAAGCCCTTACCTTCACTAACCAAAGAAGAGAGAGACCATCAAATACACAAAATCAGAAAAGGGGGAATTACAACAGAATTGGAGAAAATCCAAGACAACTTAAAAAATTGATGTTCTTTCAATGGTAATCTAAAGGCATGGATGAGTTCCAAGTCATGTACTATCAAAAACTGATTCAAGACAAAATAAATACATTAATAGCCATTAACAAGAGATGAAATTCAGTAATTATAAGTCTCCCAAAAAAAAAAAACCAGTACCAAAGAGATTCAGTGCAGATACTACCAGCCTTCAGAGGGAACTAACACCATTTCTCTCAAGATTACTCCTATAAATAGAGAAAAAGTTTTACTCCCAAACTCTTTCTATGATGCTAATACAATTCTGATTCTGAAGGCAAAGACATACCCAGGAAAGAGAATTGTAGGCTCTCTCCCTAATGAACACAGACGCAAAAATCCTCATAAATACTCTCAACTGAATCCAAATCACATCTGAAAGATCATACACCATGGTCAAGTAGGATTCAGATCAGGAATGTGAGTATGGTTTAATATACATAAATCATAAACATGATTCCTCATATTACAGACACAAAAAACAAAATCATATGATCCTGCAATTGATGAAGGAAGAGCATTCAATAAAATCCAAGATCTTTCATGATAAAAGTTTTTGGAAAAAACAGGAAGGGGATTCATTTCAACTTGATAAAGGCTATGTGAGCCTAAAGCAAGAATCATCCTAAATAAGGAAAAACTTGAAGCATTGCAATTCTATCTAAATGAGACAAAGCAGTCTACTTTACACTCCTGTTCAATATAGTGCTTGAAGTCTTAGCTAGAGCAATAAGGCAAGACAGGAAACAAAAGGTAAAGATAAAATAATGCAGAGGTCAAAATGTGTCTATTTGCAGATGATATGATTCTATACTTGAAAGATGTATATAACTCTACCAAGAAAACTCTCGAATTAATAAACCAATTCAGTAAAGTGGAGGCTACAAAACCAACATACAAAACAGTAGCCTTCCTGTATACAAAGACAAAATACGCTGAGAAAGAAATGAGAGCATCAATCACATTCACCAAAGCTAAAAAGAAAAAATACCTTGGAATAAACTTAACCATGAAATACAAGACCTGTACAGTGGAAACTACAAGACCCTGCTGAAAGAATTAGGAATATAATAGAATTTGGAAGACCTCCCATGGTCATGGATTGGAAGTATCCATATTGTGAGAAGACCATTCCTACCCAAAACCAATATACAGATTTAAAGCATTCCCAATTAAAACCCCAGTGCAGTTCCTCACAGACTGGAAAAAACAATCTCAAAATTCATATGGAAGAAAGAAAGCCTGATAGCCAAAACAATTTTGGCAGTAAGAAGACTGAGAAGAGGTATCACCATACCATATTCCAAGTATATTACCGAGCTGATATATAAACACAGCTTGTCTGGCACAAGGTAGTATATCGATCAATGATCCGAACAGAAGATCCAGATTAATAATCTCCTATACCTATAGCCACTTAATTTTTGGTTAAAGTTGCCAAGCATACATACTGGGAAAAAGACAGCATCTTCCACAAGTGGCATTAGGCAAACTTCACATCTACATGTAGGAGAATAAAAAATTGCTGTTGCCTTTCTCCTTAACAAAAGTCAATGTCAAATGGATCATAACCTTGATATTAGACCGGAAATCTGAAATATTAGAAGCACAAATAGGAAGTACACTTGAATTGATAGGCCTAGGTAAAGACTTTCTAAGCAGAACAATGCTCAAGAACTAAGAACCAAAATCAGCAAATGGGATGTCATGAAATTATAAAGCTTCTGTTCTGCAAAAGAAACAGCTAAGACCTATTACTGAAGATCAACAAAATGGATCTAGAACACTGGCAAAATATCAACTGAGAACTGGTCTGGCTTTCTCCTTGGCTGGACGATTACTATAGAAGTTATGGGGGAGAGAATAATCACAAGCCCCATCAAGCAAGATCTGTAGTTGCAATATAAATCACCACAAAATGGACCACAGTGTAATAGTGGCATGAGTATCAGAAGCAATAACAGTTTCTGATGGATTCAACTACTTTGTCAGAGGGTACTGTTACTTAAACTGAGCAAGAACTTTAAAAAGGGAGGGGCAAATAGATCATAGGGAAGACAGCCATAAACCTATAGTAGAGACGTACATCAAGACTTGGTAGCTGTTATTCTTCTATGATGGGACTTACAGTGGAAACCTGTTCTAAAGCTGGATATGAGGGAAAGCACATATCAATGGGTGGCCTGAAGAGAAGTAACTTGATATACATGAGGCCTGACACCCACAGAGTAGAAGGTCAGAGTGAACTCTGAGGTCCATAGAAGACACACAGGCAGAAGAGTGGGAGAGAGTGGAGAGAATGGTGAAGGAGAAGGGGTGGAGAGAGAGAGGGAAGCTGGGTGAAATTCCATATGCTTGTAAAAGTAAAAAAAAATAAAATACTAAGAAGAAAAAAATAAAAAAAAGAAAACGGTCTTATTGTTTCTCATGGTGATATATGTTTCAATATATTTTTGCTAAAACTATTGAAGGCATGCTTTATATCTGCTGGAATACATTTTCCCTCAAAAAGGAGTCCTATTCTAGCATTTCCTTGCTTTTTGTACTTGAATATTTTTCTTTTTCTTAATACATTTTCTATGCTTTTTAATAGGTTTTGCGTAGCAAAAGGGGAAGCTGTTTTGAGTGGTTTCTATGCTTGGTGCCACTGGCCTCTAAACTGAGTTCATGCCATTTTGGAAGTATGGTAAATGTTCTTGCTCACTTTTTTAAAAAATCTCATTACCCATCAGGTACAGTGTCTGTGACTCTAATCTCAGGACTTGGTAGACTGTGGAGAAGTGCTATTTGAATTCCAAAGCTTGAAACCCATCCTTAGTGGACATAATGAGACCTTCCTTATGTATCAAAAAAACAAGAAGAAAGTAAATAATTTTCTGAATTTTATTCTCTATTGCAAGTATAATAGATGTTACAGCATTTGCCTTTTCCTTGTTCTATTCATACCAATATTCTTAAATTATTTTAAAATACTTTTACCTTTAGTAGTATTTCTCACAATTTGTATGTTTTTATTATGTTTGTTTCATGGTTTTCAACCTATAGTTATGATTATGTGGTTTTCTTTTAAGTCACTGCTCTAAACATCTGTTGTTCTTGGTCTTCAATTATATTTAGGGATGGAGGATTGGGTTTTCTTAAGTAAATAATCAAAAAAGATCTGCTTTGCCATTTCTACAGTCTTGTTTCATCACCATCCTTTTCCAGAGGAAATCTGGCTCTGAGATGTGTATATCTCACTCTTTGTGGTGTGTGTGTGTGGTGTGTGTGTGTGTGTGTGTGTGTGTGTGTTTATGTGCTTTGTCTAAAAGTAGGGTTCATGACAGAAAGAAAGAAAAAGAAAACTCACACCATAACTCCTATTTTTTACATGTAGAATTTAGCTTCCTAACACACAAGTTTTACCTTAAGGGGTTATTTTCATTATACAAAATGGAATTGGTATTTACAAGAATTTTCTGTAAAACTTCACTTACCGTTACTATTGTGTCCTGTCTACTGTTAATCTTCACAACAATGAATACAATTTTGATCAAATATATGGTTTTGCCTTCACAGTAACCTTTACTTTTGAATGGTCCTTGTTGATTTCTGATTGAATACCTCCTGTTTATTCAATAATGACCTAAATAAATCACTTTTTTATATTTTTGAAATTCATTAGCTATTCTGTATAATGATGGACTCCATGACTCAAAGAGTTAAGCCTAACACCCTTCATATGTAGGAGTCATATTTGCAATTTTCCTTCTAATTCAATGGTCTCAATATGGAATGAGACAAATATGTAGCAGGTCTGCCCGAAATGTGAATGATTATTTGTAAATGCATAAGACACATAAACAAATTAAAGAAAAATGATGAACTGAGACGATGGGGCCTATTATACAAAAAGACAAAGTGTTGGTTCTTTTTCAAAGAAATAATGGTCCATCTGAAAAATATTGACTATTTTCTGTTTCAATATGTACCCAATAGTATTTTATTTTTCTATATGTTGTGATTTGCAATGTTTTGATAACCCTGAAATAAATACTAATATTATCCCCTAATACATATACCGAAGGAAAGCAGAAAGAGAAATCAAATAGTTTGCTAAAGACACACAGATCATACCCAACTTGTTGAAATTTAAACCTATGTAGTCTGACTCTAGATGCTAACTAATTTTGAGTCTGGAGTTTAGTTCCTATCAGATACGTCCTAACTAGAGTGAAGGATACGCCACATGTACTTACAGAACCACTCAAAAAAAAAAAAAACGACAGAAAATATAATTAAATTAATGTTTTCAATTTCATTAACCAATAATCACATATTAAATACAATTATTCAAATTTTGGCCTTGCCTCTCCCCACCCTGTCCCTGCCCCAGGAAGTTCATAGAAAATAGGTGGTTGCTTATCCCAAGGAAGGTCATAGCAAATGCCCCCCTTTCCTTAGCTAGTCATAAAACCTAAAATTATCCCTCTAACCTACCCCTGTCTTTCTGTCTTGGAACTACTCTGACTTACTTTGTCTGATATAGATCATGAGACCCCCAACCGACCCCCCACACACTTGTTCCAGAATGGGGCTGACTTGAAAGGAAAGAAAGCTGCAGAGAGAGCCGAGAAAGAATCTGAACAGACAGGCTGTGCTGGGTTTTCCCCCCTCCGCCTGTTAGCATTAGCTTTTGTTCCATTCCATTTCAACAAGACGATCTTTTCTCCGTCAGACCTGATCATGAAAGTGGATAGTTCAGCCTGTGTTTTGGGTGTTCTTTCTGTAGGTCTGAGTCCAGAAAATTGGGAGCAAATCAATCTGTTATGCTTTTCCCTTGTTAACCTGTCTTTTGTTTTAGGGGTGCCTGCAGGGGTCCTTCATTATGTGCAGGGGGAGGGATCACTTCCCTTTTCTCTGCTATACAGGCTTTGAAAGTACAGTTGTACAAACTACACCATTGGAAAAGTTCTAACAGAGGCTAGCCATGGGTCAGGGAAATGGCTTAGTTTGGTTGGTTTCAAGGCCTGACCCCATACTCAGAACCCAGAAACCAAGAGACCCAGTTGGCTAATTTTCTTTGGAGATTAAGTTTTGATAAAACAACAGTGGTTATATTATTTAATTACCCATATACATACTTACAGGCTTCTGCTAATTATTATGTGAGTGTATATCTGTGCACACACACAACTCTAGAGGAAATACTCCAAGTCGTTAGATGAATCTGTGTTACAGCAAAACCACTTTTCACATTTTTGCATGTGTGTGTGTATGTGTGTGTGTGTTTGTGTGTGGTGTGGTATGTGTATCAGGGCACTGTGTGTGCCTGTGGAGGCCCAAAGGTGACTTGGGAATCACCCTGGATTGTGCGACCTCCTCTTTGCTTTTCTCTGGAGTTTTCCAAGCTCTACCTTGCCAGGCCAGAAGTGCAGGCCACTGCATTTCCGCCTAGCATCTTTTTATGTGGGTCTGGGATGGAGCTCAGGACCTTCTGCTTGTGAGGCAAGGCTTAATCCCTCAGGCATCTCTCCAGCCCCAAACAACTTTCTTTCAGAGCAGGGCCTATGTGGGCCCAGTCTGCCGTTGAACTTCCATTCCATCCTACCTCAATCTTCGAAGCACAGGCTTTACAAACCCATGCCACCAAGCTTGGTTCTGGCTCTTAAAGGAGGTTAGTCCAACTTTTTCTTTACTATATTTTTCTGTGTTCTCCAAAATTTTCCATGACGAGGAGGATTCCTTTGACATTTGAAACAGTTAGGCCATTTATTTTAAAATGCACTCCACTTAGGATCATTAATTTGATCAATCACCTAATATGCATTCAATGAGGTATGCTAGGCTGGATCTAGGCACTGGGAGACAGAGAGATTGAAAGAGAAAGGAGCCATCATTTATCCAGTGCCCGATATTTACAAGGCATATTTGGATGTTGGTTCATTCATCCTCCAACAACTCTGGGAAGTAGTTTCTACTGCAGTCACTTCGTAGAAGATCGAGACTCAGAGAGCTCAAGTGGCCTGGCTAAGTCCTCTGGTTAAGTTGTAGAAATGCTGGGCCTAGAAGCCTGCCTATATTCGTTAATTACGTGCTGTTTTCTCTCCTCCTACATTCACTTGTACACTCCCACTTTGAGTCCTAGCCTTTTAACCTTAAAACCTCCCGGGGGTATAAGACAAGGCAGTTCAGGTCTCCTCCCAGTTTAAGGATGTCCACGGAGTCCAAAGTCCACCCTGTACGTAGGGAGAGGCTCCGTGCCTTGAGAGTTTGCGAAGATAGAACTCTGGCTCTCAGCCATCCTAAAAGTGCATCTTAAAAGTCCCAAATCTCCACTGCTGCTCCCAAGATTTTGGATTGCAAATGGAAGATTCATTGGGTTCTGGCTTAACAAGCACTTCCCAGCCTTTAATGCGCATATAATCACCTGGAGGAGCTCTTATTAAAATGTGATTCTTATCTAGAGGGTAGCTAGGTGGGGTTAGGGAAGGGGGTGTTTTGGCATTTCCATTAAATTCCAGGTGATGCTGAAGTGGCCAGTTGGGACGATTGCATACCAGACACTAAGGGAGATAGAGGGCTATACTAGATTTAAATCTCAGCCATCTCTCCAGTTCTCGGGCTTGGGATGAATTGGGGAGCCAGAAGAAGAGCCCCGGGCTCTGACTGCATCTGGAAAGGATGCCAGTCACCCCATGAAAAGACAGAGGTTGTCCAGGACCTGCCCTAAGAAAGAAGATGCCTCGCTTTCCTCTGACCTCCTGTGGATAAGAGGCATTCTCTCTGTGGTCCCTGAATAGCCGCCCTCTTACCTCCCAACCATCGGCTGGCCTTCCCGTGGGAGCTGGGGAAGCACTTCCTGCCTGGCAGACTTAATATTTTTTGGTGTGGTGTCATGCTGGGAAGATTATGATGTTGTACCCACCCAGGGAAGCTGCTAGGTCAGCCCCAAAGTGCAGAGAACAGTGGGAAAGGGGTGGCGAGGATGTAGAGAACATTTAAATGTTATTATACAATATAGTTGAGGCTGTTACATGAAGTCAGATTTGGGTATAGATTCCTTCCTTCCTTCCTTCCTCCTTCCTTCTCCTTCCTCCTTCCTTCCTTCCTTTCTCTCCTCTTCTTCCTCTTTCTTTCTTTTTTCTTTCTTTCTTTCTTCTTTCTTCTTTGCTTTCTTTCTTTCTTTCTTTCTTTCTTTTTCTTTCTTCTTCTTTCTTTCTCTCTTCCTTCCTCTCTTTCTCTTTCTTTCTTCCTTCTTCTTCCTTTTTGTCTTTTCAGTCCTTCCTCTCTCCTCCTTCCTTTTTCTTTCTTTCCTTCCCTTTTTTTTTTGTTCCTTCTCCTTCTTTCCTTCTTTCTGTCCTTCTTTTTCTCTCTCTCTTTTTATTTTCTTCTGGGAGATGGAATTCTAAACTGACACATGTTAGGGAACCATTCTACTACTAAGCTACACCCACATAGTCCCTATGACTTTTAAATTGACAGAAACATTGGTTGTGGTTATTGTTTGGTTGTTAGAGACACAAGGTATCATTAGCCAAGGCTAGCCCAATTTCTATAGCTGAGGATAGACCTAATTCTCCTACCTCTTTCCTTTTTCTTTGTGTGTGTGTGTGGTGATGTGTGTTGTGTGTGTGTGTGTGTGTGTACGCGTGCGTGCGCACTCGAGCGCCTTATGGAGAGCCACGGGTGATACTGGGAATCATGTTGGATTGTTTCTTCTTTATTGCTTTGCTCTGGGATTTTTTAGGCTCTGCTTCTAGGGTCAGCACTGCACCCATCCCCATCCACTATGCATTTTTGCGTGGATCTAAGATCTGAACTTAGTCCTTTGCTTGCTAGGCAAGACTAAATTTTAACTCCTTAGCCATCATCCCAGCCCTGCCTCCATTTCTTGAGTGTGTGATACAAGTGATTCCATTTCGTGCCGTTGTTGATTTAATTGGGGCTTCCTGCAGGCTAGGCAAGCACTCTACCAACTGAGTTAACCCCAACCTTTTACAATAGAAGCATTTAACATAAGAAGCAAGGTGAAAGAAGAAGCAAAACTGGCTAGGAACTAACTGGAGGAGGGTTGTATGAGAAAGGACAGCGTAGAGGGGGATGGGAGGGAGTATTCAAAGTACATTCTATACTGCATGAAAATGATCTTAGATGACTCCATTTTATTTTTTAACTTTATTTATTTATTTTGTTGTGTGGTGTGTGTTGTGTGTGTGTGGTGTGAGAGAGAGGAGAGAGAGAGAGAGAGGAAAGAGAGAGAGACGGGGAGAGAGGCGGGGGAGAGAGAGAGAGGAGAGAGAGAGAAGGTATTATGTGTCCTGTGGAGGATCAGGGTGACTTCGGGAATCATCCTGGATTGCTTCTACCTCCTTTTTTGCTTCTTGTGGGATTTCCAGGATAGGCCCACCAGGGCTGAAGTGCAGACTGCCACCATTTCTGCATCACGTTTTTATGTGGAACCTGGGATTCCAAACTCAGGACCTTCTGCTTTTTAGGCAGATGCTTAACCATTGAGCCATCTCTCAGCCCGATTTAACTTTTTTTATTTTGTTTTTCTACTTTTTACAGAGGCAAAAATGTTGAATAATTTGTATTTTAATATGTGATTAATTGGTTAATGAAAATTGAAAACATTTAATTTAATTATATTTTCTGTCGTTTTTTTTTTTTTGAGTGGTTCTGTAAGATACATGTGCGTATCCTTCACTCTAGTTAGGACGTATCTGATAGGAACTAAACTCAGACTCATAAAATTTAGTTAGCATCTAGAGTCAGACTACATAGGTTTAAAATTTCAACAATGTTGGGTATGATCTGTGTGTCTTTAGCAAACTATTTTGATTTCTCTTTCTGCTTTCCTTCTGTATATGTATTATGGGGATAATATTAGTATTTATTTCAGGGTTATCACAAACATTGCATAAATCATAAAAATATAGAAAAATAAAATACTATCTGGTACATATTAAAACAGAAAATAGTCAATATTTTTCAGATGGACATTATTTCTTTGAAAAAGAACCAAACCTTTGTCTTTTGTATATAATGCCCCATCGTCTCAGTTCATCATTTTTCTTTAATTTGGTTTATGTGCTTCTTATGCATTTACAAATACATTCATTCACATTTCTGGCAGACCTGCTACATATTTGTCTTCATTCCATATTGAAGACCCATTGAAATTAGAAGGAAAATTGCAAATATGACTCCTACATATGAAGGGTGTTAGGCTTCTTAACTCTTTGAGTCATGAGTCCATCATTATACAGAATAGCTTAATGAATTTCAAAAATATAAAAAAGTGATTTATTTAGGTCATTATTGAATAAATCAGGATGTATTCAATCAGAAATCAACAAGGACCATTCAAAAGTAAAGGTTACTTGAAGGCAAAACCATATATTTGATCAAAATTGTATTCATTGTTGTGAAGATTAACAGTAGACAGGACACAATAGTAACGGTAAGTGAAGTTTTACAGAAAATTCTTGTAAATACCAATTCCATTTGTATAATGAAAATAACCCCTTAAGGTAAAACTTGTGTTTTAGGAAGCATAATTTCTACATGTAAAAAATTAGGAGTTATGGTGTGAGTTTTCTTTTTCTTTCTTTCTGTCATGAACCCTACTTGTTAGACAAACACATAAACACACACACACACACACACACACACACACACACACACACACACACACAAAGAGTGAGATATACACATCTCAGAGCCAGATTTCTCTCTGGAAAAGGATGGTGATGAAACAAGACTGTAGAAATGCAAAGCAGATCTTTTTTGATTATTTACTTAAGAAAACCCAATCCTCCATCCCTAAATATAATGAAGAACCAAGGAACAACAGATGTTTAGAGCAGTGACTTAAAAGAAAACCACAATAATCATAACTATAGGTTGAAAACCATGAAACAAACATAATAAAAACATACAATATTGTGAGAAATACTACTAAAGGTAAAAGTTATTTAAAATAATTTAAGAATATGATGGTATGAATAGAACAAGGAAAAAGGCAAATGCTGTAACATCTATTATACTTGCAATAGAGAATAAAATTCAGAAAATTATTTACTTTCTTGTTTTTTTGATACATAAGGAAGGTCTCATTATGTCACTAAGGATGGTTTCAAGCTTTGGAATTCAAATAGCACTTCTTCCACAGTCTACCAAGTCCTGAGATTAGAGTCACAGGACACTGTACCTGATAGGGTAATGAGATTTTTAAAAAAGTGAAGCAAGAACATTTACCATACTTCCAAAAAGGCATGAACCTTCAGTTTGAGAGGACAGTGAGCACCAAGCATAGAAACCACTCAAAACAGCTTCCCCTTTTTGCTACAGCAAAACCTTATTATAAAAAGATCATAAAAATTATTAAGGAAAAAAGAAAAATATTCAAGTACAAAAAGCAATGAAAATGCTAGAATATGACTCCTTTTTGAGGGAAAATGTATTCCAGCAGATATACAGCATGCCTTCAATAGTTTTAGCAAAAATATATTGAAACATATATCAACCATGAGAAATCAATAAGACCGTTTTCCTTTTGTTTTATTTCTTTTCTTCTTAGTATTTTTTATTTTTTTTACTTTTACAAGCATATTGGGTGTTCATCCCAGCTTCCCTCTCTCTCTCTCCACCCCTTTCCATTCACCATTCTCTCCAATCTCTCCCACTCTTCTGCCTGTGTGTGCTTCTATGGATCCTAGAGTTCACTCTGACCTATCTACTCCTGTGGGTGATCAGGCCTCAGTGGTATATCAAGTTAACTCTCTTCAGGCCATACCACAGATATGTGCCTTTCCCTTCATAATCCAGCTTTAGATACAAGGTTTCCACTGTAAGTGCCCATGCTATAGATATAAAACAGCTACCTACATAGTACTTTGATGTACTGTCTTCATAGCTATAGGTTTATTGGCTGTCTTCCCTATTGATCTATTTCCCTCACTTTTATTTAATATGTTCTTGCTCTAGTTTAAAGTAACAGGGATGTGTACCCCTCTGAGAAGTAGGTATAGAATCCAATCAGATAACTGTTAGTTGTCTTCTTGATACTCATGCCACTATACACTGATGGCGCATGTTTCTGTGGTGATTTATATTGCAACTTACAGATCTTATGCCATTGATGGGGCTTGTGATTATTTCTCTCCACCAGTAACTTCTATAGTTAAGTCGTCCAGCAAGGAGAAAGGCCATGTACCAGTTCCAGTTGACATATTTTGCCTGTGTTCTATGATCCATTTATGTTGCATCTTCAGTAATAGGGTCTTACTGTTTCTTTTGCAGAACAGAAGCTTTATAATTTCATGACATCCCATTTGCTGATTATTGGTCTTAGTTCTTGAGCATTTGTTCTGCTTAGAAAGTCTTTACCTAGGCCTATCAATTCAAGTGTACTTCCTATTCTTTCTTCTAATAATTTCAGAATTTCCGGTCTAATATCAAGGTTATTGATCCATTTGACATTGACTTTTGTGTAAGGAGAAAGGCAACAGTCAATTTTTATTCTCCTACATGTAGATGTGAAGTTTGCCTAATGCCACTTGTGGAAGATGCTGTCTTTTTCCCAGTATGTATGCTTGGCAACTTTAACCAAAAATTAAGTGGCTATATGTATAGGAGATTATATCTGGATCTTCTGTTCGGATCCATTGATCGATATATCTACTCTTGTGCCAGTACCAAGCTGTTTTTATTATTATAGCTCTGTAATATACTTTGGAATATGGTATGGTGATACCTCTTTCAGTCTTCTTACTGCCCAAAATTGTTTTGGCTAATCATGGCTTTCTATTCTTCCATATGAATTTTGAGATTGTTTTTCCAGTTCTGTGAGGAACTGCACTGGGGTTTTAATTGGAATTGCTTTAAATCTGTATATTGTTTTGGGTAGGATGGTCATTCTCACAATATGGATACTTCCAATCCATGACCATGGGAGGTCTTTCCAAATTCTATTATCTTCCTTAATTTCTTTCAGCAGTGTCTTGTAGTTTCCACTGTACAGGTCTTGTATTTCATTGGTTAAGTTTATTCCAAGGTATTTTTTTTCTTTTTAGCTTTGGTGAATGTGATTGATGCTCTCATTTCTTTCTCAGCGTATTTGTCTTTGGTATACAGGAAGGCTACTGTTTTTTGTATGTTGGTTTTGTAGCCTGCCACTTTACTGAAATTGTTTATTAATTCGAGTAGTTTCTTGGTAGAGTTATATACATCTTTCAAGTATAGAATCATATCATCTGCAAATAGACACATTTTGACCTCTGCATTATTTATCTTTATCCATTTTGTTTCCTTGTCTTGCCTTATTGCTCTAGCTAAGACTTCAAGCACTATATTGAACAGGAGTGGTAAAAGTAGACTGCTTTGTCTCATTTTAGATATAAGTTGCAATGCTTCAAGTTTTTCCTTATTTAGGATGATTCTTGCTTTAGGCTCATCATAGCCTTTATCAAGTTGAAATAGATCCCCTTCCTGTTTTCTCCAAAACTTTTATCATGAAAGAATCTTGGATTTTATTGAATGCTTCTTCTTCATCAATTGACAGGATCATATGATTTTGTTTTTTGTGTCTGTTAATATGAGGAATCATGTTTATTGATTTATGTATATTAAACCATACTCACATTCCTGATCTGAATCCTACTTGACCATGGTGTATGATCTTTCAGATGTGATTTTGGATTCAGTTGAGAGTATTTTATTGAGGATTTTTGCGTCTGTGTTCATTAGGGAGATTAGCCTACAATTCTCTTTCCTTGGTATGTCTTTGCCTTCAGAATCAGAATTGTATTAGCATCATAGAAAGAGTTTGGGAGTAATACTTTTTTCTCTATTTTATGGAGTAATCTTGAGAGAAATGGTGTTAGTTCTCCTCTGAAGGCCTGGTAGTATTCTGCACTGAATTCATTTGGTACTGGGTTTTTTTTATTTGGGAGACTTATAATTACTTGAATTTCATCTCTTGTTAATGGCTATTTAATGTATTTATTTTGTCTTGAATCAGTTTTGATAGGTTACATGTACTTAGGAACTCATCCATTTCCTTTAGATTATCCAATTTGAAAGAACATCAATTTTTTAAGTTGTCTTTGGATTTCTCCAATTTTCTGTTGTAATTCCCCCTTTTCTGATTTTGTGTATTTGAGTGTTCTCTCTCTTCTTTTGGTTAGTGAAGGTAAGGGCTTGTCAGCATTGTTTATCTTTCAAAAAACTAGGTCTTTGTTTCATCGATTATTTTTGTATTGTCTTTTTCATTTCCAATTCATTGATTTCTGCTCAGATCATAGATATTTCTTCCTGTGTGCTACTTTTAGGATTGGTTTGTTTCTTTTATTCTATGGCTTTCAAGTCCAACATTAAGTCTTTTACTCAGGATCTAAGTAGATTGTGTATTTTTTAGTGTTGGTTGAAATGTTCTGTAGATATCTATAAGGTTTCATTTAACTCCAATGTGTCTCTGCTTACTTTTGGCCTGTTGACCTGTCCAGTGTTAAGAGTTGGGTATTGAAATTTCCAACTAGTACTGTGTTGGGGTTGATTAGTTGTTTTGTCCCCAGTAATGTTTGTTTTATGCATTTGGTTGTTCCCATGTTTGGTGCATGTATGTTTAAGACGATAAATTCTTGCTGGAATTTTTCCTCTACTAAGATGTAGTAACCATTTGCACCTTATACAGTTTAGTTTAGTTTGAAGTCTATTTTGTCTGATATTAAGATGGCAATTCCTGCTTGTTTCCATTTTCCATATGCTTGGAGTACTTTTGGTAATCCTTTTACCCTAAGGAAGTGTTTATCTTTCAATGTAGGGTGCATTTATTGGCGGCAGAGAATTGATGGGTCATGATGTTTAATCCAAGTCATAAGCTCATGTTTTTTGATTGAGGTGTTGAGTCCACTGACATTTAAAGTTATTATCATAAGGTATTTAATGGTTCCTGACATTTTGTTGATCTTGTGGTACTTGCCTTCTTTAGTCTCTTATTCAACAATTTTGCTGATATTATTTATTTCTTTTCACTTCTTTGATGTGTATATCCTTCTCTTCCATATTGCACATTTCTTCCAGTATTCTCTGTACCCCTGGCTTAGTATAAATATAGATTTTAGAAATATAGTCATGGAATATTTATCTTTAACCTTCTATTATGACCAACAATTTTGCTGGATATAATAATCTGAGTTGGCATTTTTGTTCAATCAGAACTTGTATTGTGTTTCTTCAGGCTTTTCTGGCTTTTGTCAACTGTATAGAGAAATCAGTTGTTATTTCGATGGGTTTACCCTGTATGTGACTTGCTTATTTTGTCTGGAACCCCTCAAGATCTTTTCTTTTATGTATATATTTGGTAGGTGGCCTATCATATGTAACAGATTGTTCTTTTTTTTTTTTTTTTTGGCCTGAGTATTTGGTGTTCTGTATTGCCCTTGAATCAGGATGGGTATTTCTTTTTTTTTAAATTTAATACATTTTTATTATTATTTCAGCTCATACAAACTTAATAGGTACACCAGTTCCCTCCCTCCCTTCTCCTGCCCCCAAACCCCCTGCTGCCCCTCTCCTCACTCCTCCCTCCCCATCCCCCAGTGCCTCACCCCAGTTCCCAGAGAGCCCTTTCTTGTACATGCCTGACTCTCCTCTGGGCCCTCCTCTCCGATGACCTACATGGACCCAGTGGCATTTCCCTGAACACTTTCCCGTGTTCCACTTAAGCATAGGAAAACTACTGTGGCTGCCAATGCCTTGCCTCCAAGGATATTGGTGCCTTTAGCAGATGCTAGACTTTGTGAGGTCAATAGTGTGTTGGACATTGGGCAGGGCATGCAAAGTCCAATTATGATGGCGTCAGCCCTAACTCGTGTGGAGTGTCTTGCAAATCATTGCTCCTCCCACCCTTTTGCTCTTACACTCTTACTGCCCTCTCTCCCGCAAATGTCCCTGAGCTTCAGGATGGGGAGAGATTAGTCTGGCCTAGTTCTAGGTGGTAGATATAGAGTCTCTGAAGTTCTGGATTGTGGTTTGTTGATTTTCTTTTGTAGTTTTGCTGCTCCTGCAATGCCCTTTACTCCATCCTGATGGGCACTGTATGTCACCCCCTGGCCAGAGACAAAAAGCTGTTAAACTGGAGTCTTATTATAAGAGCACATTCAAGAGCAGATGTAAAAAAAGTAGGAAACCTCAGTGAGGGAGGGGTCAATCACCCTTTCCAAAATGGTTACTTTTTATCTGCCAGCCTATATTCCTCCCCTTCTATTGAGATCATACCCACTTAGTTGTAAATGATCAGAAACGAACGTCTGTGAACTTAACCAGGTGTCACATTACTTACTTGCAGTCCTTGATAGAGGCCTATTTTCTCTACTGCAACATGATCACTTCTCTCCTTGTTTCAGGTATGGCCCTCCAACCCCATCCCTCCTGTTAATAATTACTGTAGATAATACAAAGATTTACCTATGAGTGTCTCAAGGTAGGCCGAGTGGGTTTGGTACTAGGAGCCACCTATTAGGGAGTACATAAAGCACTTAATTTTCTGGGTTTGGGATACTTCACTTAATACAATTGCTTCTAATGACATCCATTTCCTGGCAAATTCCAGTAATTCATCATTTTTGATAGCTGAGAAATACTCCATTGTATAGATGTACCACAGTTTCCGTATTCACTCGTCAACTGGTGGACATTTGGGTTGATTCCATGACTTTGCTATTGTAAACAGTGCTGCTATGAACATGGTCGTGCTTGTGCTATCGAGGTGAAACTCTGCTGCATGGGGGGTTATTCCCAAAAGTGGGATAGCGGGGTCATATGGCATGTCAATCTTTAATTTCTTTAAGAATCTCCAGATGGATCGCCAGAGTGGCTGTATGAGCCTGCACTCCCACCAGCAATGTAGGAGAGTTCCCCTGTCTCCACATCCTCTCCAGCATTTGTTGTTGTCTGTATTGTGGATTTTTGCCATCCTGACCGGGGTGAGGTGATACCTGAGGGAAGTTTTGATTTGCATTTCCCTGATGGCTAAGGAAGTGGAGCATTTTTTAAGATATTTGTTAGACATTTTAATTTCATCCCTGGTAAAGTTTCTTTTAAGCTCCAGGGCCCATTTTTTGATTGGGACATTGGTTTCCTTGGTGTTTAGTTTTCTAAGTTCTTTGTGCACTCTGGACAGCAGAGCTCTATCAGATATGTGGTTAGTGAAGATTTTCTCCCATTCTGTGGGTTGCCTTTGAGCTCGTGTTATAATCTCTTTATTTGAACAGAAGCTCTTTAATTTCACAAGGTCCAAACTGTTGAGCGTTGGTAGCAGTGACTGTGCCATTGAATGTCTGTTTAGGAAATGTTGGCCTGTCTGTTTAGGAAATGTTGGACTAGGAGTTCCCTATCCTTTCAACAATGGTTTTTATAGTCTCTGGCCTGATATCAAGGTCCTTGATCCATTCGGAATTAAGTCTTGTACATGGTGACAAGTACGGGTCCAGCTTTAATCTTCTGCATGTGGAGATCCAGTTTTGCCAGCACCATTTGTTGAAGATGCTGTTCTTTTTCCATTGGATTCTCTGGGCCCCTTTGTCAAAGATCAAATGGCTGTAATTTTGTGGGCATATATCTGGATTTTCAATCCTTATCTATTGATCTGTGTGTCTATTTTGGAGCCAGTACCAGGCTGTCTTTATAACTATGGATCTGTAGTATAGACTTAGGTTTGGTATGATAATACCTCCAGCAGTGTTTTTGTTACTCAGGATTGTCTTTGCTATCCTGGGTCTTTTGTGCCTCCATGTGAACTTTGAGATTGTTTTGTCAACGTCTTTGAAGAATTGCTTTGGGATTTTAATTGGTATAGCATTGAATCTGTATATTGCCTTTGGTAGGATGGTCATTTTTACAATGTTGATTCTGCCAATCCAGGAACATGGGAGGTCTTTCCACCTTCTGGTGTCTTCTGCTATTTCTTTCTTGAGGGTTTTAAAGTTTTCATTGTAAAGGTCTTTTACCTCCTTGGTTAGGTTTATACCAAGGTATTTCATTTTTTTAAGGGCTATAGTAAATGGGATTGTTTCTCTCAAAGCTTTTTCACTTCTTTCATTCTGGGCATATAGGAAGGCCTTTGATTTTTGCACATTTATTTTGTATTCTGCCACCCTTCTGAACTTCTCAATTAGATCCAGGATGTTCCTGGTGGAGTTTTTGGGATCACTTAGCTATACGATCATGTCATCTGCAAATTGGGATAGCTTGACTTCTTCCTTGCCGACTTGAATCCCCTTTATGTCCTTTTCTTGTCTTATGGCTTCAGCTAAGACGTCAAGTACAATATTTAATAGAAGTGGTGAGAGTGGACAGCCTTGTCTAGTTCCTGATCAAAGTGGGAATGCTTCCAATTGTTCCCCACTGAGCATAATCCTTTCTGTGGGCTTGTTGTATATAGCTTTTATTATATTGATAAAGGTTCCTTCCATTCCTACTGTCTCTAGCGTTTTGATCATAAAAGGCTGTTGGATCTTGTCAAAAGCTTTTTCTGCATCTATTGAGAGTATCATGTGGTCTTGGACTTTGGACTGGTTTACATGATGAATTACATTTATTGATTTGCATATGTTGAACCAACCTTGTATGCCAGGGATGAAGCCTACTTGGTCCCCGTGAATGATCTTTTTAATGTGTTTTTGAATCTGATTTGGTTAGACTTTGTTGAGAATCTTTGTGTCTGTGTTCATCAGGGAGATTGACCTATAGTTTTCTTTTGTAAGTGAATATTAGGTTTTGGGATTCAAATGATATTAGCTTCATAGAAGGAATTTGGTAGTGCTCCTTCCTTTGCTATTTCATGGAAGTTTAAGGAGTATTTGTGTTATTAACTTCTTAAATGTCTGGTAGAACTCTGTGCTGAATCCACCTGGTCCAGGACATTTTTTGATGGGAAGATTTGAGATTACTTCTTCAATTTCCTTATATGTTATAGGACTATGTAAATAATTCACAACTTCCTGATTCAATATAGGTAAGTTGTGTTTACTTAGGAATCCATCCATCTCTTTTGTGTTGTCAAACTTCACAGAGTACAAGTTTTTGAAATATGATGCTATAATTCTCTGGATTTCTTGGGTATCAGTAGTGATTACTCCATGTTCATTGTGAATTTTGTTAATTTGGGTTTTCTCTCTCTTGCTTTTGGTCAATTTAGGTAGGGGTGTATCAATCTTATTGATTTTTTCAAAGAACCAGCTTTTTGACTGGTTAATTTTTTCTATCGTTTTCTTGATCTTGATTTCAGATATTTCTCCCCTTATTTTGCTAATCTCTCTTCTACTACTTTTGGGATCAGATTGCTCTAGTTTCTCTAAAGCTTTAAGCTGCCTTGTTAAGTTGTTTATTTCTGATGTTTCCATTTTTTTTTGATGTAGGCATTAAGAGCTATGAACTTACCTTTTAGAACAGCTTTCATTGTGTCCCAGAGATTTTGGTAAGTTGTATTTCCATTATCATTCGCTTTCAGGAAATCTTGAATTTCCTTTTTAATTTCTTCCTGAATCCAGTACTCATTCAGCATCATATTGTTAAGTTTCCAGTACTTTCTCTTGTTTGTTGTGTTGTGGATGTCCAGCTTTAGGCCATGGTGTTCTGACAGGGCACCAGTTAGAATTTCAACTTTTTTGTATACGTGTAGATTCATTTTGTGGCCCAGTATGTGATCTATTTTGGAGAAAGTTCCGTGTGCTGCTGAGAAAAATGTGTATTCTTTGGTGCATTGGTGAAAAGTTCAATAGAGATCTGTAAGGTCCATTTCTTTAAGGGTTTGATTACGGTCCAAAGTGTCTCTGTTAAGCTTTTGACCTGTTGATCTATCCCATGTTGAGAGGGCGGTGTTGCAGTCCCCAAGCATTATCGTTTGGGGGTTGATTTCTTGCTTTAGACGCTGTAGGGTTTTCTTAATGAATGTGGAGGGGCCCGTATTGGGTGCCTATATTTTCAGTATTGTGAAGTCTTCCTGTGGAATTGTACCTGTGACTAAAATGTAGTATCCATCCGTGTCTCTTATAATTTTCTTTGGTTTGAAGTCCACTTTGTCTGATAGCATAATGGCTACCCCTGCCTGTTTTCTGCTTCCATTAGCTAGTAGAATTGTTGACCAGCCTTTTATTTTTTGGGCATGCCTATCTTTTGTGGTGAGATGGGTTTCCTGCAGGCAGCAGATTCATGGATTGCGATTTTTAATCCAAATTTGTAATCTGTGTCTCTTGATCGGTGAGTTAATTCCATTAACTTTTAGTGTTATAATGGAGAAACTATTTGTAATTCCATACATTTATTATGTTTAGTAGTTTTTATAATTATATTGCTTTGCTTTAAATGTTATTATACTTGCCTTCTGTTCTCCTGGATATGCCTGTTTTTTTCTTCAAGCTTGAGTATCATTTCTAGCATTTTTTTGAAGGCCTGGTTTGGTGGACATGTATCCCTTCAAGTTGTCTTTGTGCTGAAAGATTTTTCTTTCTCCCTCGATCATGACAGATACTTTTGCAGGGTAAATCAGCCTGGGTTGACATTTTTGCTCATTCAATACTTGAAGTATGTCTCTCCAAGCTCTTCTTTCTTTTACTGTTTCGACTGAGAAGTCATTTGTTATTTTAATAGGTTTGCCTTTTAAAGTGGAATGTTTTGACTATTATTTGCCGTGGCGAGTTTCTGTTTTGGTCATATCTGTTTAGGGTGCGGAATGCCTCTTGTATATGGATGGGCCTCTCTTTTTTTAGATGAGGAAAGTTTTCCTTGATGATCATTTGAAAAATTTCCTCAGGGGTGGTATTTTGAGATTCTTGCTCTGGTATTCCATGTATTCGCATGTTAGCCTTCTTCAGGGTGTCCCATATCTCCTGAATATTTCTCTCAAGTATCTTTTTGGCTTTAACAACCTCTTCCATTGAGCTGGTTAATACTCCCACTTTATCTTCAAGGTCTGAAATTCTGTTTTCTGCTTCCTTAGTTCTGCTGATAAGACTCTCTGTGGAGTTCTGGGTTGAAGATAACTTGTCTTGTAGCTCAGTTTTAAACTCTGCTTGAGTCTGTTTTAACTGCTCTATGCCAGTTTTTGTTTCTTGCACTGTTTTTCCCAACTCCTCCAAGTGTCTGTTGTGTTCCTCCTCAAAGTGATTGATTCGGTTATGTAATTCCTCCCGGATTTCCTCTTTCACAGTATTGAACATAGTAATGATTATGTTTGAAAGTCGTTATCCTGGGTCAGGCTCTCCTGGCCATTTTCCATGGGTTTGTTCTGGTTGGAGTCTATCATTATTGGATTAATTCCTTCAGTGAGAGATTTGTTTACTTGAGTGTTGTTTCTGCTGGATTTGCACTTTGACTTTGGCATTGTCGTTTTAACTCTTAAGATCTTTCAATTTCTGTGCTTTTTTCACTAAACTGAATTATTTCATCTGGGTTTTTGGGGGTGGGCAGAGACGGAGCTTACCTAGGTGGAGGTGAGTCCAGGCTGGACCCTGCACGTCCCAGGCGGCAGAGTGGGGGAAGGGAGGATGGGGCATTGGCTGGGTGCTATTTAACCTGGTGGACCTGGGGGCAGGGCCCAGGCGCAGAGGGGGTGTCCTCCTCCTCCCACAGGCCCTGTGCAGCGGCTACCGGCTGGATGGTGGGAGGAGCTGGGTCCCTTGGGCGGTCTGGGTATTTCTTAATTGAGGGAACTTTTCCTCTATTATCTCATTGATTATGCATGGTGGATCTTCCTTTTGTGTGTCTGTTTCTGGGCTACCCATGATCTGTATGTTGGGCCTTTTGATGGTGTCCCAGATTCCTATATGTTCCATTCAAGCATGCTTTTCAGCTTATCTAATTCTCTCATTGACTTATGAATCTCTTATGTCTTATATTCCACTTCTCAGACTCTGTCTTCTACATGATAAGTTCTATTTTTGAGACTCTGTTGAATTTTTTATTGTATCCTTAAAATTTTTTTTGTTCCAGTTGTTGTTTCAGTCTGGATTTTTGCATTGTTTTCATTTGTTTGTAGGTCACTTTGGGTTTTTTTTTTCATTGTTTCAACATTTGTTTTCAGGCTCCCTATTTTCATTCCATTTGTGTCTTGTTCATTATAAAGCCTTTTTTGAGACATGCAGCTACTCATATAGTTTACTACTTAACTACCACTTATGAAAGTATTTAAAATGTACATTTACAACAATACCACATATAATGCAAGGAAAAAGATATTAGAAATATCCTTACCAATCAGAATGTAAAACAGTAAGAAATATAATTTGAAATTGCATCAAAAGCAAAATATTTAGGACTAAAGAAAAGAAAAGGTAGCTCAGTCTTTATTCTTAAAACATATAAATCATTGCTGAATGGCAAGGTTGTAAGAGCCTGATGATGGGGAGGTCCACCAATGGACAAGATACTCCACTCAAGTCTGGGCTGGGGCTGCAAGGATGTTAATGCAATGTGACCGGATCTTACATGACCTGCACAATGGCTGTCATGTCAACAAGTCCCCATATACTAGGTCAGATCTCAGGGAAGTTGGCTTCAGGTAGTAGGATTCTTAAAGGCAAGGAGTTACACAGATATAAAAAGAGTTTCTACATAAGTGGGGAGCCCAAGAAGGGGCCCCAGATTCCTGAACCCTCACTAGTGTAGATGAAACAGAGGGAACTTCAGGACCACATGAGCTGAAGTTTTAGAGAATGGGAGGGAGAAGGAAAGAAACACTAAGAGGGGAGGAGGAGGAAAAGAGGAAAAATAGAAGTGGAGGGGGCAAGTGTACCTACCTATTGAGCTTGTATAACTAGATAAAAATAAAACTAATAATAAAACAAAATACATATATACAATAAAAATTGCTAAGATGAACAACAGGAGACAAATATAAATTAAAAAATGCATCATACAGAATGGAAGAGTCAATATTTTCATTCCGTTATAAGCTACAAATCAACATATAGGTGCAATGAAATATTTATCACAATAGCAATAAATTTTATCATAAATGTTATCTCATTCAGAAATATTTATGGAATATAAAGTATGAAGATTAATTTCAAAGTCTATTTTTTCCAATTGTTATAAATAGTAATAATGCAATTGAATAGTTCAATACAAGCATACAAGTTATAATGAGAAGATTGAAAATCATTGGAATATTCACCACCTCAAATACTAATACTTTGTATTGGGAATATTCAAAGTCCACTACATTTTTCAAGGATGAAGATTTTCACCTACACCTATTTCATGTGTACCTCAGAATGTTATTTATTATTCTCTTTGGTGAGCAATAGGAATGAAACATGATTCTTAGTCACAATTATCTCATAATTTGGTACAATTGAACAGATACACAGATGCAGCTCTTTTAATTAAAATATATACATGTGTTACAGTGTTTTCAAGCAAAGTTAAGTATGTACTATGAATGACCATTATATGAAAATAAGTGACCATTGAAAATAAGGTATCCATGCAAATCAATAAATGTAATTCATCAGGTAAACCAGATCAAAGTACAAGACCACATGATACTCTGGATAGATGCAGAAAAAGCTTTTGACAAGATCCAACAGCCTTTTATGATCAAAATGCTAGAGACAGCAGGAATGGAAGGAACCTTTATCAATGTAATAAAAGCTGTATACAACAAGCCCACAGCAAGGATTATGCTCAGTGGGGAACAATTGGAAGCATTCCCACTTCGATCAGGAACTAGACAATGCTGTCCACTCTTACAACTTCTATTCAATATTGTACTTGAAGTCTTAGCCGAAGCCATAAGACAAGAAAAGGACATAAAAAGGATTCAAGTTGGCAAGGAAGAAGTCAAGCTATCCCTATTTGCAGATGACATGATCTTATACCTGAGTGATCCCAAAAACTCCACCAGGAAGCTCCTGGAACTAATTGAGAAGTGCAGCAGGGTGGCAGGATACAAAATAAATGTGCAAAAATCAGAGGCCTTCCTATATGCCCAAAATGAAAGAAGTGAAACAGCCTTGTGTTGCAGTTCATCTGCATAGTTGTTGATAAATGACCAGAACACAGCTTAAGGGAACAAAGAGTTTACTTTCTTATGATAGTCCGGTTACAGTTCATAGTCCAGCTTGACAGGAGAGCACACACCAACACCAGGGCCGAGGGAACTGGCCACCATAATGGCTGAGAGATGGACAATCCTTACTTGCCAGACCAGCATGTCTGGCCAAGTATACAGAAGGATGCCAACTCTCTCAACCAGGTCTCTCTGATTTATCCAGGGCCTAATCCCACCCACCATGGGCTGGGTCTTCCCCAGCAGCTAGACAATCTCCTTCAGGTTTGCTCTGGGCTTAACTCAACCATCAACTCTCTACACCTGTGCCCAGAGCTCAAACCCTCAAGAGTCAAGTTGACACCTGTGCTTAACTATGACATTCCACCCCTTGTCAACTTGACACAAAAACAATAGCACTTTTAAACTGTAACCTTTCCTTGTCCCCACAGATGTTAAAATATAAATACATTCCATGGACAAATTTAAAATGTTCTTTCATTAAAACTTCAGTTCCAATATTTTAAAAGTTCAAAGTTTCTTAACCTTAAAACTCTTAAATCAAAATAAATTAAATACTTTAAATCAGATAAAACATTAAAACAGAAGGATCTTAATAAGAAAACATTAAAAAGAACAAAGTCCAGCAAATCACCGCATCCTGTACTTCAATGTCCATGTTCTGCTGCTCATCACGTAGTCAAGGTGGCTCAAAGATTCGAGTTATTCCCAGTCCCTGTCTGCAGCTTGAAGTTGTAAGAGCAGAGTTCCTCTGAACCAGGCTGAATCTCTACTCGCAGTTGTCTTCAGCAGCAGTCCCACAGTTCTGGCATCTCAAATACAACTCTGGGTTCTCCTCTGCAGCTTTAAGCTTCACCATCTCTTGCAGGACTCTACGCCTGCCACTTTGTGCCAAGCTTTTGCTGCTCTCCATGAACCCTTCAGTAGTACACAAAAACCAGTATCACCTGAGGGAAGCTGCCTGATTCCGAAGCGAGGTTGAAACGTAGCTTAGTCCACTGGAGCCACAGCTGCACCAACTTCAACACGCTGACGCTGGTAAAGTCTCTCTTCTAGGCAACCAAACTTGCAAAGGGCAAGAAACAGCTTGAACTTGGACTTTTGGCCCCTGAAGGAATCTGAGCTTCCAAACCACAAACTTGCCATATGGTGGTTTCCACGCCCTCCACCGTCTCAGTGCAAGTCACTAGGTTTTCCTTTACTGATACTCATTTGTCCAACAGCCTGCCGTTTGCACATCCAAACCTCCAAGGTAGCCAACACATCTCTCCTCTGTCAAGCAAACTAGTCCATCGTCCTTATATTCAGTTTTACCAAAGTCCTTGTTTCCCTCATCACAAACTGGGCCCAAACAATTTCTCTCAGCAATTGGCCCACTAAACGCTGAAGAACGGTATTTGTAAATCCGCAAAGTGAAAATTTTCAAGAATTTCCAACTTTGTCCAGCAGAACCTTTCAAAAGCCACAAAATCCACATAGTCAGATTTATCAGCAACACCCCACTTCCTGGGTACCGAATTCTGTTGCAGTCTGTCTGCATGGTTGCTGATAAATGACCAGAACACAGCTTAAGGGAACAAGGAGTTTACTTTCTTACGATAGTCTGGTTACAGTTCATAGTCCAGCTTGATGGGAGAGCACACACCAACACCAGGGCCGAGGGAACTGGCCACCATAACGGCTGAGAGATGGACAATCCTTACTTGCCAGACCAGCATGTCTGGCCAAGTATACAGAAGGATGCCAACTCTCTCAACCAGCTCTCTGTGATTTATCCAGGCCTAATGCCACCCACCATGGGCTGGGTCTTCCCCAGCAGCCAGACAATCTCCTTCAGGTTTGCTCTGGGCTTAACTCAACCATCAACTCTCTAGACCTGTGCCCAGAGCTCAAAACCTCAAGAGTCAAGTTGACACCTGTGCTTAACTATGACACCTTGAGAGAAACAATCCCATTTACTATAGCCGCAAAAAAAAAAAAAAATTAAATACCCAAAAAAAAAAAAAATGAAATACCTTGGTATAAACCTAACCAAGGACGAAAAAGACCTTTACAATGAAAACTTTAAAAACCTCAAGAAAGAAATAGCAGAAGACACCAGAAGGTGGAAAGACCTTCCATGTTCCTGGATTGGCAGAATCAACATCGTAAAAATGACCATCCTACCAAAGGCAATATATAAATTCAATGCTATACCAATTAAAATCCCAAAGCAATTCTTCAAAGTAGTTGAACAAACAATCTCAAAATCCATATGGAGGCACAAAAGACCCAGGATACCAAGACAATCCTGAGTAACAAAAACACTACTGGAGGTATTACCATACCAAACCTAAGTTTATACTACAAATCCATAGTTATAAAGACAGCCTGGTACTGGCTCCAAAATAGACACACAGATCAATGGATAAGGGTTGAAGACCGAGATATAAGCCCACAAAAATACAGCCATTTGATCTTTGACAAAGGGCCCAAAGAATCCAATGGAAAAAGAACAGCATCTTCAACAAATGGTGCTGGCAAAACTGGATCTCCACATGCAGAAGATTAAAGCTGGACCCGTACTTGTCACCATGTACAGGACTTAATTCCAAATGGATCAAGGACCTTGATATCAGGCCAGAGACTATAAAAACCATAGTTGAAAAGATAGGGAACTTCCTCGAGCTGATTGGGCTAGGCCAACATTTCCTAAACAGACATCCAATGGCACAGTCACTGCTACCAACTCTCAACACTTGGGACCTTGTGACATTAAAGAGCTTCTGTTCAGATAAAGAGATTGTAACATGAGCTCAAAGGCAACCCACAGAATGGGAGAAAATCTTCACTAACCACATATCTGATAGAGCTCTACTGTCCAGAGTGCACAAAGAACTTAGAAAACTAAACTCCAAGGAAACCAATGGCCCAATTAAAAAATGGGCCCTGTATCTTAAAAGAAATTTTACCAGGGATGACATTAAAATGTCTAACAAAAATCTTAAAAAATGCTCCACTTCCTTAGCCATCAGGGAAATGCAAATCAAAACTTCCCTGAGATATCATCTCACACTGGTTAGGATGGAAAAAATCCACAACACAAACAACAACAAATGCTGGAGAGGATGTGGAGAGAGGGGAACTCTCCTACACTGCTTGTGGGAATGCAGGCTCATACAGCTACTCTGGCAAGTCGTCTGAAGATTCTTAAAGAAATTAAAGATTGAAATGCCATATGACCCTGCTATTCCACTTTTGGGAATAACCCCCCATAGAGCAGAGGTCCACCTCAATAGCACAAGCACGACCATGTTCATAGCAGCACTGTTTACAATAGCAAAGTCATGGAATCAACCCAAATGTCCAACAGTTGACGAGTGGATAAGGAAAATGTGGTACATTTATACAATGGAGTACTACTCAGCCATCAAAAATGATGAATTACTGGAATTTGCTGGGAAATGGATGTCATTAGAAACAATTATATTAAGTGAAGTATCCCAAACCCAGAAATTAAGCACCTTATGTAGTCCCTAATAGGTGGATTCTAGTACCAAACTCACCCAGCCCACATTGAGACACTCAAAGGGGGTGACATACAGTGCCCAGAAGGATGGAGTGAAGGGCATTGCAGGAGCAACAAAACTGCAAAAGAAAATCAACAAACCACAATCCAGAACTTCATAGACTCTATATCAACCACATAGAAATAGGCCAGCCTAATCTCTCCCCATCCTGAAGCTCAGGGACATTTGTGGAAGAGGGGGCGGTAAGATTGTAAGAGCAAAAGGATGGGAGGAGCAATGATTTGCAAGATTCTCCACACTAGTTAGGGTCGAAGCAATCATAATAGGACTTTGTATGCCCTGCGCAATGTCCAACACACTATTGATCTCACAAAGTCTAGCATCAGCTAAAGGCACCAAGATCCTTGGAGGCAAGGTATTGACAGCCACAGTAGTGTTCCTATGCTTACGGGGAACACGAGAAAGGGTTCAGGGAAATGCACTGGGTCCTTGTATGTCATCAGAGAGTAGGACCCAGAGAAGAGTTAGGCATACACAATAAAGGACTCTCTCGGAATTGGGGCGAAGGCACTAGGGGATGGGGAGGGAGAGAAGGGGGAGCAGGGAGTTCGGGGGGAGGAGGAGGGAGGGAGGGAACTGGTCTACCTATTAAGTTTGTATGAGCAGAAATAATAAAAATGTATTAAAAAATAAAAAAAAGAAAATAAGGTATCCAGTGAAGTAAGGTAGTGAATACTGAAGCAGAAAATCAGCCTAGTGGAAGAAACACATTTATTTTATATTCATCCTTCTTTTTTACACATAACATATTTTCTGGTTGAAATAGAACTGCCACAACAGCATGAAGCTAAGCTATTTAACATCCTACCATATCTTCAAGGGAGTTTCTTTATAAGTTGATCCATTTGATTTAAATTTGTTTTTGTTTCTCCTTTTTGGTAAATATAAAATGATATATGACATGTGGGAATGAAGAGAGAAAGTCATAGACATCAACAATATGGCATCTTCAGATATAATTAAGGTACTTTAGAGTTTGAAATGGTATTTTTTTACCAAACAAAGAAAAACAACCCATCAATAACTGCAGAATTTAATTTGCAAAGAGTTCAAATTTTCTCTTTGACAGTTTTTGGTGATTTAATATATAGGCAAACAATGTGTAGTGTTTTGTCCGAATGTACACAAGTTTGAAGAAATGTATGTCCTGGGAGATTCTCACTGCGTATTATGCCTCATCTTAGATTTGATTTAAAAAAACTCTGCTTTTTCTTTTAATATCTTTAATAGGGACTAAAGCATGAAATTAAGATAAAGTTATACTTTTGCAGAATACATAATGAATGTTTCCTTCTGTTATTTCTATGGTGGTTACATACTTGGTTTCATTCTGCATCCACTTATTTAATAATTTAATCATTACCACCTGCAATGCCTAGGTTAGGCAGAGATGATGAAAAATTGACTAGGACATGAACAAAACTAAATAAAATGAGTAATTGGAACAAGAAAATTATATTTGTAACCTTAAATAGTAAAGATTTTTGGTCCATGAGTACCAATAAGTTCAGAAAAAAACAAAATATTATGTTTTCTTGATATTTTATACCTGCTTTGTATTTATTACTTTTTCCTTATGTTTTCTACATCTCAGAGACACACAAGGAATAGCAAAATATTTACTCAATCAGTTCTGGCTAACACTTGTGCATATGTTGCCATTCTGTTCTAAGCTGTAAATCTCAGAATTAAAGTACAGTTCTCATATCATAATGATTTTGTGTCATGAAGTTTTATGAAATTATATAATACATGCAATTTGGGTGAATTATTTTAGGTTTTCATACAATATCATGTAAAAAGCAGATATAAGACTACACAAGGTGGGAAAGCATAATCAGGAATGGGAATAGAGGGGTTAGGAGGAAAATGTTGTGTTGGGGGCATCAAAAAATTCTGATGAATGAAAAAGCCATATGAAAACCTTCAAATCTAATTAAAAATAAGTTTCAAAAACTCATTTGAGTAGAAATACCCTAAATGGCAGATAATGCTGCTCCCAGAAGTTACATGTTACTAAACAAAAATTCCATTGCCACAGGTAATATATGCACTATAAAATGTTGATTAGAGAAAACCTAGAGCCCCCTGAAAGTAAGCTATGAACACTACATTTGATTGCCCAGCAGAACTAGAATACATGAAACACTGGTTGCAGGGCACAGATTAATCCAGGTGTAGCTGAGATGGAACCTTCCTCTCTGATGGCTAACTTTCATAGTTTCAGAAGCTGCTATTGGGGAAAGAAAGTCATCAGTGATCTTGCACAGTTGTTAACTCTGCTACAACATTTACCTGCCAAGAAAGAAGAGTCCATTGAAGCAATACTGGCATGATTATTATGGGATAGCCAACTGCTTTATGACTGGATTAGTTGTTGGCTCCATAGGCAGAAATTCATAGTATTGCCTAAACATTTCTTATGTCTTGGGAAGTCAGAGGCCTTAAGGGGGAACTTACTTCTGTTGTTCTGCTAAATCAAAATGGTGAAAAACTACCCTCTTAATATTTATGATAATAACTGTTTGTCAGTGTTGCTCTTGACTTTCTCTGGGGTATTTCATGAAATATTATATCTTCTAATTACATCCATGTAACAGGGCATGTCAAAATTTCACTTTTCTTGACAGATGAATAATATTCTATTGTGTATATGTACCACATTTTCATTATCCATTCATCCACTGTTGGCTTCTATACAGATTCCATTTCTTTACTGCTGTGAATAAAGCTGCAGTGAATATGGCAATGCAAGCGTCTCTGTAATATGATGTAATTTTCTTTGAGCATATTCCCAGAAGTGATGTGTCTATGTCATGTGATAGCTCAATTTTTAGCTTTTTAAGAAACATCCATAGTGATTTCCAAAGAATCTGTACAAGTTTGCACTTCCAATCAACAGTGAATAAGGAATTCTGTTCACATACTTGCAAGAATATGTTGTATTTTTAACTTTAGACATGCTGACTGGAGTAAGATGATATTTCAGAGTGGTTTTAATTTGAATTTCACTGATAACTAGGGAGACTCAATGCTTTTTAAGGCATTTATTAGATGAATTTCATTTTGTGAAAAATTTCTTTTTGGTTCTGAGGTCCATTATTTAGTTTCACTACTTGCTTTCTTGATGTTTAATTATTTTAGTTCTTTGTATAATCTGGACACCAATCCTATTTCAGAAATAAGACTTGCACATATTTTCCAATTCATTGAATTGTCTTTTGTCATGAATAACAATTTTTAGCAAAACAGAGACTTTTTAATTTCATGATATACCACTTGTTGATCATTAGTTTTACTTCCTGTACAGATGGATCTCTATTCAGAAAATATTTACCTAAACTAGGCAGTTCTAGCACATTTCCTATTCTTCTTTCTGGAAGATTCAGCATCTCTGATCCAATAATAAGGTCTTTTTTTCATTTGAGGTTTCATGCAGAGTGAGTGATAAGTGCTCAGTTTCATTATCTTACATGTAGACACTTAGTTTTACCAGCACCAATTGCTGAAGATGCTTTCAGCAATCCTTTCTTCAATGTGTGCTTTTGACATCCTCATCAAATATCAGAGGATTATAATCACATGTGCTTAAATCTGGGTCCTCCATTCTAATCCATTTGTCTGTGTTCTGATTTGTGCAAAAACATGCTATTTTTACTACTAAGATTATAAAAATGATAATCTGTAATAAAGTTTGCATTCAAGTATTGTTATACCTTTAGCAGTATTTTTATTGCCCAGAGTGGTTTTGGTTATTTTGGGCCTATTGTTATTCCACAGGAATTTTAAGATTTTTTTTGATTTCTGTGAAGAAGTGCATTAAATCTGTATATTCTATAGGAAATGAAGAAGTCAAGCTACCTCTATTTGCAGATGACTTGATTTTATACTAAGAGATCCTAAAAGGTCCACTAAGAAACTTCTAGAGCTAACAAATATGTTCAGAATATTGGCAGTTTACAAAGTAAATATCTGAAAATCAGTGGATGAATAAAGTAAGAAAGAAATTGAGAAATAATTTTACTTAACATAGCTCCAGAGCAAAGGAATACTTTGGAATAGAACAAATCAAGGAAATGAAAGATCTATACGATGAAAATTTTAAACATTGAAGAAGTAAGATAATGAAAATACAGGAAGTCAGAAAGACCTCCCATACTCATAGATTGAAAGCATCAACTTTTGAAATAAAAAGTATTTTTTTATGCTAGTAAAAATGTGAAAGCAATTAAACTGTCCATATAACACACATAAAATTTTAAACTTTATTTTTCATACAGCAAGAGAGACAAATTGAGAGAGAGAGAGAGAGAGAGTGAGAGAATGGCTGAGCACACAGGATAGGTGAACACAAATTTCAGAAGTCCATTCTCTCCATGATGAGGGCTCTGGGGATTGAATTCAGATCACCATATTTGCATACATGTACATTTATTTACTAAACAGTCTTGCTGGCCCATGATAAATGCCGTTTGACTTATTACCTTATTGCAGTGGGACAGTATGCTTAAAAATACATCATGGTATGTCAAATGATGTATTGAGTGAGGCATAGCAAATATAACTAAATAAGTATTATTTATTATGGTTATAAAAAGGTCAAAAGTAGATGAAAACAGTGAAAATGTGAAAATGTGAAATTTTTATTATTTCTGGAGAAGAGCCAGGGCTATTGACTGGAAGTAACTCTAATTGTTATATTTATACTTTGAATATGTTAGCCTTAGTATATAAAGCTATTTATTTTCAAGAAGCACTTCTAGTTGGCTTAAATTTAGTCATATATCAACCTTGATGTCTTGTCAATGGTAGTTTCTGCTGAGACTATTCTGTAACATTGTTTAGGAAGGATGTAGTAGTAAGTTTTTTTTTTTATTTCCACTCATACAAACTTAACAGGTACACTGGTCCCCTCCCTTCCTCCCCCACCACCCCCTCCTTCCCTCACCCCCTCTCTCCCCATCCCTCAGTGCCTCCCCCTCCCATTCCTGAAGCATCCTTTTATGTGCATGCCAAACTCTCCTCTGGATCCTCCTCTCCAATGAGGTGCAAAGACCCAGTGGCATTTCCCAGAACCCTTTTCTGTGTTCCCGTTAAGCATAGGAACACTACTGTGGCTGTCAATCCCTTGCCTCCAAGGATCCTAGTGCCTTTAGCAAATGTTAGACTTTGTGGGGTCAATAGTGTGTTGGACATTGAGCACGGCATGCAAAGTCCAATTATGATTGCTTTGGCCCTAACTTGTGTGGAGTATCTGTAAGTTATAAAGAAGAATAATTACTTAAAATAGATATCATTCATGTAAATCATCTGAGGAAAAGTTGACTTTGGTGAAAACAACCTCCAAAAGTTGCTATATTGAGTTTTCAAAGTATCAGAAGAGAAAGTTAAAAAATTCACTTGAAATGGTTACTGTCTCCCAAGGAAGAAAATATTGAACAAAAAATAATGCTTCCAACTGGGAGCTCAATTACAATGAAAAATGAAAAAGAATAAGTCAATTAAGAGTCACCAGTGGTGGGGCTGGAGAGGTGGCTCAGGGGTTAAGCCTCTGCCTTGCAGGTGGAAGGTCCTGAGTTCGGATCCTAGACCCCATGTATAGACGCCACAGGCAGAAGCAGGGCGGCCTGCGTTTCTGGTCCTGGTAGGGCAGAGCCTGTGAATCCCGGGGGGGAGTAAACAAGGAGGAGGCGGTCCATGGTGGTTCCCGAATTCGTCCGTGGTTCTACACACACACACACACACACACACACACACACACACGCACATACATGCACATATGCACAATTGAATAAATAAATAAATTTTTTTAAAAAAATGAGTCACCAGTGGTATCTGGCAAATGGGACAATGACCCCATACACACACATACACACGCTGCTGTGTCCTACTCCTATTCTTCCATCTATCTTTGAGCCTTCTCTTATATTAAGATCTTCATTTAATAGTCTTTTATCTTTGGTTAGGAGGTGACCTTCAATACCAATTGGGATGAATACAAGGGCAGTGCAGGAAAATCAAAACTGAAAACAACAACAAACCATACTTCAGAACACTAAAGACCCCACATTAATCACCTGGAACCAGACCAGCCGAATCTCTTCCCATCCTGAAGCTCAGGGAACCTTGGGAAAGAGGAGGCAGCAAAATTGTAGGAACTTAAAGATGGAGAGGACCAATGATATTCAAGATACTCCACAGAAGTTAGGACGCCAGCAGCCAGAATTAGACTTTGTCTGACATGCACAATAGCTGAAATGTCAAAGACCCTCCAAAGTCTAGCATGGATCACAGGGGAGAAAGCTGCAGGCAGTAGGATCCTTAGAGGCAAAGGATTAAACACTCATAATAGATTTCCCATACTAACGGGAAGCCCCAAAAGTGGCTCCAGGCAATGCCATTGAGTCCAGAAGCCTCACTAGGGTTGAGGACACAGAGGGAGGTTTGGAGCACACATAAATGGAGCCTCTAGGGCATGGGAGGGAGAAAGGGGGAAGCACAGGGAGAGGAGGAGGGAGTGAGGGGGTGAAAGGAAGTGGGGAAGGGGGGAGAGGGCAAAGGGTGATGACTGGGGAAGGAAAGAGGGAGGGAGAGGACAGGAGTACCTATTGAGCTTGTATGATTAGAAAAAAATAAAATGTGGGAGGAAAAAAAAGAGTCACTAGTGGGGCTAGAGGGATGGCTCAGCATTTAACACTCTGTCTAGGAAGCAGAAGGTCCAGCTGGAAATGGTGGCATCCTACACTTTTGACTCTGAAAAGTAGAGCCAGAGAAATTTGATAGTGAAGCAACATGAGGTAAAACAATCCTGGATGATTCCAGAAATTACCCCTGGGCCTCTCTCCATATTCAATGTTTTCTGATACACATTGAAACACATACATGCCTACCCACCCACCCATACACACACACACACACACACACACACACACACACACACACACACACACACATACACAACAAAAATTGGAGCATGAGTTACTGATGACATTTATGGCAAGAGTTCACAGGTATGGTAGGGTTAGAAACCTGTCAAAGCCTGGTTGCAAGAATATGACAAACAGGATGGAGAGATGGCTCAGGGGTTAAGGCTCTGTCTTGCAAACAGAAGGTCCTGAGTTCGGATCCCAGGTATCACCCAAAAATGCCAAGTGGAAATGGCTGTGGCCTGCGTTTCCAGCCCTTGTCTGCAGAGCCAGGAAAATCTCAGAGCAAAAAAAAATGGAAGTAGAAGTCCAGAATGATTCCCGAAGTTAACTTTGGCCTTCCACAGAAAACACTGTACCCTCTGATACACACACACACACAAACACACACACACACACACACACACACACACACACGTACAAAATAAATCAATCAATAAACGAATAAATAAATAAAATATAAAGAAGAATATGAAGAATAAATCAGGGAGTATGTGGAGAATCTGATGAAATTATCTTTGAATCAAATCTTGTCAAAAATGCATATGTGCACATACACATTAATATCCATTTCAATGGACCAGTGAACTACTTGAAGTCCACTTATCGAGTATAATTTAATGAAAGGTGATACAGTAAGAGAATCTTGCTTTAAAGAGAATACCAGGCTTTAAAGAGAATACCAGGCAACAGTAGCTATAATGCAAAAAGTTCGGCAACAGTAGCTATAATGCAAAAAGTTCCAGGAAAATTTGAGGTTTCAATTAATTTTATATTTGAGAGCATTTGACCATGATTTGACATTTATGCAAGAACAAAAGTAAAAATTGAAAGTGTAAGCAATGAGGCAGAAGCAATGAATAAAGATTAAGATTACTAGTAATAACATTGAGAAGACAGGATGTAAGACAAGATCAGAGGCAGAAGCAAGAAACAAAGCAATCTCTTCTTACAATGCGAGAAGTCAATGGAAAACAGATACAGCTCTACATAAATTTGTGGATATAGAAGAAGAAAACTGTGAACCCCATTTTTTAATTCACTTTGCTCTACTGAAATAGGAAAAGAACTACAGAAAGATGGGAGAGAAGATAGATAAATTTAAGGCATTTATTTTGAAATTCATCTAATCTCCCTGATACTATTTATAAGTATTTTCATTTAATATATCAGTTGAGAAACACATTTAAGTTATTTTGCTTCTTTATAAAACTAAAATATAGGGTTGGTCATTAAATAAGTCACATGGTGAATTGACAATGGAACATTTTCTTGCATAGGTTAGTGACCTGAATTATTAGATGGAAAAGGAATTGAAATGTTGGACTTCTTTTTAGTAAGTAGTAGTATATCTCACAAAAAGGGACAGTACAACAGATATTTGATTTCTTTATATTCCTAGCACTTGATAATTTATAGATTATTAAAAACAAATAATAACTTTTATTATTCTCAGATGTGAGCAAGTACTTCAAGAATCACCTCAGTGAGATCTCAAATTTCATTTGTATCTTGCATTTGAAATAGTTTACATGAGCTTACATTTTAAATAAAGTTACATGATTTCCTGTTTTTCAGCATACCTTTTTAAAAAAATAATCCCTCTAATTCAAACATTATCTTGATCACATGAATTTAAATCTAAAACTTGAATTTTATTGACTTTTTCCTAATGATCTCCAAGAAAATCACATCATTAACCTATCCCTGCATGAACAACAAAATGAGATATTTGCAGATTTAGAAATTAGGTATTACAAGGATAATTTCTAAGAACACTCATATATTGCTGGTGGGAAGTCAAACTTGTACAAATGCTCTGGAGGTCAGTATGGAGGTTCTTACAAAAGCTAAAAATAGAAATGCCTATGACCCAGCTATAACACTCTTGGGAATATTCCCAAAGAATGCTGCATCTTCTTTGTTCATTAAAGCTCTATTCACAGTTGCAAATACATGGAATCAGCATAGATGTCCAATAGTAGGAGACTAGATAATGGAAATGTGATACATATACACAATGGAATACTGTTCAGCTATGGAGAAAAATGTACTAATAAAATTTACTGGTAAATGGATGGAATTGGAAAACATTTATATTTAGCGAAGTATCTCATACACAGAAAGACATGCTACATGTTCTCACTTTTATGTGGATCGTACTATTAAACCCTCAAAATGATTTATTGAAGGAAAAGTTTCTTTTTTATTATTTTTTATAGTCTTACAGGTATACTGAGTAATTTTTTCTGCCTCCTACCTCCTCCCTCCCTCCCTTTTCCCCTCTGTCCCTCCCCTTCCTTTAACAATACCCCCTATTTCCTCCCACTCTCCTGTCTGTCTACTTCTATGAATCCCAGGATTTCCCTCTGGATTATCTACTCCAGTGGAGTTTTAGGTCTTTGTGGCAGACCAAGTGGCCCCTCCTTGAGCTGACCCACTGTCTATCCCCAGCACTTAAGGTTCTGTTCCTACTACATTTAATTATTTCTTTTGAGATCCTTGCTAGTCTATGGGGGCATGTTGGTGTCAGTCATTGTGTAGGTCTGGTAAGGACAGATCTCAATGTAGTGATTTCCTGATTGCAGCAGCCCTGTCTTGAAAGGAATATCTTGTCCAGCAATAGATCACTCCATCTTTAGGCTATTACAATCTTACCATGACTTCTTCAGCAAGGTTCCCTAAGCTGTGGGATAGGGAGTGACTTGGTTGGCTCAATTTAGGGTAAGTATTACAGGGTTATTATACTCTGTGATCTAGTTGGCTGTTTTCATCTATTTCACTGATCTCACAAACTGCACAGGACCATAACTTGGAGGGAAGGGGAAAGAACACCCCAAGGGAGTGAAAACAAAGGAACACAGATAAATATATAAAAAATGACATTATGGAAGAAAAGCTCATAGGGGGAGGGAAGTAACATGATAGGTCTTAAAAAACACTGAGAGATAGTGGAAATCTTTGAGTCTAAAGCTGTATGAGTAAAAGGAAACACACACATCAGTGGGACTGCCTGAAGAGAGGTAACTTGTTAACCTACAGAGGCCTGAACCCTCACAGGAGTAGCCAAACCACAGTGAACCCTGAGGTCCATTGAGGCATGTGTTTAGAAGGGTGCAAGGGAGTGAGAGGGAATAGTGAAGGGAAGGGAGGGGATGAGATGGAGGAGGGAAGGAGGGAAGCTGGGATGAGTACTCAATATGCTTGTAAAAGTAGAAAAAAATTTTAAAAGGGTGAGGGAGAAAAAAAATAGAGACAAGTGAGAGAAGTAAAAGAGATCAAAGGCCTAACCCAGCTATAAATGCTGCAAGTTATTACAACTCCAGTAAGAATCTAGGGAAGCAACAGAGGTATGTAAGATCCATGGGTAGGCAATTATTTTCTGAGGGGTTTAAAACCCTTCAATATCAGGAACTCATGCCTGATACTAAAAACCTATCCAAAGAATAGTAGAAATAAATAGACAGGAACAGATATTTTAGTATTAAGTATAAAAAATTGATAATAAAATGCCATCTAAACATTCATTTCTTAACCCTAAGTAAGAAAAGGGCTAAGAAATCAACCAAGATACATCCTATTATAATGGAAGACAAATCAGGTAGAAAATCACATCTGACCAAAGCTCAGAATATCAGTTAACCTGGAATGCTCAGCCCTAATTAGCCCATCAAAATCTTACCCCACACCAAGTCTTGGAAAAATTTGTAGAAGATGGGATGGTAGAATTCTAAGAGACTAATGGTGGTGTGAGGTATTTCTGACCAACACACTCCATCCATTACAGGGCTGCTGCACCCGAAAATATCACTGCAGTTAGAACTCTACCACCAGATCTACACAATGACCAACATATCAGTATTCCCCTAAAGACTGACTAGGACCTTAAAGAATCAACTGCTCTAAGAGTGTCTCTGTGGCAGGTACTGAATAGGGGAAGAGGAACAACTTTACCCAATGAAGAGCCACATTAAAGTAGCACAGATATTTGACTCCCTTACCAACACTGGCACCCCCAAAATGAGTCCTGTTATTAAACACAAGCAGAGGGACAATAGAGTAGTTGGGACATATCATGATTAATGAAAGAAAGGGACAGCAGGAGACAGTTATGTGGATGGGATGGGTAGTAGAGGAGGGAGGTGGAATGGGAGTACAATGAGGCAAAGTCATTAACCTATTTTTTGTAAATAAAAAATAATAAAATAAATGAAAAAAAATGTTTGTTAGAGTTGAGGGCCTGGTCACCAAGGGAACCATAGTTAAGCTTCAAGGAGGGAGAATATTAGAATAGAAGAGATAGCTTAATGTCAGAGAGGAATGAGAGATATTTCCCATGGATAGGATATTAGGAGGAAGTCTGAACACAGCACTGGAGTGGGAAGATCATGTATTTTGAGTGTGTGGTCTGTTTTGGTTCTAGGAGTTGTCACATTCTAGCCAGGATTGAGGAGGCTTTACGAAATGTTATGACTATAATTAACAGCAACAAGGATGTGATGAAAGTGGCACTTCACTTTTACATACAAGGGGAAAATAAGCCTAAATGAAATAATTCATTTGAGTCACATCAGATAGCTATTAAGTAGCAGAGCAAGGATTAATGAAAGCACTTTATATTTTGGAAAATACAGTCAAAGTCTCCTGGGGTACATCAGAAATGACCTCTTTTACAGTTATGCTTTCTTCTGCTGATGAATTCATGACCAAACAGCTTAAGGGAACAAGGGATATTATTTTGGCTTATGATTATCCAATTATGTTCTTAGTTCAGTTTGGCAGGAGATCTCATACCAACACTAGGGACTGAGGGAACTAATCACACTATATCTACAGACTGCTGAGAGTGGGGTAAACCTCATTCAAAAGACATCATATCTGAACAAGCATACCAAAGAATGCCTATTCTCTGAATTACATCCCTCCATCTTACCCATCTGCAGAGGGAAAAATCCAACCTGCCACTGAGTATGACTTCCCCTTCAATTAGATAATCTCCTGCAGCCTTGCTCAATGCTAAATAAACTACTAATTCTAAACAACTCTGCCTAGAGCTCAAGTATTCAATTTTCATGCTGGTATGTATCTAAATTTAACTTCTTTTCTTACATATCAAAATATTGAGCACTATTCAAAATAAATAATATTTCTAATTCTTACATTGTAAGCTCATGAGGTAACATGTACAACATTTGTAATTTAAAACATTAGAAGGTAAATCAACTTATAAAATATTTTCATGAGAAGGAATTTCCTACTTAGTTTCAGTACCAGCTACCTCATAATTTGCTCTGTGACAGGCATTCTATTCTTAATTTTCAGATTCACACATAATAAATTACTGATTATGACTTACAAAAGAACTGATGATGTCTTAAATGTTTACACTTAATGATTTTGTTGTCTGTCATCTTTGTCTTCATATGAACAGCATGCATTTTAAATTGTGATACACTCGCTTGTCACAACTAAGATATGTTTAAATAATTTGATTTTCTTTTTGTGAGGTGTCATTGTAAGAGGATATTTACAAAATGTTTGATATTAAAAAGCTCCATTCTTTGTAATGATAACTGGGGAAAATATTCACAAGCTTTGTGATCAAGAGCTCAGAAACAACGACATATTTACCTTTGTCTCTGTATTTACTCACATGTAAACCATTTTAAGACAAAGTGCATCTCATCTCTATTCTGTGCTTTATTTAATACATAATGCAGTTCTAAGAATAATACGAAAGAAAACAGTGCTTTAACAAAACTGCCTGCTTAAGTCCCATTCACAAAGAAAACTTATGTTCTTAATTATTACTTATTCATATATATATGTATATGTATATATATATATATATATACATGTAGTTAAAATACAAACAACTGATTTAATGTGACTGCACTTGGTTAGATGGGAGCAATATGATCAGGGACTCAAAGCTAGCCTTGATTACACATGGAATTCAAAGTCAGTGAGTACTATTTGAGATGCTGTCTAAAAACTAATACAGAGATAGTGATGTAAAGTACTCAAGTCCATTCTCTCTAGTTCAATCCAGAATATGGAAGAATATAAAAAGAAACATCATACTCTTGTTTCTCTAAGATTATACCAATCATTTGGCATTTACCAAAAAGAAACATAAAGTATATGGGTGTACTTGAAAACAGGATAAACCTTTTTGTGGACAATAAATGGAATAGAAATGTGATGTGTTAGATGGGATATCTGGACTTCTGTTCCAAAAGCAGAGTGAAAAGGAGATTAACTTATATTAATTCCATAGAATAATCACATTAACATAAATGAATATGAAAATATGCCCCCCACTTGAGGATAAGATACATGTTGTAGCTACCTTGACTGTTAATAAAAATGGGAAAAGGTTTCTATGAATTTATGCCTAGATCTGTAGTCTACTTATTGCTTGGTGTCTAAAGAGGGTGAGAACATATGTATAATTTTGGCTATCTTTCTGTCTGTTAAATAATAGTTTAAGGTAGGAGCTCTATGCCACCAATATATGATCTGGTGAAATAAAAATGGAACACTTCTAAATATGTGAGTCATTAGAAGAGGGAAAGAGGGGGAGAGCCCAGCCCACCCAATCACCCCGGAGCCCCATGTGTCCCGGTGGCGAGCACCCAGGCCGACTCCGGCCTGGCCTGCGCCCCGGCCAGGAAGACCCCAGCACCCTCCGTGCCGCCCCGCCCCCGCCCGCCGCCCGCTGCCCAAGGTGAGTGAGAGAGAGAGAGAGCCCAGCCCAGCCCAACCACCCCGGAGCCCCACGCGTCCCTGCGGCGAGCTCCCGGGCCGACACCGGCTTAGCCTGGGCCCCGGCCGGACCCAAGCCCTTCGCATCCTCCTGCCCATGCACCTCGCCACCCCCCTAGGTCCCAGGTGAAGAATTCTGCCATTGAGCCAGCGATCGAAAGAGCCCAGCACGTGGTCCACAGAAGACACACTGCTACTCAGAATTCAATAGAGCCCAAAGGAAACTTAAGCAAAATTCTAAGGAACAAAGGGAACACAGGCCATACATCTGGACTCCACTACAATCAGTATATCACGTGGGCGAGTTTCTTCTCATCCAGCCCAAAGATAAGTAAACTTTTTCTTTTCACCTTACTGATCCTTTAAAGTATCAATGCTGTAGATCAACTTTCTCATACAGCCACCCCACAACATACAACTCCATGGAGTACACCACTCACCCCCACATTTCACCAAGATACTAAATCGTAAAAGTGCACTACCAAACTAATATTCACCCCCTGGTAACATAACCTGAATTAACTGAAGAACTAACAGCCTAGTAACCTCATCTAGGATATAACAATAACAATACACAAACATACGCAATCCAAGGCAAGCACTAGTAATAACTGGCAAGCGTAACAATACCAACTAGGTGGATTCAATGAAAAACACACAGAAACTGAAAGGTCCTAAAAAACAAAACAACAATGTACAAGTCAAAGTGCAGATCCAGGAGAAACATAAACCCAAGAAGACGAATCTCCTGCCAAAAGAATGCATCCTATAATGAGGAATTCTGACCAGAACAAATCCACAGAAAATAGCCATGAAAGCCAGACCCAACATAACGACTTTCAGAGTATGATCATTATCATGATTAATACTATGAAAGAGGAAATCCAAGAAGAGTTAAACAACCGTATGAACCACTTTGAACAGGAACACAACAGGCACTAGGAGGAGTTGAGAAAAACAGTTCAAGAAACAAAAATAGGTATGGAGCAATTAAAACAGTCTCAGGGGCTGGAAAAGTGGCTCAGGGGTTAAGCCTCCGCCTTGCAGGCGGAAGGTCCTGAGTTCGGATCCCAGATCCCACGTATAGACGCCAGGTGGAAGCGGGGGAGGCCTGCGCTTCTGGTCCTGGTAGGGCGGAGCCTGTGAATTCCGGGGCAGAAGGAGGTGGAGGCGTCCATGGTGTTTCGTGAATTCGTCCGTGGTTCTACACACACACACACAGACACACGCGCGCACATACACACGCACATGCACACAGTTGAATAAATAATAATAATAATAAAAAAATTTAAAACAGTCTCAGGCAGAGTTTAAAATTGAACTAAAAGACAAGTTATCTTCAACCCAAAACTCAACAGAGAGTCTTATCAGCAGAACAAATGAGGCAGAAAATAGAATTTCAGATCTTGAAGACAAAGTGGGAGAATTAACCATCTCAATGGAAGAGATTGTTAAAGCCAAAAAGATACTGGAGAGGAACATTCAAGAGATATGGGACACCCAGAAGAAGCCTAACATGCACATTCATGGAATACCAGAACAAGAATCCCAAAATACTACACCGGAGGAAATATTTCAATTCATCATAAATGAAAACTTCCCACAACTAAAGAATGAGAGGCCTATCCAAATACGAGAGGCATTTCACACTCCAAACAGATATGACCAAAAGAGAAAATTGCCACAGCAAATAATAGTCAAAACACTCCACATTCAAGACAAAGAAAAGGTGCTGAGAGCTTCAAGAGAAAAAAAGCAACTCACTTTTAAAGATAAACCTATTAGAATAACAAATGACTACTCAATGGAAACAGTAAAAGCAAGAAGAGCTTGGAGAGACATACTTCAAGTATTAAATGAGCAAAAATGCCAATCCAGACAGATATACCCGGCAAAACTATCCGTCATGATTGAGGGAGCAAGAAAAGTTTTCCAGCACAATGACAACTTGAAGGGATACATGTCTACCAAACCAGGCCTTCAAAAAATGCTAGAAATGATACTCAAGCTTGAAGAAAACAACAAGCATATCCAGGAGGACAGAAGGGAAGTATAATACCACCAAAATGTAAATATCAAACAACATGCTTACAAAATCTACTAAACATACAAAATGTCCAGAATTAAAAATAATTTCTCCATTATAACATTAAGTGTCAATGGTATTAAGTCGCCGATTAAGAGACACAGATTACAAACTTGGATTAAAACCACAATCCAACAATCTGCTGTCTTCAGGAAACTCATCTCACCACAAAAGAAAGGCACATCCTAAGAATGAAAGGCTGGTCCAAAATCTTGCAAGCTAATGGAACCAGGAAACAGGCAAGGGTAGCAATTATGCTTTCAGACAAAGTGGACTTCAAAACAAAGAAAATCATAAGAGACACAGATGGATACTATATTTTAGTCACAGGTACAATTCACTAGGAAGAATTCACAATACTGAACATTTATGCACCCAATACGGGCGCCTCCACATTCATTAAGAAAACCCTACAGCGTCTAAAGCAAGAAATCAACCCCCAAACGATAATTCTTGGGGACTTCAACAATGCCCTCTCAACATGGGATAGATCAACAGGTCAAAAGCTTAACAGAGACACTTTGGAACTTAATCAAACCCTTAAACAAATGGACCTTAAACATCTCTATCGAACTTTTCACCCACGCACCAAAGAATACACATTTTTCTCAGCAGCACACGGAACTTTCTCCAAAATAGATCACATACTGGGACACAAAACGAATTTACACATATACAAAAGAGTTGAAATTCTAACTTGTGCCCTATCAGACCACCACAGCCTAAAGCTGGACATCCACAACACATCAAACAAGAGAAAATACACTAACTCCTGGAAACTTAACAATATGATGCTGAATGAGAACTGGATTCAGGAAGAAATTAAAAAGGAAATTCGAGATTTCCTGAAAGTGAACCATAATGAAAATATAACTTACCAAAATCTCTGGGACACAATGAGAGCTGTTCTAAGAGGTAAGTTCATAGCTCTTAATGCCTACATCAAAAAATGGAAACATCAGAAATAAACAACAATGATGCAGCTTAAGGCTTTAGAGAAACTTGAGCAATCTGATCCCAAAAGTAGTAGAAGAGAGGAGATTAGCAAAATAAGGGGAGAAATATCTGAAATCGAGACTAAGAAAACGATAGAAAAAATCAACCAATCAAAAAGCTGGTTCTTTGAAAAAATCAAAAAGATAGATACACCCATAGCTAAATTATCCAAAAGCAAGAGAGGGAAAACCCAATTTAACAAAATTAGAAATGAACATGGAGTAATCACTACTGATACCCAAGAAATCCAGAGAATTATAACATCATATTTCAAAAACTTATACTCTGTGAAGTTTGACAACACACAAGAGATGGATGAATTTCTAAGTAAACATATCTTACCTAAATTGGATCAGGAAGTTGTGAATTACTTAAATGCCCCTATAACATATAAGGAAATTGAAGAAGTAATCTCAAATTTTCCCACCAAAAAATGTCCTGGACCAGATGGATTCAGCACAGAATTCTACCAGACATTTAAGGAGTCAATAACACCAATACTCCTTAAACTGTTCCATCAAATAGCAAATGAAGGAACACTACCAAATTCCTTCTATGAAGCTAATATCGTCTTAATCCCAAAACCTAATAAAGGTTCACTTAAAAAAGAAAACTATAGGCCAATCTCTCTGATGAACACAAACGCAAAGACTAAGTAGGCTTCATCCCCGGCACACAAGGTTGGTTCAACATACGAAAATCAATAAATGTAATTCATCATGTAAACCAGTCCAAATTCCAAGACCACACGATACTCTCGATAGACGCAGAAAAAGCCTTTGACAAGATCCAACAGCCTTTTATGATCAAAACGCTAGAGACAGTAGGAATGGAAGGAACCTTTATCAATATAATAAAAGCTGTATACAACAAGCCCACAGCAATGATTATGCTCAATGGGGAACAATTGGAAGCATTCCCACTTCGATCAGGAACTAGACAAGGCTGTCCACTCTCACCACTTCTATTCAATATTGTACTTGAAGTCTTAGCTGAAGCCATAAGACAAGAAAGGGACATAAGAGGGATTCAAGTCGGCAAGGAAGAAGTCAAGCTATCCCTCTTTGCATATGACATGATCTTATAGCTAAGTGATCCCAAAAACTCCACCAGGAAGATCCTGGAACTAATTGAGAAGTTCAGAAGGGTGGCAGGATACAAAATAAATGTGCAAAAATCAGAGGCCTTCCTATATGCCCAGAAAGAAAGAAGTGAAAAAGCCCTGAGAGAAACAATCCCATTTACTGTAGCCCCTAAAAAAATGAAATACCTTGGTATAAACCTAACCAAGGAGGTAAAAGACCTTTACAATGAAAACTTTAAATTGCTGAAGACATCAGAAGGTGGAAAGACCTCCCATGCTCCTGGATTGGCAGAATCAACATTGTAAAAATGACCATCCTACCAAAGGCGATATACAAATTCAATGCTATACCAATTAAAATCCCAAAGCAATTCTTCAAAGAAGTTGACCAAACAATCTCAAAGTTCATATGGAGGCACAAAAGACCCAGGATAGCAAAGACAATCCTGAGTAACAAAAACACTGCTGGAGGTATTACCATACCAAACCTTAGTCTATACTACAAATCCATAGGTATAAAAACAGCCTGGTACTGGCTCCAAAATAGACACAGAGATCAATGGATAAGGGTTGAAGACCCAGATATAAGCCCGCAAATTTACAGCCATTTGGTCTTTGACAAAGGGGTCCAAAGAATCCAATGGAAAAAGAACAGCATCTTCAACAAATGATGCTGGCAAAACTGGATCTCCACATGCAGAAGATTAAAGCTGGACCCATACTTGTCACCATGTACAAGACTTAATTCCAAATCGACCAAGGACCTTGATATCAGGCCAGAGACTATAAAAATCATAACTAATCAGATAGGGAACTCCCTCGAGCTGATTGGGCTAGGCCAACATTTCCTAAACAGACATCCAATGTCACAGTCACTGCTACCAACTTTGAACAGTTGGGATCTTGTGAAATTAAAAAGCTTCTGTTCAGATAAAGAGATTGTACGACGAGCTCAAAGGGCTTCCACAGAATGGGAGAAAATCTTCAATAACCACATATCTGATAGAGCTCTACTATCCAAAGTGCACAAAGAACTTAGAAAATTAAACACCAAGGAAACCAATGGCCCAATTAAAAATGGGCCCTGCAACTTAAAATAAATTTTACCAGAGATGAAATTAAAATGTCTAACAAATATCTTAAAAAATGCTCCACTTCTTTAGCCATCAGGGAAATGCAAATCAAAACCTCCCTGAGATATCATCTCACCCCAGTCAGGATGGCAAAAATCCACAATACAAACAACACCAAGTGCTGGAGAGGATGTGGAGAGAGGGGAACTCTGCTGCATTGCTGGTGGGAATGCAGGCTCATACAGCCATTCTGGTGAGCCATCTGGAGATTCTTAAAAAATTAAAGATTGAAATGTCATATGACCCTGCTATTCCACTTTTGGGAATAACCCCCCATGCAGCAGAGGTTCGCCTTGATAGCACAAGCAGGACCATGTTCATAGCAGCACTGTTTGCAATAGCAACGTCATGGAATCAACCTAAATGTCCAACAGTTGACGAGTGGATAAGGAAACTGTGGTACATCTATACAGTGGAGTACTACTCAGCCATCAAAAATGATGAATTACTGGAATTTGCTGGGAAATGGATGTCATTAGAAACAATTATATTAAGTGAAGTATCCCAACCCAGAAAGTTAAGCGCCATATGTACTCCCTAATAGTTTGCTCCTAGTACCAAACTCACCCAGCCCACATTGAGACACTCAAGGATAAACCTACGTAATACCGTAATTGCAAGGACTGTGAAAAGGAGGGATGGGGTTGGAGGGCCACACCAGACACAAGGAGAGAGGGGATCATGTTACAGCAGAGAAAATAGGCCTCCAAGGACTGCAAGTAAGTAATGTGACACCTGGATAAGTTCACAGACGTTCGTTCCTGATCATGTACAACTGAGGGGGTATGATCTCACCAGAAGGGGAGGACATACAGTCTGGCAGATGAAAAGTGATCATTTTGCAAATGGGTGACTCACCCCTCCCTCACCGAGGTTTCCTGCTTTTATTACATCTACCCTTGAATGTGCTATTATAACAAGACTCCAGTTTAACAGTTTTTTGTCTCTGACCAGGGGGTGACATACAGTGCCCATTACGATGGAGTGAAGGGCATTGCAGGAGCAGCAAAACTGGAAAAGAAAATCAACAAACCACAATTCAGAACTTCAGAGACTCTATATCATCCACATAGAACTAAGCCAGCCTAATCTCCGCCCATCCTGAAGCTCAGGGACATTTGCGGAAAAGGGGGCGGTAAGATTGTAAGAGCAAAAGGATGGGAGGAGCAATGATTTGCAAGATACTCCACACTAGTTAGGGCTGAAGCAATCATAATAGGACTTTGCATGCCCTGTGCCATATCCATCACACTATTGACCTCACAAAGTCTAACATCGGCTAAAGGCACCAAGATCCTTGGAGGCAAGGGATTAACATCCACAGTAGTGTTCCTATGCCTAAGGGGAACACGAGAAAGGGTTCAGGGTAATGCCACTGGGTCCTTGTACGTCATCGGAAAGGAGGACCAAGAGGAGAGTTAGGTATACACAATAAAGGACTCTCTGGGAATTGGGGAGGAGGCACTGGGAGATTTGGAGGGAGGGAGGGGGAGCAGGGGATTCGGGGGAGGAGTAGGGGGAGGGAACTGGTCTACCTATTAAGTTTGTATGAGCGGAAATAATAATAAAAAATGTAAAAAAAAAGTGGTAAAGAGGGGAGACATGAACACTGATAGTAACTGTGAAAGAGGGCCAATAATCCAGAGTTTCAAACTTCATACAAATGACTAGGTGAATTATATCTATATACACAAAACTAACACTAATTTAGCATAGAACAAGCATAAATAACAGAAAAATAAAAAATTAGGAAAATGAAATGAATTGTTTATTTTGAGCAATTGCTCAAGCAGAGTTCTAGCCCAAGATTTTCCTATTCCAATCTTGTGAATACTTAGAATACAGGTACATGCAAACATGCCTGTCCTAGAAATGTTATCATTACATTAAAATGCATTATTTTCAATATTTATGCATGTAATATCTGTGATACAAATCATAAATATTTCCCCAGGAGTCTCTTTCTATGGTGGCATTAAATTTGATAGGTTGAATATGCATTGGTAGTCATTTCCCATAATGAAACTATTTCAAGAGGGATTTACTTCAATGTATTTTTTAAGTTGTTAAATATGTGAAGAAAGCTCAATTTTAAGTTTTCAAATATATGAAGATTTTCATTATCTTTCATCTACCTTTTAATAATACTTTCTAAAATTTTGCTGATTCTTTTCTCATAGAAAATATATTGATTTGGGAAATATGTTAGGAATTCCATTGTAATGTGGCAAGTTATTAATCTTTGTAAATGCACCCTATGTGTTTAAAATGAATGCATGATTCTGTAAGTATCTGTTACTTTTAGTCTGCTAGTTTGATTTCAAAAACATTCTAAATCTTTCTTAATATTCTGGCATTGTGTTCAACTCATTTGGTAAAACATATTTAATAGTTTGGGATCTGATATTTCTTCTAAACACTATCACTGCCTTTATTTTAATGAGGTGAAGACCCTTCAGATAAAATTTATAATCGTCCTTCTTTTCCAACACTAATGATTGAAGCTCAGGTTTTATGCATATTAGGGTAGCACTTTAACACTGTGTTGGATCTGTAGCAATTTCATTTCTTCATGTTTTTACACACAGGGTCATAGACTAACACATAAATATAACCACTATATACTTCTGAACATTCATTAAGAAAATCCCATACATATTAAGTAATCGTTCTTTCAACTACATGACAAAAATTAGCATGGTTTTTGGATATGTAGATTTATATAATATATCTAGGTGCTAGGTGCAAATATTTCCATATAGCGTTACCATTACTGTTTAATTATATTCACTTGGCAAATAGTTTTAGAATTTTAAAGGACATAGTAGGATATATCAGTACTTTAATCCTTTTCTGTCATATAATAGTCTTTTGTGTGTTGTAGCAGGTTGCATACATGATTGCTGATAAAATTATGACAAAACAACTTAAAGGAACAAGGGATTTCATTTTCTATTACCACTGTCCAGATACAGTTCTTCTTGTCCACTTGGCAAGAGATCCCACACCAGAACCTATGGCTGAGGACACTGACTCCATGATATTCACATAAATACTGAGAGACAGACAATCCTTAATTGACAGACCAGCATGTCTGGACAGGTATGCAGAAAGGATGCCTACTTTCTCAACAGGTTTCCTCTGTCTTACTCATCTGTCCACAGACTATTACTGCACACCATAGACTGGATCTAACCCATCAACTATACAATCTCCAAACAAATGAAGTCCAGAATCAGATGGATTCAGTGTAAATTCTATCAGTGGTTTAAAGAACAAATAACTCCTCTACTCCTCAAATTATTCTAGAAAATAGAAAAGGATGGAACATTTACAAACTCTTTCTTCTTTTTTATTGATTTCTGCTCATACAAACCTAATAGGTACACCGGTCCCCTCCCTCCCTTCACTCCTGCCTGGACAACCTTGCTTCCTCCCCCCTTTTCTCTTTCCTTTCCCCCTCCCTCCCTGTCTCCCAGTGCCACCTCCTCCCCATCACTGGAGCATCCTTCAATGTGTATGTCAAACTTTCCTCTGGGTCCTCCTCTCATGAGGTGTAAGGACTCAGTGGCATTTCCTAGAACTCTTTCTTGTGTTCCCCTTAAGTATAGGAACACTACTGTGGCTATCAATCCCTAGTTTCTAAGGATCCTAGTGCCTTTAGTCCATGCTACACTTTGAGGGGTCAATAATGTGTTGGTCATTGTGCAGATCATGCAAAGTCCTATTAAGATTGCTTCGGCCCTAACTTGTGTGGAATAACTTGCATATCATGACTCCTCCTATCCTTGTGCTCTTACATCTTACCACCCTCTCTTCTGCAAATTTCCCTGAGCTTCAGGATGTAGACAGATTAGGCTGCCCTAATGCCAGGTGGTTGATATAGAGCCTCTGATGTTCTGAATTATGGATTATGGATTTTTTTTAAGTTCTGCTGCTACTGCAATACCCTTGGCTCCATGCTGATGGGTATTAGATGTCACCCCCTGGCCAGAGATAAAAAAGCTGTTAGATTAGAGTCTTATTATAAGAGTATATTCAAAGGTAGATGGAGACCACGGGGAGAAGAGTTCAGTCTCCCATTTACAAAATGGTTACTTTATATATCCCAGACAATATGACTTCCCCTTCTCGTGAGATCATACCCTATCAGATGGAAATGTTGAGGAAGGAAAGTCTGTGAACTTAACCAGATTTCTCATTACTTACTTACAGTCCTTGATGGTGGCCTATTTTCTCTGTTGTAACATCATCCCCTCTCTCCTTTTTTCTAATGGGGCCCTCCTTCCCCTTCCCTCCTGTTTATAATCTTTGCAATTATTGTAGGTATTACAGAGATTTATCTTTCAGTGTGTCTCTAAGTGGGTTTGGCACTAGGATCCACCTATTGGGGAATACATACGGTACTTAATTTTCCATGTCTAGGATACTTGACTCAATATAATTGTTTCTAATTCCATACATTTCCTGGCAAATTTCATTAATTCATCATTTTTAATGGCTGAGTAGTACTCCATTGTATAAATGTACCACATTTTCCTTATCCACTTGTCAACTGTTGGACATTTGGGCTGATTCCATGACTTTGCTATTGCAAACAGTGCTGCTATGAACATGGTCATGCTTCTGCTATCGAAGTGAATTTTTGCTGTATGGGGGGTTATTTCCAAAAGTGGAATCACAGGGTCATATGGCATTTCAATCCTTAAATATTTAAAATCGACAGACAGCTTGCCAGAGTAGTTGTATGAGCCTGCATTCCCACCAGCAATGTAGGAGGATTCCCCTCTCTCCACATCCTCTCAGGAATTGGTGCTATTTGTATTGTGGATTTTTGCAATCCTGAATGGGTGAGATGATATCTCAGGGAGGTTTTGATTTTCATTTCTCTGATGGCTAAGGATGTGGAGAATTTTTTAAGATATTTGTTAACATTTTAATTTTGTCCATGGTAAAGTTTCTTTTATGTTCCAAGGGCCATTTTTTTTATTTCTAATTATGCAAACTTAACATTACACCGGTCCCCTCCCCTCCCCAGTGCCTACCCCTCATCCCCAGAGCATCTTTGAATGTGCATGCCAAACTCTCCTCTGGGTCCTCCTTTCCAATGAAGTGCAAGAACCTAGTGGCATTTCCCAGAACCCTTTCCTGTGCTCCTCTTAAGCATAGGAACACTACTGTGGCTGTCAATCTCTAACGTCCAAGGATCCTTGTGCCAAGGCCCATTTTTTAATTGGCCCATTTGTTTCCTTGGTGTTTAGTTTTCTAAGTTCCTTGTGCACTATGGATAATAAAGCTCTATCAGATATGTGGTTAGTGAAGATTTTCTCCCATTCTGTGGGTTGCCTTTGTGCTGAAATAACAATCTCTTTATCTGAGCAGAAGCTCTTTAATTTCACAAGATCCCATCTACTGAGTGTTGGCTGTAGTGACTGTGCTATTGGATGTCCGTTTAGGAATTGTTGGCCTAGTCCAATCAGCTCAAGGGAGTTCCCTACCCTTTCAACTATGGTTTTTATAGTCTCTGGCCTTATATTGAGGTCCTTGATCCATTTGGAATTAATTCTTGTACTTGGTGACAAGTACAGGTCCTGTTGTAATCTTCAGCACGTGGAGATCCAGTTTTGCCAGCACCATTTGTTGAAGATACTGTTCTTTTCCCATTGGACTTTTTGGGCCCCTTTGTCGAAGATCAAATGGCTGTAGTTCTGTGGGCTTATATCTGGGTCTTCAACATTTATCTATTGATCTGCATGTCTATTTTGAAGCCAAAACCAGGTTGTTTATACAACTATGGATTTGTAGTGTAAACTAAGATTTGGTATGGTGATACCTCCAGCAGTGTTTTGGTTACTCAGGATTTTTTTTTTCTTTTGCTATCCTGAGTCTTTTGTGCCTCCATATGAATTTTGAGATTGTTTGGTTAACTTCTTTAAAGAATTGCTTTGGGATTTTAATTGGTATAGCATTGAATCTGTATATTGCCTTTGGTAGGATGGTCATTTTTATGATGTTGATTTGCCAATCCAGGAACATGGGAGGTCTTTGCACCTTCTGTTTTCTTCTGCAATTTCCTTCTTTAGGGTTTAAAAGTTTTCATTGTAAAGGTCTCTTTCTTAGTTAGGTTTATGCCAAGCTATTTCATTTTTTTAGGGGCTATAGTAAATGGGATTGTTTCTCTCAGGGCTTTTTCACTTCTTTCATTCTGGGCATATAGGAAGGCCACTGATTTTGTACATTTATTTTGTGTCCTGCCACTCTGCTGAAATTCTGTATTAGTTTCAGGAGTTTCCTGGTGGAGTTTTTGGGATCACTCAGGTATAAAATCATGTCATGTGCAAATAGAGATAACCTGAATTCTTCCTTGCCAATTTGAATCCCTTTTTTGTCCCTTTCTTTTCTTATGGCCTCAACTAAGACTTCAAGTACAATATTGAATAGAAGTGGTGAGAGTGGGACCCTCCTCTAGTTCCTGATCGAAGTGGGAATGCTTCAAGTTTTTCCCCATTGAGTATAATCCTTGCTGTTGGATTCTTGTATACTGCTGTTATTATGTTGATAAATGTTCCTTCCATACTAAACTTCTCTAGGGTTTTGATCATAAAGGGGTATTGGATCTTGTCAAAAACTTGTTCTGCATCTATCGAGAGTTTCATGTGGTTTTGGGTATTGGACTGGTTTATATGGTGAATTAATTACATTTACTGAGTTTTGTATGTTGAACCAACCTTGTGTGCCTGGGATAAACCCTACTTGATCCCTGTGAATGATCTTTTTTATATATTTTGAATCCGATTTATTAAGACTTTGTTGAGAATCTTCACATCTGTTTTCATCAAAGAGATTGGCCTATGGTTTTCTTTTTAAAGTGTATCTTTATTGGGTTTTAGGATTAAGATGATATTAGCTTCATAGAAGGAATTTGGTAGTGTTCCATCCTTTGCTATTTGATGGAACCGTTTAAAGAGTATTGGTGCTATTAGCTCCTTAAATGTCTGTTAGAACTCTGTGCTGAATCCATCTGGTCCAGGACATTTTTTGGTTGGGAGATTCAAGATTATTTCTTTGATTTCCTCATATGTTATAGGACTATTTAAATAATTCACAACATTTTGATTCAATTTGGGTAAGTTGTGTTTACATAGGAATTCATCCATCTCTTTTGTGTTTTCAAATTTCACAAAGTATGCTGTTGAAATATGACATTATAATTCTCTGAATTTCCTGGGTATCCATAGTAATAACTCCATTTTCATTTCTAATTTTGTAAATTTGGGTTTTCTCTCTACTGCTTTTGGATAAGTTAGCTAGAGATGTATCAATCTTATTGATTTTTTTCAAAGAACAAGCTTTTTCCCTGGTTGATTTTCTGTATCATTTTCCTAATCTTGATTTTGGACATTTCTCCCCTTATTTTGCTAATCTCCTCTCTTCTACTGCTTTTGGGATCAGATTGCTCTCTAAAGCTTTAAGCTGTATTTTTCCATTATTTATTTCTGATGTTTCCATTTTTTTGATGTAGGCATTAAGAGGTATGAACTTACCTCTTAGGACAGCTTTCATTCTGTCCCAAAGATTTTGGTAAGTTGTATTTTCATTATCATTTGCTTTCAGGAAATCTTGAATTTCCTTTTTAATTTCTTCCTGAATCTGATTCTCATTTAGCATCATAGTGTTAAGTTACAGGAGTTAGTGTATTTTTTGTTGTTTGTTGTGTTGTGGATCTCAAGCTTTAGAACATGGTTGTCTGATAGGTACAGACTTGAATTTCAACTTTCCTGTATATGTGGAGATTCATTTTTTATCCCAATATGTGATCTATTTTGAAGAAAGTTCTGTGTGCTGCTGAGAAAAATTTGTATTCTTTCATGCGTGGATGAAAAGTTTGATATAGATCTGTAAGGTCCATTTCAGTAAGGGTTTGATTAAGTTCCAAAATGTGTCTGTTAAGCTTTTGACCTGTTGATCTATTCCATGTTGAGAAGGCGTTGTTGAAATCCCCAAGAATAATCATTTTGGGGTTGATTTCTCGCTTTAGACATTGTAGGTTTTGCTTAATGAATGTGGGGAGAACCGTATTGGAAACATATATGTTCAGTATTGTGAAGCCTTCCTGGTGAATTGCACCTGTGACAAAAATGTAGTATCCATCTGTGTCTCTTATGCTTTTTTTTTGTTTTGAAGTCTATTTTGTCTAACAGCATAATGGCTACCTCTGCCTGTTTCCTGGTTCCATTAACTTGCAGAATTTTGAACCAGCCTTTCATATTTAGGATGTGCCTATCTTTTGTGATGTGATCTTCTGCAGGCAGCAGATTGATGGGCTGTGATTTTTATTCCAAGTTTGTAAAGTGTATCTCTTGATCAGTGAGTTAATTCCATTAACATTTAATGTTATAATGGAAAAATTATTTTTAATTCTGGACTTTCTTATGCTTAGTGGCTTTTATAAGTGAATTGTTTTGCTTTCAGGTTTTGGTGGTATTATACTTCCCTTCTGTCCTCCTGGATATGCTTATTTTTTTCTTCAAGCTTGTGTATCATTTCTAACATTTTTTGAAGGCCTGGTTTGGTGGACATGTATCCCTTCAAGTTGTCTTTGTGTTGGAAAATTTTTCTTTCTCCCTCGATCATGACGGATAGTTTTGCAGAGTATATCAGCCTGAGTCGACATTTTTGCCTATTCAATACTTGACATATGTCTCTCCAATCTCTTCTTGCTTTTACTGTTTCCATTGAGAAGTCATTTGTTATTTTAATAGGTTTACCTTTAAAAGTGACTGGTTTTTTTTTCCCTTGAAGCTCTCAGCACCATTTCTTTGTCTTGAATGTGGAGTGTTTTAACTATTATTTGCTGTGGCAAGTTTCTATTTTGTTCATATCTGTTTGGGGTGTGGAATGCCTCTTGTATATGGATGGGCCTCTCTTTTTTTAGATGAGGAAAGTTTTCCTTGATGATCGTTTGAAAAATTTCCTCAGGTGTGGTATTTTGGGATTCTTGCTTTGGTATTCCATGAATATGCATTTTGGGCTTCTTCAGGGTGTCCCATAAGTCTTGCATATTTCACTCATGTACCTTTTTGGCTTTAACATCCTTTTCCATTGAGCTGGTTAATACTCCCAATTTGTCTTCATGATCTGAAATTCTATTTTCTGCTTTGTTAGTTCTCCTGATAAGACTCTCTGTGGAGTTCTGAGTTGAACATAACTTGCCTTTTAGTTCAATTTTAAACTCTGGTTGAGTCTGTTTTTAACTACTGTATGCTTATTTTTGTTTCTTGAACTGTTTTTCTCAACTCCTCCAAGTGTCTGTTGTGTTCCTCTTCAAAGTGGTTGATGTGGTTATTTAACTCCTCCTGAATTTCCTTTCATAATATTGATCATGGTAATGATTATGGTTTGAAAGTCATTATCTTGGGACAGGCTTTCTTTTTTTTTTAATTATTTTTTTGAAATCTCCATTCTTAAAGCTTTTTATTATTATTATTATTTATTCAACTGTGCGCATGTGCGTGTGTATGTGCGTGCGCGTGTGTGTGTCTGTGTGTGTGTGTCTGTGTATGTGTAGAACCAAGGACGAATTCGCGAACCACCATGGACTCCTCCACCTCCTTCTGTCCCGGGATTCACAGGCTCCGCCCTACCAGGACCAGAAGTGCAGGTCGCCCCGCTTCCACCTGGCGTCTATACGTGGGATCTGGGATCCGAACTCAGGACCTTCAGCCTGCAAGGTGGAGGCTTAACCCCTGAGCCACCTCTCCAGCCCGGGACAGGCTTTCTTGGCTATTTTCCGTGTATTTGTTCTGGTTGGAGTCTATCATTATGGGGTTAATTCCTTCAGTAGGTGATTTGTTTTCTTGCATTTTATTTCTCATGGATTTGCACTTTGACTTGGCATTGTCCTTTTATCTCTTAAGACCTTCTTTTGATTTCTGTGTGTTTTTGACTGAACTGAATTATTCGGTTTGGAGCAGTGCCTGCTTTGACTGGCTGGTGGGAGGAGCTGGGACTAGTGGGTTACCTGGGGCTTGGGGTAAGCAAGGGGTGCTTGCCTGGGGCACAGTGTGTCCTCACTGTACTGCGTGAGTCCCGGGCGGCTGGGGAAAGGGTAGAGGTGCTTGTGTGGAGTGCAATTAACTTGATTAGCTGGGGAGTGGCCCAAGGGACCTCCTCGGCCTGGAGCAGCACCTGCTCAGACTGGCTGGTAGGAGGAGCTGGGACTAGTGGGTTACCTAGGGCTTGGGTGTGAACAGGGGGTCATTACCTAGGTCGCAGTGTGTCCTTACTGGACTGCGTGCATCCCTGGCGGATGGTGAAAGGCTACAAACTCTTTCTATGAAGCACATATTATGCTGATCCAAACACCAATCTCATAGCACTCAAAGCCATGTCATAAGATTATTCTCAATGACCAGCCTTTTTTTTTTTCCCAGAAGTGCAAGTTTAGTTCAACATAAATACATCAGTAACTATAATTTAACATGTAAACAAATGAAAAGACAAAATCACATGATCTTCTGAATAAACTCTGAAAAACCTTTTGACAAAATTCAACCTTTCTGATTAAAGCCATGGAAAAAGCAGGAATGGATAGGGCACATTTCAACATATTGAAAGTCATATACAACAAACCTACAGAAAATATCCTAACTAATGAAATAACTGAAGAATTCCACATTTAGATCAGGATCAAGGCAAGGATATCCACTATCACCATTTCTGTTTAATACTGTTAGAGACATAAGACAAGAGAGGGAGATTAATCCTTTTATCTCCTATACAAATAGGAAAGGAAGATGACCAGCTATCTCTGTTAGGAGATTGCATGATTTTGTACCTCAGACACCCTGAAGGATACACTAGGAAACTTCTAGAACTAATAATAAGTTTAGTAGAATGACAGATTACAAAATTAATATCCAAAAGTCATTAGCTTTCCTGCACAAACGATGAACACAGTGAGAAAGTTTTGAGAAAAGTTATTCCATTTGCCATAACTTCAAAAATATGAGGTACCTTGGATTAAATCTAACAAAGGAGGTGGAAGACCTATAAAATGAAAACTTTAAAAATTAAAAAAAGATTATAAAAGACACCAGAAGATGGAGAGACCTCTGATGTTTCTGTTTTGGTAAAATTAAGTGTGAAAATGACCTTTCTACTAAAAGTAATATACAGATTCAATACAATAGTAATGACAATTCCAAGGCAATTCTTCAGAGATACAGATAAACATATTCAAAATTCATATGGAAGCATAAAAAGCACAGGTTAAGGAAAACGGAAAACAATCCTGAGTAATAAAAAATGCTGATGGAATTATTACTTTAAATTATACTATAGGGGCTGGAGAGGTGGCTCAGGGGTTAAGCCTCTGCCTTGCAGGCAGAAGGTCCTGAGTTTGGATCCCAGATCCCACGTATAGACGCCAGGCGGAAGCGGGGGCGGCCTGCGTTTCTGGGCCTGGTAGGGCGGAGCCTGTGAATCCCGGGCGGAGGAAGTGGAGGCGTCCATGGTGGTTCCCGAATTCGTCCGTGGTTCTACACACACACAGACATACGCGCGCGCACACATACATATGCACACACGCACAATTGAATAAATAAAAAAAAAGAATTCCTTTAAATTATACTATAAATTCACAGTGGCTAAAAGCCACACGGCACCAGCTTCAAAACGGAGATATGAATCAATAGATTAGAACTGAAGAACCAGAAAAAAGTTAATACATCTATAGTCAACTGATATTTTACAAAGGTGCCACAAAAATTCAAAATGGACTGCATCTTCAATAAATGATTCTGGGAAAAGAATGAAACTAGACCAATATCTGTCACCCTGCATGAAAACTAAAGCCAAATTACCAAAGACACCAATGTTATATGAGATACTTCAAATCTCCTAGAAAAAAAGAGTAGGGAGTACACTTGAATAGTCTAAGTCGGCATTCCTTAATATGATCCCCCCAATGCTATGGAAAAAATTCCAACACTGAACAAGTACAATTTCATAAAATTAAACTCTTCTGTGTAACAAAAGATAATGTTAATAGAGCAAAAAATACATGATGAGAGAAGATCTTCAATAACCATATATCTGATAGAGGATTAATATGCAGAATATACAAAGAACACAAAAAATAAATAATAAGGAAGCAGATGACCAAATTAAAAATGGGACTTAGAACTAAGAAGAAACTTTTCTCAGAAAGAAATTCAAATGTCTAACAAATATCTTAAAAAGTTTCTACCTCTCTATCCATTAGGGAAATGTAAATTATAACCAGACAGCAATATCATCTTACCTGAGTTAGAATGACTAAAATCCAAAATATAAATAACAACAAATGCTGGTGAGATATCAGGAGAAGGGATCTCTCATTCATTGCTATTGGGAATGCAAACTTTTGCAACTACTTTGCAGAACAGTATTGAAGCTCCTAAAAAATTAAAAATTAAAGTATCATATGATCCAGCTATGCTACTCCTCTGAATATTCCCAAAGAGCAGGATATATACATATATACATCCATGTTCATGGCAGCTTTTTTCACCATTGTAAAGAAATGGAATCAGCCTAGATATCCAACAGTAGATTAATAGGTAAGTAAAATGTGGTAGAGGGGCTGGAGAAGTGGCTCAAGGATTAAGCCTCTTGCAGGCAGAAAGTCCTGAATTTGGATCCTAGACCCCATGTATAGATGTCGGGGCAGAAGTGGGAGTGGCCTGCATTTCTGGTCCTGGTAAGGGTGGAGGCTGTGAATCCCTGGGCAGAGTAAACAAGGAGGAGGTGGAGGCGGTCCATGGTGGTTCCCAAATTCATCCCTGGTTCTACACACACATACATACACATGCGCACACATGCATACATGCATAATTGAATAAATAATAAATAATAAAAAATACTTTAAAATGTGGTACAAATACACCTCGGAATACTATTAAGCTGTCAAGAAAAACAAATTAATGAAATTTTCTGGAAAATGGATGGCATCAGAAGAAATTATGCTTACTGAAGTATCTCAGATACAGAAAGACCTATGCCACATGTTCTCCCTCATAAATGAATTTTAGCATTGAAACTTCAGAATAATATAATGAAAGGGAATCTTCCATAACACAAAGAAACTACAAAGGGACATAAGTCAGGGGGATGGAGAAGGATTCAAAAAGAGTGAAGCCATTAAACACAGATAAGAAATGTTTTCTGTGCTCAACCAAGATGCATCCAATTGCAAAGTAATACTTTTTTACATTTTTTATCATTATTTCCACACATAAAACTTAACAGGTACACCAATCCTCCCCCTCCCTCCACCTCCCCCCGACCCCCTTGCTCCCCGCTCCCCTCCGTCCCCATCCCCCAGTGTCTCCCCTTCCCCATTCCCCTGAGGATCCTTCAATGTAGATGCCAAACTCTCCTCTGGGTCCACCTCTCCAATGAGGTGCAAGGACCCAGGGGCATTTCCCAGAACCCTTTCCTGTGTTCCCCTTAAGCTTAGGAACACTACTGTGACTGTCAGTCCCTAGCCTCCAAGGATCCTAGTGCCTTTAGTCCATGCTAGACTTTGTGGAGTCAATAATGTGTTGGACATAGCACAGGTCATGCAAAGTCCTATTATGGTTGCTTGGGCCCTAACTTGTGTGGAGTATCTTGAATATCATTACTCTTCCCATCCTTGTGCTCTTACAATCTTACCACCCCCTCTTCTGCAACTTTCCCTGAGCTTCAGGATAGGGAGAGATTAGGCTGGCCCAGTTCCAGGTGGTTGAAATAGAGTCACTGATGTTCTGAATTATGGTTTGTTGATTTTTTTTCGGTTTTGCTGCTCCTGCAATGCCCTTGGCTCCATCCTGATGGGTATTGGATGTCACCACTTGCAGTCCTTGATGGTGGCTTATTTTCTCTGCTGTAACATGGTCCCCTCTCTCCTTGTTTCTGGTGGGGCCCTCCTTCCCCATCCCTCCTGTTTATAATCTTTACAATTACTGTAGGTATTACAGAGATTTGTCTTTGAGTATCTCTAAGTGGATTTGGTACTAGGATCCACCTATTAGGGAGTACATACGGCGCTGAATTTTCTGTCTCTGGGATACTTCACTCAATATAATTGCTTCTAATTCCATCCATTTCATGGCTAATTGCATTAATTCATCATTTTTGATAGCTGAGTAGTATTCCACTGTATAAATGTACCACATTTTCCTTATGCACTTGTTAACTGTTGGACATTTGGGCTGATTCCATGACTTTGCTATTGTAAATAGTGCTGCTATGAACATGGTTGTGCTTGTGCTATTGAGGTGAATTTTTGCTGTATGGGGTGTTATTCCCAAAAGTGGAATCACAGGGTCATATGGCATTTCAATCTTTAACTTCTTTAAGAATTGCCAGATAGCTAGCCACAGTGGTTGTATGAGCCTGAACTCCAACCAGCAATGCAGGAGAGTTCCCCTCTCTCCACATCCTCTCCAGCACTTGGTGTTGTTTGTATTGTGGATTTTTGCCATCCTGACCGGGGTGAGATAATATCTCAGGGAGGTTTTGATTTTCATTTCCCTGATGGCTAAGGATGTGGGGCATTTTTTAAGATATTTGTTAGACATTTAAATTTTGTCCTTGGTAAACTTTCTTTTAAGTTCCAATGCCCATTTTTTAATTGGCCCATTTGTTTCCGTGGTGCTTAGTTTTCTATGTTCTTTGTGCACTCTGGATAATAGAGCTCTATCAGATATGTGGTTAGTGAAGATTTTCTCCCATTCTGTGGGTTGCCTTTGTGCTCTAGTTACAATCTCTTTATCTGAACAGAAGCTCTTTAATTTCACAAGAACCCATCTGTTGAGTGTTGATTGTAGTGACTGTGCTATTGGATGTCCATTTAGGAATTGTTGCCCTAGCCCAATCAGCTCAAGGGAGTTCCCTATCCTTTCAACTATGGTTTTTATAGTCTCTGGCCTTATATCAAGGTCCTTGAACCATTTGGAATTAATTCTTGTACATGGTAACAGGTACGGGTCCAATTTTAATCTTCTGCATGTGGACATCCAGTTTTGCCAGCACCATTTGTTGAAGATGCTGTTCTTTTTCCTTTGGATTTTTTTTTTGGGCCCCCTTGTGAAAGATCAAGTGGCTGTAGTTGTGTGGGCTTATATCTGGGACTTCAAGCCTTATCCATTGATCCGTGTGTCTATTTTGGAGCCAATACCAGGCTGTTTTTACAATTATGGATTTGTAGTATAGACTAAGGTTTGGTATGGTGATACCTCCAGCTGTGTTTTTGTTACTTAGTATTGTTTTTGCTATCCTGAATCTTTTCTGCCTCCACATGAATTTTGAGATTGTTTGGTTAACTTCTTTAAAGAATTGCTTTGGGATTTTAATTGGTATAGCACTGAATTTGTATATTGCCTTTGGTAGGATGGTCATTTTTATGATGTTAATTCTGCCAATCCAGGAACATGGGAGGTCTTTCCACCTTCTGGTGTTTTCTGCAATTTCTTTCTTTAGTGTTTTAAAATTTTCATTATAAATGTCTCTTACTTCCTTGGTTAGGTTTATACCAACGTATTTCATTTTTTTAAGGGCTATAGTAAATGGGATTGTTTCTCTCAAGGCTTTTTAACTTCTTTCATTCTGGGCATATAGGAAGGCCACTAATTTTTGTACATTTATTTTGTATCCTGCCACCCTGGTGAACTTCTGTATTAGTTCCAAGAGCTTCCTGGTGGAGTTTTTGGGATCACTCAGGTATAAGATCATGTCATCTGCAAATAGAGATAACTTGACTTCTTCCTTGCTGATTTGAATCCCTTTTATGTCCCTTTCTTGTCTTATGGCTTCAGCTAAGACTTCAAGTATAATATTGAATAGAAGTGGTGAGAGTGGACAGCCTTGTCTAGTTCCTGATTGAAGTGGGAATGCTTCAAATTTTTCCTCATTGAATATAATCCTTGCTGTGTGCTTGTTGTATACAGCTTTTATTATATTGATAAAGGTTCCTTCCATTCCAACCTTCTCTAGGGTTTTGATCATAAAGGGCTGTTGGATCTTGTAAAAAGCTTTTTCAGCATCTATCGAGAGTATCATGTGGTGTTGAACTTTGGACTGGTTTATATGGTGAATTACATTTACTGATTTGCGTATGTTGAACCAACCTTGTGTGACTGGGATAAAACCTACTTGATCCCTGTGAATGACCTTTTTGATATGTTTTTGAATCCGATTTGCTAAGACTTTGTTCAGAATCTTTGCATGTGTGTTCATCAGATAGATTGGCCTGTAATTTTCTTTTTTTATTGTATGTTTATTAGGTTTTAGGGTTAAGATGATATTAGCTTCATAGAAGGAAATTGGTAGTGTTCCTTCCGCAAAGGAATATTTTTGAAGTAGGAAACCACAACTGGTCAGATTGCAAGATACTGCATACCTTTGTTTGCTCAACCCTACCTAGACCATCAAAATCTCTCCACATCCCAAGTTCATGGATCCTTGTAGAAGAGAGTGTAGGAAAGCCTAAATGTGGGGAGATATACTGCCAACTAAGACACACCAGTCAGCACAGGGATGGTGTATTCAGGAGTTCACTGAAATGAGATCTACTTCCACCATATCTACACAATTGATACATTAACATTCCTCAGTGGTGAAATCCTCAGGAGAAACAATTACACCCAGAGAGAAACTTTTGACTAAAAAGAGTGAAATTCCCCAGCTGAAGGCATAATCATTGAAGGTCCATTTAAACTACAACATGTGCTTGGTCCCTTACTGGCACTGACACTTTGAAGGGAGTAGAGTAGTCCACACATGCAGAGGGACATGAGGGCTGGAGGGATATAACAGAATTAAGGAAGGGAGCAAAGGCTTGGAGGGGAATGGAGGGAAGGGAGGAGGGGAGGAAATAGACATAATTAAGTTAAAAATATTAAAAATTAAATAAAATTTTACATAATAAAATGAGATCATTTATATCAAGATATTATGATAGGTGCTTAGATGGTGTTTTACTGTCAGGTGTTTATGGTTAGTATTAAAACATCTGATTTAGACTTGCATCAGTTTTCTCCCACTCTACTGCTTTGTAGACTGGTTTACATGATTAGGCATGTGTTCCCTATAATTGAAGCTAGAGAAGACAACCTGAAGTGGGATCTGTGGCCCACACAAGAAGAAAGGCACAAGGGTGGGAGGAAAAGAGACATTTTTCTGAAGGGAGGAGAAGAACGGGGAGCAAGGGGCAGGGATGATAACTCCTTATTGTTGTATAAAATAAAAATTCTTACTAAAAGAAAGTAAATAAATAATGAAAAAAGAATAAAAAGGAGTTTCCACACATTATTGTATTTTAAAACTGCTTTGAATTCTTCCTAGAATTTGTAGATATTAATGTTGACTTTATGCGTTCCTTTGCTTAGAATCTATTCTGTATTTGTCTTCATTACTTTATCATATTGATTGCTAGCATCTGATATCTCCTCTAATCAGATAGCAATTTATATCATATTGTTCAGTAGATGAGAAAAAAAGGCAATGATTCTCAAGCCCCTGTTCAGATTCTCAGAGATAAAGGTTTCCCATTTTTTTGTAAGATCTGCATGCAGACTGAAGAGAGCATAAACTTTAGACTTCCATTTTCAAGGACTATATTCTAGAAAAAATACTGCTCTCATTAAAAATTTTCAAACCATTGAACATGCTTTAACAAATATACATGACTGGATTCAATATTATATGTGAAGTTTTGTTTGGTAAAATATGTCCTCTGGACTCAAAAGTTTATGCTTATGTAAATGCTGTTATTACACATGTACATGAAAACTCTACAAAGTGAGCCTATATTTCTCATCTGTTTCTGAGAGATACTTGCAAAAACCTAGTGGTACTTAAACCACTCAATAACATCTTCAAATTTTGAACACTGTAGTAAATACCTGTTTACAAGGTTTGAAGGTCATTCACTATCAGTGTCTGAGATGTGCAAGAGACATAAAACAGAAATCTACATATGAACACTTTGATTTTAATTGTCCTTTGAATAGCATTTCATTGGCAATTGAATGGTGCAGCTGTTTGTAATCAGCTTAGTACTGAAATCTCTTGAGAACATAAGATATGTAACTGCTGCTAAATTACGCATTCAAGTTAATCTAAATCAGGTTTATTTCTTTAAAACTAGTGCATTCCCACAAGGAAAATAAGATTTTAAATTTCCTGTGATTTATGAGCAACATTGTTTGTAAATTTCTTCCATCTTATCTTTCAGCCCAAATCAAACTACTGAGACACTTTTCTATATGGCCAAAAATGACAACACTAAGGAGCTATCTGCTGATACACACAGGTTTTCAATTGCAGAGATGAACTTAAGTGTACTGTACCCTTTCTATACACTGGATCTTTCTGTGTCAAAACACTTTGGGTGGGGAATACATTAGTATAAATAAATATTTATAAATGCAAGTTTGGATGAGCCCAAATGAAGGAAAATCTCTTTAACTCATCAATAAAACAGTGTTCATCCAGTTTCCAAGGCATCTGATATCAGAAGTATAATAATTAAAATTTCTTCATATATTATATATCTGAATCAGTTACATGATTTAATAACAACTGAAATCTCATTATTAATCATTACTTATAAGCTAATATTATTTTATTTAGATTACAAGAAATTTAACCAAGAGAGATAAAGTGATTACGATACCATCTTACAGCTTTAAAAAAGGTAAAAACTGAGCTCAAACCAGTATATGAGCCTCCTAAACTGGACCTCCTTATGTTTGTACATCTGTGTGTATCACACTTCTGTATACATGTATACATGTTTGGTTTTTTTATTCTCCCACATTTTATTTTTTTCCTAATCATACAAGCTCAGTAAGTACCCCTGTTCTCTTCCTTGCTTCTCCTTCCCCAATCGTCCCCCACCTTACACTCTCTGCCCTTCCCCTCTTCCTTTCACCCCCCTCTTTCCCTTCCTCTTTCCCAGTGCCTCCTCCTTCCTCCCTCCCATTCCCTGGAGCATCTTTTTGTGTGAATGCCAAACCTCACTCTGAGTCCTCCACCCTAGTGAGGCATGAGCACTCAGTAGCATAACCCTGAGCCCCTTCTTGGGCTCCCTTTTAGCATGGGAACTCTATTATGACCGTTAATCCCTTGCCTCTAAGGATCCTACTGCCTGGAGCCTTCTCTCCTGTGATCCAGGCTAGACTTTGGGGGGTCCTTAACATGTCAGCTATTGTGCAGGCCAAACAAAGTCCAATTCTGGCTGCTGCAGCTCTAACTTGTGTGGAGTATCTTTCAAGATTGTTGGTCCTCCCCATCGTTAGGCTTTTACAATCTTGGCGACCCATCTTCAGCCAAGTTCCCTTAGCTTTAGGATGGGGAGAGATTTGGCTGGTATGATATCAGGTGATTCATGTAGGGACTTTTGGTGTTCTGAAATATGGTTTGCTGTTGTTTTCAGTTTTGCTTTTCCTGCACCGCCTTCAGTTGAATCCTAATTGGTATGGAAGGTCACCTCCTAATCAAAGATAAAAGACTGTTCAAATGAAGATCTTAATAAAATAGAAGACTCAAAGGTAGATGGAAAAAATAGGAATAGGACACAGCAGTGAGGGTGAGTCAGTGTCCCATTTGCAGGATGGTTACTATCTATCTGCCAGTTCCTATCCCCTCCCTGATTAGTGAGATCAAACCTGTTCAGTTGCAAGTAACCAGGATGGGCAGTGAGAGTAAGCTGCACCAGATGTCTCACTACTTACATGCAATATTTGGCAGTGACCTATTTTCTCTACTGAAGTGTGATCTACTATCTTCTATTTTTAGGGAGGCCATCCTTCTCCTTGCCTCCTGTTTATAATCTTTGCAATTACTGTAGGTATTACAGAGATTTACCTTTGAAAATGTCATTAAGTGGGGTTGGAACTAGGATCCACCTATTAGGGAGTAATATTATGTCTAACTTTCTGTCTGGGATACATCACTCAATATAATTTTTCTAATTCCATCCATTTCCCGGCAAATTTCATTAATTCATCTTCTTTGATGGCTGAGTAGTATTCCATTGTATTAATGTGCCACATTTCCATTATCCATTCATGAACTGTTGGGTAACAAAATTCAATATTTTAAGGTAATTATATCTGCAAAGTATTTAAATTTCCAAGGGATCCACAAATAAAATTTGATGAAGTTATTTTTAAAAATAGAAAACTAATTTTAAAAGTTGTGTAGAAAGCTCAAAGGCCTAAAATAATGGGTTGGTACAATTCTTGAAGTACCCAAACATGTTGGTGTTATGATCTTGGAACATGGACATATGTTATATTGCAATTCATGAGGAAATTATAATTGTAAATGGAAGTATGGCTACCATTAAAGTAACTTTTCTAAAAAATTAATTTTGATTCTGTTTTTACTCTTTTATAATTTCATTCATGTAAACAATGCATTTTGATCACTGGTACTCCTTTATCTCTCCAGCTTCCCCTGGACATTTCCATATCTTGTCCAACTCCTGCCTTTATGTCATAATTTATTTAATTTGATAATATAAAATAATATGTAAGCAATAAATGAAAATACATTAAGGATGTAGGTAGTTATGACTGAGCTCCCAGTTCCACATGGTTAAGAATGTATGATAAAGCTGAAGAATAACAGTTTCTTCCATCTTCTATAAGACTAAATTTATGATGTAAGCACATGGAAATCCAGCCCATAGGAAACCATAGACGCAGTGGGCACCCAGAAACCCAGCCCACAGTAGATCATCGACACTATGGGCACACTGATCACTGCCCATGGGAGGAGACCATCCACAGTGTGTGCCCATGGAGCCTATCCCATGAGAAACCTTCATATTGCGAGTACACAAATATGGAATTCATGATTTTGTCAGGCAGTGTGGTATGTCAGGTTATCAATCTTTCATCTGTCTACAGGACAGAATGCTGAATGTAGAAATAGTTTCATCTCCTATCTGCCACTGTAAAAATAACTTTAAAATGGGAAGATTGTTCCAAATTATCTGTGTGAGGCTACTGAAATCATTGGGGGGGGCGCTAAAAGTGGATAATAGAGATAGAAAAGGAATAAATTGTAGAAAACCAATGTGACCTGGAAGCAAGACTGAGTAACTCAAGATAAGAGAAGTGGTTCTTTTAAAGATGAGTTGATATCATGTGCCAAATAGGACTTATGGTAGCACAGGCAAACCAGAAACAGGCCTGTGGTTGACACTTGCAGAAAGACATGAAAATGGGAAGGACATAGCTAGATTGGTGAACAGAATGTGTTAACCAAACCTTTGAATATATATTTAAAGCCACAGGCAAACTCAGTTCTTAACCTTAATGAGAGAAGTTTTTCTTGGTAGTGAAAGAATTATGGTTGTGCAAGATGGCAAAAATAAATGACAGTTGAGCACTCAAAACAACACAAGTTGTTCATACTATCCCCTTAAGACTCAGGGACCATTTTGGAAGAGGGGTTAGAAGGAATGTTGAGAAGGACGGGGAGATGAATTCATGATGAAAGAGCTTGCTGCACAAAGAAAAGTATCAGAGTTTGAATTGCTAGATCCCATGTGAAATGCTTAGTGGGTATAGTTGATTGTCTATAAATCCAGTCCTGAATGGTGGATCATGGAATTCTCAAGAGAAAACTACTTATTCTGACCAGCCCTACAGGTCACATCTGAGCTTAATTAGAGATCCAGCCTCAAAACAGTAACAGAAGTACATATCTAAAGTCAAGGGATATGAGGATAGTATTGACAATAGCGCTTCTATAATCTTCCTACAAATAACAAGAATGAGGCTCATCTACAAGTTATCAATGAGAAAAACGTAAGACAAATTCAAATTCAGCAATGTGTTACAAGTTCAAATCAATTGACATTATCAAAACCCATAGTAAAGCTGTAAGATTGCTGCAGTGTAGAGGAACTTAAGGAAATATGAATTACTGAAATATTATGTCACAAATGAAATATTGGAATAGAATAGAAAATCAGGAGAAATTAAATAGATAAAATATTAACAAATCAATAATTATCAATATTTGTTAATTTGGTTGTAAATGGATCACAGTGTAACATATCAATCATAGGAAAATTGCATTTGTATCATATTAGAATTTCTGCTTTTATCTTCAGAATTTTTCTGCAAATCAAAGATGTTTCTAAAACAGAGCTAAGTTTAAAGAACTATGCCAGCTAGTTGTCTTAGTGACTGTGTGGAGAAATATGCATTCATACAGATAGCTTCACACTCTGGTTGAATTACCAGTGTGAAGGGGAATTGGACAATTTGTAAGGAAACTACACCTTCACACCATCAATTCAACTTCCGAGAATTTACCCTGAAATATACTTTCCTTGACATAATTAAATGATATTTTCCAGTACAATTTTTATGAATGAATACTATTGAAAGTATCTTGAATATCTCTTCTTAAATGAGTATTAAAATAAATTATGGTGCAACAACCAAATGGGCTAAGAAGTACCTAAAAGATAAATACATGAAATTATATGAGTGGAATGAATCCTTAAAATAAAATGTTGTGGGACTGGAGAGGTGGCTCAGGGGTTAAGCCTCTGCCTTGCAGGCGGAAGGTCCTGAATTCGTGTCCCAGATCCCACGTATAGACGCCAGGCAGAAGCGGGGGCGGCCTGTGCTTCTGGTCCTGGTAGGGCGGAGCCTGTGAATCCCGGGGCAGAAGGAGGTGGACGGTGGTTCGCGAATTCGTCCGTGGTTCTACACATACACAGACACACACACACAGACACACGCATGCGCGCACATACACACGCATATGCACACAGTTGAATAAATAATAATAAAAAAATGTAAATAAAATGTTGTGATACAATGTTATATGCATTCATTAGAGAGATACTCAGAACATAGTATCAAACTTTAAAATGTTGCCGGGGCTGGAGAGGTGGCTCAGGGTTAAGGTTCTGTCTCCAAAGCTGAAGACCCTGAGTTTGGATCCCAGGTCCCACATAAAAATGCCAGGATGAAAAGGTGGCTGCCTACACTTCTAACCCTGGTGAATGGAGCCTGGGAAATCCCAAAGCAAAGTAAAAAGACAAAAACGAAGTAAAACCAATCCAAGGTCATTCCCGAAGTCACCCAATCCAAGATGATTCCCAAATTCACCCTCTGACACACACACACACACACACACACACACACACACACTCACAAAAGAATAATAAATAAATAAGTTTAAAAGAATTTTCTTTTGTCTCCACTCTTTCAGAATCTTTTTCCAATTCCTGTATTGAATTCCTTTGTGATTGTGGGTGTAGTAAGAGTTTCTGTTTGATTAAATCAAATTGACAGTTTATGCTAGGATCCACTTGCAAGGGACAATGCATGACCCCTGTCGTTCTGTGTCTGGGACATTTAACTCAGTATAATTTCTTCCAGCTCCAACCATTTACTGGCATATTTCATTAGTTCATTTTTTCTGACAGGTAAATTATTCCATATGCACCACGTTTTCATTGTCCATCCATCAAATTTGCACATCTAAGTTGGTTCCATTTATTTCCTATTATGAAATGAGCTGCTATGAATATGACTGCACATATGTCTCATGTGTATGATATCATGTTCTTTGGGAATAGTCAAAGGTGTGGTATAGCTTTGTCTGTATTTTAATTTTTAGCATTACTAAAAAACCCCATATTGATCTCCAAAGGGGTTATATGAGATTACTCCAGTCAGCAATGTACAATGGTCCTTTTCTCCCCATATCCGAGCATTATTTGCTGTCATTTTTATTTTAGATCTTAACCATTCTACTTGCAGTGCAATGATATCTCCAGGTGGTTTTAATTTGTATTCCCTTAACGACTAGTGAGATAATACATTTTAAAGATATTTTTAGACATTTTTGTTTTGTCTTGTGAAGTTTCCATATTCCATTCTTTTTTACAGTTAGATACATTTCTTTTACATTTAAACAAATTTTCTTAGCTTTACATAGTAAATGATCATCTCTGCACCCCATCCCTTCCCCCTTTCTAGCCTTCTTTATCTCCTTTCATCAATCTATCCCACTCTTTCTCACACTCCTGTCTGTCTGCTTCTATGAGTCCCAGGATTCCCTCTGTATTTTTTGCTCTAGTGGAGGTTCAGACCTTTATGACAGGCCAAGTAGCCCTTATTTGGGCAGACCCACTGATAGGGGCACTCCTCTTCACCTGTATATCCCTACCCTCTAAGGTTCCCACTGCATTCAATTATTTCTTCTGAGATCATCACTAGTATATATGGGGGGCATGTTGGTATGTCAGCCATTGTGCAGGTCTGATAAGGACAAGGCATTGCAACAAGTTCCTGGATGCAGCAGCCCTGCCTTGAATGGAATGTCTTGTCCAAAAGCAGCCCTCCCCATCTGTAGGCTATTACCATCTTATCACCCACCTCTTTCACAAAGTTCCCTGAGCCTTAAGATGAAGAGAGATTTGGTTGGCCTGATTCCGGGTGAGTATTGCAGGATTACTGGTACTCTGCAATATGGTTGTTTGTAGCCCATTTTAAGGGGGTTGTTTACTTCCTTGGTATGTAATTTTTGAACTTTATGTGTACTCTAGATATTAGCCTTCTATCAGGTATGTGATTCATTTAGATACTTTCCCATTCTGTAGGTTGCCACTTTATTCATTTAGTAGCATCTTTTGCTGAGCCAAAGATTTAGCTAAAACCTTAGCAAAATTAACCAAAATCAAAGAGAGAAAATGTAAATCAATAAAATTAGAGATAAAATGGAGGGAACATGAGAGATGTCAAGGATATTCAGACTCATAAGGTCTTACTTCAAAACAATTCCGATTTTGAAAAATCACAAAAAATAGATTTCTAAACACACACAGCCCACCAAATTTAAACCATGATAAACTGAATGATCTAAATAGTCCTATAACAAGTTATGAAGTTGAAGTAGCAATCATGATTCTCCCTACTGAGAAAAGATGGATTCAGTCCTGAGTTTTACCAGACACTTAAAAAGCAATCGACCTCAATAGTCCATAAATTATTCTGCAAAATAAAAAGGAAGGAACATTTTCAAACTATTTCAATGAAGCCAACATTACACTGATCCCCAAAAAATCCAGTTTTACTGATGAGCACAGATGCAATGATCTTCAAAAATTTCTAGCAAATGAGATACAAAAACTTATTAAAAAGATGATCCACTATGATTAAATTGGGTTTACTCCAGAAACACAAGGCTGGTTCAATATTCATGAATCTATATATACAATTCATCATATAAAAATGCAAAGGTAAAAAAATCACAAGATTTCCTCAATTGATGATGAAAACATTGTTGACAAATGCCAATACTCTTATGATAAAGAACTTAAAGAAAATGTGGATGGAAGCAACATTTCTTAGCATAATAAAGGCAATATACAATGAACCTATATCAAAAATCTTCCTAATTGGCAAAAAACTTGAAGTACTACCACTCAGACTGGCAACGATAAGACTATTCACTCTCACCATTTCTAGTACATATTGTACTTTAAATCTGAGAACCATAGGACAAGAGAGGAAGATTAAATTGGTACAACTTGGAAAAGAAGTCACATTATCCTTATTTGCCGATGACATGATTCTATACCTCAAAGAACCCAAAGATTCTGCCAGAAAACTCATGGAACTGATAAATAAGTTCAGCCGACTAACAGAATATAAAATTAGGCTTTCCTATACTCCAAGAATAAACAAAGCAAAACTGATAGGATAGAAACAGTACCATTTACCACCCCCCAAATGAAATACCTTGCAATAAATCTAACCAAGGATGGGAAAGATCTATACAATGAAAACTTTAAAACCCGAAAAAGAAGATTGCAGAAGACATCAGAAAATGAAAATACCTTCCATGTTTCTGGACCAGCAGAATTAACATTGGGAATATGATCTAACAGATTCAATGCATTATCAATCATAATTCTGGCCCAATTCTTCACAAGAATTGGTAAAACAACCTCAAAATTTACATGGAACATAAAATACTCAGGATAGCAAAAGCATTTCTGAGTAATAAAAACTCCAAGGGAAGTATCACCATACCAGACCTTGAACTTTACTGCAAAGCTGTAATAACAAAAGCAGCATGGTACTGGTTCCAAAAAAAGAGATATAGACCAATAGATTAGAATTTAAGACCCAAATATAAGTATGTATATCTACAGTCACCTTATTTTTGACATGGGTGTTCAATCACATTAGCAAAAGGACAACATATTTAACAAAGTGTGCTTGAAAGAAGAATGAAACTGGAACCTTATTTTCTCCCTGCATGAAAATCAACTGCATATCAAAGACCTCAATGTTAGGCCAAAGACTGTAAAACTGCTAGAAGAAAAATAGAAAATACCCTCGAACTGAGTGATCTCAGCCAGCATTTCTTTAATAGGAAGCCCAAGGGTTTAGAGAATAAGTCCAACACTAATCAAATGGGACTCTATGATATATTTTAAATACCTTTAATATTTTCAGAATTGGGCAGCAAGATAGCTCAGTGACTAAGACACCTGCTCACAAACCAAACTGGGCAAATTGAGTTAAATCCCTGGAATCCCATATGATTAAAAGGAGCTTTGAAAGTTGTACTTTGATTTACACCTTGAGACATTGTACAAATATGAATCATTCTCTCACTTGCTCTCTTTTTGTCTTTCTCTCTCTCTCCCCTTCCCTTCATCCTTTCTGCCTCACTTCAATAAATAAAATAGTAATATTTTGGAACAATTTTAATGCTTTGTCAGCTACTTTTCCTTTGTTTTGGACTATGGATACTAGAGCAGCTACTACCCTTACTAGGAATAAAAAACTGTTGAAATGCAGCTTTTCTCCAGACTCACCAGTTTAATTCCAACCTAACAGCTGCGTGGAAGTCCATGAAAAATTTACTTTGTTTATTACTAAATTATATACATTATTTACCATATCATGTATTAAATATTTACCACCTTTCCAAATATGTCATGCATCATATGTGCCTACTTTTGCTTGTTATAGCAATAAAAATAAAAGGCCAAGCATTGCAGAAACCTGGAGAAAGTAATTATGAGAATGAAGAGAAGAGAGGGAAACATGGAAAGAAGCAATATTCAGATGTCTAAAAAAACTTTTAATACATACTCAACTATTTTATGACCATTCTCTTATGGATGGAAAAATTAATTTTTCTCAAGAAGAACGTGATCCCCAGAAATTTATGTTCATAAAAGTATAACTGAATCTATTTTGGAAATAGTCAATATTATCCTTGGTTCTCTTTAATAATCTGATAAGTAGAATCATTTGTTAAATAAGAACTTCTAATGATATCAGAAGACCTCAAACAAACTTACTCAGCATGAAGAAACACAGTTAAGAACATTAATTAAATGGAACAGAAATGAAATGTGTTAGGCTCCCCCCCCAGGTACAATGATTTTTCTGTAGTCTGAGAAATAGGAAAGTAAATAAATGCTGTCAGCACTCAATTCCTAACTATGCAATCCATTGATGATATCAGAAATGGAATGCAATAAATCAACTAATCAGTTCATACTTGAGCAAAATTTCCTTTACCATGCCTATTGTTCCCAAAAAACTGTTGAAATGCAGCTTTTCTCCAGACTCTTTATGTATTATCCTCTAATACTGAAATGAGTAAACTTGATTTTTAGGAAGTCACAACAAAAGACCATTTTTCCTGTTTTCCTAATAGCAATGGAAGTCATATAATGACGTTTGAAATAAGTGGAATTGTTGTGGGATTTTAGGGTTCTCTTTCCAAGGAAAAAGCCAAATAACTTACTTTTCTTCCTATACCCTGATATTTTAAAAACTTTATTTTGCGTGTGTGCGTATTTGTGTGTCTGTGTCAGAGGGTACTTACTGTATGTCCCTGTGGAGGATCAAGGGTGACTTTGGGAATCATCCTGGGTTGCTTCTATCTTCTTTTTCTTTATTCTAGGATTTCCCACCATGGTTTTACCCATCATGGTCAGAGTTCAGGTTGCCACCTTTTTCATCTGGTGTTTTTACATGGGTACTGGGATCCAAACTCAAGACCTTCTGCCTGTGAGGCAGAGTCTTCACCCATCAGCCATCTCTCCAGCCCCATCCTGATTTTTGAAACCTGAAAATTTGACTGAAGCACTGGTCCCTAACTATTATCTTAAGAATGAAAGTCATTCTCTAGGAATGAAGCTGTAAAAAACCTGAAAAAAAATTTTCTATAATAATAATGGAGTTTCTATCTTGATTCTTAAAAGCCTACTTCAACATTTAATTCATGCAAGAGAATAAAATTTTTACCATATTTATCTACGATATCATAGGTCTTTGCTAGACTAAATCTATACTAATGCAATGAGAAACAAGCACTATTTCTTCCTGACTGTCATCTCAACCTATAGGTATTGAGTTCCTTATGCATGTCTATTATACTATTGATTCTTTTTCTGAGAGCAATTAAGTCTATATTAATATTTTAAATATAACTCTTTGGATTATTTCAATGATATTACTACAGTCTATATGAAACACTGTGGTTTCGCTATTGAATATCATGGGATATATCTCTATAATAATTGTGAATATCCTAAATTAGTTCCGTTCCAAGTTAAATTGTTTCAAATAGTTTAGTGTTTTTCCAATGTACTGGAGCATATTATTGATGTCTATGTGCTTGTATTTCTCAAGAAGATGATAGGTTATTCTTATAGGTTCCATTGAGTATGTATTTACATTTACTTTACAGATATAACTTTAACAATATATTTGGTTAATATGTATGAATCAAATTCCTTAAGTCACACTCATTTAACACAAAATTGCTAAAAAACTTCAGATCAACAAATATTTGTTCAGTGTTTTTCATTCTTTTTTTTATTGGTAAAATAAATCACTTTGAAATTCAACAAGTTCTAACTTGGAGTCTCAAGAGCTGGTTGGGGAAGGGGATAGTTTCAATGGAAGCATTTGAATTAAATTAAGATTCAATACAGTCTGTGCTATAATTGCATTTCCACATGAAATGTAGTCATCTATGGCATCAATACCTCTTTTTAAATCTAGATTTTCTATTTTGTTTTCCTGAAACAAATTGAATCACTTCATCTTGCAGCTGGGATTTCCTGAAAGCTCTGCTCTACAGAATTAAAAATCCTCAAAGTATTTTGCAGGTGTTTTTGTAGGAAGGATATTCCTGAATATCACTTTGTATTATACTCATGGTTTTATAAGCTTTTCCAATAGTGTCCTTGACTAGTAACATCAGAAAAAATAGGTAACTTTTATTGAACTTGATTTTTGGATTGCTAATGTGAAAAGGTCTATTTTACTGCAAAGATAGTCTAGATTGTCACCTTAGTTTCTTTATTTATCTTGAAAAATTTGATAAATCAAAATTATTCTAACTGGTCCCTTTTCACCCCACCCCGCTCCGCCGGTCGGGACGCGCACCTGCGGTCCAGCCGGGCCTCACCCCGCGCCCTAGGACCTCAGGTCAGCCCACAGGGACCCGGCTCCGACTCCCACCATCCAGCCGGAGCCGCGCGAGGGCCTAGGGACAAGGAGGACCTCCCCCTATGCCCAGGCCCCGCCCCAGCTGCCCTCGGGTTAAACAGCTCCACGCCGACGCGCCCATCCTCCCTTTTCACCCCACCCCGCTCCGCCGGTCGGGACGCGCAAGCGCGGTCCAGCCGGGCCTCACCCCGTGCCCTAGGACCCCAGGTCAGCCCACAGGGACCCGGCTCCGACTCCCACCATCCAGCCGGAGCCGCGCGGGGGCCTATGGGACGAGGAGGACCTCCCCCTGCGCCCGGGCCCTGCCCCAGCTGCCCTCGAGTTAAATAGCTCCACGCGGACGCGCCCATCCTCCCTTTTCACCCCACCCTGCTCCGCTGGTCGGGACACAAACACGGTCCAGCCGGGCCTCACCCCGCGCCCTAGGTAAGTACCCGTTCGGGCCCCGCCCACCAGGACCCCAGGTCAGCCCACAGGGACCCTGCTCCGACTCCCACCATCCAGCCGGAGCCACGCGCGGGGGCCGAGGGACAAGGAAGACCTCCCACTGCGCCGGGGCCCCGTCCCAGCTGCCCTCGGGTTAAATAGCTCCACGCCGACGCGCCCATCCTCCCTTTTCACCCCACCCCGCTCCGCCGGTCAGGACGCTCACACGCGGTCCAGCCGGGCCTCACCCCGCGCCCTAGGTAAGTCCCTGTTCGGGCCCCGCCCACCAGTACCCCAGGCCAAATAATTCAGTTTAGTGAAATTGAGAGATCTTAAGAATTAAAATGACAATGCCAAAGTCAAAGTGCAAATCCATGAGAAGCAACACTCAAGTAAACAAATTTCCCACTGAAGAAATTAATCCCATGTTAGACTCCAACAAGAACAAACCCGTGGAAAAAGGCCAAGAAAGCCTCAACCAGGATAAGGTCTTCCAAAATATGATCATTATCATGTTCAATACTATGAAAGAGGAAATCCGGGAGGAATTACATAATCGAATCAATCGCTTTGAAGAGGAACACAACAGACATCTGGAGGAGTTGAGAAAAACAGTGCAAGAAACAAAAAGTGGCATAGAGCAGTTAAAACAAACTCAAGCAGAATTTAAACCTGAGCTAAAAGACAAGTTATCTTCAACCCAGAACGCTACAGAGAGTCTTATCAACAGAACTAATGAAGCAGAAAAGAGAATTTCAGACCTTGAAGATAAAGTGGGAGTACTAACCAGCTCAATGGAAGAGGTTGTTAAAGCCAAAAAGATACTTGAGAGAAATATCCAAGAGATATGGGACACCCTGAAGAAGCCTAACATGCGTATTCATGGAATACCAGAGCAAGAATCTCAAAATACCACCCCTGAGGAAATTTTTCAAACGATCATCAAGGAAAACTTTCCTCATCTAAAAAAAGAGAGGCCCATTCATATACAAGAGGCATTCTGCAACCCAAACAGATACGACCAAAATAGAAGCACGCCGTGGCAAATAATAGTTAAAACACTCCACATTCAAGATAAAGAACTGGTGCTGAGAGCTTCAAGGGAGAAAAAACAAGTCACTTTTAAAGGTAAACCTATTAAAATAACAAATGACTTCTCAGTCGAAACAGTTAAAGCAAGAAGAGCTTGGAAAGACATACTTCAAGTATTGAATGAGCAAAAGTGTCAACCCAGGCTGATTTACCCTGCAAAACTATCAGTCATGATCGAGGGAGAAAGAAAAATTTTCCAGCACAAAGACAACTTTAAGGGACACATGGCCACCAAACCAGGACTTCAAAAACTGCTAGAAATGATACTCAAACGTGAAGAAAAAAACAGGCATATCCAGGAGAACAGAAGGCAAATATAACACCATTAAAAGCGAAGCAATATACTTATAAAAGCTACTAAACATAATAAATGTCTGGAATTAACAATAGTTTCTCCATTATAACACTAAATGTTAATGGACTTAATTCACCAATCAAGAGACACAGATTACAAACTTGGATTAAAAATCACAATCCATCAATCTGTTGCCTGCAGGAAACCCATCTCACCACAAAAGATAGGCACGCTCTAAAAATAAAAGGCTGGTCAACAATTCTACAAGCAAATGGAAGCAGAAAACAGGCAGGGGTAGCCATTATGCTATCAGACAAAGTGGATTTCAAACCAAAAAAAATTATAAGAGACACGGATGGATACTACATTTTAGTCACAGGTACAATTCACCAGGAAGATTTCACAATACTGAACATATATGCACCCAATACGGGCCCCTCCACATTCATTAAGAAAACCCTACAGCGTCTAAAGCAAGAAATCAAGCCCCAAACGATAATTCTTGGGGACTTCAACACCGCCCTCTCGACATGGGATAGATCAACAGGTCAAAAGCTTAACAGAGACACTTTGGAACTTAATCAAACCCTGAAAGAAATGGACCTTACAGATCTCTATCGAACTTTTCACCCACGCACCAAAGAATACACATTTTTCTCAGCAGCACACGGAACTTTCTCCAAAATAGATCACATATTGGGCCACAAAATGAATCTACACATATACAAGAACGTTGAAATTCTAACCTGTGCCCTATCAGACCACCACGGCCTAAAGCTGGACATCCACAACACATCAAACAAGAGAAAATACACTAACTCCTGGAAAGTTAACACTATGATGCTGAATGAGAACTGGATTCAGGAAGAAATTAAAAAGGAAATTCAAGATTTCCTGAAGTGCATGATAACGAAAATACAACTTACCAAAATCTCTGGGACACAATGAAAGCTGTTCGAAGAGGTAAGTTCATAGCTCTTAATGCCCACGTCAAAAAAATGGAAACATCAGAAATAAACAACTTAACAATGCAGCTTAAAGCTTTAGAGAAACTAGAGCAATCTGATCCCAAAAGCAGTAGAAGAGAAGAGATTAGCAAAATAAGGGGAGAAATATCTGAAATCGAGACTAAGAAAACGATAGAAAAAATCAACCAATCAAAAAGCTGGTTCTTTGAAAAAATCAACAAGATTGATACACCCCTATCTAAACTAACCAAAAGCAAGAGAGAGAAAACCCAAATTAACAAAATTAGAAATGAACATGGAGTTATCACTACTGATAGCCAAGAAATCCAGAGAATTATAACATCATATTTCAAAAACTTATACTCTGTGAAGTTTGACAACACAAAAGAGATGGATGAATTCCTGAGTAACACAATTTACCTAAATTGAATCAGGAAGTTGTGAATTATTTAAATAGTTCTATAACATATAAGGAAATTGAGGAAGTAATCTCGAATCTTCCCACCAAAAAATGTCCTGGACCAGATGGATTCAGCACAGAGTTCTACCAGACATTTAAGGAGTTAATAACACCAATACTCCTTAAACTGTTCCATCAAATAGCAAAGGAAGGAACACTACCAAATTCCTTCTATGAAGCTAATATCGTTTTAAACCCAAAACCTAATAAAGATTCACTTAAAAAAGAAAACTATAGGCCGATCTCCCTGATGAACACAGACACAAAGATTCTCAAAAAAGTCTTAGCAAATCGGATTCAAAAACATATTAAAAAGATCATTCATGGGGACCAAGTAGGCTTCATCCCCGGCACACAAAGTTGGTTCAACATATGCAAATCAATAAATGTAATTCATCATGTAAACCAGTCCAAAGTCCAAGACCACATGATACTCTAGATAGATGCAGAAAAAGCTTTTGACAAGATCCAACAGCCTTTTAAGATCAAAACGCTAGAGACAGTGGGAATGGAAGGAACCTTAATCAATATAATAAAAGCTATATACAACAAGCCCACAGCAAGGATTATGCTCAATGGGGAACAATTGGAAGCATTCCCACTTCAATCAGGAACTAGACAAGGCTGTCCACTCTCACCATTTCTATTCAATATTGTACTTGAAGTCTTAGCTGAAGCCATAAGACAAGAAAGGGACATAGAGGGATTCAAATCGGCAAGGAAGAAGTCAAGCTATCCCTATTTGCAGATGACATGATCTTATACCTGAGGGATCCCAAAATCTCCACCAGAAAGCTCCTGGAACTAATTGAGAAGTTCAGCAGGGTGGCAGGATACAAAATAAATGTGCAAAAATCAGAGGCCTTCCTATATGCCCAGAATGAAAGAAGTGAAAAAGCCTTGAGAGAAAGCATACCATTTACTATAACCCCTAAAAAAATGAAATACCTTGGTATAAACCTAACTAAGGAGGTAAAAGACCTTTACAGTGAAAACTTTAAAACCCTAAAGAAAGAAATTGCAGAAGACACCAGAAGGTGGAAAGACCTCCCTTGTTCCTGGATTGGCAGAATCAACATTGTAAAAATGACCATCCTACCAAAGGCAATATACAGATTCAATGCTATACCAATCAAAATCCCAAAGCAATTCTTCAAAGTAGTTGACCAAACAATCTCAAAGTTCATATGGAGGCACAAAAGACCCAGGATAGCAAAAACAATCCTGAGTAACAAAAACACAGCTGGAGGTATTACCATACCAAACCTAAGTCTATACTACAAATCCATAGTTATAAAGACAGCCTGGTACTGGCTCCAAAATAGACACACAGATCAATGGATAAGGATTGAAGACCCAGATATAAGCCCACAAAGTTACAGCCATTTGGTCTTTGACAAAGGGGCCCAAAGAATCCAATGGAAAAAAAACAGAATCTTCAACAAATGGTGCTGGCAAAACTGGATCTCCACATGCAGAAGATTAAAGCTGGACCCGTACTTGTCACCATGTACAAGACTTAATTCCAAATGGATCAAGGACCTTGATATCAGGCCAGAGACTTTAAAAACCATAGTTGAAAGGATAGGGAACTCCCTCGAGCTGATTGGGCTAGGCCAACATTTCCTAAACAGACATCCAATGGCACAGTCACTGCTACCAACTCTCAACAGTTGGGATCTTGTGAAATTAAAGAGCTTCTGTTCAGATAAAGAGATTGTCACACGAGCTCAAAGGCAACCCCCAGAATGGGAGAAAATCTTCACTAACCACATATCTGACAGAGCTGTACTGTCCAGAGTGCACAAAGAACTTAGAAAACTAAACTCCAAGGAAAACACTGGCCCAATTAAAAATGGGCCCTGGAACTTCAAAGAAACTTTACCAGGGATGAAATTAAAATGTCTAACAATTATCTTAAAAAATGCTCCACTTCCTTCGCCATCAGGGAAATGCAAATCAAAACTTCCCTGAGATATCATCTCACCCCGGTCAGGATGGCAAAAATCCACAATACAAACAACGACAAATACTGGAGAGGATGTGGAGAGAGGGGAACTCTCCTACATTGTTGGTGGGAATGCAGGCTCATACAGCCACTCTGGCGAGCCGTCTGGAGATTCTTAAAGAAATTAAAGATTGAAATGCCATATGACCCTGCTATCCCACTTTTGGTAATAACCCCCATGCAGCAGAGGTTCGCCTCGATAGCACAAGCTCGACCATGTTCATAGCAGCACTGTTTACAATAGCAAAGTCATGGAATCAACCTAAATGTCCAACAGTTGACGAGTGGATAAGGAAACTGTGGTACATCTATATAATGGAGTACTACCCAGCCATCAAAAATGATGAATTACTGGAATTTGCTGGGAAATGGATGTCATTAGAAAGAATTATATTAAGTGAAGTATCCCAAACCCAGAAAATTAAGCGCCGTATGTACTCCCTAATAGGTGGCTCCTAGTACCAAACTCACCCAGCCCACATTGAGACACTCAAAAGTAAACCTATGTAACACAGTAATTGCAAGGATTATGAATAAGAGAGATGGGGTAGGAGGGCCACACCAGAAACAAGGAGAGAGAGGACCATGTTACAGCAGAGAAAATAGGCCTCCATCAAGGTCTGCAAGTAAGTAATGAGAAACCTGGTTAAGTTCACAGACGTTCTTTCCTGATCTCACCAGAAGGTAAGGCATATAGTCTAGGAGATAAAAAGTAATCATTTTGCAAATGGGTGATGGACCCCTCCCTCAGTGAGGTTTCCTACTCTTATTACATCTACCCTTGAATGTGCTATTACAACAAGACTCCAGTTTAACAGCTTTTTGTCTCTGGCCAGGGGGTGACATACAGTGCCCAGCAGAATGGAGTGAAGGGAATTGCAGGAGCAGCAAAACTGCAAAAGAAAATCAACAAACCACAATCCAGAACTTCAGAGACTCTATATCAATCACATAGAACTAGGCCAGCCTAATCTCTCCCCATCCTGGAGCTCAGGGACATTTGCGGAAGAGGGGGCGATAAGATTGTAAGAGCAAAAGGATGGGAGGAACAATGATTTGCAAGATTCTCAACAATAGTTGGGGCCAAAGCAATCATAATGGGACTTTGCATGCCCTGCGCAATGTCCAGCACACTGTTGCCCTCATAAAGTCTAGCATCTGTTAAGGGCACCGAGACCCCTGGAGGCAAGGGATTGACAGCCATAATAGTGATCTATGCTTAAGGGGAACAAGAGAAAGGGCTTATGGAAATGCCACTGGGTCCTTACATGTCATCGGAGAGGAGGACCCAGTGGAGAGTTAGGCGTACACAATAAAGGACTCTCTGGGAATTGGGGGGGAGGCACTGGGGGAAGGGGAGGGGGAGGAGGGGGTTAGGGGGGAGCAGGGGGGTGGGAGGGAACTGGTAAAAAATTTCAAAATGTATAATTAAATTTTTAATAATAAAAAAAATTATTCTAACTACTACTTTGTCAAATATATACCATATTGTGCTTAATTGAATACTAGAATGTGAAACAGAAGAACTGGATCTTAGCATGGAAAACAATTTTTATTAGATTTTTTTAATATCAATGAAATTCCATTTGCTTTTGTTTAGTTATTTTCTTTAGAGTAAATCTCATCACTATGACTTCTTTGATGTGGAGTTGTTCTCTGAATTTGCATTAGAAACATTTAAGATTTACTAAAATACTGGATACAGCTATAAATGAGGATTGAAGGAATTCCAATTCCATTTGTATATGTGAGCACTGTTTTAGACAGGGCAAAGTCCTGATAAGAATACTGAATATCAACCAATTCTAATGACTGACAAAATATGAACTCTGTAGATGATTTTCTATATTCCCAGGCTAAGATCTATTTTGCTTAATTTTTAAAATCCATCATGAAATTGAAAATTTCCTTAATCTAAGTTTAATGGTGTTCACTTCAAAATTCATAGATAGAACAACATATTTTTGGTTCTACAAATATCTTTATCATATGGACATTGTTCAAACATAAACTAAAGTTTTTGGTCATTTGGTAAAAGTTTGTATTTCTTGAATATTTTAAAAAAGAATTTGTATAACTACTCAGTCTCTAAAAGGTGTTTATAAATGAATGTCTGAAAGCTACTTGTATAGTGGTATGCTTAAGATGAATGCCATTTTTTCTTTTGGTATCGCTACTTATTGTATCTCTGCAGTTACTCCTCTCTTCACCAGCATACTTTCAACACCATACATTTATGTGTTTTCTAGAGGAACTGAAGAGAGAGAAAAAGGAAGAGAGGGTAGAAGGGAGAGAAAGAAAGGTGGGGAGAGAGAGAGAGAAAGCTGAGGTCAAAGATTGTAAGATTCATTTTGTTCACATTGTAAGGGACATTTTATTAAGATTTACTTTTTAATAATGCTTTCATGTTTGAGATTACATAAACTGGAATGATAAAGATATCCTTTTTCTTGACTCCATTTTTCTTTTATTTCAATTAAAAACCTTCTTTTTCACTGAGTCTAGGCAATATTAAATGTTTCTCTTAAATAGCATTTAGGAATTAAGTATTTTATACCAAATAACAAAACAATTATATAAAATTTAGTATAAAATTGCAAAACACAAGTTTGATAAATTAATTATTTAGGAGAAATTGATTTCAGAAAAATGAAATCAAGTGCTATTTAAAAGTACAAGAACAGTACTGCTTCACCAGAGGAGTAAGCCAGGTCTGGCATTCAACCAATTTCATGGGGTTCCTTGAGGGCTAAGTTCTGTCTGCACAACAATGAAAGAATCATTATTTGAGACACGAAGCAACTTGGCAGACAGTGAAAAAGACACCAAATGGCCTCTGTCTTTGCTGTGATCAACTGTGAAATGAAAACCTACCACTTAAATCACTTCTACTGCAAACTAATTCGTTCTCCATGAGCACAATACAGAATAAATCTCGGTGCCCTCTGGCCCATGGAAAATTCCCTAAAATAAAACCAACAATGTGAAGTTTTTGCAGTTTAAACATCTTCCCAATTTCCAAGTATACTTGATATTTCAACTTTAATTTGAAATTCAGTATCTCAGTGAATTTTCTTGTGTGCAAAATGCCAATCTCATTTAAGTGCTAGTTTTACCACTGATAATTGTGTGACCTTGGGCAAATAATATCTACTTTATAGTCTTTATTGTCTTCTAGAAATTGAATAAAAATCAAGTTGATTTCAGAGGTTCCTTTGGCTTTAAGAGTGTATAAATTCAAATAGTTTTCTCTGTATACAACAGTCATTCTGTAGTATTCATACAAGGTTTTAAACTTTCCTGTCTTTCTTCCATTGACTCTCAAGTATCAAAGAGAATTTGGCCAATTAGTTAAGCTATTGAGCTTCAAATAGAGTCATTCTTATGAATTCAGATGGTAGGTGGCTGCCTTTATAAAAACATTTTTTGTTACATTGCATAGATTACTGAGAAATAAGACACAGTTCATATATGCATCTCTTTCTGTAAAGATAATTTTGATTTTCTTCTGTGGCCAGAATTTATTAGATGCCACAGAAACCATAGACAGTGAACCAGCAGATCATCCTCATACAACTGAAGGCCCTAAGAATCTCATAATTCAACAACAGAAAGTCTTTGTGCTCATTCCCAAGATAAGTAAATCATTTATTTAATGTTTATTCTCAAGTAATATTCACCCCTTCATACAATTTCTATACAAAGAATGCAAATGCATACCCAAGGACTTACAAAGTCTTATCTATTCATCCTCACCCCTAACAATCCATAAAAGCTGCCAACTCCCACTCAACTCTAACTCCTAGCCGCTATACCCAACCTATTTTATTGTCTTAGAGCTGCTCTGATACTTAATCCAAACCTAACATCAAATATGATGAACAATCTTAAACTTCTCAGTTAAAACTAGACAATAATCCTGCACCCCCCAAAATCAGCACTGGAGTTACACACTCCAAGGGAATTACAACAAGCTCTTTCACAAAACAGTACCAAGAAACCTTATACTGGACCTTAAACAACACCATTTCTCCCACATCTGGGGAAGCTATTGCAACAGTGGTTTAAGTCTGTAAATTCTATGTGACTCAAAAGAGTCACAAACAGATACCAAAGAAAGAAATCAAAGACCAAAGACAAGATACCCAAGTACAATCATGAATCCACAAAATACAACAAAAACAAAAAGAGTCTCCTACAAAAAATATCAACTAAATATAGATTTCAATCAGAATTACCTCTTGCATATTGGCCAAGGAAGCCAACCAACATAACGATTTCTCAAGCTTGATTATTAATGTGGTCAAAAAACGAAAAAGGAACTCTAAAAAAAGTTGAATAACTGCATATTAAATATGAACAAGAAAGAGATAAACACCTGAATGTGATCAAAAAGCAATTGAAAATAAAAAAACTAAGCATAGAGCCATTGAAAAAAACTCATATACAGATTAAATTTGAAATTAAAACTAAACTAAGTACAATTCAAACTCAGCATAAAGTATCACCATCTGACTAGATAAAACAGAAAACAGAATATCAGAATAAGAAGACAACATTGAAGACAAAATCAGTCAATTAAGAAGTTGGAAAAGTTAAAAAAATACATGAAAGTACTATTACAGAGTTATTGCACACCTTCAAGAACTCAAACTTGGTGCTGGAGAGGTAGCTCAGGAGTTAAGCCTCTGCCTAGCAGGCAGAAGGTCCTGAGTTCGGATCCAAGACCCCACATACAGACGCTGGGCGGAAGCAGGGGCAGCCTGAATTTCTGGTCCTGGTAGGGTGGAGCCTGTGAATCCCAGAGCAGAGTAAATAAGGAGGAGGTGGAAGCGTCCATGGTGGTTCCCGAATTCGTCCGTGGTTCTACACACACACATATACATACACACACATACATACATGCATACATGCACAATTGAATAAATAATAAATTAAAAAAAAACAGAACTCAAACTTACATACACAAGCAATCCCAGAGCAAACAACCTAAAATATGACAACAGAAGAGATTTTTCACACCATCATAAATGAAAATTTTTCACACTTAAGCAAAGAGATCCCCATCCATGTACAAGATGCTAATCCCACACCAATCATATATGACAAAAACAAACTTACCATGGAAAAGGATAGCCAAAATATTGCAGACAAAAGATAAAAAGAATGGGCTGGATAGATGGGTCAGAGATTAAGACTTAGTCTCACAAGCAGGGATCCTGAGTTTGGATCACAGGCCCAATGTTTAAAAGAAAAAAAGGTAGGTGGAAATGGCCCAGGCCTGCACTTCCAGCCCTGGTTGGCAGAGCCTGGGAAACACCTGAGCAAAGCAAGAAGGAGGTAGACGCAATCCAGGGTAATTCTCAAAGTCATGCTTGGGCTCCACAGGGACACACAGTGCCCTCTGATACACACACACACACACACACACACACACATGCGCACACACACACATGCACACACATAAATAAAATATTAGAAAAGACAAAGAGAATGATTTGAGAATCTCAAAAGAGGAAAACCAAGTCCAATTTATAAGAATGCTTATTGTAACAACAGATTTTTGAATGGAAACAGTAAAAAACATCACAAGAACTTGGAGAGAAGTACTTCAAGTTGAGAATGATCACAAGTTCCAACTGAGATTTCTGTATCCAGGAAAATTATGAGTCATAATTGAAAGTCAAAGAAAAATTTTCTATCAAAAGGATAAATTAAAAGCTTACATGACAACTAAGCCAGGTTTCCAGAAAATATTAGAAAAACTACTCAAATATGAAGAAAAAGTTAAACACACCCAATAGGATTAAAGGAAAACAATGCTACCATAAATATTAGGCAAATAAGTACACATATTGAAACCATGAAACACAGAAAATGACAGAAATCAGAAAACATTTCTCAATTATAAACTTGAAAATCAATGTCCCTTTCCCAACCCTCCCAAGACATGCAAAGTCCAGCCTGGAATCAGGGCAACCTACGTAAGCCCCCCCATTCCCCCCACCCGAAAACCCCAGGCAGCCCACTGCTCCCAGCTCCTCCCACTAGCCAGCTGGAGCAGGAGCTGCTCCAAGGCAAATAATTCAGTTCAGTGAAAAGCACACAGAAATTGAAAGAAGGTCTTTAGGGTTAAAACAAGAATGCCCAAGTAAAAGTGCAAATCCAAGAGAAACAACACCTAAGAAAACAAATCTCCCACTGAAAGAATTAATCTCATAATGATAGATTCCTACCAGAACAAACCAACGGAAAATAGCCAAAAGAGCCTGACCCAGGATAACGACTTTCAAAACATGATCATTACCATGTTCAATACTATGAAAGAGGAAATTTGGGAGGAATTAAATAAACGCATCAATCGCATTGAAGAGGAACACAACAGACAGTTGGAGGAATTGAGAAAAACGGTTCAAGAAACAAAAACAGGCATAGAACAGTTAAAAGAGACTCAAGCAGAGATTAAAAATGAACAAAAAAACAAGTGATCTTCAACCCAGAACTCAACAGAGAGTCTTATCAGCAGAACAAATGAAGCAGAAAATAGAATTTCAGAACTTGAAGACAAAGTGGGAGCAATAACCAGCTCAATGAAAGAGGTTATTAAAGCCAAAAAGATAATCGAGAGAAATACTCAAGTGTTATGGGACACCCTGAAGAAGCCTAACATGCATATTCATGGAATACCAGAGCAAGAATCCCAAAATACCACACCTGAGGAAATTTTTCAAACTATCATGAAAGAAAACTTTCCTCATCTAAAAAAAGAGAGGCCCATGCATACACAATAGGCATTCTGCACCCCAAACAGTTATGAGCAAAAGAGAAACTCATCAGGGCAAATACTATTTAAAACACTCCACATTCAAGACAAAGAAATGGTGCTGAGAACTGCAAGGGAAAAAAAAAGTCACTTTTAAAGGTAAATCAGTTAGAATAACAAAAGACTTCTCTCAATGGAAACAGTAAAAGCAAGAAGAGCTTGAAGAGACTTCAAGTATTGAATGAATAAAAATGTCAACCCAGGCTGACATACCCCACAAAACTATCCGTCATGATCAAGGGAGAAAGAAAAATTTTCCAGCACAAAGACAACTTGAAGGGATACATGTCCACCAAACCAGGCCTTCAAAAAATGCTAGGAATGATACTCAAGCTTGAAGAAAATAATAGGCATATCCAGGAGAACAGAAGGGAAGTATAATACAACCAAAACTTAAAGTGAAACAATACACTTACAAAAGCTACTAAATATAATAAATGTCCAGAATTAAAAATAGTTTCTCCATTATAACATTAAATGTCAATGGAATTTATTCACCAATCGAGAGGTACAGATTACAAACTTGGATGAAAAATCACTGTCCATCAATCTGCTACCTGCAGGAAACCCATCTCACCACAGAAGATAGGCACATACTAAAAATGAAAGGCTGATCCAAAATTCTACAAGCTAATGAAACCAGGAAACAGGCAGTGGTTGTCATTATGCTATCGGACAAAGCAGACTTCAAACCAAAAAAAAATCATAAGAGACACAGATGGATACTACATTTTAGTCACAGGTACAAATCACCAGGTAGACTTCAGAATACTGAACATACATGCACCCAATACGGGCCCCTCCACATTCATTCAGAAAATCCTACAGCATCTACAGCAAGAAATCAACACCCAAACGATAATTCTTGGGAAATACAACACCGCCCTCACAACATGAAATAGATCAACAGGTCAAGAGCTTAACAGAGATACTTTGGAACTTAATCAAACCCTGAAAGAAACGGACCTTACAGATCTCTATCGAACTTTTCATCCATGCACCAAAGAATACACATTTTTCTAAGCAGTACATGGAACTTTCTCCAAAATAGATCACATATTGGGCCACAACATGAATCTCCACATATACAGGAAAGTTGAAATTCTAGCCTGTGCCCTATCAGACCACCACGGCCTAACGCTGGACATCCACAACACAACAAACGACAGAAAATACACTAACTCCTGGAAAGTTAACACTATGATGCTGAATGAGAACTGGATTCAGGAAGAAATTAAAAAGGAAATTCAAGATTTCCTGAAAGTGAATGATAATGAAAATACAACTTATCAAAATCTCTGGGACACAATGAAAGCTGTCCTAAGAGGTAAGTTCATAGCTTTTAATGCCTACATCAAAAAAATGGAAACATCAGAAATAAATAACTTAACAATGTTGGTTAAAGCTTTAGAGAAACTGGAGCAATCTGATCACAAAAGTAGTAGAAGAAAGGAGATTAGCAAAATAAGGGAGAAATATCTGAAATCGAGATTAGGAAAACAATGGAGAAAATCAACCAGTCAAATATCTGGTTCTTTACTTCAGAGACTCTATTTCAACAACCTAGAACTAGGCGAGACTAATCTCTCCCCATCCTGAAACTCAGGGACATTTGCGGAAGAGGGGGCGGTAAGATTGTAAGAGCAAAAGGATGGGAGAAACAATGATTTGCAAGATACTCCACACAAGTTAGGACCAAAGCAATCATAATTGGATTTTGCATGTCCTGCACAATGTCAAACACACTATTGACCTCACAAGTCTAGCATCTGCTAAAGGCACCAAGATCCTTGGAGGCAAGGGATTGACAGCCACAGTAGTGTTGCTATGCTTAAGGGGAACACAGGAAAGCGTTCAAGGGAATGCCACTAGTTCCTTGAATGTCATCAGATAGGAGGGCCCAGAGGAGAGTCAGGCATGCACAATAAAGGACTATCAGGGAAAGAGGGAGGGAGGCACTGGGGGATGGGGAGGGAGGGGTGAAGGGAGGGGGAGCAGGGGGTTCGGGGGGAGGAGGAGGGAGGGAGGGAACTGGTCTACCTATTAAGTTTGTATGAGCGGAAATAATAATAATAAATGTATAAAAATAAAAAAAATAAAAGTGTGTACCACCATTAAATCAAAAAAAAAATCTGGTTCTTTGAAAAATTCAATAAGATTGATACACCCCTAGCTAAATTAACCAAAAGCAAGAGAGAGAAAAGCCAAATTAACAAAAATTAGAAATGAAAATGGAGGTAACCCTACTGATACCCAAGGAATCCAGAGAATTATATCGTCATATTTCAAAAACTTATATTCTGTGAAATTTGTCAACACAAAAGGGATGGATGAAATCCTAAGTAAACACAACTTACCTAAATTGAATCAGGAAGTAGTGAATTATTTAAATAGTCCTATAACATATGAGGAAATTGAAGAAGTAATCTCAAATCTTCCACCAAAAAATGTCCTGGACCAGATGGATTCAGCACAGAGTTCGACCAGACATTTAAGGAGTTAATAACACCAATACTCCTTAAACTCTTCCATCAAATAGCAAAGGAAGGAACACTACCAAATTCCTTCTATGAAGCTAATATTATTTTAATCCCAAAACCTAATAAAAATACACTTAAAAAAGAAAACAATAGGCCAATCTCTCTAACACAGATGCAAAGATTCTCAACAAAGTCTTAGCAAATGGGATTCAAAAACATATGAAGAAGATCATTCACGGGGACTAAGTAGGCTTTCTCCCCAGCACACAAGGTTGGTTCAACATATGCAAGTCAATAAATGTAATTTATCATATAAACCAGTCCAAAGTCAAAGACCACATGATACTCTCGATAGATGCAGAAAAAGCATTTGGGAAGATCCAACAGCCTTTTATGATCAAAACGCTAGAGACAGTAGGAATGGAAGGAACCTTTATCAATATAATAAAAACTGTATACAACAAACCAAAGCAATGAGGAAAAACTGGAAGCATTTCCACTTCGATCAGGAACTAGACAAGGCTGTCAACTCTCATCACTTCTATTCAATATTATGCTTGAAGTCTTAGCTGAAGCTGAAAGACAAGAAAGGGACATAAAAGGGATTCAAATTAGCAAGGAAGAAGACAAGCTATCCCTATATGCAGATGACATGATCTTATACCTGAGTGATCCCAAAAAATCCACCAGGAAGCTTGTGGAACTAATTGAGAAGTTCAGCAGGGTGGCAGGATACAAAATAAATGTAAAAAAATTAGTGGCTTTCCTCTATGCCCAGAATGAAAGAAGTGAAAAAGCCCTGAGAGAAACAATCCCATTTACTATAGCCCCTAAAAAGATGAAATACCTTGGTATAAACCTAACCAAGGAGGTAAAAGACCTTTACAATGAAAACTTTAAAACCCTAAAGAAAGAAATTGCAGAAGACACCAGAAGGTGGAAAGATCTCCTATGTTCCTGGATTGGCAGAATCAACATCATAAAAATGACCATCCTACCAAAGGCAATATACAAATTCAATGCTATACCAATTAAAATCCCAAAGCAATTCTTCAAAGAAGTTGTCCAAACAATCTCAAAATTCATATGGAGGCACAAAAGACCCAGGATAGCAAAGACATCCTGAGGAACAAAAACACTGCTGGAGGTATCACCATACCAAACCTTAGTCTATACTACAAATCCATAGTTATAAAAGCAGCCTGGTACTGGCTCCAAAATAGACACACAGATCAATGGGTAAGGATTGAAGACCCAGATATAAGCCCACAATATTACAGCCCTTTGATCTTTGACAAAGGGACCCAAAAAATACAATGGAAAAAGAACACTATCTTCAAAAAATGGTGCTTGCAAAACTGGATCTCCACATGTATGAGATTAAAACTGGACCATACTTGTCACCATGTACAAGACTTAATTCCAAATGGATCAAGGACCTTGATATCAGGTCAGAGACTATAAAAACCATAGGTGAAAGTGTTGGCAAATACGTCTAGATGATAGGGATAGCCCAATAGTTCCTATACAGACATCCAATGACATTCACTGCTACCAACTCTCAACAGTTGGGATCTTGTGAAATTAAAGAGCTTCTGTTCAGATAAAGAGGTTGTAACCCATGCTCAAAGGCAACCCAGAGAATGGGAGAAAATCTTCACTAAACACATATCTGATAGAGCTCTATTATCCACAGTGCACAAAGAACTTAAAAAATTAAACACCAAGGAAACTAATAGCCCAATTAAAAAATGGGCCTTGGAACTTAAAAGAAACGTTACCAGGGATGAAATTAAAATGTCTAACAAATATCTTAAAAAATGCTCCCCATCCTTAGCCATCAGGGAGATGCCAATCAAAACTTCCCTGAGATATCATCTCACCCCAGTCAGGATGGCGAAAATCCACAATACAAACAACAACAAATGCTGTAGAGGATGTGGAGAGAGGGGGAATCTCCTACATTCCTGGTGGGAATGCAGGCTCATACAGCCACTCTGGCGAGCCATCTGGAGATTCTTAAAGAAATTAAAGATTGAAATGTCATATGACCCTGCTATTCCACTTTTGGGAATAACCCCCCATACAGCAGAGGTTCACATCGATAGCAAAAGCATGACCATGTTCATAGCAGCACTGTTTACAATAGCAAAGTCATGGAATCAACCCAAATGTCCAACAGTTAACGAGTGGATAAGGAAACTGTGGTACATCTATAAAATTGAGTAATACTCAGCCATCAAAAATGATGAATTACTGGAATTTGCTGGGAAATGGATGTCATTAGAAACAATTATATTAAGTGAAGTATCCCAGACCCAGAAAATTAAGCGCCATATGTACTCCCTAATAGGTGGCTCCTAGTACCGAACCCACCCAGCCCACCTTGAAACAGTCATAGGTAAATCTATGTATTACCTACAGTAATTGCAAGGATTATGAACAAGAGGGATGGGGTTGGAGGGCCACACCAGAAACAAGGAAAGAAGTGACCATGTTACAGTAGGGAAAATAGGCCTCCATCAAGGACTGCAAGTATGTAATGTGACACCTGGTTAAGTTCACACATGTTCGTTCCTGATCATTTACAACTAAGGAGTTATGATCTCACCAGAAGGGGAGGGCATATAGTCTGGCAGATAATAAGTAACCATTTTGTAAATGGGTGATGACCCCTCCCTCACTGAGGTTTCCAACTTTTATTACATCTACCCTTGAATGTGCTCTTATAATAAGACTTCAGTTTAAGAGCTTTTTGTCTCTGGCCAGGGGGTGACATACAGTGCCCATCAGGATGGAGTGAAGGGCATTTCAGGAGCAGCAAAACTGCAAAAGAAAATCAACAAACCACAATCCAGAACTTCAGAGACTCTATATCAACCACCTAGAACTCTCCCCATCCTGAAGCTCATGGACATTTGCGGAAGAGGAGGCAGTAAGAGTGTAAGAGCAAAAGGATGGGCGGAGCAATGATTTGCAAGATACTCCACACAAGTTGGGGCCGAAGCAATCATAATTGCACTTTGCATGCCCTGCGCATTGTCCAACACACTATTGACCTCACAAAGTCTAGCATCTGCTAAAGGCACCAAGATCCTTGGAGGCAAGGGATTGGCATCCACAGTAGTATTCCTATGCTTAAGGGGAACACGGGAAAGGGTTCAGGGAAATGCCACTGGGTCCTTGTATGTCATCGGAGAGGAGGGCCCAGAGGAGAGTCAGGGATGCATATTAAAGGACTGTCTGGGAATTGGGGCGGGAGGCACTGGGGGATGAGACGGGAGGGGTGAGGGGAGGGGGAGCAGGGGGTTTGGGGGGAGGAGGAGGGAGGAAGGGAACCGGTGTACCTATTAAATTTGTATGAGCAGAAATAATGAAAAATATTTTTAAAAAATACATGAAGTACATCTCTCCAAACTCTTCTTGCTTTTACTGTTTCTATTGAGAAGTCATTTGTTATTTTAATAGGTTTACCTTTAAAAGTGACTTGCTTTTTTCTCTTGAAGCTCTCAGCACCTTTTCTTTGTCTTGAATGTGGAGTGTTTTGACTATTATTTGCCGTGGCGATTTTCTATTTTGGTCATATCTGTTTGGAGTGAGAAATGCCTCTTGCATTTGGATGGGCCTCTCATTCTTCAGTTGAGGGAAGTTTTCATTTATGATAATTTGAAAAATTTCCTCAGGTGTGGTATTTTGGGATTCTTGCTCTGGGATTCCATGAATGTGCATGTTAGGCTTCTTCTGGGTGTCCCATATCTCTTGAATGTTCCTCTCAAGTATCTTTTTGGCTTTAACGATCTCTTCCTTTGAGCTGGTTAATTCTCCCACTTTGTCTTCAAGATCTGAAATTCTATTTTCTGCTTCATTAGTTCTGCTGATAAGACTCTGTGCTGAACTTTGGGTTGAAGATATCTTTTCTTTTAGTTCAATTTTAAATTCTGCCTGAGACTGTTTTAACTGCTCTATGCCTATTTTTGTTTCTTGAACTATTTTTCTCAACTCCTCCAAATGCCTGTTGTGTTCCTGTTCAAAGTGGTTGATTCTGTTGTTTAACTCCTCTTGGATTTCCTCTTTCATAGTATTAATCATGGTAATGATCATACTTTGAAAGTCATTGTCTTGGGTCTGGTTTTCTTGCCTGTTTTCTGTGAATTTGATCTGGTTGGAATCCATTATTAAGGGGTTAATTCTTTCAGTGGGAGATTGGTCTTCTTGGGTTTTGTTTCTCACAGATCTGCACTTTGGCTTGGGCATTGTTGTTTTGTCTTCTAGGGCTTTTCAGTTTCTGTGTGTTTTTGACTGATTTAGTTGGTATTCCTACACTTGGACAGTTATTACTAGTGCTTGCCTTGGGTTTGGGTATGTTTGTCTTTTTTTATTGTTATTTCCTAGTTGAGGCTGTTAGGTTGTTAGTACATCAATTAAATCAGGTTAAGTAGACAAGGAGTGAATATTAGTATGATAGTGCACTTTTACGATGTAGTATCTTGGTGATATGTGAGGGTGAGTGGTATGATCCCTGGAGTTGTGTTTTTGGGGTGACTTTATGGAAAAGTTAATCTATAGTGATTAATATTAGAAAGGAACAGTAAGGTGAAAAAAAGGAGGTTTATTCATCTTCGGGCTGGATGTGAAGAATCTCTCCCATGTGATAGGATGATTGTAGAGGTTTACAGATGTACAGCCTTTGACCCTTAGAACTTTGCTTGAGTTTTCTTTGGACTCTATTGAATTCTGAGTAGCAGTGTGTCTTCTGTAGACCACGTGTTTGGGTCCCTGGTGGGCCAGAGAGGCAGAGAGTCTCATGTTGATGGCAGAATTCTTCACCCTGGACCTGGGACTTGGCTTAGTGCCCCACCCAAGCTCCAGGGATGGAGGAAAGGGAGCACTTCCTGTCCAGTTGGGCAGACAGGCAGGCTGGAGGGAGAAAGTGGCCTGGGGCCTGGGGCGTGGCCCAGGCCAAAACTGGACATAGGGCAACCTGGGTGGGGCTGGGCGGGGACTCACCTGGGGGCCTGGTGGAGAGGGGAGGGTGCAGCGTGTTCGGGCTGACAAAGGCGGTGTGGGAGGGAGAAGGGGTGCCAGGGCTTGGCCCAGGCCAAAACCCGAGGCAGGCTGGGTGCCGCCGGGTTGCGGGACGACCTGGGCTATTTATATATTTTTTAAAATTTATTTCCATTCATACAAAGTTAACAGGTACACAGGTCCCTTCCATCCCTCTACTCCCCAACCCTCTGTGTCCCCCGTTCTTCCCTCTTCCCTCCCCATCCTCCAGGACCTCCCCCCTAATCCCTGGAGCATCCTTTAATGAGCATGCTAAACTCTCCTCTGTGTCCTCCTCTCCGATGAGTTGAAAGGACCCAGTGGTATTTCCCAGAACTGTTTCCTGTGTTCCCTTTAAGCATAGAAACACTACTGTGGCTGTCAGTCCCTTGCCACCAAGGATCCTAGTGCCTTTAGCAAACACTAGACTTCGTGGGGTCAATAGTGAGTTTGACATTGTGCAGGGCATGCAAAGTCCTATTATGATTGCTTCGGCCCTAACTTGTGTGGAGTATCTTGCATACCATTACTCCTCCCATCCTTGTTCTCTTACAATCTTACCGCCCCCTCTTCTGCAAATTTCCCTGAGCTTGAGGATGGGGAGAGATTAGGCTGGCCTAGTTCCAGGTGGTTGATATAGAGTCTCTGATGTTCTGGATTATGGTTTGTTGATTTACACAAATATAGATTTCAAAGGATATTGTTATGCGACACATACATAATGTCTGCTAAAGCACACTAGAGAAATTCTCTTTGGATATTAGAATTTTTTATCTTATTATGAACTTTCTTGGCTGTGAATTCTATAGTTACCTTTGATAAACAAGTGTACTCTTTATGTTGCAAGTCCAAATTGAGAAACTGTTTGCTTCAATAAAGATTTCCATATATTTTAGCTCCCTCCCTAAGTATGAGATTCCATAAGGATGAAATTATTTTTATTTGGAATTGATAACTTGTCATATTCAAAGTGAGTTTTTGTCCTTTTCCACTTCCCATCCCTGTCCATTACCTTCCTCTCCTGTTCTCTCCTTTTCCCACCCTCACCTTTTCAATGTGCCATGTCTCTTCCACCTTCTTTTCCCTCTGCATAAGTGGATCATATGACTGCCTCTGCGGTGCCAGTGCTAATAAGGGAGTCAGATATCTGTTGTAGTGTATGTGGCTGTTAAATAGACAAAGACTTAAGTGGGAACGTTTTTCTTCCCTTGTCCAATATTTTTTCCTGATATCTTTACAAGTCCATGTTGCCATGCCATCTATTACATAGATTTGGAGGTAGAAATTCTAATTGCCATGATTTCCTGGGTAGAGCAGCCTTATTGCTGGAGTGTGTTAACCAGAAGCATACCTTCCTACTTTTAGGCTTTTACCACCTCTGCTTATTTAAGGTTCTCTGAGCCTTCCAGGGAAGAAAGTTTTTGAAGAGATGATTGGAGCAGAGCATTTTAGGGCTGATGTTCTTCTACACTCTGGCCAGTTATGGCTTTTGCCTCACTAATCTTTCATGTGCATCTTCGTTGAGTTATGAGAGCTCAATAGTTACCCCCATGCTCTCCCTTTGTCCTCCCATCCCCAGTCATCCCTCCTTGAACTCTCCACTCTTATCCCCTTCCTTTAACCCTTCCCTCCCTTCCCCTCTCCTAGTCCCTGTACCCTCCTCCTTCCCTCCCTTGGAGCATGGTTTTGGGTGAATACCAAATCTCCCTCTGAGTCCTTCACCCTTGGGAGGAGCAAAGACTCAGTGGCATAAGCCAGAGCCTGTTCTTGGGCTCCCTATTAGTATGGGAACTCTATTATGACTGTTACTCTCTTGCCTCTAATGATCATACTGCCTGGAGCCTTCTCCCCTGTGATCCCTGCTAGACTTTGGGGGATTGTTGATATGTCAGCTATTGTGCAGTTCAGGCAAAATCCAATTCTTGCTCCTGCAGCCCTAACTTGTGCAGAGTATCTTGCATATCATTGGTCCTCCCCATTTTTTACGCTCTTACAATCTTGCTGCCCCTTCTTCCACAAGGTTCCCTGAGCTTTAGGATAAGAAGAGATTTGGCTTGTCTGTTTCTAGGTGAATAATGTACTAACTTTGGGGTTCTGAATTATGGTTTGTTGTTTTCAGTTTTGCTTTTCCTGCACTACCCTTGGATGCATGCTGATTGGTATCAAACGTCACCTCCTAACCAAAGATAAAAGACTGTTTAAATGAAGATTTAATATAAGATGAAACTAAAAGGTAGATAGAAGAATAGGAGTAGGACACAGCAGTGGGGGGGATCAGCGTCCCATTTTATGGGATCATTGTCATCTATCTGCCAGTCCCTATATCCTCCTTGATTGGCAAGATCAAACCTGTTTGGTCCCAAGTGACCAGGAAGGGAAGTGAGAGTGAGTTGCACCAGATGTCTCCATACTTACATGAAATACTTGAGGATGACCTATTTTCTCTACTGAAGCATGAACCCCTGTCTCCTTCTTTTAGGGAGGGCGCTCCTTCCCCTTCCCTCCTATTTATAATCCTTTGTAATTACAGTATGTGTTACAGAGATGTACCTTTGAATATGTCATTAAGTGGGTTTGGAACAAGGATCCACCTATTAGGGAGTACATGTGGTATGTAACTTTCTGCATCTGGGATACCTCAATCCATATAATTTTTCCAATACTATCATTAATTCATCTTTTTTGATGGCTGAGTAGTATTCAATTATATAAATGTACCACATTTTCTTTATCCATTTGTCAACTGTTGGATATTTGGGTTGATTCCATGACTTTGCTATTGTAAATAGTGCTTTAATAAACATGGTGGTGCTCCTATCACACTAGTGAATTCCTGCATTTGGGGGATTATTCCTAGAAGTGTTAGGCTCATATGGAATTTCAATCTTTAGCTTTTTTAGAAATCACCATACTGACCTCCAGAGTAGTTGTATAAGCCTGCATTCCCACCAGCAATATATGAGAGTTCCATTCTCACATCCTCTCCAGCATTTGGTGTTATTTGTATTGTGAATTTTAGCCATCCTGACCAGGGTGAGATGACATCTGAGGAAAGTTTTGATTTGCATTTCCCTGATGGCTAAGGATGTGGATCATTTTTTAAGATAGTTGTGAGACATTTCAATTTTGACCCTAGAAAAGTTTCTTTTAAGTTCTGAGGCCCATTTTAATTGGGCCGTTTATCTCCTTGGTGTTTAGTTTTCTAAGTTTTTTAATGTATTCTGGATAATAGAGCTCTATCAGATATGTGTTTAGAAGATTTTCTCACATTCTGTGGGTTGCCTTTTTGCTGGGTTTACAATCTCTTTATCTGTACAGAAGCTCTTTAATTTCACAGAATACCATTTGTTGAGTGTTGGTTCTAGTGATGTGCTGTTGGATTTCTGTTTAGGAACTGTTGGCCTAGCACAATCAGCTCCAGGGAGTCCCTCTTCCCCCTTTCAACTAGAGTTTTTATAGTCACTGGCTTAACATTAAGGTCCTTGATCCATTTGGAATTAATTTTTCTGCATAATGACAAGTACGGGTCCAGTTTTAATCTTCTGCATGTGGATATCCAGTTTTGTCAGCACCATTTGTTGAAGATGGTATTCTTTTTCCATTGAATTTTTTGGACTTCTTTGTCAAAGATCAATTGGCTGTAATTGTGTGGGCTTATATCTGTGTCTTCAACCCTTATCCATTGATCTTTCTGTCTATTTTGGAGCTTGTACCAGGCTGTTTTTATTACTACGCATTTGTAGTATAGATTAAGGATTGGTATTGTGATACCTGCAGCAGTGTTTTTGTTACTCAGGATTGTTTTTGCTATCCTGGGACTTTTGCACTTCCATATGAATTTTGAGATTGTTTGTTCAACTTCTTTAAAGAATTGCTTTGGGATTATGATTGGTATCCCACTGAATCTATATATTGCTTTTGGTAGTAGAGTAATTTTTAGGATATTGATGCTGCCAATCCAGGAGCATGAGAGTTCTTTCTACATTCTGGTGTCTTCTGTAATTTCTTTCTTTAGGATTTTAAAGTTTTCATTATAAAGATCTCTCACTTCTTTGGTTAGATTTCTACCAAGGTATTTCATTTTTTTATGGACTATAGAAAATGGGATTGTTTCTGTTAGGAATTTTTCACTTTTTTCACCTTTGGTGTGTAGGAAGGCCACTGATTTTTGCATGTTTATTTTGTAACTTGACACTCTTCTGAACTTCTGCATTAGTTCCAGGAGTTTCCTGGTGGAGGTCTTAGGATCACTCATGTATATGGTCATGTCATCTGGAAATAGAGATATCTTGATTTCTTCCTTTCTGATTTAAATTCCTTTTATGTGCCTCTCTCGTTTTATGACTCTAGCTAAGACTTCAAGTACAATATTGAATAGAAGTGGTGAAAGTAGACAGCCTTGTCTAGTTCCTGATCGAAGCGGGAATGCTTCAAGTTTTTCCCCACTGAGTATAATCCTCTCTGTTGGCTTGTTGCATACAGCTTTTATTATGTTAATAAAGGTTCCTTCCATTCCAACTGTCTTTAAGGTTTTGATCAAGAAATGATGTTGGGGGCTGGAGAGGTGGCTTAGGGATTAAGCCTCCGTCTTGCAGGCGGAAGGTCCCGAGTTCGGATCCCAGATCCCACGTATAGACGCCAGGCGGAAGCCGGGGCGGCCTGCGCTTCTGGTCCTGGTAGGGTGGAGCCTGTGAATCCCGGGGCAGAAGGAGGTGGAGGCGTCCATGGTGGTTCGCGAATTTGTCCGTGGTTCTACACACACACACACACACACACACACACACACACACACACACACACACACAGATGCGCGCACACATACACACAGTTCAATAAATAATAATAATAAAAATTTAAAAAAAAAGAAACGATGTTGGACCTTGTCAGAAGCTTTTTATTCACCTATGGAGAGTATCATGTTGTCTTGGACTTTGGATTGGTTCATATGATGGATTACATTTATTGGTTTGCATGTCGGACCAACCTTGTATGCCTGGGATATAGCTTACTTGATCACAGTCAGTGATCTTTTTGGTATGTTTTTGAATCTGATTTGCTAAGATTTTATTAAGAATCTTTGCATCCGGGTTCATTAAAGAGATTGGCTAATAGTTTTCTTTTTTAAATGTATTTTATTAGGTTTGGAGATTAGTGTAATATTAGCTTTGTAGAAAGAAATTGGAAGTGTTCCTTCCTTCACAATTTTATGGAACAGTTTAAAGAGTATTGGTGTTAGTTGTTATTTAAAAGTCTGGTAGAATTCTGTGCTGAATACATCTGGTACAAGACATTTTTTGGTGGGAATATTGGAGAATTTTTTATCGATTTTCTCACTTCTTATAGGACTCTTTATGCAATTCAAAACTTCCTGATTCAATTTCAGTAAGTTGTGATTACTCAGAAATTCATGCATTTCTTTTGGGTTATCACACTTCATGGAGCATACGTTTCTGAAGTATGACCTTATAATTCTCTGAAATTCTTGGTTATCAGTTGCGATAACCCCATTTTCATTTCTAATTTTGGGTTTTCTCTCTCTCTTGATTTCTGTTAATTTAGCTAGGGGTGTATCAGTTTTATTGATTTTTTTCACAGAACCAGCTTTTGGTCTGATTGATTATATCATTTTCCTTATCTCAATTTTGGCTATTACTCCCCTGATTTTGCTAATCTCCTCTCTTCTATTGCTTTTGGGATTGTATTGCTGTCTTGTTTCTAAAGCTTTAAACTGAATTGTTAAATTATTTACTTGTGATGTTTCCATTTTTTGATATAGGCATTAAGAGCTATAAACTTACCTCTTAACACAACTTTCATTGTGTTCCATAGATTTTGATATGTTGATTTTCATTATAATTCACTTATAGAAAATCTTGAATTTCCTTTTTCATTTCTTTCTGAACCCATTTCTCATTCATGATTATGGTGTTTAGTTTCCAAGAGTCAGTGTATTTTCTGCTGTTTGTTGTATTGCACATGGTAGTCTGGCCATGGTAATCTGACAGGGCACAGGCTAGAATTTCAACTATCCTGTATATGTGGAGATTCTTTTCGTGGCCCAATATGTGGTCTGTTTGGAGAAAGTTCAGTGTGCTGCTGAGAAGAAAGTGTATTTCTTGATGATTGCATGGAAGTTTAGATAGAGATCTGTTAGGTCCATTTCAGTAAAGTGTTCACATAAATGGATGCTGTTATGGTTTGAAATGTGACCCCCATAGTCTCATGTGTTTGGCAAGGTCATAACACCTTGAGAGGTAGAGCCTTGCTGGAGGAAAGCAGTCACAAGGGGTGGGCCTTGAGGTGGATTAGTCCCACCCTACCTTCAGGAGAAGTCTGCCTTTGCAGCAAGCAGTCTGTAGCTCTTAGCTTTCAAGATGTCTGCAGTGATTTAGCCTTCTCCACCTTTGGTCAGCCAGCCATTTCACCTCTGCTTTGAGAGAGTACCTCCCCTCTGGAACTGTAAGCTGAATAAGCCTCCCTTTCTCCCATAAGTTCATTGACTTTGAGTGTTCTCTCACAGCAATAGTTAAGAGTAACTGTTGCAGAAACTGGTAGCGGATAGTGGGGTATTGCTGTGAGATTAAGAACAGCTGGTACCACAAAGTGAAGTTGCTTGTGAAGCTCAGAGAAGTTGTTACCCAGCAGTATGGCCAATGCTGTGATGTGGCTAGTGTGCCTTTGGAACTGCTTGTTGGGAGAAATATGGAGAACTTTGGGACTTTGGCTGGGAAAGTCTTTGCCTCTTGGCTAGGGGGACAAATGGGCCTTTCTCATGAAAGCTCAGAGAGCAAAGCTATGAGAGACGCAGGCAGTAGAAGCCCAGCTTGTGATGGTCCAGAGGGTAGCAGAGACTGTGTTTGCAACTGGATGAGTGACACATGGAGCCATGTGTTGGCCCAGAGTTTAGTGAAGTTTTGCCCTTGTCCTGAAAGCTTGCCTGAAGTTAAACTGGAGTGCTTGATGGAAGAAATTTCAAAGCTGTGTAGTCTTGACAATGTGATATGGCTACTTTGTAGTTGTCTTCAAAATTATGAAAAAGAGCAAAGAATCAGGCTGGAAGAAGCAAAAACTGTAATATCTAATGATGAAAAATACAATGCCAAACTTAAAGAGTTGAACCAGGAAGAAGCAGAGAACAAAATGGCACTTAAAGAGATAAGTTTCATTTGTAAAGCAAAGCCTGCTCTCAATTTGAATAAGAGGAGAGGCCCTAGCTTGAGGGCAAGATCCTCAGGGAAGGCTCCCACTCATAAGAATGCAAATCCTTTCAGAAGACTGGAACTAAAAGGTGGAGTTCCAAAGCAAGAGTTGGTTTCTCTTACCAAGCAACTGCCCAGGAGTAAAAGACATGGCCAACATAGAGAAGCAGAATCAGCTGTGATTCAAGGAGGCCAGTCTTGGCAAAGTCGTCCATGTGGTTCTGGTTTTAGAGGCATCAGTGATGCAAGAGGGAGAATATTGTGGAGTTGTCCTCCAAGATTTCAAAAATTGGCAGAATCCAGGCATCATGAGGCAAGAAGTTTGCAGTTCGGAGGCCCAAGAAGGGCAGTTTGTGGTGTGGAGTTAAAGCCTGGTTTGCCACTGAGAAGTAAAGATGTTAGATGTGCCAGAAAAACATAGGACATCTGCCAAGAAAAGCTGTATACCCTGGGAGGAGTCAGCTCAAGAGAACAATGGATTCTACATGCAGCTGCATTGGAGGGGTGGAACCAAAGCCCTTTGGAACTGAGATGATTTCAATGAGAGGCTCACCTGTTGGACTTGGAGCTACAAGATTTGGAGTTTATCCTGCTGGTTTTCAGTCTTGTTATGGACCCATCTTTCCTGGATATGCCCCCATTCCTTCCTTTTGGAATGGGAATGGTTATTCTGTGCCATTGTATGTTGGAAGTATGTAATTTGTGTTTTGATTTTACAGGAAGTTTTGGACTTTGGACTTTTGGACTGTGTTAGGACTACTGATGCAGTCTATGAAGACTTTTGAAGTTGGACTGAGTATGGTTTGCATAATGAGGTGGCAAGGAGCCTGTGGGGGCCAGGGGTGGAATGTTATGGTTTGAAATGTGACCCTCACAGTTTCATGTGTTTGGCAAGGTCATGACACCTTGATAAGTGGAGCTCCTCTGGAGGAAGGCAGTCACAAGGGGTGGGCCTTGAGGTGGATTAGTCCCACCCTACCTTCAGGAGAAGTCTGCCTTTGCAGCAAGCAGCCTGCAGCTCTCAGCTTCCAAGATGTCTGCAATGACTTAGCCTCCTCCACCTTTGGCCAGCCAGCCATGCCACCTCTGCTTTGAGAGAGTACCTCTCCTCTGGGACTGTAATCTGAATAAACCTCCCTTTCTCCCATAAGTTCATTGACTTTTAGTGTTCTCTCACAGCAATAGTTAAGAGTAACTGTTACAGATGCTCCAGGGGATGGGATGGAGGAAGGGGTAGACACTGGAAGAAGGGAAGGGAGGGAGAGGATGAAAGGAAGGGGAGGAAAGGGGAGAATGCAATGGGGGATGACAGGGGAAGGGCTAGGGGAGGGAGAGGACAAGGGTATCTATTGAGCTTGTATGATTAGGAAAAAAATAAAAGGTGGGAGAAAAAAATGATAAATACTTCCAATAAAACCAAAAATATTAACTAAGAAAGAAATAGAAAGAAAAGACCTTTAATAAAATCCAGCATCCCTTAATGTTAAAAGGTATGGAGATGCTGTGAATGGAGAGATCCTAGTTTACTGTTATCAAGGTTATATACAACAAGCTTACAGTCAAATCATTTTAAATGGAAAATACATCAAAGCATTCCCAATAAGATTAAGAATGAAATACAGGTGACAATTCTATACATTCCCATTCAATATAGTGCTTGAAGTCTTATCTGTAGCAAAATGAGAAGTAAAATACATAAAAGTGACATAAATAACAAAGGAATAAATCAAGGTATACATATTGTCAGAAGATATGATTCTATACATATGAAATCGTAAAGATGCAAACAAGAAACTCATAAAGTTGATAACAATTTTGAGAAAATTAGCAGTATACTTTAGTAACACAAAAAAATCAATGTCTCTCCTAGATACCAAGCACAAACACTGAAAATAAATCAGCATATTAATTCTATTAAAATGTAACATAGAACAGTGGTGAACATGTCAGCATTCCACCATGGACTGGCATGGATCTCAGGAGAAATTGTTTCAGGCAGCATGATTCTTAGAGGTAAAGGGTAAGACAGTGGTAAGGGAGTACCCATATCACTTAGCTACCCAAGGAAAGGTCTCTCTGTTGCCACAGAAGCAACAGATGTTACAGAGGGATCCCCAGGACACATTAAAAGACATGGGTTACAAACATGGATTAAAAATCACAACCCATCAATCTTCTGCCTTCAGGAAACACACTTCACCACAGAAGATAGGTACATTCTAAAAGTAAAAGCCTCTCAAAAATTCTGCAAGCTAATGGAATGAGGAAACAAGCAGGGGTTGCTATTATGCTGTCAGACAAAGTGTACTTCAAACCAAAAATAATCATAAGAGAAACAGATGGATACTACATTTTAGTCACAGGTATAATTCACCAGGAAGACTTCACAATACTGAACATGTATGCACCTAACATGTGCTCCTCCACATTCATTAAGGAAATGGTACAGCGTCTAAAGCAAGAAATCAACTCCAAAATGATAATTCCTGGGGATTTCAATACTACCCTCTCAACATGGGATAGATTAACTGGTCAAAAATAGAACAAAGTGTGATAGGGAAAAAGGATGGTTAATGGGAATGGAGATTAAGGGGAAAGGAAAAAGAAAATCACTACAAAAAATTAAAAGTAGCATAGAATATAAAATATTTGTAGTAAACTTAACCAAAGAGACAAAAACCTTTACAGGCAAAACTTTAAGGACTTAACAGGAATGAAGTGAGGAAGATATCAGAAGATGGAAACACCTTCCATAGTCATGTATTGGAAGACTCTGTATTGTAAAAATGACTATCATAATGAAAACAATCTGTATTTACAATGTAATGAAATAAAAATTTGGGGTCAGTTCTTCAAATATCCACAAAAACTAACCTTAAAATTCTTGTAGAAGTGTAAGAGACCAAGGACAACCAAAGAATTTCTGACCAAAAAAAATATCACAGGAAGATTCACCATACCTGACTTCAGGTTATACTACGGAGCCAAAGTACTAAAAAACAAATTAGTAATGGCAAAAATAGACATACATATCCATGGATAGAAGAGAGGACCCAAATATAATAAGTCCATGGAATTATAGATACCTGGTTTTTGCAAAGGGTCCAAAACCAAACACTGGAGAAAGGCAGTTTCTTCAAGAAATATTATTGAATAACCTGGATTTCAACAGATGAAATAACAAAACTAGATTCTTATCTTTCATCTTGTGTAAAACTCAACTCCAAACTTATGGAAGCTAACAATATAAGGTTGGATACCTTTAAAATGTCAGAGGAAATACTAGGGAATATATTTCAAGAGATATGTGGAGGTAGAACCCCTCTGAACCAGACTCCCAGAAGTATAGGATATAACATAAAAAATGGACAAGTTGGATTCCAAGAAACAATTGAACAACAAACAATCTTCTTTATATTGAAGTATCAACTACACTATGAGAGAAAAACTTTTTAGCTATATATGAGACATATTGTTGATGTCTAGAATATACAAAGAACTGAAAAACTAAATATCAAGTAAAAAAGCAACTATATTAAATGTGGGCTATGGACCTAAGCAGAAGAGTCTCAAAAGATAAGATATAAATGACTGTGAAACATGCAAAAAGTATTAAGCATCCATAATTATCAAGGAAGTATAGATTAAAACTGTATAAAGATGCCATTTCCTTCCAGTCATAATGATTATCTTTATCAATAAAAGGACAAATGTTGGCAAGGATGTGATTACATGGGAACACTTATTCAGTGTTTGTGGGAGGAAAAATCATTAAAACTTCTATGAAGGGAGTACGGATGTTCAAAATTAAAAATAAAACTACCATATTATCCACTTATACTACTTCATCGCATATACCCAAAGGACTTCATATTCCTACTATAAAAATTCTTGCACATCCATGTTCAGTTTTGCTCTATTCATTAGAGTTAGGAAATGGAATCAACTTAGATGTCGATCATCTAATTAATAATGAAAATATGGCACACATAAACAATTGACAATTATTTAACTATGTAGAAATAGAAATTTTCACAAATGTTGATGAAACTGGGAAATATACAAAGGGATATAACTTAGGCTCAGGAAAAAATGCTGCAATGTTCTTTTTACATGTGGACCCAAGGTTTAAATTTCTAGATTTGTGAGCTGGGGTGATGGTGCTGGGTTTTTGACCTTTGCCTTGTAAGCAAAAAGGACCTGAGTTTGGAACTCCAGACCCCATGTAAAACTGCCTGTTGGACATGACTTCGGCCTGCAATTCTAGTCCTGGAAGTAAAGCCTGGGAAACCCCAAAGCAAAGCAATAAAGACAGTAATATAGGCTCATTCCTGATGACATTATTAGACCTACACAGACACACACACTCAAGATCTCTCTTACACACACACACACACAGAGGCTTATTATATTTGTGCATCTGACTTGAAGTGTATGTGTAGGCCAGGAAACTATAAAGAACCTAAAGGAAGAGGAAGGGAAAAAGACTTAACAGAGAAAAGGATAGTTGTCATGGCTTAAAATGTGTCCCCCACAGTCTCATGTGCTTGGCAAGGTCATGGCACTTTGATAGGTGGAGCCTTGCTGGAGGAATGCAGTCACAAGGTGTGGGCTTTGAGGTGGATTAGTCCCACCCTACCTCTAGGAGAAGTCTGCCTTTGCAGCAAGCAGTCTGGCAGCTCTCAGCCTCTAAGATGTCTGCAGTGACATACCCTCCTCCAGCTTTTGCCGCCAGCCATGTGTGAAAGACTGTATCTCCCCTCTGGAATCATAAGCTAAACAAATCTCCCTTTCCCCCTTAAGTTGCTTGACTTTGAATGCTCTCTACAGCAATAGTTAAGAGTAACCATTACAATAGTAGAACACATGATATGAAATCAGAGTATAGAAATGGAGTTCAAATTTTAAGTGGGAAGTGGCTAAGCAGGACTTAGAGAAATATTTATGTGGAATGATATAGTGGGGGTGGAAAAAACAAAAACTAATGATGCATGAAAACAACCCGTTGGAAAACTGCTACTTTGTTAGCTAATTAAAATAAAATTTAAAATGATAATGGGGGAAGTCTGATTAGTGGTTCCATGAATGGGTAGATAATGCCATTCCCAGAATTTATGGGTTTTCAGAGACAAATTGCAGGGTCAAGTATGGAATATGTTCACAAGAGTTACTAGTCAATGACCTTTCAGAAGATTTCAAAATAAGATTTTTTACTGTCACTATCCTACTTTCAGGGTGAATACTTTTTAAGGAGAGAACATGTGAAACTTGTCTTTTAATGTCTGCCTTATCCCACATAATATACCCCAATTCTACCCATTTTCTACAAATAACAAGATTTTCAACATGTTTTTCATTGAATATTTCACTATGCATATATATGCATGTTCATTTGCCTATGTTTTTTTCTTCATTCAACTTATGATGACTACTATATAAATCACTTGCACTACTGCTGCAACAAAATACTTAACAATCATAATTAAAAGAAAGTGGGCTTACATTGGTTTATAGTTTCAGAGGACATAGTCTGCATTGCTAGGGAAGGGAAGGTGGCAGGAGAAGAATATGGCTGGTGTATTGTATATACAATCAGAATGCAGAGAGAAATGAAAACTTATGTTCACTTTATATCCTCCATTTTATTCAGTCAATAAAGCCCCTTTTTGTTAATTATTATCCCTATAATTTGCATTGTATTTCCTCCATCAAATGAAAGGCCTGCTATTTTCTTCATTGCAAATGACATTGCTTTGCTGTTTATTTTTTATGCAATGCCACTTTTCAGAATTTTTTAAATTTTCTGTGAAGTTTTGGGATGCTGTATAGAACACCATCGTAAGCATTAATTTCTTAAAAATTTAGGTAATGAAAGCCACTTGGGGTGGCTTTTTTGACCTTGATTGATGTAATTCAGCTAATTTGACACATACATGTCCAGGCATTTGTTTCCATTGTTTTCTAAATTCCAACAAGTTGATAATCAATATTAACAATCACAAGCACCTAGTCATATTTCATACCTTAGATATTGATAATAGTAACACAATATACAGGAGTATGCAGATATGTTTTTGATTTGTTAATTTTATTTCCTTTGGAATTATATTAAGAAGTAGGCTAGGTGTACATGTAGTAGATCTACTTTTAATTTCTTGATAAATATCCATAATATTTTAATAGTGACTGAATTAATATGTCATACCAAAACTACGTAGTGGTTGTTTTCTTTCTGTGCCCTTGTCATCATCAATTTTTTAAAATAGTTATTCCGCATAAGTTGAAATTATGCCATTACAGTTTTTATTTATCTTACCTTTTTTTTTAATTTCCACTCATACAAACTTCACAGGTACACCAGTCCCTCCCTCCCTCTAACCTCCCACCGCCCTGTGGTCTTCTCCCCTCCCCCCTCCCTCCCTGTCCCCAGTGCTTCCCCCTCCCATCCCTGGAGCATCCTTTAGTGTGCATGCCAAACTCTCCTCTGAGTCCTCCTCTCCAGATTTATCTTACCTTGATGACTGTTAAAATATTGACATTTGTTCTCAAATATATATATCATATGTGTCTTTTCTTTTTAAGTACAGACATTGGATAATTTTTACATTGATTACTTGACTCATTAATATTTTGTGTGTGAAATGCATATACACACTTTTATGTACATATGTGGAATACAGAGGTACATATTGATAACTTTCCTTATTAGCTTTCCAACTTTCTTTTGAAACAAGGTCTCTTATTGGCTCAGAATTCAACAATTGATTAGGCCAGCAAGCTCTGATTATCCTCCTATCTCTAGTTCCTCTGCACCAAACTTACATAACAGTGCCTAGCTTTTACATAGGACCCTGGGATCAAAACTTGGGTTCTTATACTTGTATAAATTGAACCATTTCCCAAGCCCCTGTTCTGGCTAAATATTTTATTATTCATATAATTTTCATTGTAATTCCTCCATCATATTAATTGCCTGTTATTTTCATCATTCTATATGACATCTCTTCAGTATGCTTTTTTTTAATGTAATGCCACATATTTTTAGTTTCATTTCCTATTAAGTTTTGGGATCCTATCTAGAAAACCATTGCCAGTATCTATGTCTTAAAGAGTTTTCCCCATTTTCCTTTAGTAGCTTCAGAATTTCAAGTCTCACATTTAGGTCTTGGCCTTATCTTGAGTTGATTTTTTTCTCAAAGACACGAGGATCAAGTTTCATCCCTCTGAGTGTGGATATGGAATTTCCTATGCATCATTTGTTGGAAAGGGTGCCCTTTCTCCATATGTATTTTCTGACACCTTTATTGAGAATAGTTGTATGTAGACATATAAGTTTCTTTCTGAGATGTCTACTTTGTTTCATTGGTATTTGTTGCAGTTATGAGACAATACTTATTTATACACAACTTAGGAGAGAAAGATTTATTGACTTTTGGTTGCAAAAAGAATATAGCCCATTTTGGGAGTAGTCACTTAGAAAAAGATATGGCTTTAGGCAGAAGGAGGAGTCTGGCTTAGGTCACTGAAGCAATGATCAAGGCAGCAAAGAACAATAGCACAAGAGGATTTGTAGCTACATACCTGGGCTAGTCAACTTCAAAACCTATACGCTGTGACATTCCTTACTTCAGCAAGGCTCTAATTCTTAAAGATGTCACAACATTCTAAACAATAACATGAACTATTGGTTAAAACACACAAACTTTTGTTGGGGGAGGCAACACACATTCAATCCATGACAGTACATGTGTCTATTTTATACTAATATCATGATTTTTGTGCTACTTCAGATTTTTAGTGAGACGTTATATCTTTATTATCCTCAAGTACAATGCAGAAATATCTCACAATTAGTAAAGGGTTTTCCTAACCTTTCAGAGTACTAAGTAACCCAATGGAGTAGGAAGAGAAAATTAAGTTTCTTGTTTTTATGCATAGCCTGGAAATATTAGAATTGGGGTACAACACTTTCACACTTATGAAATAGCATCTATAAAGTATAACAAGATTTGATAACAAAGAATTCAGAAAGATGAAACAAGCCTCTAAATTATGTCTGACACTGTAAATGTTTGAGTCTGTATGTGTGTGTATGTGTGAATGTGTGTGCATGTGTGTGCGTGTGCGTGTACGTGTGTGTGTGTGTGTGTGTGTGTGTGTGTGTCTGTGTCTGTGTATAGGACCAAGGGTGACTTCAGTTATCACCCTGAATTGTTCTATCTCCTCCTGGCTTTGCTCTGGGGTTTCCCAGTATCCACCTTCCAGGGCTGGAAGTGTAGGCTGCTTCCAATTGTGACCTGCATTTCTAAGGGAATATGGGGATCCAAATTCAGGTCCTTTGCTTGTGAGGAAAAAGCTTTAAGACCTGAGTCATCTCCCTAGGACCCAGGAATAAAAATTTCTAACAGTGAAATTGAGGAAGACTTGAAAAAAATTACAAGACTTCCCAAATCCATGAGTTGGAAAAACTAATATTATTAAAATGTCCACATTTTCCAATGTGATATACACATTCAATACAATCCACATGTTTAAAAACATTTGGTTTCAATGATAAATTTATTTTTATGTTATTTAACTTTAATTGTCATTCATTTAATTTTCTATAGGTACCTGGTAGCAATTATATTTAATGTCCAAATATCTTCCGTTTTGGGGATAGACATGCATGTTATCCTAGAATGTATTACATTGTATAAATCCTAAATGCTACCTTAGATTTGTCACAAAATTATATACCTACATCTTTATTAATATTTCACTTGTCTTCATGACAAACAACTGAATTGTGCTTTAAATTGAATTGTATGAGTGATATTCATTTGTGGGTAAATTCAAAAATTATGTTACCTATGTGATGACTTTCTATACAAAATCTTTGACCTATAGTTTCAATCTAACTTATCTCAGAAAATTGTTGTAAACATCTACTGATGGGCCTACACACACACACACGAATGATAAACTAGAATGATGTTAAATAAAATGTGAAATGATAAAGCAAGGATTATCTATATTTTATAGATGAAGAAACTGACAACCAAAAGAGGCATTAATTTGTCCACACAGATTTATAAATGCTAGAGGCTGGAGGAAACACTTTTCTCCTGAATTGTTTACCAGTGAATTTGAAACTGACAATTTCTTGTACAGTAATAGCATAATCTGTGTTACCATATATATTCCCCCCAGGTCAATAATGGAGCCCACTATTCTTAGTTACTGCCAAAATAGCACTGTTCAAACAAATATTATAAATTGGTTTTCATCTCTTAATTTGAGCACTATGGAATCAGAATTACTTTGTTTGATAACACTTCAAATATTCCATAAAGAAATAATTGAATGTAATGCTATTTTGTGATTAAATTTCATTTTACGCTATTTTATATGTGTTGCTCTATCATTTTCCAGTATTTTAAATTTGCTAAAAATGTCACCCAATATATTGCCAGTTCTATATACCATTGTTTAAAAGTGTAACAAAGCTTTTAAGCATTTTTTTTTCACAGTTCATCCCTGCTTGGCTATATCTTAAACCAAACAAATGCACATTTCTATAACAAACCAATACAGAATTGCATCTTAGAATTAATATACTGTACATATATGTACAATTGTTTTCAGCCAGATTCCCTCTGTACTTCCACTACTACCACTTTTTAGAAGCAAGCTGAAACTTTGCAAAGCTCCCAGATGCAGCTATCAGGCATCTTGCTTCATACATAAACTTGGTTAAGTGTCCTGGAATAAATAATTTTAGCTGATATGGAAAATTTAAAGACTGCATAGTTGACACTGATTTATTTCATAGAGCTTTGTTATAGCACAAACAAAGAAACTGCTGAGTACCTTTGAAAAATTTGAGGTCTTCATGCTTCCCAGCCCCTCAGGTCGCCCCCCGCCCCCCGTCCCAGCAGCACCCAGGCTGCCTCCGGTTTTAGCCTTGGCCATGGCCCGGACCCCAGCCCTTTCTTCCTCCCACCAGCCTGTCGGACCAACTGTACAGGACTTGCTCACATTCCTCCATCCCTGGAGCTTGGGTGGGCCACTAAGCCAAGTCCCAGGTCCCAGGTGAAGAATTCTGACATCAACATCAGCCCCTCTGCCTCTCTTGCCCATGGGGGACGCACACACGTGGTCTACGGAAGATAAAGTGCTACTCAGAATTCAATACAGTCCAAAAGAAACTCAAGCAAAGTTCTAAGGGTCAAAGGCCATACATCTGAAAACCTCTATAATCATCCTATCATATGGGAGAGATCCTTCACATCCAGCCCAAAGATAAGTAAACCTCCTTTTTTAACTTTACTCTTCCTTTCTAATATTAATCACTGTAGATTAAATTTTCCATACAGCCACCTCAAAAACATATACAACTATAGGGAGTACAACACTTACTCTCACATATCACCAAGATACTAAATCATAAAAGTGCACTACCATACTAATATTTACCCCTGTCTACTTAACCTGACTTAACTGATGTACTAACAGCCTTATAGCCTCAACTAGGAAACAACAATAACATACTAATATTTACCCCTGTCTACTTAACCTGACTTAACTGATGTACTAACAGCCTTATAGCCTCAACTAGGAAACAACAATAACAAAAGACAAACATACCCAACTCCAAGGCAAGCACTAGTAAAAACTGCCCAAGTGTAGTAATACCAACTAAATCAGTTCAGTCAAAAACACACAGAAACTGAAAACCCCCATAATACAAAACAACAATGCCCAAGTCAAAGTGCAGATCTGTGAGAAACAAAACCCAGGAAGACCAATCTCCCACCGAAAGAATTAACCCCTTAATAATGGATTCCAACCAGAACAAATTAACAGAAAACAGCCAAGAAAGCCAGACTCAAGATAAGGACTTTCAAAGTATGATCATTACCATGATTAATACTATGAAAGAGGAAATCCAAGAGGAGTTAAACAACAGAATCAACCACTTTGAACAGGAACACAACAGGCATTTGGAGGAGTTGAGAAAAATAGTTCAAGAAACAAAAATAGGCATAGAGCAGTTAAAACAGTCTCAGGCAGAGTTTAAAATTGAACTAAAAGACAAGTTATCTTCAACCCAAAACTCAACAGAGAGTCTTATCAGCAGAACAATGAGGCAGAAAATAGAATGTCAGATCTTGAAGAAAAAGTGGGAGAATTAACCAGCTCAATGGAAGAGATTGTTAAAGCCAAAAAGATACTGGAGAGGAACATTCAAGAGATATGGGACACCCTGAAAAAGCCTAACATGCGCATTCATGGAATACCTGAGCAAGAATCCCAAAATACCACACCTGAGGAAATTTTTCAAATTATCATAAATGAAAACTTCCCTCAACTGAAGAACGAGAGGCCCATCAAATACAAGAGGCATTTCCCACTCCAAACAGATATGACCAAAATAGAAACTCGCCATGGCAAATAATAGTCAAAACACTCCACATTTAAGACAAAGAAAAGTTACTGAGAGCTTCAAGAGCCAAACAAGCAAGTCACTTTTAAAGGCAAACCTATTAAAATAACAAATGACTTCTCAGTCAAAACAGTAAAAGCAAGAAGAGCTTGGAGAGACGTACTTCAAGTATTAAATGAGCAAAAATGGCAACCCAGACTGATATACCCGGCAAAACTATCTGTCATGATCGAGGAAGAAAGAAAAATTTTCCAGCACAAAGACAACTTGAAGGGATACATGTCTACCAAACCAGGCCTTCAAAAAATGCTAGAAATGATACTCAAGCTTGAAGAAAAAAAAAAACAAGCATATCCAGGACAACAGAAGGGAAGTATAATACCACCAAAACAGAAATGTCAAACAATAAACTTACAAAATTCACTAAACATAAAAATGTCCAGAATTAAAAAGAATTTCTCCATTATAACATTAAATGTCAATGGTATTAACTCACCTATCAAGAGACACAGATTACAAACTTGGATTAAAAACCACAACCCATCAGTCTGATGCCTTTAGGAAACTTATCTAACCACACAAGATAGGCACATCCTAAAAATGAAAGGCTGGTCCAAAATTCTGCAAGATAATGGAACCAGGAAACAGGCAGGGGTAGGCATTATGCATTCAGACAAAGTAGACTTCAAACCAAAGAAAATCATAAGAGACTACATTTTATCAAAGGTACAATTCACCAGGAAGACTTCACAATACTGAACATATATGCACCCAATACCGGCCCCTACATATTCATTTAGAAAACCCTACAGCATCAAAAGCGAAAAATCAACCCCCAAACGATAATTCTTGGGGATTTCAACACCCTCCTCTCAACATGGGATAGATCAACAGGTCAAAAGTTTAACAGAGACACTTTGGAACTTAATCAAACCCTTAAAGAAATGGGCCTTACAGATCTCTATCAAAATTTTCATCCAAACACCAAAGAATACCCATTTCTCTCAGCAGCACACGCAACTTTCCCTAAAATAGATCACATATTGGGCAACAAAACGAATCTCTACATATGTAGGAAAGTTGAAATTCTAACCTGTGCCCTATCAGACCACCACGGCCCAAAGCTGGACATCCACGACAGAAAAAAGGACAGAAAATACACTAACTCCTGTAAACTTAACAATATGATGGTGAAGGAAAACTGGATTCAGGAAGAAATTAAAAAGGAAATTCAAGATTTCCTGAAAGTGAACAACAATGAAACTACAACTTACCACAATCTCTTGGACACAATGAAAGCTGTACTGAAAGGTAAGTTCATATCTCTTAATGCCTACATCAAAAAAATGGAAACATCAGAAATAAATAACTTAACAATGCAGCTTAAAGCTTTAGAGAAACTAGAGCAATCTGATCCCAAAAGTAGTAGAAGAGAGGAATTAGCAAAATAAGGGGAGAAATATCTGAGATAGAGATTAGGAAAATAGTAGAGAAAATCAACCAGTCAAAAAGCTGGTTCTTTGAAAAAATCAATAAGATTGATACACCCCTAGCTAAATTAACCAAAAGCAAGAGAGAGAAAGCCCAAATTAACAAAACTAGAAATGAACATGGAGTTATCACAACTGATACCCAAGAAATCCAGAGAATTATAACATATTTCAAAAACTTATACTCTGTGAAATTTGACAACCCAAGGAGATGGATGAATTCCTAAGTAAACACAACTTTCCTAAATTGAATCAGGAAGTTGTGAGTTATTTAAATAGTCCTATAACATATGAGGAAATTGAGGAAGTAATCTTGAATCTTCCCACCAAAAAATGTCCTGGACCAAATGGATTCAGCACAGAGTATTGCCAGACATTTAAGGAGTTAATAACACCAATACTCCTTAAACTGTTACATCTAATAGCAAAGGAAAGAACACTACCAAATTGCTTCTATGAAGCTAATATCGTCTTAATCCCAAAGCCTAATAAAGATATATCTAAGTAACTATAGTCCAATCTCTCTGAGGAACACAGATGCAAAGATTCTCAACAAAGTCTTAGCAATTCAGATTCAAACACATATTAAAAAGATCATTCATGGGGACCAAGTAGGCTTTATCCCTGGCACACAAAGTTGGTTCAACATACACAAATCAAAAAAAGTAATTCATCATGTAAACCAGTCCAAAGTCCAAGACCACATGATACTCTCCATAGATGCAGAAAAAGCTTTTGAAAAGATCCAACAGTCTTTTATGATGAAAACACTAGAGACAGTAGAAATGGAAGAAACCTTTATCAATATAATAAAAGCAGTATACAACAAGCCCACATTAAGGATTATACTCAATGAGGAAAAACTGGAAGCATTCCCACTGCAATCAGGAACTAGACAAAGCTGTCCTCTCTCACCACTTCTATTCAATATTGCACTTGAAGTCTTAGTTGAAGCCATAAGACAAGAAAGGGACATAAAAGGAATTCAAATCAACAAGGAAGAAGTCAAGCTATCCCTATTTGCAGATGACATGATCTTATAGCTGAGTGATCCCAAAAACTCCACCAGGAAGCTCCTGGAAATAATTGAGAATTTCAGCAGGGTAGCAGGATACAAAATAAATGTACAAAAATCAGTGACCTTCCTATATGCTCAGAATGAAAGAAGTGAAAAAGCCCTGAGAGAAACAGTACCATTTACTATAACTGCTAAAAAAATGAAATACCATGGTATAAACCTAACCAAGGAGGTAAAAGACCTTTACAATGAAACTTTAAAACCCTGAAGAAAGAAATTGCAGAAGACACCAGAAGGTGGAAAGACCTCCAATGTTACTGGATTGGCAGAATCAACATCGTAAAAACGACCATCCTACCAAAGGCAATATACAAATTCAATGCTATACCAATTAAAATCCCAAAGCAATTCTTTAAAGAAGTTGACTAAACAATCTCAGAATTCATATAGAGGCAAAAATACCCAGGATAGCAAAGACATCCTGAGTAACAAAAACACTGCTGGAGGTATCACCATACCAAACCTTAGTCTATACTACAAATCCATAGTTATAAAAACATCCTGGTACTCGCTCCAAAATAGACTCATTGATCAATGGATAAGTGTTGAAGACCCAGATATAAGGCCACAAAATTATAGTCATTTGGTCTTGGCAAAGGGGCCCAAAAAATTCAATGGAAAAAGAACAGTATTTTCTTTTTTTTTTAATTTTTTTTATTATTATTATTTAGTCAACTGTGCACATGTGCGTGTGTATGTGCACGCGCATGTGTGTGTGTCTGTGTGTGTGTGTCTGTGTATGTGTAGAACCACGGATAAATTCGCGAACCACCATGGATGCCTCCACCTCCTTCTGCCCCGGGGTTCACAGGCTCCGCCCTACCAGGACCAGAAGCCCAGGCTGCCCCCGCTTCTACCTGGTGTCTATACGTGGGATCTGGAATCCGAACTCAGAACCTTCCACCTGCAAGGCAGAGAGGCGTAACCCCTGAGCGACCTCTCCAGCCCAAAAGAACAGTATTTTCAACAAATGGTGCTGGCAAAACTGGATCTCTACATGCAGAAGATTAAAGCTGCACTCGTACTTGTCACCATGTACAAGACAATTCCGAATGGATGAAGGACCTTGATATAAGGCCAGAGACTATAAAAACCATAGGTGAAAGTGTAGGGAACTCCCTCGAGCTGATTGGGCTAGGCCAACATTTCCTAAACAGACATCCAATGGCACAGTCACTGAGACCAACTCTCAACAGTTGGGATCTTGTGAAATTAAAGAGCTTCTGTTCAGATAAAGAGATTGTAACATGATCTCAAAGGCAACCCACAGAAAAGGAGAAAATCTTCACTAAACACATATCTGATAGAGCTCTACTGTCCAGAGTACACAAAGAACTTAGAAAACTAAACACCAAGGAAACCAATGGTCCTATTAAAACATGGGCCCTGGAACTTAAAAGAAACTTTACCAGGGATGAAATTAAAATATCTAACAAATATGTTAAAAAATGCTCCACATCCCTAGCCATCAGGGAAATGTAAATCAAAACTTCTCTGAGATATCATCTCACCCCGGTCAGGATGGCAAAAATGCACAATACAAACAACAACAAATGCTGGAAAGGATGTGGAGAGAGGGGAACTCTCCTACTTTGCTGGTGGGAATGCAGGCTCATACAACCACTCTAGCACAACCATGTTCATAGCAGACTTTCCTTCCTGATCATTTACAATTGATGGGCTATGATCTTACCAGAAGGGAGACCGTATAGTCTGGCAGATAGAAAGTAACCATTTCGCAAATGGGTGATTGACCCCTCTCTCACAGCGGTTTCTACTTTTATTACATCTATCTTTGAATATACTCTTGTAACAAGACTCTAATTTAACAGCATTGTTTGCAATAGCAAAGTCATGGTATCAACCCAAATGTCCAACAGTTGACGAGTGGATAAGGAAACTGTGGTACATCTATACAATGGAGTACTACTCAGCCATCAAAAATGATGAATTAATGGAATTTGCTGGTAAGTGGATGAAATTAGAAACAATTATACTGAGTGAAGTATCCCAGACACAGAAAATTAAGCGCCATATGTACTCCCTAATAGGTGGCTCCTAGTACCAAACCCACTTAGAGACACTCAAAGATAATTCTCTGTAATACCTATAGTAATTGCAAAGATTATGAACAGGAGGGATGGGGAAGGAGGGACACACCAGTAACAAGGAGAGAGGGGACCATATCACAGCAGAGCAAATATGCCTCCATCAAGGACCACAAGTAAGTAATGAGACATCTGATTAAGTTCACAGACTTTCCTTCCTGATCATTTACAATTGATGGGCTATGATCTTACCAGAAGGGAGACCGTATAGTCTGGCAGATAGAAAGTAACCATTTTGCAAATGGGTGATTGACCCCTCAATCACAGCGGTTTCTACTTTTATTACATCTATCTTTGAATATACTCTTGTAACAAGACTCTAATTTAACAGTTTTTTATCTTTAGCCAGAGGGTGATATCCAATATCCATCAGGATGGAGTGAAGGGCAATGCAGGAGCAGCAAAACTGGAAAAAAAAATCAACAAACCATAATCCAGAACATCAGAGACTCTATATCAATCACCTGTAACTAGGCCAGCCTAATCTCCCCCCATCCTGAAGCTCAGGGAAATTTGTCGAAGAGGGGGTGATAAGATTGTAAGAGCACAAGGATGGGAGGAGTAATGATATGCAAGATACTCCACACAAGTTAGGGCTGAAGCAATCATAATTGGACTTTGCATGCCCTGCGCAATGTCCAACAGACTATTGACCCCACAAAGTCTAGTGTTTGCTAAAGGCACTAGGATCCTTGGTGGCAAGGGATTGAGAGCCACAGTAGTGTTCCTATGCTTAAAGGGAACACAGGAAAGGGTTCTGGGAAATGTCACTGGGTCCTTGCACCTCATTGGAGAGGAGGACCCAGAGGAGAGTTTGGCATGCTCATTAAAGGATGCTCCAGGGATGGGAAGGGGAAGCACTGGGGGACGGGGAGGGAAGGGGGAGAAGAGGGGGGGGGGACAAGAGGATGGGGGGTGGAGGGAGGGAAAGGACCAGTGTACCTGTTACGTTTTTTGAGTGGAAATAAAAAAAATATATATATATATGAAAGTAAAATTTGAGGTCTTTTTTAAACATACCAGCACTACTGAAATATCAGTGTCAAATATAGTACATTATTGAGGAAAATTTTCTGACCATAGAAATCTTCAAACATCCCATTTCCTGTCTGATTTAATATATCTTCAAATAAATTATGTTTTGCACAGTTTATTCACTTTTAAGAGCATATAACATAGGTATATAATTAATGTGATATATTGCTTAACAATTAATTATTACTATCTTCACATCTGGGGTCCTAGGATTTAAGAGTGTTTGTCACAGTTGACATATTTTATACTTTATAAGTTTAGTGTATGTCATCTCATAATCTTTATGTGATAATACATAACTATGAATATTTAGTTTAGAACACAAAAGAATTCCTGCATACACTAGGCCAACAGAAACTTATATATCATCCTACAGCCTGTTAGAAACAAAACCCCTAGATTTGGGTTTGTGTTGTCACGCAACTGGTCAAATTGGCTTCCTATTATCATTTAAGTATCAAATTTTCTAGTAATTCTTCCTGAAAAGATGGTGTCCTAGACATCAGTATTGGGATCACTGGAAAAGTAATTCATGACATTCGAATTCTTGCCTCAGAATCACATACAGCGAAGTTTTGGAGTCACTGATGTCGTAAATCTGATCTCTGCTAATCAGTTTTACAGGTTTATGATAGATGCAGATAACAGAAAAATACAATTATTTACATACTTAAGTAGCTATAGTCATTTGACCTTATTTCAAACCATCCTTTATATCTAAATTTAGTGTATAGCAGTAACAAATAACCAGAAAGTGAGAGAAATCATGAATAAACTAAAACATTTTTGATAAAAGCAATAAAATAACAGGGGCATATATCAAAACTGAATTATTGCTGCACAAAGTTTTATAGAAATTCAATATCTAGGATGTTTTATTGCAACAGTTAATATTCTTACAGTCATAATAACATTAATAAATTTGTAAATTGCCACATACATGCTACGAAAATGTACCAGCTATGGCACTGTGAATTAGACTAAGTAGCATGTGTTCTAAATTTGTGCATGTGAGGAAAAAGAAATTTTATAATTAATATATAACATAAAGCAGAATATCAATAATCCAAATATTTGGTAATCATTTATACATTTCTTCAAGAATTTGTATCAAGCGAGATGAATAAAATTAACAGATGTTTGAATCTTCCAAAGATACCAAATGTATTTTAAAATATCTCATGAGGTTTGTTGAAGAATTCTGATTTCTGATATTTCTGAAGTAAATAAACCTGATGATTACAATACTCTAAATAGTTGTGATATAACAGAGGTAAAGTCAACTTACCTCTAATGATTTCAAGTGTTTATGAGTAGGAATGATTTTAAATAAGTTAGTCTGTCTATGAAATCTACGTCTATGAAATCATAGTTACTTTTATTATTATTTATTTACTCTGTCCTTCAATGTACATGTTGATTTAAATTAGTGAGGGAGAAACAAGCAAATCTATTTCAGTTCAGAATAGATTTAAACACAGTTTGGGCAAAATAAGATGTTTATCCACATATTAGAAAAATTTCTATTTTGGGAAGCTAGCACTTACTTTCAGGTAAGTCTGAACATGATGATAACAAAGATGAATAATTTCAAATAATTCATATAACCTACCAGTAAGCATCTACTTAGAACATGAAAGTGTTAGTATGAAAAAATAGAATATCTAAGATAATAACTACAAACAAATAAGCACTTAAAATATATCAACCATACCTTCAAATCCTGTAGAAACCATTGAAAGAATATTAAGGACTGGAGAAATTATCCTGAAATTTTTCTTTGGAATCCCTACAAGGATCTTGATAACTATTATGCTGAGCAATGGGAATACTGACTCTTCTATGTGGAGCATTTCTAATATAAATTCTGACCTTTTAGGACTTTTATGCTAGTACAGAATATAGATACTCAATATGATTGACATGGGGAATATTACAAGGAAGAATACAAATACTTTGATAGTTCTGAATTTTGAGTTCAGTGAAAGCCTCTCTGAAGAGTTGAAGGTCCTGAGGTACAAGTGAGCATGTTGCTAAAGAACTGAGAGAAATTCAATTAGAATGAAACAAGTATTTTGTGGCAGAAACAGCAAAGCAAATGTAAAAATAAAAGAGGAGTACAAAATGATCAAGATTCAAAGTGAGTAGAAGAGTTAGAATTGAACATTGTGTCTTAACCTACAAATTTATCACACAAGCTGGAATTGAATGTGACTTGCCTCATTTACTGCAGATGTTAATATCTTCAATTTTTGCTGTTTCATTCTAATTAGTCATTTGGACTAGAGAAACCAGAGCCATCAGTGATGCAGTGAAAGAATTGTGCTTATGAACTGAATTCTAGGTTATTGCTTATTTAAGTTTGAGCACTATTTCAACCTGCTTTGAAACCTATTTTATTCTAGAGTTTGTCAGATTGTTAGGTGATATATTATACCATTATTTCCATTTTGAAACTTTCAAATTTGCAAATTAAAATGCAAATAATTTTCTGCAAAAATATTTAAAATTGATTTTATGAAAGATATATAGTACAATGCTTTCTCCTGTTTCCACATGTGATCCTTGAATAAAGATATGAAGCTAAACTATAAAAATTCACATCCCCATCATACCTGATAATAGAAATTTTACTAGAAGCACATTTCTCTTTTGGAACATTTTAATGACCTTGATCTTTTGGAACATTATGCAGACCTTGATCTGTGCCAAAATATTGCACTGTTGCCTAAATTATTTCTTAGAGAATATTTAGTGGTGAGGTCATCAACAACCCCAATCTGGGAAATAATTTGGTTTTAAGATTGCAGCTACTACATAATAAATTTACAGAATCAGTTAGAAAAATAATATTAAAATCCAAGAAAGTACCTTTTATGTGTGTTATATTGAGAGATGCTATAAAGGAAAACTGAAAATATATATGATTTAAAGAAAAGATGTTCTAGATTTGATCCTTAAGGTAGCTACAAATAAAAATAAATAAGCAAACAGAGACAGAGAGGACAATGGTGTTTTATTTATCAAATAGCAGAGGTAGTAGGAAGATGCTGGTTAAAGCATACAATGTTGTAGTTACAACTTCTGGAAATGTAATATATAAAATGGTGATGGTAGATAGTAATAATGTTTTGTATGCTTTTCAATAGATGAAATGTATGGCATACCATGACTAATGAATCAGCCAAATGATCACTTCCTTTCTCCTTATGTGACCTGATTCTGAGACATATGTGTTATAACTGCTACCATTTACAGGCACATCTGTCTTCTTTTTTCATTCTAATGCCTCAGCAGAAAGCACAACTGAATCTTCTATCCTAGCAAAAATACGAAACCTTGAACCCTAATAGGTTTAATCATATCCTACTTTGTGTGTCTTTCTGATATATTCTAAGTATCTTTTTTTTGTTTTTATACTTCAACACTTAACACAGCACTCAGTACATTAATATAAATGGTTGAATTAAAATAACATTTTGCATATTAGAAATTATTATAAAATTCACATTAATAAGTTTGTAACAACTGTATCATGTAATTACTGTTGATATCAATGAGAGAAATATAATGTAGAAAATTTAGACTTCATTTAGAATCACAGAGTTAATAAATTTCAATCAAGCTTGAATTGCAAGAAGTGGGCTCCAAGATTAGCAGGAAAGGAATATTTGTAGAAGACAAATAATGATATAATGAAAAAGAATTTGCCATAGAAGTTCTCTTTACATACACACAAAAAAAACAAAAATGCACCAAAGAAAAAGTTAGCTACTTATCAGCTGAATGGAAATTAGAAATTAGAGTTTATGTTTTCCTTTTTCCATGATTTAATGTTTTTCTCCTGAAATCCTATTTCTAAGAAAACTAAAAACATGTTCAAAGAACTTATCAAAAATAATATCTCATTACCTGATCAAAATAATTTTCTTTACCTCAGTTAATTTTGTCAGAAAAGGACAAGGAAAGAGATCACTTCTACTTCCATGAGAGAAGTCTTTCTGACTTTGCTCTACAATTTATATGCATGTTTTTTATTCAAATGCAAATATGGCTTCTTTCTAAATAACAAAACCAATTTTAAAGGATCATTAAACCAATTCCCATGCAACCATTATGATGGATGATGCCCATATCTCTAACTTGCCTCCACCACAAACATTGTTTCCTGTGTTTCTTTTTGCTCTGCTCCTTATACCAACAGACCTATGCATTGCAATGAAATGTTCCCAGGGACCTTACTGTTGCATTCAGTTTCTTAATGAATTAGACATTTGTCATCCATGGATTACAAGAGTCACTTTTCATGCCAAAATGATTGGGTTGGTAGAATGGTTTTTCTCCTTTGTGTACAAAAGTGGCCAAGTGAATTATTATCTTTTCCTTTATAAAAGATATGAGAATGAGTGAATCTCCAAGTCTTGGAAAAAAACAATGGATTGTTCCAAGGAATGTATATTTCTTCTTAAGATCTAATTAACTCTCAGAGCCTGAATGTATAAGTTCATAACTTTTTTCTGTTATTTTTAGATAGAAGCAAGAGAGTAGAACTTTGTGTTTCAGGAAAAGCAAAAAACCTACTTCAAGTTTTATAAGTAGCATAATAGGAACACCATATTAACAAACCCCTTCAAAATAACAAGTTAAGACAAAAAGTAAAGCAAAGCATATGAAGCTTGAAGGTAATCATAGTACTTAAAACTGAGTTTTAGCAATATATTACTTAAGTATGCTTCAGTTAGACTTGATGATCAGTTGTCATTTTGTAACTCCTTAACAGAGCTTAATACAATCTGAAAAGTCTTGTTCTTTTAATTAGTTATTTGCAATGTTTCATTCACTTTTCTCTGGTCAGAGGACTGAATTGTCTACCTAAAGACCTCAGGGTTTACTAGAATAGAAATAAAGTATGTTGTTGCTACTTAAGCAAGCTGGAACCATGAAAATTTACAGTTGATTCTCTCTCAGCCTTTATCTATCAATATATATCTTTCACATACAGTATCCTGTCCAATAATTTTAAATGGTGCATATTCTAGAATAGAAATCAAAACAGCCTCACTTCTTAACATTGTTGGATAATTGGAAGTGCATAGAACATAGAAAGGATTTGAATACATGTTCCAAAGGAGACCTCTTCTAGGAATCTTAAAGCAATACTGACACTGCAATAATTGATGCTAGCTAAGCAAGGACTGAGGCACTGCTGTGAAATCTTCTTTCAGTATTCATTCAGTGAAACAGGAGAGAGAGAGAGAACGAGAGAGAGAGAGAGAGAGAGAGAGGGAGAGTTTCACTGCTGATCCTTTTCATTTTATTCAGCTACTCAAAATGTGTAAACGTCATAGACTATAATCCATTTAAAATTCCATCAGGTCCCAATTGCTAAACTTGCCATTAAAGCCTTGGGGGGAAGAAAAGATTTTATCTATTCCATTTTCTATAGACTTGTTTTGTCAGTCAGGACAAAAATATTTCTTAAAACTATATGGTAGAACACTCAATAATCATGTTTTGAGTTCTATCATCCCTTAGTTCTATCTTTGTAACTAATTTAAAAAGTTTGGCCTTAATGTTCTCTCCATCTCAAACGAAGTCATCATTTTTGACAATATTTCGTGTTTGCCATTTTCAGCCTAGTTTAATGTTGAGTAAATGGTATTTCTGGCAAGCCCAAATCCTTATTAACTGCCTTGTTTTTAGTATATGTGCTGCCGAAGCGAGCACAACTGCCTTGTTTTTAAAATTAGTGTTACTGTATACATGTGACATTTTCTCAATCTTTAAAATGAGTATAGACAATATAAAAAGGTTGGCATCAGGTAATATGTTGAAAAAATATAGGTTATAAAAGAAAGCCATTAAGTTTCATTAATATGTACACACAGAATTTGTATCTTGCTTTTTTATCATTTTGGGCACTTGATCTTGCATAGTCAGTATGACTTCTGTTAAGTTTAACAGTACCCAAAAGTTAGAAACAGTATCATTCATCGCACTACCTATAAGACCAGAGGGACAAGATTTACATACAGGATTTCATGAATAACATTAAGCAAATATTTCCTCCTGTGGATTCTGCAATATAATCCACATTTCTATGCTTCGAGCTGGAACTACTGAACCTCATTAACCTGATGTACATCATTCCTAGAAACAACTTCCAAAAGTTGTCCTCTGATCTCTATTCATAGTTTCCATGCATCTTCTCTCTCAAATATATAAAGTATTTTTTTAAAAATTGAAGAAAAGGAAGGATCTCCAAATTCATTTAAAAAGATCATTAGAAGCCTAAAATCAAAAATATCTACTGATAACATTCATCACTATTATTGGTAAAAGACCTAATGTTTTCTGTTTTCCTATACACATTCGAAGTAAAGCAATTGTATCTTCTACATTATTTCGATTCGACATTGTAGTAAATGTTCTAGCCTGTGCAATTAGATAAGCAAAAGAAGTTACACATTCAGATTACAGAAGAAAACTAAAAGTGAAACCAATCTTATTCTCATATAATGATATCAGTATAAAAGAAATCTGCATGATTAACAAAAATTAATTCTAGAATTAATAATCTCATTTTTAAACTTTGCAAAACAAATATCAATAAAAATTCTATCCTATTTCTATAATAGAAAAATAGTAGGAAACAAATAGAAGAAATGCACATGCCTAAACATGGAAAATTGAGTATTTCAAATACATCCTCTTATAATTAGACATAAATAAACCAATATCTCTGCATTATTTCTTTGTTATTCTCTTTGAGATCTCACTAAATCCATTACTCCCCTCAAACCCCCTTCTTATTTTCCTGTTTTCTTTTATTTTGTGGCCCACAGGATAATCAGAGTTTCCTGTGTAAACATTGTGTAGGAATAAGGTGGGGGAGTATTTGCAATATACAGTGGCTGTATAGGTGATGGATATTTCTTCCCATTCTTCTGAAGCCCTTAACAATATGTAACTCCTGGGGACTTCATGAATATAAAATTAAACAAAACATATATACAACTCTTTTTGATAGGTTAACTACTTAATAGACTATTTAATGAATATAGTAAGCTTTTTATAGTAGATTTTAACTCCTATTCCATAGATAATGAAGCTGAGATTTAGAAAGCAACTCACCAAAGAATATATACCATATACATGGTGGAGTTAGAAGTTACATAGATATATTTGTCTCTGAATCCTCTGTTTCTTCTATATTGACAAAATGTCATTGTTCCTTACTAACTAACCAACAAAAATAAGCCAGGCCTGATGATTTCTTACAGCTGCTTGAAAATAAAAAGTATAAACCTTTAAACAATTTTGCAACTCCTTATATTCCAAATTTCTGATTACAGGTAGGGATCTATTGGAACCAGCAATAATAGTATTAGAAAATTAATGATTTCCATAGTTGTGGGAGATGAAATCCAATCTACTCTTGAAGAAGAGTCTAAGTCACACAGTAAGTCTCAATATTTTAATATATATATAAATAAATGTAAGTGAAAATATTTCTCACATGACACTTCTCTTAGAATTAACCAACAGAATGGGATATGTTGTCTTTTCTCTTCTGCATGATTTTTTTTTTGTCATACTAACTCTTTGTTGCCCTCTTGAAAATTGTCTTTTCTGAACATACACTTTGATTTCATCTATGTATTCAAGAGTTTGTAAAGATTGGCACCACTTAGAATGCTTAACTAGATAAATAAACAAGAGCCTTTTCACTTTAATTTATTCAACTAACTCTTTTAAATTCTAAGACACTGTGAAATCCATATGTTACCTATTCCTGATAGTATTTACTGATAAAGCCAAATTACTAGTTCCTCTTGTCCATATGCAAAATGCAGAAAAGACAGAACTTAAAATTCTCAAGTGGAATATATATTCAGTATCCTTCCACGTCTTTCTTCCTCTACTCTGTAACCTTAATTTTGGATACAAGTATTTCTCTCATAATTTGTTGAAATAGTCTCTGAAAGAATCTCCCTGGTGCATTTGCATCAATTTGTAGAAGTCATTCATACTTTTTCTACTTAACTAATTGTCCTAAAACGGCTGAATTTATTTGAAGGTATTTGAAGGTATGTCATTCCTACTGTAATAAATCTTGTCTTCTTACCTTCTGGGCACTCTATGATTTAGATGACTTATCTGCTTATCAAAATCCATATTGAACTTCTCATGCCCACTTACTGTACTCCAGCTACATTGACATAACAGTCCTACTTGTTGAAAACACTTAAGTTGCTATAAGGCCTCTAAATTCTGTCCTAACTGCCTGATTTGTTTGTTTACCAACTATTAACATTACTAGCTCTTTTTATCCATTTTTGTAGGAAGATACTATAGATATTCCCCTGAGTAGCTTTCTTTCCCATTGACAATTTGTTACAAAGTACATGACAATTATTTGTTTTATATTAAGAACATTTTTATGTCATTTATTTACTTTATATTTGTCTGTCGCACCCATACCCCTTCCAAATACCTATGTGCAATTGATATGACTGTGGTTTCCACTTTACAACCAATTTTTAATCAATAACCTTAAAAAGCAAATCTTTAATTAATTTGTTTAAATAAGCCCAATGCCAATTCATTCAGTCTGCATCAGGATTAATGTGCCATTATAAAGAATAAGGATAGGGACAGATAAAATAGAATACCTTGAACAGCAAATTTCCATGAATTTATCTGGGGTTCTAGAACATCTGTCCTGAAAGAGAATTCAGTTTTTTTTTTTTTTTTCACGGTAGAGAAATACTGATTTTAATGAAACAGAAAGGTAAACTCTAGGCATGTCATCTTTCAGCCTAAAAATTAGCAAAAACAGTTGAAAACAAGGCACAGTTTCCTCATTCTTGGAACATGGCTCCAGTTACAAAAAAAATTGAACGAAATTATGAAACATAAAAATAGAAGTCTTGAGTTTTTAAAAAGTGTATAAAAAGCCCCAATAATTTCGACAAGTTGTTCTTATTCTAGAAATTAGCACCAGTAAGAAGAGTAAAAAATGTTAAAATCCCATCATGGTGGCATTTCTGAAATGCAGCTTTTTTGACCTCTGCTGTCCCTAAAACACATTGAGTGGAATAAAAAAAGTGTTTTAAAATCTCCAGCGGGAGGATCGTGCTTTCCCCCTTCCATCTTGGGTGAAGAGAGAATGTGCCATTGGCTCTGATTCTGACACAATTCAGAAAGTGAGGACCCCTACTTATCTGGGGACTTGTGCCTGAGAAGGGTCCATCTTTGGGAGGAAAGTGAGAGCGGGGGTTCCTTAAGCTCCTTCCTTCCTCAATCAGAGGCAAGAGGAGTCATGGAGAATGAGGCAGCTTATATTAACCCACCCACCCTCAGCCTCCCTGAAGTTTCTAACCTGAGGAAGAGCTCCTGATAGACATTATTCTTGGGAAACGGGAAGGAAAAAAAATCCCTGAATGTAATGATAAGGTCATTCCTGTTGACATCATCACCATCATGCTGGAGAATACCCTGAAGATCTACCGTGGACTCCGGTCCTGGTATCAAAGGAAGGGGAAGGTGCTGATAAAAAAATCTAGAAACATATGTCTTCATGTCTTCTTCTGCTATCTCTAGGTGCTATCTGAAGGTGCTCACAAGTTGCATGTCTACACTGGCACCCTGCAGTACACATGTAGCAGTCACTTAAAAACAATCTTGTCTTGGGTAATTTTGCAACATTAACCTGAGAATTGGAGAATTGTTGGCATTGTGGTTTTGCTATCTAAGCAAGAGTCTGAGCAGTAAATACAGAAGGGAGGTGGAAAAAAAAAAAAAAAAAAACATTTTACTGCCTGCTTTAGATTTTAAAATTTCAGGACAAAACATGAGCACTATGTCAGGCTGCACTAAGCAGCCAGGTCGGAATTGTGCACAAAAAGGCGGCACCTCAGCTTTCCTGAATGAGAGGATCAGATGGCTCTGCTCCCACTCAGGAGAGAGCTGAGGTACACAGTGAGGATCCACACAGTGAAACCCCCACCAAGTGAGCTGAGGAAGAACAGAGTTGGGGTGTCTTCATGGATCAGTATGGCTTCAGGGCCCTGGCTCTGACCCCAAGACCCCAGAGCTCCAGCATTCCTGGGTAGAACTATTCACAAGCAAAGTAGTCCTTCAGGGGGGCGAAGAGGTGTCGAATGACGTGCACACTCCAGAATCTCCCCAGCAGCTTCTGGAGGGCATTGAGGCCCACGTTGGACACATCCGTGTACAGGAAAGCCGAAGATCCTTTCGAGCTCAGTGCACCACAAAACATCTTCTTTGCCATTCATGACGAAAGGTAAAAGTTGATTTTTCCCTTGTCTGATTGAGTTTGACTTGGTCATAATTGTCTGTACTTTCTAACTTGGATGTCCTACTGAACTTCAAGCAGTCCTGAAGCTCGAGCTTATCAGTCTTTGAGGCTACCACGGGCCTGTTCATCCCAGGCAGATTGCCCCAAAAGTATCGGGCCCTGTGAGCAGCAGAAACCTTGATGGCATCGATCATCACTGGTTTACACTCCAGGAATCTTGAGATGTCTTTTTTGTCATCCACCTTCATGGCTACCACATTCGCAAACATCCAAAAGATATTCTTTGGGATGGGAGTAATTCGGCAAGTGGTAAAACTCAAAGAAGAGCTGACCAGTGCCCTCAGACAGGCCTTTCTTGGCAGGATTCACATTGGAAAGATCATTGCATGGTGTACACCTTCCACGGATCACCAAGTCAAATGGGCCCCACTCATCAATGTTTTTCTTCGTGATTTTCCTGATGTCATTCACGTATTTGATATTCCCCTCATGTTTGACTGTTCCCACAGCAATGGACTCTTCACAGACCTCAGAGCCAACATACTTCTCAACCTTAATGCCTAATTCTTTAAGTACCAAGTAGCCTGTGGCAATTCCATCGAACAGAGACAGGACTCTAATGGGCCACCTTCGGGCTGCGGGAATCGCTTGGTACAACTTGGGGACCTCAAATACTTCAAGGTCCGGGATAGTGGTGATGAAATCCTGAAGTAGCACATTTCAGTCCTTCCTTTGTCGAAGCATGACACCGCAGCCCTGCAGAACACACATGTAACAGCTTCAGGGCTCCTGCAGTTTGGCATCTTCAACTGTTCCTGTTCCCACCAGTATCTCCAGACATTCAACACAGAAGCACCGGCAGCAGCTTGTGTTGCTGCAGAGAAGCAGATCGTGGCCCTCGCAGCACACAGTACAATAGGATTGATAACCATCGTCGTACATGTAGATGAGCTCAAGGAAGAGATCCCGGCATGTCTGGCATAGCCCACCCTCAAAAAGTGGATGGAAGGAAACGGTTTTTCCTACAACAGGACAAACAGTTTTCTTCCAGATTGCTCTTCTTGTTGGCAACATCAGCAGCCATTTGTTCTCTGGTCTGATCATCTTCCCGTTTGCCGTTGTAGCCATTTGTCCTGAGGCGCTTGGATGGGGGGGCAATAGTCAGAGGCTGTTGAGTCATCGGTTGTGCGCCTTTGACTTTTGCTCTTCTATTTCCTGGATTCTAAGTTTCTACTGCCTGTGCAACATACCTTCGACTTATTTACCACTGGTTGCTTGTTGTTGAGTTTGAAACCCTCTGTCCCAGTTGGCTTGAAGACCCCATGGAACCATTCCAGCATGGGCTTCAGCTGGTCCTCCAAGGAGTCTCCTGGATTAGTGGGTAAGGTCTTGCCAGCTTGCACCCTGGCTTTCTCCAGAGTGTGATACATGGGCTTCCTGTAAGAAACCAATTTATTGTAAGTGGCCAGGTTAAAGTGCTGGCTGAACAGTCTCAGGGCCACCAGTTTGTCTGCAGAGGCCTCAGAGAACTTGCCATCGCCAAACCACTGCACCCATCGCATGCCAGACGTGTCCTGGCGCTTGGAGGTGGCCTTCCAGGATACCACCATGGCAGGCCACCAAGAGAAGCCTTTGATCTTTCCCCACACTAGATCGCCAATTCCAAACTCTTTCCATCCTGGTACTCGGTGCTGTCTGCATCTCTCTCTGCATTCACCTGTGGAGAGTCCACATTAAGAGAATTCAGTTCTATACATCAGTTTTCAATAGTATTTTTGGCCTTATTTATTCAAGCTTATAGGTTAGGAAAAAGATATGAAGTTGAATCTTCTTAAGATATTATTAAAACTTACCTGTTTTGTTTTCTGTGTATGTGTGGTTCTGATGACTGAGTCTAGCATGTTGTACATTCTAGATAATAGTTCTCCCACCATTCTACATCCCTGGTAAGTTTTATCTATCTATCTATCTATCTATCTATCTATCTATCTATCTATCTGTCTGTCTGTCTGTCTGTCTGTCTGTCTGTCTGTCTGTCTGTCTGTCTGACTGTCTGTCTGTCTGTCTGTCTACCTGTCTGTCTTTCTATCTTATTGATATAAGGACTCACTAAATTATCCAGAATGGACTTGAACTCATTCTGTAGCCAATACAGATCTTAAATCTGAGATCCTCTTTTGTCAGACACTACCACTAGTAGTTTGGATTAGAGCATTCTGTCAACAAGCTCTGCTCTAAGATTTTTATATAATATTTATCTTCTAATTCTTTTTTATTCCTCTTAGGTAATCTTGGAAAAAATTAAGAAATAACAAGTCTAAGGAATAGACAAAGCTGAGTCCTATTTCTATAAAGTAAAGTTTCAAAAACCTAAAAGTTCTGGGTAAATGGAGCAACTAACTCCCAGGTGAACATTATTAATTCAGGTTATAGTACAGTTACTCTACATGTTGCAGATAAATTTACAATCAAACAGTTATTATGGAGCAAGGACTTTTATTGTCTCTTGTGATAGGTCAATTAAAGTTCCTTGTCTCACTTGACAGGAGACTCCAAACCAAAAACACTGACCAAGGGAACTTGCCACATCAAATCCATAGGGCTGTTGAGAGATACAATCTTTGCCAGACTGCCATGTTTGAACAATTATACAGAAGAATGCCATTTGTTAATTGTACTGTATCAGAGAAGCCTTTCTTTTTTTTTAACATTTTTTTATTATTATTTCTGGTCATACAAACTTAATAGGTAGACCAGTTCCCTCCCTCCCTCCTCCTCCCCCCGAACCCCCTGCTCCCCCTCCCCTCATCTCTCTCCCCATCCCCCAGTGCCCCCCCCCAATCCCCGGAGAGTCCTTTAATGTGCATCCCTGACTCTCCTCTGGGCCCTCCTCTCCGATGACGTACAAGGAACCAGTGGAACTTCCCTGAACCCTTTCCCGTGTTCCCCTTAAGCATAGGAATACTACTGTGGCTGCCAATCCCTTGCCTCCAAGGATCTTGGTGCCTTTAGCAGATGCTAGACTTTGTGAGGTCAAGAGTGTGTTGGACATTGCGCAGGGCATGCAAAGTCCAATTATGATTGCTTTGGCCCCAACTTGTGTGGAGTATCTTGCAAATCATTGCTCCTCCCATCCTTTTGCTCTTACACTCTTACCGCCCCCCTCTTCCACAAATGGTCCTGAGCTTCAGGATGGGGAGAGATTAGTTTGGCCTAGTTCTAGGTGGTTGATATAAAATCAGAGAAGCCTTTCTTATGCTCATTCATTTCCTTTTCTGGAACTAGCTATGGCCAAGAGACATCTTTATCCCTTTGGAAAAAATGAGTTAGGTAGAGATGTTAGGAAATAGCTGTTTCATCACTAAAAATTAAGAGGGAAAAGTTGTACACATTATTGTATTATATTAAATCCTTCCTCTTAATATTTCCCGATGGACATATATGATAATGCACCCATAAATTCTATATTCTAATTCTACTTCCATCAGCCTCCTCCATCTTTTCACCTGCCCAGAGAGTAGTCCCACCTATTACAGGCTGGATCTTTCCTATCATACTAGAAAATTTCCTTCGGGCTTATTTGGTGTTTAATTTAAGAACTAATTCTTTACAAATAGGTCCAGAGCTTGAGTCTTCAAACATAAAGTTGACACCTGTATCAAATTATGACAGGTTACATCACTGTTTACTCAAATTCAGTGAGTAAACAGGACTGAAGAATTCAGAAATGAAAAGTCTGTCTACCGTTTTAAAAATTATTCCTACTTTACATATCTATAATCTGATAAGAAAGAATTTAAATAATAGCATATCCAAATTTATTTGTATATGAATAAGGTAGGCAGGAGCTAGATTACAGTGACCCTTATATGGCATGCTTGAAATTTATGGCCCTTTTTCCTGAAACTTTTGGGAAATCATTCATGAATTTAAGTAAAGAAGTGCTGAGATAAAATTCTGATCATATTTTCTTTGTCAGAGTATCAAAGACATGAAATTGGCAGATTAAGAAAAGAAAAATAGATCAAGCCAGAGCTGCCGTTCAGGGCCTGGGAGGAGGAGGACACCCCCTCTGTGCCCGGGCCCCACCCCCAGGTCCCCTAGGTTAAATAGCGCATGGCCGAAACCCCATCCTCCCTTCCCTCCACTCCACCACCCGGGATGCGGGCCCGCTGTCCAGCCGGGCCTCACCGCTCGACCTAGATTCCAACCAGAACAAACCCATGGAAAATGGCCAAGAAAGCCTGACCCAGGATAAAGACCTTCAATACTATGAAAGAGAAAATCTGGGAGGAATTACATAATCGGATAAATCGCTTTGAAAACGAACACAACAGACACTTGGAGGAGTTGAGAAAAACAGTGCAAGAAACAAAAACTGGCATAGAGCAGTTAAAACAGACTCAAGCAGAGTTTAAAACTGAGCTAAAAGACAAGTTATCTTCAACCCAGAACTCCACAGAGAGTCTTATCAGCAGAACTAACAAAGGAGAAAACAGAATTTCAGACCTTGAAGATAAAGTGGGAGTATTAACCAGCTCAATGGAAGAGGTTGTTAAAGCCAAAAAGATACTTGAGACAAATATCCAGGAGATATGGGACACCCTGAAGAAGCCTAAAATTCATATTCATGGAATACCAGAGCAAGAATCTCAAAATACCACCCCTGAGGAAATTTTTCAAACAATCATCAAGGAAAACTTTCCTCATCTAAAAAAAGAGAGGCCCATCCATATACAAGAGGCATTCTGCACCCCAAACAGATATGACCAAAATAGAAGCTCGCCACAGCAAATAATAGTTAAAACACTCCACATTCAAGATAAAGAACTGGTGCTGAGAGCTTCAAGGGAGAAAAAACAAGTCACTTTTAAAGGTAAACCTATTAAAATAACAAATGACTTCTCAGTCGAAACAGTAAAAGCAAGAAGAGCTTGGAGAGACATACTTCAAGTATTGAATGAGCAAAAATGTCAAACCAGGCTGATATACCCTGCAAAACTATCTGTCATGATAGAGGTAGAAAGATAAATATTCCAGCACAAAGACAGCTTGAAGGGATACATGTCCACCAAACTAGGCCTTCAAAAATGCTAGAAATGATACTCGAGCATGAAGAAAAAAAACAGGCATATCCAGGAGAACAGAAGGCAAGTGTAATACCATTAAAAGCAAAGCAATGTACTTATAAAAACTACTAAACATAATAAATGTCTAGAATTACAAATAGTTTCTCCATTATAACACTAAAGGTTAATGGAATTAACTCACCGAACAAGAGACACAGATTACAAATTTGGATTAAAAATCACAATCCATCAATCTGCAGCCTGCAGGAAACCGATCTCACCACAAAAGATAGGCATGCCCTAAAAATAAAGGCTGGTCAACAATTCTACAAGCTAATGGAAGCAGAAAACAGGCAGGGGTACCCATTATGATATCAGGCAAAGTGGACTTCAAACCAAAAAAAATTGTAAGAGACACGGATGGATACTACATTTTAGTCACAGGTACAATTCACCAGGAAGACTTCACAATACTGAATATACATGCACCCAATACGGGCCCCTCCACATTCATTAAGAAAACCCTACAGCGTATAAAGCAAGAAAACAACCCCCAAATGATAATTCTTGGGGACTTCAACACCACCCTCTCAACATGGGATAGATCATCAGGTCAAAAGCTTAAAAGAGACACTTTGGAACTTAATCAAACCCTGAAAGAAATGGACCATACAGATCTCTATCGAACTTTTCACCCACGCACCCAAGAATACACATTTTTCTCAGCAGCTCACAGAACGTTCTCCAAAATAGATCACATACTGGGCCACAAACGAATCTACACATATACAAAAAAGTTGAAATTCTAACCTGTGCCCTGTCAGACCACCATGGCCTAAAGCTGGACATCCACAACACAACAAACAAGAGAAAATACACTAACTCCTGGAAACGTAACACTCTGATGCTGAATGACAACTGGATTCAGGAAGAAATTAAAAATGAAATTCAAAATTTCCTGAAAGCAAATGATAATGAAAATACAATTTACCAAAATCTCTGGGACACAATGAAAGCTGTTCTAAGAGGTAAGTTCATATCTCTTAATGCCTACATCAAAAAAATGGAAACATCAGAAATAAAACAACTTAACAAGGCAGCTTAAAGCTTTAGAGAAACTAGAGCAATCTGATCCCAAAGTAGTAGAAGAGAGGAGATTAGCAAAATAAGGGGAAAAATATCTGAAATTGAGATTAAGAAAATGATAGAGAAAGTCAACCAGTCAAAAAGCTTGTTCATTGAAAAAATCAATAAGATTTTAAAAATTAACCAAAAGCAAGAGAGAGAAAACCCAAATCATCAAAATTAGAAATGAACATGGAGTAATCACTACTGATACCCAAGAAATCCAGAGAATTATAATATCATCTTTCAAAAACTTATACTCTGTGAAATTTGACAACCCAAGGAGATGGATGAATTCTTGAGTAAACACAACTTACCTAAATTGAATCAGGAAGTTGTGAATTATTTAAATAGTCCCATAACATATAAGGAAATTGAAGAAGTAATCTCAAATCTTCCCACTAAAAAATGTCCTGGACCAGATGGATTCAGCACAGAGTTCTACCAGACATTTAAGGAGTTAATAACACCAATACTCCTTAAACTGTTCCATCAAATAGCAAAGGAAGGAACACTACCAAGTTCCTTCTATGAAGCTCATATCGTTTAATCCCAAAACCTAATAAAGATTCACTTACAAAAGAAAACTATAGGCCGATCTCTCTGATTAACACAGACGCAAAGATTCTCAACAAGGTCTTAGCAAATCAGATTCAAAAACACATTAAAAAGATCATTCATGGGGACCAAGTAGGCTTCATCCCCAGCACACAAGGTTGGTTCAACATACGCAAATCAATAAATGTAATTCATCATGTAAACCAGTCCAAAGCCCAAGACCACATGATACTCTCGATAGATGCAGAAAAATCCTTTGACAAGATCCAACAGGCTTTTATGATCAAAACGCTAGAGACAGTAGGAATGGAAGGAACCTTTATCAATATAATAAAAACTGTATACAACAAGCCCACAGCAAGGATTATGCTCAATGAGGAAAAACTGGAAGCATTCCCACTTCAATCAGGAACTAGACAAGGCTGTCCACTCTCACCACTTCTATTCAATATTGTATTTGAAGTCTTAGCTGAAGCCATAAGACAAGAAAGGGACATAAGAGGGATTCAAATCAGCAAGGAATAAGTCAAGCTATCCCTACTTGCAGATGACATGATTTTATACCTAAGTGATCACAAAAACTCCACCAGGAAGCTTCTGGAACTAATTGAGAAGTTCAGGAGGGTATCACGATACAAAATAAATGTGCAAAAATCAGAAGCCTTCCTATATGCCCAGAATGAAAGAAGTGAAAAAGCCTTGAGAGAAACAATTCCATTTACTATAGCCCCTAAAAAAATGAAATACCTTGGTATAAAGGAGGTAAAAGACCTTTACAATGAAAACTTTAAAAACCTCAAGAAAGAAATAGCAGAAGACACCAGAAGGTGGAAAGACCTCCCTTGTTCCTGGATTGGCAGAATCAACATCGTAAAAATGACCATTCTACCAAAGGCAATATACAGATTCAGTGCTATACCAATCAAAATCCCAAAGCAATTCTTCAAAGAAGTTGACCAAACAATCTCAAAGTTCATATGGAGGCACAAAAGACCCAGGATAGCAAAGACAATCCTGAGTAAAAAAAAACACTGCTGGAGGTATTACCATACCAAACCTAAGTCTATACTACAAATCCATAGTTATAAAGACAGCCTGATACTGGCTCCAAAAAGAGACACAGATGAATGGATAAGGATTGAAGACCCTGATATAAGCCCACAAAATTACAGCCATTTGGTCTTTGACGAAAGGGTCCAAAGAATCCAATGGAAAAAGAAGAGCATCTTCAACAAATGGTGCTGGCAAAACTGGATCTCCACATGCAGAAGACTAAAGCTGGACCCGTACTTGTCACCATATATAAGACTTAATTCCAAATGGCTCAAGGACCTTGATATCAGGCCAGAGACTATAAAAACCATAGTTGAAAGATAGGGAACTCCCTCGAGCTGATTGGGCTAGGCCAACATTTCCTAAACAGACATCCAATGGCACAGTCACTGCTACCAACGCTCAACAGTTGGGATCTTGTGAAATTAAAGAGCTTCTGTTCAGATAAAGAGATTGTAACATGAGCTCAAAGGCAACCCACAGAATGGGAGAAAATCTTCACTAACCACACAACTGATAGAGCTCTGCTGTCCAGAGTGCACAAAGAACTTAGAAAACTAAACACCAAAGAAACCAATGGCTCAATTAAAAAATGGGCCTGGAACTTAAAAGAAACTTTACCAGGGATGAAATTAAAATCTCTAACAAATATCTTGAAAAATGCTCCACTTCTTTAGCCATCAGGGAAATGCAAATCAAAACTTCCCTGAGATATCATCTCACCCCGGTCAGGATGGCAAAAATCCACAATACAAACAACAACAAATGCTGGAGAGGATGTGGACAGAGGGGAACTCTGTTACATTGCTGGTGGGAATGCAGGCTCATACAGCCACTCTGGCAAGCCGTCTGGAGATTCTTAAAGAAATTAAAGATTGAAATGCCATATGACCCTGCTATTCCACTTTTGGGGATAACCCCCATACAGCAGAGGTTCACATCCATAGCACAAGCACAACCATGTTCATAGCAGCACTGTTTACAATAGCAAAGTCATGGAATCAACCCAAATGTCCAATAGTTGACGAGTGGATAAGGAAACTGTGGTACATATATACAATGGAGTACTACTCAGCTATTAAAAAGGATGAATTACTGGAATTCGCCAGGAAATGGATATCATTAGAAACAATTATATTAAGTGAAGTATCCCAAACCCAGAAAATTAAGCGCTGTATGTACTCCCTAATATGGGCTCCTAGTACCAAACCCACCCAGCCCACCTTGAGACACTCATAGGTAAATCTATGTATTACCTACAGTAATTGCAAGGATTATGAATAGGAGGGATGGAGTTAGAGGGCCACACCAGAAACAAGGAGAGAAGTGACCATGTTACAGTACAGAAAATAGGCCTCCATCAAGGACTGCAAGTAAGCAATGTGACACTTGGTTAAGTTCACAGATGTTCGTTCCTGATCATTTACAAGTAAGGGGGTATGATCTCAACAGAAGGGGAAGGCATATAGTCTGGCAGATAAAAAGTAACCATTTTGAAAATGGGTGATTGACCCCTCCCTCACTGTGGTTTTCTACTTTTATTACATCTACCCGTGAATGTGCTCTTATAGTAAGACTCCAGTTTAACAGCTTTTTGTCTCTGGCCATGGGTGACATACAGTGCCCATCAGGATGGAGTGAAGGGCATTGCAGGAGCAGCAAAACTGCAAAAGAAAATCAACAAACCACAATCCAGAACTTCAGAGACTCTATATCAACCACATAGAACTAGGTCAGACTAATCTCTCTCCATCCTGAAGCTCAGGGACATTTGCGGAAGAGGGGGTGGTAAGAGTGTAAGAGCAAAAGAATGGGAAGAGCAATGATTTGCAAGATACTCCACACAAGTTGGGGCCGAAGCAATCATAATTGGACTTTGCATGCCCTGCGCAATGTCCAACACACTATTGACCTCACAAAGTCTAGCATCTGCTAAAGGCACCAAGATCCTTGGAGGCAAGGGATTGGCAGCCACAGTAGTGTTCCTATGCTTAAGGAGAACATGGGAAAGTGGTCAGGGAGTGCCACTGGGTCCTTGTACGTCACCGGAGAGGAGGGCCCAGAGGAGAGTCAGGCATGCACAAGAAAGGACTCTCCGGGAATTGTGGGGGGAGACACTGGGGGATGGGGAGGGAGGGGTGAGGGGAGGGGGAGCAGGGGGGTTCGGGGGGAGGAGGAGGGAGGGAGGAAACTGGTGTACCTATTAAGTTTGTATGAGCTGAAATAATAATAAAAATGTATTAAATAAAAAAAGAAAAATAATAGCAAGTAATTCAGAGATTATTCTTCTATCATTGTTTACAAATGATATATTAAACATTTATGCGAGTAATGTAGGGGATTACAGTTCTGAGTATCAAATAAGATGAATCTGAATCATCACAATGAAGGGAAATGTTATCGAACATAAGAAGACAAGATATGTCAGAGGTTCTTTCCAGGTTTCTCATTTGTGGAAGATGCTGAATGTAATGGTCATTTTCCACATTTGAAAGGCAAGGTCAGGAGACAAAATTTGGATACGATTACTTTGGATGTACTGAAAGTGTAGCAACTGAAAATTAAAAGGAAAAAGTTGAATATCATATTGTATCATATTAAATCTTTCTTTTAATATTTTCACATGGAACTATAGAACAATGACCTTCCACTGACCAGGCACTTAGGAATTGTTATTGACTTTTATTTGTAGACACCCTATGTCAGGCCACCTACAACAGCTACCTCGGCAAGGAGAATAGGAGGGAAATGTTCATCTAGCCTGACAAAGTAGTACTATATTTTGCAAATTTTCCCTGCTGTCAGATAAGCCTCTTGAGCTGCAGAGCCGATCCTTCAAGAGAAGGTAGGCTTACACCATTTACAGAGGCAACTCAGTTACCATGACTGCGAATTATGCTGCTGCGTCAGAGAAGCCTTTCCTCTGCTCACTCATTTCCTTCTCTGGAGCTTGGCTATGGCCAAGACACATCTGTGGCCTGAAACAAAAATGGGTTGAGTAGAGATGAAGGAACTAGCTGTTTCTTCACTGAAATTTTAAATAATAGGCAAAACAGCTCTTCATTGCTGTACCCAATTACAGCACAGCCCAATCAGCTGCCATTTGTTGCAGTAAATGGACTATTTAGAGTGTATTTTAAAATAAGGCTTGCATCTCTTACTAAGATGATTTTTGCCGTACAATAGTGCCATATTGTTGCTGTATTTAAAGTACTCATTTTGCGAGTGCAGAGACTATGACAGCAACTTAGAGAAAACTTTTCCACTTGCCATTTATACATCATTTAGAAAGATTCATGCCTATTTTGCTCTTTAGAAATGCAAATAGGTTCACACACCGACAATTAGTCTGTCTCTTCACACATTATAGCCTATGAGAAGTAGATATGGCTTGAGTCAACTTTATCACCACAGTCAGTCCACAGTTCTTAACACTAGAGATGGTCTTCAAGTGGATAAAAGATACAATATATGGGTTTGGCTGTGAGATTCCAAAGTCATCTTTGGTGCCACAATGTAATAATGTAAAGAATACAAATCCATAGAAGATAGGCAACATTCACTTTACACTAGTTTTTAAATTCTGCACAACTATTTTGGTAAGATTGAGTATTATATGCAGCATCATAAAGTGCATGAGTCTTCCATGGGAAGTTAGAATACCTAAATATAGTTCTGACTGTTGATAACAATCTATACAATCTTGTGAAGATTATATTATCTCCCTATGTCTCTCTTTCCCTACCTTCAATTAGAAGGACCATATATTCTAATCCCAGTGTTATATTTGGTACATCTTAATTTATTAGATTGAAAGGTCAAATAAAAATCTAATTTGCAACAAGTTAGATTCATATTACCACTACTAGAATAAACCCTCTAAGTGAAGATAGCATCTCTATGTTTTGTAAAATGTCATAGATACAAACAACATACACCACATACACACAAAAACGTACACAACACATCTGCACCACACACCACAAGCACACACACAGATGACAGGCACACACGTATACTTGTTAGGATCCATCCATCAGTGTTAAAGATTCTATGGAAATTGAACACTGGAAAAATAATCCAGTATGCTGGTACGTACATAAAAATCACAGCTTTGAGGAGACAGCTGTAGGAGGAACAGAAGCTCACTGTGACATGACATACATAGCAAGATTCTCTCTCAAATAAAAATATAAACGAAGTAAAAGTTTGGGGAACCTGTCATACATCAATTGAAAATATCACCTCTGATAGTTCCTTATTAGATGAAATTTTTTATTGGACTTGGGATTGAACCCCAAGCTAAATGCATGAGAAACAAGTGTTCTACCAATGATCTATATTCATGGCCCAATGATTTTTCAAATGTAATTAACTCCCTTGTGTGTCCTAGATACTTCATCTGAAAAAAATAAGCTAATAATAGTAATTGCTCTATTATTTTTCGCAATAATATATATAAAACACTTTCTGTTTGGTATGGTACCTTCACACAGGAACCACTCACCTAATATTATCTTCAAGGACTTTTGTCATGGTTTGAAATGTGTCCCCCACAGTCTCATGTGTTTGGCAAGGTCATGGCACCTTGAGAGGTGGAGCCTTGCTGGAGGAAGGCAGTCACAAGGGGTGGGCCTTGAGGTGGATTAGTCCCACCCTACCTCCAGGAGAAATCTGCCTTTGCTGCAAGCAGTCTTGCAGCTCTCAGCTTCCAAGATGTCTGCAGTGACTTAGCTTCCTCCAGCTTTGGCCAGCCAGCCATGCCACCTCTGCCATGAGAAACTGCCTTCTCTGGAACCGTAGGCTGAATAAACCTCCCTTTCTCCCTTAAGTTGATTGACTTTGAGTGTTCTCTCACAGCAATAGTTAAGAGCAACTGTTACAACTTTCAACATAATAAAAGTATTACATTATGTACACACTAGTATCAGTGTAAACTGTTAATTTATAATCCACAATATGATCTCTGAATGACACATATGAAATGCTATGTTAGCTATGTTTGTCATTTCAATTTTTCAACCCTGAAAAATAAGAAATATATACCAGTTGCTTAGTTGTCAGTACCTTGAAAGTATTTTTCTTGTTTATAGTAATAATTACACTTGTTAACTTACCTTTTTTATTTTCTATGAGATTGACATGAGGCAAAATAAGAGTCTTTGCCTAACCCTGCCACATTATATTCTTAAACCCAAGGCTTATTGAGACTTACATTTCTGTCTTACCAAGCATATGTCTCTAGAATTCCTATTCAATCAAGACAGTTGGTAGGGTCACATAAATATATTGCTTTGTAATGGCACCCTCTATAAATGTTAAAAAATATCTAGTGTTTAATTGTGTATTGGAGCCCTACTGTTAGACTTTCTTTTTTATTTTTATTTTTATTAAGAAATCTCATTCTTAATAAACAAACATAATGAGTGTTTGCTCCTGCCCTACCCCCTTATTAGCCTTTTTTTCTTCTCCATACCCATTACTTTCTCTCTCTTCCCTCCCTTCACGATTACATCTCTCCTGACCATCCTCCTGCCTGTCTGCTTGCGTAGTTCAGCAGATTACTTTCAGGTTTTCTGCTCTAGTAGTAGCTCAGGACTCTTGCAGTTTAATGGTCCTTTCTTAGGAAGGTCCCAGGTAGGGATGTTCCCTTTTACCTGTCTAGACCTTTGTCCCTAAGATTCTTACCTGAGTGTAATTATTTTTCCTGAGTTCCTCACTGGTTCATGGGGGAATGTTGATATGACAGCCATTGTGCAGTTTAGGGGAGGGTAGCACTCACTTTGGTGAGATCCTGAATGCAGCAGCCGTGTTGTGATTGCAGTGAAAGTCCCCACATTTAGGATCTTACAGTCTTAACATACCCTCTTCCACAAAAGCCCCTGAGCCTTAGGATGGGAGGAGATTGGTTGATCTGATTTGGGTTAAGGGCTTTAGGGTCGGTGATAGTTTGCATTCTAATTAGTTGTTGTCAGTTTCCCTGGTCTCCGTTGAAATACTCTATGTCTTGTATGGATGCTGAGATCTTTTCTTATCTGAACATATCATGAGAAGTGTTCCAATGACAGTTTGCATCAAGTGTTTTTGGTTAGTATTGAGGCATTAGATCCTGTCTAGTGTTAAAATATTCCCAGTCCACGACTGTTTAGACTGGTGTTCAAGACTAGATGTGTTTCCTGTCATTGAAGAGGGGTTAGGGGTTAGAGAGCAAATAGTTGGTAACCTGAAGGTTAAACTATGTCCCATTCCTGTCCTTCTTTACTATGTCCCATTCCTGTTCTTTGCTGTCCTTTAAGACTTTTTTACTTAATGCGTGTTCCTTTTTTCCACTTTTTTGGGATCTTCTTCCACACCCCTGCTTTATATTCTTTTGTGTTGGTGGGTTTAGTAAGAGTTTCTGTTTGCTAGTATCCTCTTATAAAGGAGAACATACGGGATCCCTTTCTGTTTTTGGGATATTTCATTTGGCATGATTTCTTTTAGTTCCATTCATTTACTGACAAATTTTATTAATTCATTTTTCCTGACAACTGAATAGTATTCCACTGTTTATGGTATCACATTTTTATTAATCATTCCACAGCTATTGGCCATCTAGATTGATTCCATTTCTTTGCTATTGTGAAAACAGTTGGTAAAAACATGGGTGTACATGTGACTATGCAACAGAATGTAGTGTTCTTGGAAATATTCCTAGGAGTGGTATGATATTTCAATTTTTAACTTCTCTAGGAACCTTCACATTGATCTCCAAAGGGGTTATATGAGTTTACATTCCCACCAGCAATGTCTAAGAATGCCCTTCCCCCTCACCCCCTGCATCAATGCCTGCATTTGCTATTATTTGTTGTTTATATTTTGGATCTTAGCCATTCTGACTGGAGTGACAAAATAGCTCAAGGTCATTTTAATTTGCATTTCCATGATAGATAGGAGGTAAAATGTTTTTAGGATGTTTATTAGACATTTGAATTTCATCTTGTGAAATGTTTCTTTTCAATTTTATAGTCCACTGTCATGGAATTGTTTACTTCCTTGGTATTTAGTTTTTTGAGTTCTGGATATTAGTCCTCTGTCAGATATGTGATTAGTGAAGATACTCTCCCTTTCCATAGTTTGACTCTTTGCTTGCTTAAGAGTCTCTTTCACTAAGCAAAAGATTTTTAAGTTTATTAATCCTATTTGTTTAGTATTGAAGTTATTCTTTGTGCCTTTGGAGTCTTAGTAAAGAAATGCTAGCTGACACCAATCAGTTTGAGAGTATTTCCTATTCTTTTTCCTAGGAATTTTAAAGTCTCTCATCTAACATTGAGGTATTTTACCAGTTTGGAGTTGATTTTTCTGTAGGGAGACAAATCAGAGTCCGGTTTCATTTTTCTGCATGTAAAAATCCAGTTTTTCCAGTTCCATTTGTTGAAGATGCTGCCCTTTTCCCAATGGGTTTTTGGCATCTATGTCAAAAATCAGTTGACTATAGGTGTATGTGCTTATATATTTTATATATTTGGGTCTTCAATTCTAATCCACTTGTCTATATCTCTTTTTTGGAGTCAGTACCAGTCTATTTTCATTACTGTGGCTTTGTAGAATAGCTTTATGTCTGGTATCATGATAACTCCCATGGAATTGTTTTTGTTATTCTGGACCATTTATATTTTCATATTAATTTTATACTGTTCTACCAATTTCTGTAAAGAGTTGGGTTGGAAGCTTGGTTGATATTATATTGAATATGCATATTACTTTTGTTAGAATGATCATTTTAACAATATTAATTCTGCTGATCCAGGAACATGAGAGGTCTTTCATCTTCTGGTTTCTTCTGTAATCTCTTTTTTTAGGGTTTTAAAATTTTCATTGTATAGATCTTTCACATACTTAGTTAGATTTACTCCAAGGTATTTATTTGATTTTTTTAGGATCTGTGGTAAATGATATGGTTTCTCTCATGTCTTTCTCACTTTGTTTAAAATAATTGTTAAAGAAATAATTTACTTAGGTGGGAAGCTCACTTAGTTTAGAATTCATGAGGATAGATTTTGTCTTTAATTTAAATTCCAACAGATACTCAGAAACATGCCAAAACAGGCAACCCTTTGAAAATCCAGTGGGCAACACACACACACACCATGAAAGTTTGGAAAAACTGCTTGGGAAGAAGATTTCAGTGAGAGAAGAAGGGGGTGGAAGAAGTATAAAATTAAGTAAATTTATTGCATTGATCTATGAAACATTCAGAAAATATAAATTATAAATAAATTTAAAATCCAGCATTCAAATACAGAGGCAAAGGCTGGGGGGATGTTTCAGTGCTTAAAGCACTTGCCACAAAAAAAGGAATGGAGTTTAGATGCCAATACCCAGATAAGATCCTGATGGCACATGTGTAATTCCCATATCAGAAGGAAGAACTTTAGGTGCCAAAGCAAGTTCACTCTTCAGACTATTTCTATTTATGAACTCAAGGTTTGATTATAGACCCTTTCTCAAAGTAATAACTGGAAGAGTAATTGAGGATGATTCCTGATATCAAGTTTGGACCTACACACACACACACACACACACACACGCACACCTAATAGTATCTCTCCTTCCACCCATACACATGTGTAAATGCAATTATGCATACACACAGACATCAACCTCCAGCATACACATGAAATTGGAAAAATATAACAAGATAGAAGCAGACGCAAAAATATCTTGCATTCTAGGCTAACTTTTGTTATAAGGTGATATTCACTCTCACAAAACATAGGGTTATGCGGTTATTCATGTAGTTGAGTCATAGAGTATTTGTGTAGCATACACAAGGTCCTAGATTTGATCCCTATTACTGACAATAAATAAAGGAATAAATCCATACATAAATTTATACATATATACTAGAATTCAGGCTACTTTTGATACTATAAACCATCAGTATATTTGTAAGTAAACTCTTAAAAATCAGCCACTATTTTTAAGTATATTTCAGGAGTTACTTAATAGTTACGCTAAGCATGCTAATGTTTGCACAACAGCTACATATAAATATTAATTTTTTAGAGGTTTTTGTTAAGTCAATTTCTTAACATTTCAGAAATCACAGATATTTAATCTGTTTTAAAAGAAAACTTTTTATTTTTTCACCTATTTCTTGTGTACTGAGACCCAAGAACATTAGCCCACAGTGTTATAATTGCAGCACTCCTAGGGCCACAACGACAGCTAGTATTTCATTGCAAAGAAAAAAAAGGAAGGGGGAGTCAATTTCAGGTTGTTACATGGTATACTTTTTGAATATTTTTTCTTTACATTATTTTAGACAACAATATGATTTAATTAATATTTTCTGCTGTGGGCATAGATTTTGAATGCCAATCAGCTAGGCTGTGCATTAACTGCTTTATTTTGTGCTAACACATTTGTTGCTGCTTTAATTAGAATTTTAAAATATCTTCATTTAGCTTTCTATTGAGGAAAGGACGGGGTACACAGAAAACTCAAGAAGAAGAGCTCCTTAACAAAGAAAGATTGTTGGAGGGAAAGAAAAAAGAGAGAGAAGATTTAAGCAGTGATACAAAATGGAGGTGTTTTGAAAATAAGAGACAAAGCAATTCAATTCATTTTTGGTGCATAGAAAATCGAAGAATGCATAAAATGATATTATTTGAGTCTAGGCAGGCAAGAAGGAAGATTATCAAAAGTACTGCTTGTAGATTTACATTTATTAGTAATAAATTGACCCTTTACATTCAGAAAAAAACTTGCTGGTCCTCTGGGGAAAGCAGTTCAGATATATGCTAATTTTTTGCCTGAATTTTTCAAAGAATTCCAAGGCCACTTCTTCTATTGGGTTTTTGCATGTCTTGCATAACCCTGTATTTTGAAACAAACATCAAATCCTTTCTTGCTCATGATTACAGAAAGCAGGCAACTCTTTAACTTCAGTGTCTGCTATGAATTGATATCTTTTAAATAAATACACCTGTTACTGAACATTTACCATTTAGAAGACCATATATTTGAAGTCTCATTTAGAAAAATAAATTATTGTGCTGGTCTGGTAAGAAAAGGTTTCATTGCTGTGAGTTCTTGGATGCAGCAGCCCTGCCTTGAATGGGAAGTCTTGTCTAGCAGTGGACTTCCCCATCTTTAAGTTCTTAGAATCTTAGTAGCCTCTTCTGCAAGGTTCCCTGAGTTTTAGGGTGGAGAAAGATTTTTAGGCCTGATTCTGAGTGAGCATTGCAGGGTCTCTGGCACTCTGCATTCTGTTTGGCTGTTGTTTTCTATTTCACTGCTCTTCCACTGCACTAGACTGTGTCCTGATGTCAACATTCCCCTATAAACTAGTGAGGATCTCAGGAGAAACAATCAAATGCAGTGGGAACCTTAGGGTCTAGGGCAAGACAGGTAAAGGGGATGCCCCTGTCAATGAGTCTGTCCCCAAAAAAGGGCCACTTGGTCTGCCACAGAGATCTAAAACCCCTCTAGAGCAGATAATCTGAGGGAATCCTGGACCCACAGAAAGACAGAAGGATCTAGGGAATAGAATGGAGGATTAAAGGAGGGAAGGGAAAATAGAAGGGGGTGGAAGGAGAGTGGCAGGGATAATTACTCAAATGCTTGTAAAACTAGGAAAAAATAAAAAATACATATAAAAAAGAAAAATAAATCAATTTAGGGTTCCTTGAATTAGGACAATTAAGAGTGAATCTGTAGATGCTGGTGAATACCACTTAGAAAGCAAATTGATTAGGCAAGTGATGACACTAGATGGTACAAGTATTGTCATCCAAACACAGAAATAAATTATGAGAAATAATACAATTTACAGTAGCATCAGAAAGATGAATTGTGTGGGGATAAACCTTAAAAGAATATCTGTAAGACTTACATGCAAATATTAACATTTATGGCCAGAATAATTAAAATACTAAATTTTAAAAAGTATGTGTTCTTTCTCTTGCATGTTACTTTGGGCTTGAATAATATTGTCTTCCCCATTAATGGGGGATAAATAAAAAAAATACATTGAGATTCCATGTACACAATCCTCCCAGATTATCTTATTATATTCCATCATTTTATCTTTTCTGAAGAATATCCCTGCTGCTCTGTGCCTCTGCTAAAAACAGCTAATGTCCAATAAAATTATATGAAGTGACATCATTCATACTAAAATTCTGGCTTCACCTATAGTATGCTGCATTACAATATTAAAAGATAAAGTCAGTGTCCTTAAGTTCTTTCTTTTGCCAAGCTCAGTTTGAGGGATTAGAATTTCTTTATAAATGAGACTCGCTGTTACTAGTTCAAAAACTAAAATTCTTATTTCTCAATAGGGATCTGAACATGATATTACTCATATGTTTATTGCTTAATATATTTATTAAAAAGCAAGTATCTCCTCTAGTTCCTAATGTCAAACAGAGAGGCAAGAGAGACTTAGACATAGACATGGAAAGACATAGAAGATATAAAAAAAAAGAACATAAATAAATTGCCTTTTGTGAGAAAACATAAGGAATCCTTACCATTTCCTTCGTCTGTTCTATTGGCAGAAAATTATTATACATAGGAGATTCCATGGGGTAATGGACTCAGTTTTTCAAATATCTCATTTTTTTCATCTTATTAACCTACACAATAATTGAAATATGGATGGCTGTATTCAAGTTAAAATTTCTTTTCAAATGACCTTTTATTTTAGACACAGAAAGAAATAGAGCACATTAATCATTAATTGTAAATAACTATGATATGCAAAAATTTAAACAAATTTTCTATTTAGAAATCTCTGAAGAAGTCATTTCACATATGAGGTATCAAAATTAAGAGGGCAAGGAAAAAATTTCATGTCACACTTAATATTCTGTCTATATGTGATAAAAGCTTTGTTACAGACCAAATAGCTTCTGAAAAATGACAAGTCCACAGAGAATTTTATTTTTCATGCTAAATCATGATATGAATCAGAGGATGAATTAGGGAAATAACAAGGCTAAGCTTTTGATTGATTTTATATCACACATACTATTTCTCCTTCATTTTTTCAATAAAATATAGAAAATGGAGCAATCCCTGGTGCTTTTGTTTTCCCTTCCAGTCAATTATCTATTAGATTTCTGTGCACCAACAACTGGCACTGGAATATGAGCTCTAGAAGTTTTGAATTCAAATCACTCCTACCAAAAAGAAAAAAAAATTATTCTACAAAAATATGTGTATCTATTTGTATTATATACATAATTTTTAAGAATTAAATTCTTAGTGATCTGAAATAACAATGTACTAAATTTATCATTTCAATAAAGTATGCTGGCTATTCCTTTATTTGAATCAAGTGGAGACAATTCTTTGTGCTTATTATTTTTGGGTTCTACAGCTCAGAATGTAACAAGATGAAGCAAAATATTAGTACACAAGGAAAAAAATCAAGGAATCAACCTATTTTAAGTAAGCATTTATTTCTAAGATTTCAAGCACATAAAAAATAACTTCCCTTACTTTTCCATTGTACAGCCCTGCTTCCTATACTAGTTGCTGCTTTCCATTTGGCCAATACCCCAAAAGTATTTCATTTACTCACAATTTTATCCACTATGTGATATCTGGAATATGTTCTTCTACTCTAAACATTATAGCATAAATACAATATGACAGTTAAGGATAATTTCTTCTTGGGTATGATATTTTCCATCTTCAAGGGAAAATTTCCATGAGTGTTTTATGTCATAACAGGAGGTCAATATACTTGTCCATTTATTTGCTTTCCAAAGTAAATATATCCATTTCTAAACAAAAACTACCCAAAAAATAGCAGAGAAATATTTTTCTGTCTGTTCTTTTCTCTGGATATTTATTTAGTCATTACTTCTTTTCATACTAATCTTATTTTCTTGTAACAACTATTTTATTTGTTTTCATTCTCTTCAACTTTATCACATGTGTATAATGAGTTCAGAAAATTTTATAACCCCATTGCCCACTCTCATTCCCCTCCTTCCCATGGAAATGCATATTTTTCCAGCAAAACCTTGCTGAATTTGATGTCTTTTTTTGGATCCACTGAGCTTAATATAGCTGCTTATCCCCAAAACTACAATGATGACCAGCGAAGTAAGATATGACCACGGATGTAATAGTGGCATGACTATTGTGTCATAATCAACCATGTTCAGATTAGATATGAGGCAAACTCCATAAACAAGGTCTCATTCCTGGTATTATAAAATGAGTCAGAAGCTTGTGGCTGAGAAATTCTTAGGTCTTGGAGGAAAATTCACTACTACCACATGGACATTATCTCAGTTTCACATTTCATTACTTTATAAAAAAGCTGAACAAGATCATTTTTGGAATCAAAAGTTTCTATTGTATTACAACTGCAGGTCATAGTTCATCATGGCAAAAGAATTTTCAGCATCATGAGCAAAAATAACTGGTGATGATAAATCCAAAGTCAAGAGAGTTAAGGCAAGTGCTAATATTGCATACTTGGTTTATAGATTATTGGTCTGGCTGTATGTTAACCACCTGCATAAAAAATTGTCCAAACCACTATGGTAAGGTTTTCCCACGTTAAATAAATAATGTAAGAAAATCTGTGCAGATTTGCTGTGAGGCTTGCCTTAGCTAAACAATTTTTCATAGATGTTCTCACATCTCATGTGTCAAATGACAATGGAAACTAACAGACACAGATATGGTACCAAATTGCCTTTTAAAACCTTAACTTTATTTCCATGAAGTCATCATCTCAGAGTTGCTTCATCTATTTCTGTTCCTGTATTTTAACAGAGCTTGAATTTCTTAGTCAGTAAAATGAGATGGGATTTATAGAAACTTAAGTTTTACCTCCAATCAGATTAGGCCAACTGGCACATGTTCTTCCTAAGATGAACATACAAAAAATGATTAAGCTACTTGAATAAACATTTACTAATTGTTCCCTTAAAAGAAATTATTTCTATGGAAGATATGCAAAAGTATTTTCTCATGTTCTAAATACGAATAAAGAATCTAATAAATCCATGAATAACAGAAATTCATTTTTAAACTTAGATTGTGTCAGATTTAGAATAAACTTGAATTTATGGAAAGAAAAGTGAAGAGTCATAAATAAAAGTGAATAAAGAGAAAGAAAACAAGTCACATTATCAAGTAAACCTATTTCAATGGCAAATGATTTTTCAATGGAAACAGTAAAAGCCAGAAAAACTTGGAGATATGCACTTCAGGTCATGAATGAACACAAATGCCAGCCAAGTCTTATATACTCTTAAACTCTCAATCATGATTGAAAGTAAAAGAAAAGTTTTCCATCATAAGGACAAGCTGAAGGATTGCATGAACACCAAACAAGGCTTACAAAAGATGCTAGAAAAAGATACCCAAACTCCAAGAAAAGAACAAACATGTCAAAGAGGACAGAAGGGAAATATAATACCAGTGCAACTTCCAAGCAAAGTAATACACATATAAAAACAACTAAACAAAAACATGACAAGAATCAACAGTTATTTCTCGATTAACTGACCAATCAAAAGAAACAGGCTAAAAATATGTATAAGAAATCACAACCCATCAATCTGCTGGCTTCAGGATCTCATCATGAAAGATAGGCACATTTCAGAGTAAAAGGCTGGTCAAAAATATTTGAAGTTAGGGGGAAGGGAAGGAAACAGGGATTAGTACTTAATATGCTTATAAAGCTAAAAATTCAATAAAATTTTTAAAAGATCTAATAAAATCACAACTAAAAATTTAAAAAAATACTTCAAGCTAATGGAATGAGGATACAAGTGGGTGTAACAATTATAGTATCTAACAAAATAGAGTTCAGACCAAAATCATAAAAAACTCAAAAGAATACTACATATTTGTCAAAGGAACATTTCATGAGGAAGAGTTCACAATATTGAACATACACACAAAATATAGGCTCATCTATGGTCATTAAAAAAACACAATAGAATCTAAAACAACAAACCAACACAATAATAATAATAATAATATGAGAATTCCATGCCCCATTCTCAATATTGGATAGGTCAAAGTAAAGAGAGATATATTGGAGCTCAATCAGACTGTTACCCAAAAGCACCAGACCAACCTCTATCAAAACATTTCATCCAAGCACCAAGGAATAAACATTCTTCTCAACAGCCCATGGAACTTTCCCCAAAATAGATAACATACGGAAACACAAAATGATTCTCTACATACACATGAAAGTTGAAATTATAGCCTATACCATATCAGACCATGATGGAATAAAGCTAGACATCCATAACAAAGCAAAAGCCAGAAACCACATTAATTCATGGAAATTAAATACCATGATACTTGTAGTAGTTACTCTTAACTATTGCTGTGAGAAAACATTTAAAGTCAAATGACATAAGGGAGAAAAAGAAACTTATTCATATTAGGTTCCAGAAGGAAGATACAGTCTTTCACAGTGCAGAAGGCATAGCTGACTGGCCAAAGCTGAGACGGGCTATGTCACACCAATCCAAGAGGCTTAGAGATGCAAGACTGGAGAATCTCTCTCCTTCTTCTGTTCTGTGGTTCCTTTTATGTGGTCCACTACTTGGAGGTTCCATTGGGATCTAGGACTGGTCTTGTAATGTTTTGATCTGGATAATCTCTTCAGGTGGTCTCAGCTGATCTTGCCAGATGTGGTCTCAGCTGATCTCAGTTAATGCCAGGTGTATCAAGTTGATGCCCAGGATTAACTATCACAATGCTGAACAAGGAATGGGTTCAGGAAGAACTCAAAAAGGATATTCAAGAATTCATGCAAGTGAATGATAATAAAAATATAACCTACTGAAATCTCTGGGACAAGATGAAGGCTATTGTAAGAGGTAAGTTTATAACACCCAATGCCTATATCAAAAAATGGAAATGCCATGAGCAAATAATTTAATAATACAACATAAAGCTTTAGACACACAAGAACAATATATGAGCAGAAATTAGTAACATCAAGGGAGAAATATCCAAAATTGAGATGAGGAAAATAATATACAGAGAATCAACCAAAGAAAGACTTACTTCCTTCTTAAAAATCAATCAGATTGATAAACTCTTAGCGAAATTAAGTAAAACCAAAAGAGAGAAAACAGGGGCTGGAGAGGTGGCTCAGGGGTTAAGCCTCTGCCTTGCAGGCAGAAGGTCCTGAGTTCGGATCCTGAGTTCGGATAGACACCGGGCGGAAGCAGGGGTGGCATGCATTTCTGGTCCTGGTAGGGCAGAGCCTGTGAATCCAGAGGCAGAGTAAACGAAGAGGTGGAGGCGGTCCAGGGTGGTTCCTGATTTGTCTGTGGTTCTACACACACACACACACACACACACACACACACACACACACACATACACACATGTTCACACATGCACACACATGCATACACACAATTGAATAAATAATAAATAATAAAAAAGAGAGAAAACAAAAATTGACAAAATTAGATATGAAAATGAAGTTATTACAAATTATGCTAGGAAATTCAGAGAATTTTTAAAACATTTTATTATTATTTCCATGCATACAAATTTAGTAGGTACACCGGTTCCCTACCTCCCTCCTCTCCCCCCAACCCCCCTGCTCCCCTCTGCTCATCCCTCCCTCCCGGTCCCCCAGTGCCTCCCCCCCAATCCCCGGAGAGTCCTTTAATGTGCATCCCTGACTCTCCTCTGGGCCCTCCTCTCCGATGACGTACAAAGACACAGTGGCATTCCCCTGAATCCCATCCTGTGTTCCTCTTAAGCATAACACTACTGTGCCTGTCAATTCCTTGCCTCCAAAGATCTTGGTGCCTTTCGCAAATGCTAGACTTTGTGGGGTCAATAGCGTGTTGGACATTGCACAGGGCATGCAAAGTCCAGTTGTGATTGCTTCGGCCTTAACTTGTGTGGAGTATCTTGCATATCATTGCTCCTCCCATCCTTGTGCTCTTACAATCTTACCGCCCCCTCTTCCACAAAATTCCCTGAGCTTCAATATGGGGAGAGAGTAGTCTGTCCTAGTTCTAGGTGGTTGATATAGAGTCTCTGAAGTTCTGGATTATGGTTTGTTGATTTTCTTGTGCAGTTTTGCTGCTCCTGCAATGCCCTTCATTCCATCCTGATGGGTATTGCATGTCACCCCCTGGCCAGAGACAAAAAGCTGTTAAACTAGAGTCTTGTTATAAGAGTATATTCAAAGGTAGATGTAATAAAAGAAGGAAAACACAGTGAGGGAGGGGTCAATCACCAATTGGCAAAATGGTTACTTTTTATCTGCCAGATTATATGCCCTCTCCTTCTGGTGAGATCATACCCCCTTAGTTGTAAATGATCAGGAATGAAAGTCTGTGAACTTAACCAGATGTCTCATTACTTACTTGCAGTCCTTGATGGAGGCCTATTTTCTCTGCTGTGACATGGTCCCCTCTATCCTTGTTTCTGGTGTGGCCCATCCCTCCCTTTCATAATCCTTGCAATATGAAGAGATTTATCTTTGAGTGTCTCTAGGTGGGCTGGGTGGGTTTGGTACTAGGAGCCACCTATTAGAGAGTAAATACGGTGCTTAATTTTCTGGGTCTGGGATACTTCACTCAATTTAATTGTTTCTAATCCCATCCATTTTCCGGCAAATTCCAGTAATTCATCATTATTGATGGCTGAGTAGTACTCCATTGTATAGATGTACCACTGTTTCCTTATCTACTCGTCAACTGTTGGACATTTGGGTTGATTCCATGACTTTGCTATTGAAAACAGTGCTCCTATGAACATGGCCGTGCTTGTGCTATTGAGGTGAACCTCTGCTGTATGGGGGGTTATTCCCAGAAGTGGAATAGTAGGGTCATATGGTATTTCAATCTTTAATCTCTTTAAGAATCTCTAGACAGCTCAACAGAGTGGTTGTATGAGCCTACATCCCACCAGCAATGTAGCAGAGTTCCCCTCTCTCCACATTCTCTCCAGCATTTGTTGTTGTTTGTATTGTGGATTTTTGCCATCCTAACCAGGGTGAGATGATATCTCAGGGAAGTTGTGATTTGCATTTCCCTGATGGCTAAGGAAGTGGAGCATTTTTTAAGATATTTGTTGGACATTTTAATTTCATCCCTGGTAAAGTTTATTTAAGTTCCAGGGCCCATTTTTTAATTGAGCCATTAGTTTCCTTGGTGTTTAGTTTTCTAAATCCTTTGTGCACCCTGGACAGTAGAGCTCTATCAGATATGTGGTTAGTGAAGATTTTCTCTCATTCCGTGGGTTGCCTTTGAGGTCGTGTTACAATCTGTTTATCTGAACAGAAGCTCTTTAATTTCACAAGATCCCAATTGTTGAGAGTTGGTAGCAGTGACTGTGCCATTGGATGTCTGTTTAGGAACTATTGGCCTAGCCCAATCAGCTTGAGGGAGTTCCCTATCCTTTCAACTATGGTTTTTATAGTCTCTGGCCTTATATCAAGGTCCTTGATCCATTTGCAATTAAGCCTTGTAAAAGGTGACAAGTACGGCTCCAGTTTTAATCTTTTGCATGTGGAGATCCAATTTTGCCAGCACCATTTGTTGAAGATGCGCTTCTTCTTCCATTGGATTTTTTGGGCCCCTTTGTCAAAGACCAAATAGCTGTAATTTTGTGGGCTTATATCTGGGTCTTCAACCTTTATCCTTTAATCTATGGGTCTATTTTGGAGCCAGTACCAGGCTGTTTTTATAACTATGGATTTGTAGTGTAGACTAAGGTTTGGTATGGTGATACCTCCAGCAGTGTTTTTGTTACTCAGGATTGTCTTTGCTATCCTGGGTCTTTTGTGCCTCCATATGAATTTTGAGATTGATTGGTCAACTTTGAAGAATTCCTTTGGGATTTTAATGGGTATAGCATTGAGTTTGTATATTGCCTTTGGTAGGATGGTCATTTTTACGATGATTCTGCCAATCCAGGAACAAGGGAGGTCTTTCCACCTTCTGGTGTCTTCTGCTATTTCTTTCTTGAGGTTTTTAAAGTTTTCATTGTAAAGGTCTTTTACCTCCTTGGTTAGCTTTATACCAAGGTATTTCATTTTTTTAGGGGCTATAGTAAATGGAATTGTTTCTCTCAAGGCTTTTTCACTTCTTTCATTCTGGGCATATAGGAAGGCTTCTGATTTTTGCACATTTATTTTGTATCGTGATACCCTGCTGAACTTCTCAATTAGTTCCAGAAGCTTCCTGGTGGAGTTTTTGTGATCACTTAGGTATAAAATCATGTCATCTGCAAGTAGGGATAGCTTGACTTCTTCCTTGCCGATTTGAATCCCTCTTATGTCCCTTTCTTGTCTTATGGCTTCAGCTAAGACTTCAAATACAATATTGAATAGAAGTGGTGAGAGTGGACAGCCTTGTCTAGTTCCTGATTGAAGTGGGAATGCTTCCAGTTTTTCCTCATTGAGCATAATCCTTGCTCTGGGCTTGTTGTATACAGTTTTTATTATATTGATAAAGGTTCCTTCCATTCCTACTGTCTCTAGCGTTTTGATCATAAAAGCCTGTTGGATCTTGTCAAAGATTTTTTCTGCATCTATCGAGAGTATCATGTGGTCTTGGGCTTTGGACTGATTTACATGATTAATTACATTTATTGATTTGTGTATGTTGAACCAACCTTGTGTGCCGGGGATGAAGCCTACTTGGTCCCTGTGAATGATCTTTTTAATGTGTTTTTGAATCTGATTTTCTACGACCTTGTTGAGAATCTTTGCGTCTGTGTTAATCAGAGAGATCAGCCTATAGTTTTCTTTTGTAAGTGAATCTTTATTAGGTTTTGGGATTAAACGATATGAGCTTCATAGAAGGAACTTGGTAGTGTTCCTTCCTTTGCTATTTGATGGAACAGTTTAAGGAGTATTGGTGTTATTAACTCCTTAAATGTCTGGTAGAACTCTGTGGTGAATCCATCTGGTCCAGGACATTTTTTGGTGGGAAGATTCGAGATTATTACTTCCTTAATTTCCTCATATGTTATAGGACTATTTAAATAATTCACAACTTCCTGATTCAATTTAGGTAAATTGTGTTTACTTAGAAATTCATCCATCTCTTTTGTGTTGTCAAACTTCAAAGAGTATAAGTTTTTGAAATATGATGTTATAATTCTCTGGATTTCTTGGGTATCAGTAGTGATATCTCCATGTTCATTTCTAATTTTGTTAATTTGGATTTTCTCTCTCTCTTGATTTTCGTTAATTTAGCTAGGAGTGTATCAACCTTATTGATTTTTTCAAGAAAACAGATTTTTGAGTGGTTTATTTTCTCTATTGTTTTCCTAATCTTGATGTCAGATATTTCTCCCCTTATTTTGCTAATCTCCTCTTTTGTACTACTTTTGGGATCAGATTGCTCTAGTTTCTCTAAAGCTTTAAGCTGTATTGTTAAGTTATTTATTTCTGATGTTTCCATTTTTTCGACGTAGGCATTAAGAGCTATGAACTTACCTCTTAGGACAGCTTTCATTGTGTCCCAGAGATTTGGTAAGTTGTATTTTCATTATTGTTCACTTTCAGGAAATCTAGAATTTTTATTTTTAATTTCTTCCTGAATCCAGTTCTCATTCAGCATCATAATTTTCAGTTTCCAGGAGTTAGTGTATTTTCTGTCTTTTATTGTGTTGTGAATGTCCAGCTTTAGGCCATTGTGGTCTGATAGGGAACAGGCTCGAATTTCAAATTTCCTGTTTATGTGGAGATTCATTTTGTGGCCCAATATGTGATCTATTTTGGAGAAAGTTCCGTGTGCTGCTGAGAAAAATGTGTATTCTTTAGTGCGTGGATGAAAAGTTCGATAGAGATCTGTAAGGTCCATTTCTTTAAGGGTTTAATTAAGTTCCAAAGTGTCCCTGTTAAGCTTTTGACCTGTTGATCTATCCCATGTTGAGAGGGTGGTGTTGAAATCCCTAAGAATTATCGTTTTGGGATTGATTTCTCGCTTTAGATGCTGCAGTGTTTTCTTTTTTTTTATTTCCACTCATACAAATTTAACAGGTACAGTTGTCCCCCCTCCCTCCAACCCCCTATACCCCTATGCCCCCCTCCCCTCCTCCTTTCCTCCCCATCTCCCAGTTCCTCCCCCTCATCCCTGGAGCATCCTTTAATACGCAAGACAAACTCTCCTCTGGGTCCTCCTCTCTGATTAGATGCAAGGACCCAGTGGCATTTCTCAGGATCCTTTCCTGTGTTCCCGTTATGCATAAGAACACTACTGTGGCTGTCAATCCCTTGCCTCCCAGGATCCTAGTGCCTTTAGCAAATGCTAGACTTCGTGTGGTCAATAGTGTGTTGAACATTGCGCAGGGCATGTAAAGTCCAAATATGATTGCTTCGGCCCTAACTTGTGTGGAGTATCTTGCATATCATTGTTCTTCCCATCCTTGTGCTTTTACAATCTTACCGCCCCCTTCCACAAATTTCCCTGAGCTTCAGGATGGGGAGCAATGAGGCTGGCCTAGTTCCAGGTAATTGATATAGAGTCTCTGTTGTGTTGATATTTTTATTTCTTAGTGAATGTGGAGGGGCCCGTATTGGATGCATATATGTTCAGTATTGTGAAGTCTTCCTGGTGAATTTTACCTTTGACTAAAATGTAGTATCCATCTGTGTCTCTTATGATTTTTTTTGGTTTGAAGTCCACTTTGTCTGAAAGCATAATGGCTACCCTTGCCTATTTCCTGGTTCCATTATCTTGCAGAATTTTGGACCAGCCTTTCATTTTTAGGATGTGCCTATCTTTTGTGGTGATATGAGTTTCCTGCAGGCAGCAGATTGATGGGTTGTGGTTTTTAATCCAAGTTTGTAATCTGTGTCTTTTGATTGGTGTGTTAATTCCTTTAGCATTTAATGTTATAATGTAGAAAATGTTTTTAATTCCAGACATTTTTCATGTTTAGTGGCTTTTGTAAGTGTATTGTTTCGCTTTTAGGTTTTGGTGGTATTATGCATCCCTTTTCTCCTCCTGGATATATTTGGTTTTTTTCTTCAACCTTAAGTATCATTTCTAGCATTTTTTGAAGGTTTGCTTTGGTGGAAACGTATCCCTTCAGGTTTTCTTTGTGCTGGAAAATTTTTCTTTCTTCCTCGATCATGACATAGATTTGCTGGGTATATCAATCTGGGTTGGCATTTTTGCTCATTTAATACTTGAAGTACGTCTATCCAAGCTCTTCTTGTTTTACTGTTTCCATTGAGAAGTCATTTGTTATTTTAACAGGTTTGCCTTTAAAAGTGACTTGCTTTTTTCCTCTTGAAGCTCTCAGTACCTTTTCTTTGCCTTGAATGTGGAGTGTTTTGACTATTATTTGCCATGGCGATTTTCTGTTTTGGTCATATCTGTTTGGAGTGCAACACGCCTCTTTTATTTGGATGGGCCTTTCATTCTTTAGTTGAGGGAAGTTTTCATTTATGATAATTTGAAAAATTTCCTCAGGTATGGTATTTTGGGATTCCTGCTCTGGTATTCCATGAATGTGCATGTTAGGCTTCTTCAGGGTGCCCCATATCTCTTGAATGTTCCTCTCAAGTATCTTTTTGGCTTTAAGAACCTCTTCTGTAGACTTGGTTAATTCTCCCACTTTGTCTTCAATATCTGAAATTCTATTTTCTGCTTCATTAGTTCTTCTGATAAGACTCTCTGTTGAGTTTTGGGTTGAAGATAACTTGTCTTTTAGTTCAGTTTTAAACTCTGCCTGAGACCGTTTTAACTCCTCTATCCCTATTTTTGTTTCCTGAACTGTTTTTCCAACTCCTCCAAGTGCCTGTTGTATTCCTGTTCAAAGTGGTTGATGCGGTTGTTTAACTCCACTTGGATTTCCTCTTTCATAGTATTAATCATGGTAATGATTGAAAATGGTTGTCTTGGGTCTAGATTTCTTGGCTATTTTCTGTGAATTTGTTCTGGTTGGAATCCATTATTATGGGGTTAATTCTTTCAGAGGGAGATTAGTCTTCTTGGGTTTTGTTTCTCATGGATCTGCACTTTGACTTGGGCATTGTTGTTTTGTTTCTTAGGACCTTTCAGTTTCTTTGTGTTTTTGACTGAACTGATTTAGTTGGTATTCCTACACTTGGGCAGTTATTACTAGTGCTTGCCTTGGCGTTGGGTATGTTTGTCTTTTGTTATTGTTATTTCCCAGATGAGGGTATTAGGCTGTTAGTACACTAGTTAAGTAGACAGGGAGTGAATATTAGTATGGTAATGCACTTTTATGATTTTTTTATCTTAGTGATATGTGAGAGTGAGTGGTGTACTCCCTGGAGTTGTATATGTTTTTGGGTGGCTGTATGAAACGTTTTTCTACAGCGATTAATGCTAGAAAGGAAAAGTAAGGTGAAAAAAAGGAGGTTTACTTATCTTTGTGTTGGATGTGAGGAATCTCTTCCATGTGATAGGATTATTTTAGAGGGCTTCTGCTGTATGGCCTTTGTCCCTTAGAATTTTTCTTGAGTTTTCTTTGGACTCTATTGAATTCTGAGTAGCAGTGTGTCTTCTGTAGACCACGTGCTTGGGTCTACGGTGGGTGGGAGAGGCAGAGGGGCTGATGTTGATAATGAAATGTACATATACACAATGGAATTCTACTGAGCTCTCAAAAAATAAATTAATGAAATTTGCTGATAAATGGATGGAATTGGATGAAGTAATACTGAGCAAAGTATCCCAAGCACAGAAAGTTAGATGCCACATGTTCTCCCTTATAAGTGGATCTTAGTTGCAAACACTCATAATGATATATGTAAGGGAATATCTCTATAACACCCATTATAACTGCAAAGGACTATCACTAGGAGGAAAGAGGAAAGATGACTTCAAGAGGGTGGGGACCTAAGAGCCCAGTTCAAAAGAGAAATCAAGCCACCATTATGAATAACCTGTAAGTAACAACTCTCACTTTGCTCTCGCTTTGCTCCTCGTCAGTTGTGTTTGGAAGCGTTTGCAGTGCTGAACATATATACTCTCCAGTCATGAGTATAGATGTAAGGAGTTAGAGTGTACTCTGATGGCATTCTGGAGGCTGACTCTACTCACTACTGTGTCCTACTCCTATTCTTCCTTTACTTTTAAACATCTTCTTATTTAAAGATCTTTTATTTAAACAGTCCTTTTATCTTTGGTTAGAAGACCTCAACACCCAAACAGAATGCAGCCTAGTACAGTAAAATAACTGCAGAACAACAGCCAACTGTAAATCAGAATACCAATGACCTTACAATGTCTACTCAGAACTAGAATAGCGAAATATTTCCCCATCCTAAAGCTCAGGGAACCTTACAGTAGAGGGGAGCAACAGACTGTAATAGCCTAAAGATGGTGAGGCTCACCGCTTGGCAAGATATTTCACTCAAGACTGGACTGCAGCAGCTGCAATGAGATTTGACATTACCTGATTTGCACAATGGCTGACAAATCAATATGCTCCTATAGATTAATGAGGATTTCAGGAGAGATGGTTTCAGACAGTAAGAACCTTAGAGCCAAGGGGTTAGGCAGATATAATGAATTCCCATGGGTGGCCCAAGAAGGAGCCCCAAGGTATGCCAGAGCCCTGAACCCTTACTAGAGTAGATGATTCAGAGGGAACTTCAAGGGCCATATAAGCTGATGGTCTGGAGGGTGGAAGGGAGCAGGTAGGAATCACTAGAAGAGAGAAGGTAAAGAGGGAAGGGGGAGAAAAGGAGAAAATAGGGGAGAGAGGAAGGGAAGGAGGACAGAATGGGAGAAGGGATGAATGAGAGGAAGAGAGAAGTAGGGGGATGAGGATCCCTACTCATTGAGTTTGTAAAACTATGTAAAATAGATAGATGATCAATAGATTAGATAGACAGATAGATTAGATGGACAGACAGACACAGATAGATAGATAGATAGATAGATAGATAGATAGATAGATAGATAGATAGAGGACAAGAGGTATGCATAAAAATTTCATGGGAAAAAATGGAAAAGTGTTGACAAACTGTATGCCATATTAATTCTCACACCTCATATAGAATTTATCTGAAAATGAGCCAGGAGATAAAATGTAAAAATATAAACTTGTAAAACTTCTAAGAAACCATGTACGAAGATGTTCAGCATATTCAATAAGTCACATAGTACTCAGAGAAAAATAATTCTAAGACTACACTTTCAGGAAACATTTTAGTTAAATAAGACAAATCCATAAAAAGTTAAAAATATATTAATTATATGTCATTATATGTAAGAATATTGTTTGGAATAAACACTGGGATAAGAGAATGAAAAAAAAACACAATATAAATTAGAAAAACACCTTACCTTTTAGTGAGAAAGGGTTATTTGGATCACAGGTCCAAAGAGGACTATTTAAGAGAAAACATGGCTAAAGGAAAAGACAGGTGGTTGGTTCAGGTCCTTAATTCATCAGGAGGCAGAAAGAGCAAGAACAATTGTAAGCAAGTCTGTGCTATCAACCTCAAGCCCAGCCTCCACATGACATGTTACAGTTAGATAAAAGTGTCAATTTGAAGGTTAAGGATTTAAGCTCTGGGCACATTTGCAGAGAATTAGTTAGGCTCAGAGCAAACCAGTAAAAGATTGCTAAGTTGAGAGAGAAGGACAGACCTGTGGTGGGTGGGACTAGTCCCTGGGGAGGTGAATAAGATGGAAGGAACTGGGTAAGCAAATTGGCTTCCTTTTTACTTGGCCAGACATAATAGTCTGGCAAGTAAGGATCATCCCTCTCTCAGCAGTCCTGTGGATGTATGGATATGGTATGACCAGTTTTCTTGGTCCCTCATGCTGGTGATGTTACAGTCTCTTGCCAAGCTGTACTGGTGAAAGGGAGAGAAGGTTGGCAGAAGAGGTTGGTGGGAAAAAGAGATATGGAACAAGTACATAAGCTTGTTTTGTTTGTTTATGAGAAATTATCAATAAAACTGTCAAAAACAAAACCCTGTAACAGGACTATTGTAATCAAGAAAAACAAAAAAACTTTTTCCCCTTTTAGTTGCTTGATGTAGATTTATTAGCAACGCTGAAAAATAACTGCAACACATTCCTCCAGAAAGATTCTACCATTTAAAGGTGCCACTACCTTCCCAACCATTAACACTAGCTAAGTCTTCAAACACATGTGACTTCAGGGGCAACTCACATCATATCAAAACATTCCAACTCTTGGCTCTCATAGGCCTATCATCGTCTCACCTTGAAAACCACATTCAGTCCAACCTCGAAAGTCACAATAGACTATAGCAGTCCCAACAGTTTAAAATGTGAAAGTCCAAATTGTCTTTTGAAACTCAAGGGAGTGTCTTAATTGTGAGCTACTATAAAATACCATTGTATTACAACAAGGTTAAAAATCAGCTAGCAAACTCATATTTTGTCCATTCTAAGTACAGCATATGAAAATCCTTAAGACATTATCTCAGTTCCAAAGGTCCATTTTTATGCCTCACCCACCTTTCCTTGGTTTGACTTTTCCTCTGGTATATAACCCTCTTTAGTGGATGCACCATGATGATTATACCATTTATTACATCTTCACATTCAAATATCAATTAAACCTTCAACTTCATGCATGAATTACCAATGTGAGAAATGAGCGTGGAGACATCACAGAGTTTGTATTTTTTTGTACATGAAAACTTTCAAGTACAAATAACTTCATTGTAGAATCAAAATGTACTTTTGTTTGCTTTATTTCTAAGAATACACTTTTAAGGCATAATAAATGCCAATAAATCAGTAACTTTTCTAGAAAATGGATAAAGAAATTCCTTATATCATTTCATGAGGATAAGTTCTCCTAATAACAAGTAAGACAGATATTAAAGGTAAAGAAAGCTAGAATCCAGTTTTCTTCATAAACATCAATGACCCTTAATACTGTATCAGCAAATAAAGTAAAATTCAGCCTAAAAATGCAGATGAGACAGTACAATAATTTAATGGATTGTATGTTAAGAATGTTATTTTCCTTCGGATCTGAAAATCACTTAGAATAATTCAAAATGATAGCAAGAAAAAGATAAAAGGCATATATTATACCAACATATGCAGAAAATAACATTTAATAAGTTCAATGTTGATTCCCAAATTCTCAGTAAACTAAGGATATATAGATTTTTTTTCAGCCTAAGAAAAAACATGTCTGGAATACTTATGGTTAACAGATATTATGATGAAACTGGGTCTCTTTCTGGTTAAGACTAAAAGAAATATGTTTACATTTAACCATATGCATTAGTAGCAGAATATAGGCTTAGGAGGATAGGGAAGAGTAGAAATAAACTAAAACAGCTGTATTGGAAAGGAATAGACATCAACATTTCTTTGTATTCAGAGGACAAGATTACGTACTTAAAAATTTTCAAATTTTTAACTTCGCTAGATTAAATTTACTCTGTATACAAACAAAGAAATGATGAAAGCTATTATTATTATTATTAATTGTACAAATAACTAGAGATAAATATGTCTAAAAATAAGTGCATGCTTGTATGCTAAAGTAATAAAGCATTTCTGTGACAAGGTTAAAAAATAATGAAAAAATAATGTGTTAATGGTGCTAGCAAAACTGGATATCCACATTCAGAAGATTAAAACTGGACCCGTACTTGTCACCATGTACAGAAATTAATTCCAAGTGGATCAAGGACCTTAATATTGGGCCAGAGACCATAAAAACCCTATTTGAAAGGGGAGGGAACTCCCTTAAGCTGATTGGGCTAGGCCACCAGTTCCTAAACAGAAATCCAATAGCACAGTCACTAGAAACTACACTCAACAAATAGGAACTTATGAAACTAAAGAGCTCCTTTTCAGCTAAAGAGATTGCATACCCAGCAAAAGACAATGCACAGAATGGGAAAAAGTGCTGAGGAACTTAAAAAATTAAACACCAAGGAGATAAGTGGCCCAATTAAAAAATGGGCCTCCAAACTGAAAAGAAACTTCACCAGGGATGAAATTGAAATATCTAACAAATATCTTTTAAAATGCTCCACATTCCTAGCCATCAGAGAAATGCAAATCAAAACTTCCCTTAGATATAATCTCACCCTGGTCAGGATCGCAAAAATCAACAATACAAACAACACCAAATGCTGGAGAGGATATGGAAAGAAGGGAATGCTTTTACATTGCTGGTGGGAATGCAGGATTATACATCCACTCTGGCAATCATTATGACCATTTCTAAAAAGTTAATGATCGAAATGCCATATGACCTGGGTGTACCACTTCTGGGAATAATCCCCCATAATACAGAAATTCACTACAGTGACAGGAACACAACCATGTTCATTGCAGCATTATTTACAATAGCAAAGTCATTCAATCAACCCAAATGCCCAACAGCTGATGAGTGGATAATGAAAATGTGGTACATTTATACAATGGAATACTACTCAGCCATCAAAAAAAGATGAATTAATGAAATTTTCTGGGAAATGGATGGAATTAGAAAAAATTATATTGAGTGAATTAGTGAAGTATCCTAGACACAGAAAGTTAGACACCATATGTACTCCCTAATAGGTGGATCCTAATTCCAAACTCACTTATTGACATATTCAAAGATAAATCTCTGTAATACCTAATGTAATTGAAAAGGATTATAAACAGGAGGGAAGGGGAAGGGGGCCCTCAAAAAAAAAAAAAAAAGAAAAAAGAAAAGAAAAAAAAAAAAAAGAAAAGAACCAGATAGGGGATCATGCTTCAGTAGAGAAAATAGGTCACCATCAATTACCATCAATTATTGAATGTAAGTAGCAAGACATCTGATGCAGCTAGTCTTACTTCCTTTCCTGGTCACTTGGGACTGAATAAGTTTGATCTTGCCAATCAGGGAAAGTATAGGGACTGGGAGATAGACTGTAACCATACCACAAATGGGACACTGGCCACACCCCCCTCACTGATGTGTCCTACTCCTATTCTTCCATCTACCTTTGAGTTTCCTCTTATATTAAGACTTTTTTAAACAGTCTTTTATCTTTGGTTAGGAGATGACCTTCAGTACAAATCAGGACACAGCCACGGGCGGTGCAGGAAAAGCAAAACTGAAAAAAACAAAAAACATAATTCAGAATACCAAAGAGCCTATATTAATCACCTGGAACCAGCCAAATCTCTCCCCATCCTAAAGTTCAGGGAACCTTGCAGAAGAGAGGACAGCAAGACTGTAAGAGCCTGAAGATGGGGAAGACCAACAATATGCAAGATACTCCACACAAATTAGGGCTGCAGCAGCCAGAATTGAACTTTTCTTGACCTGTACAATGGCTGAAATATCAACCACCCGCCAAAGTCTAGCAGGATCACAGGGGAGAAGATTCCAGGCAGTAGGATCCTTAGAGGCAAGGGATTATCAGTTACAATAGAGTTCCCATACTAACGCGGAGCCAAGAAGGGGCTCAGGGCTATGCCATTGAATCCTGAACCCTCACTAGGGTGGAGGACTCAGAGGGAGGTTTGGAATTCACACAAAAGGATGCTCCAGGGGATGGGAGGGAGGGAGGGGGAGGCACTGGGAGAAAGGGAGTGAGGGAGGGAAGTGAAAGGAACTGGGGAAGGAGGGACAGTGCATGGGGAGAAGACTGGGGAAGGTAGAAGGGAGGGAGAGGACGAGGTACCTATTGAGCTTATATGATTAGGAAAAAATAAAATGTGGGAAAAAGAAAAAAACTGTTGAGATATTACTTCTGTCTCTCTCTCTCTCTTTCTCTCTCTCTCTCTCTCTATATATATATATGAAATGAAATCATTCTCAGCAAAAATTCCAGGAAGCTGTTTCATTTTTAAAATGCTACCAAGATAAGTAATATATATGTATATATATGCATATTATCATTCACTATGACCACTCAAATTAGCTTAATTGATATATTTTGCAATGGGTCTTCATTTATGCAATTTTGTTATGTATTAATATGTACATCAACTAATAGATTCAGTAATGGACTCAAGGGCAGTAATCATCTGTCTGTCATTTTATATTATATGTCATTTATTTATTTTTCTATTTTTTTACTCTTTGACAGTTTCCTACCTACATACAATGAGTTAAACTATGTTTACCCCATTTTACCAGATTCCATCTTCATTCCTTCACACTCATAAATCTTTTATCCCAAACAGTCTTACTTCTATTTGTGTGTGTGTGTTTGTGTGTGTGTGTGTGTGTGTTCCACTAGTGTCAATGAGTGTTGTCTATATTAGTACATGCCTGGACAATTTATAAAGCATGATACTATGTTACTGTACTTAACACTGATAAATAGTTCACTTTCCTGTATCCAGAAGTAACTGTTAATAATACCACAGGAAGGATTAATGCTTCATGATGTCTTCCTTTGCCATGAAGAAATGTTTATAAATTTAATCCTGTGCAAGGTATCACAGTCTCAGTGAATTCATGGGTGCAATGCCCCATCTTGTCCAGAATACATTATTTTAAGGCATTCCTCCACTCCTGGCTCCTATATCCTACTACGTACTCAGGCTCTTACATTCTTATTTGCTCTTCTTCTGTGAAGTTCTCTGATCCTTGGTGCTACAGGTGACCTACTTCTCATGTTTTGAACTGAGCATTCCACAATCACTTATTCTCTATCTTTTAGCTATTGTGGGTCTCTTTATTATACACCTATATTGCAAATGGAAGCTTCTTCATCCAAGGCAGATATTTCCACCAATCTATGTGCATAACGATAAGTATATAAGGTGCCTTGATATCACATCCATACAGAAGAACAAACAAAGTTTGTTCACAACTAGGGTCTATTTCATTTCAGGGCATGCCAATTTATAGTTGTCCAAACCTATACATGTGCAGTACATACAATAGTAATATAAAAATAGATACATGGAAATTCAACATTTGGAAGCATTATTATAAGCAAAATGTTACAGATATAGACCTAAAATTAAATTCAGATGATAAAGCAGATAAATGTGATCTTATCAATCTAAGAAGTTTCTAACAGAAACAAATTTTAAGAAGTGAAAAAAAATCCTTCAGAATGAGAAAAAGTACTTAAAAACTATATATCTTCAAGGAGTTAATATCCACAATGCACAGGTAACTCAATGAAAACAAAAAAATTAGATAAGAGATCTTAATAGATATTTCTTAATACAGGACTCCAAATGTCCAACGAGTATATGGAAATAATATCTTTTATCACTCCTAAGCAAGAATATATAATTTTAAACTGGAATAAGGTAAACTTACCCAAGATTAAGTGGCTATCATCAAAAATACTATAACTAATATACACTGGAAAAGATGAGGGAGATGGTCAGGAATTTTTGTGTACTATTGATAAAAGAAAAAATAGGTATATCCATTTTGGAAAATAGTATAAATAGAGCAGCAGTCCCACTAAAACTATGTATTTAAAGAAAATTAATGAATAGACTAAGATATCTGTACTCCCATGTTTATTCATTGTAGACAAGATATAAAATCAACTAAAGTGTCAGCCAATTATTATTTGTATAATAATGTGGTCAAATACACAGTGGAATATGATTTAACTGCAGAAATGAGATATTGTCATTTGTAATAGCATGCCTCCCATTAAAATAAGAGGTCATTACATGAAATAAGATGAGTCAAAAATAGAAATCTAATTTTGTGCTCATACTGATTTAAAGTATTATGGTAAGAGTCCATTCAGACTCCAAAAATAAAGACTATGTGACATCATAAGTATGTAGACAAAGCTTTAAATTTCTAGGTGACAAGGTTAGTATATTCTTGAGTAAAATGGTACATACATGTAATCTTATTAAACCAGTGGGATTTATAATGACTATGTGTGGGAGACAAGAGTATAGATGAAAAGAATATGTAAGATAAAGCCACACTGTGCTGGGGCTCTGCTTTTGAATGAGCATCTTCTGACCCATGTCAGCACAATAAGCTGTTTCCTGGAATAAAGTCTCAGCATTACCTTCCCTATACAAACATACTGCAACGATAGAAGCTGAAAAATTAATCTCATTAAAATAAGACTGGAATAGTAATCATTAGATACCTAGAAAGGAAAGAGGGAAGGAGAAAAGAAAGAAGTTAAGTTAGAGGAAAAAAGTGCAGGAAGGAGGAATTATTTTTGGCTGTCTGTAAAAGCAAAGTAGGAAAACAACTTGCTACAACAATCTATACTGTATTTCAACACAAGTAAAAAGGATGAGTACAAAAGGAGCAGAAATTCTCAGAGCATACTTAAGTTACTCTAAGTATGTATTATCCTAATATGACTTTTAATTGTATACATTAAATGCATATATAGGTTAACATATTGTACCTTATAATCTGTGTAAGCACTATATCTCTTGGTCTTTCCATATTTGTTTGCCTGTGTGTGTATACATATGGCACAGAATACAGAGTCTAAAACTGAATTACATATATGTGTTCAATTATTTTTATTTTTTTACATTTTGAAATTGTCATTTTTTTATATATATTATTATTTCAGCTCATACAAACTTAATAGGTACACCAGTTCCCTCCCTCCCTCCTCCTCCCCCCAAACCCCCTGCTCCCCCTCCCCTCACCCCTCCCTCCCTATCCCCCAGTGCCTCCCTCCCCAATTCCCAGAGAGTCCTTTAATGTGCATCGCTGACTCTCCTCTGGACGCTCCTCTCCGATGACATACAAGGACTCAGTGGCACCTCCCTGAACCCCGTCCCGTGTTCCCCTTAAGCATAGGAACACCACTGCGGCCATCAGTCCCTTGCCCCCAAGGATCTTGGTGCCTTTAGCAGATGCTAGACTTTGTGTCAATAGTGTGTTGGACATTGCTCAGGGCATGCAAAGTCCAATTATGATTGCTTCAGCCCTAACCTGTGTGGAGTATCATGCATATCATTTCTCCTCCCATCCTTGTGCTCTTACATTCTTACTGCCACCTCTTCCGCAAATTTCCCTGAACTTCAGGATGGGGAGAAATTAGGCTGGCCTAGTTCTAGGTGGTGGATATAAAGTTCTGGATTACTGTTTGTTGATTTTCTTTTGCGGTTTTGCTGCTCCTGCAATGCCCTTTACTCCATCCTGGCCAGAGATAAAAAGCTGTTAAACTAGAGTCTTGTTATAAGAGTATATTCAAAGGTAGATGTAATAAAAGTAGGAAACCACAGTGAGGGACGGGTTAATCACCCATTTGCCAAATGGTTACTTATTATCTGCCAGACTATATGCCCTCCCCTTCTGGTGAGATCACACCCCCTCAGTTGTAAATGTTCAGGAACGAAAAGTCTGTGAACTTAACCAGATATCTCATTGCTTACTTACGGTCCTTGATGGAGGCCTAATTTCTCTGCTGTAATATGGTCCTCTCTCTCCATGTTTCTGGTGTGGCCCTCCTACCCCATCCCTCCTGTTCATAATCCTTGAAATTCCAGTATTACAGTGATTTATCATCGAGTGTCTCTAGCTGGGCTGGGTGGGTTTGATACTAGGAGCCACCTATTAGGGAGTACATACGGTGCTTAATTTTCTGGGTCTGGGATACTTCACTCAATATAATTGTATCTAATGACATCCATTTCCCGGCAAATTCCAGTAATTCATCATTTTTGATGGCTGAGTAGTACTCCATTGTATAGATGTACCACAGTTTCCTTATCCACTCGTCAACTGTTGGACATTTGTGTTGATTCCATGACTTTGGTATTGTAAACAGTGCCACTATGAACATGGTCGCACTTGTATTATCGAGGTGAACCTCTGCTGTATCGGGGGGTTATTCCCGGAAGTGGAATTGCAGGGTCATATGGCTTTCAATCTTTAATTTCTTTAAGAATCTCCAGACAGCTCGCCAGAGTGGCTGTATGAGCCTGCATTCCCACCAGCAATATAGGAGAGTTCCCCTCTTTCCACATCCTCTCCAGCATTTGTCGTTGTCTATATTGTGGATTTTTGCCATCCTGACTGGGGTGAGATGATATCTCAGGGAAGTTTTGATTTGCATTTCCCTGATGGCTAAGGAAGTGGAGCATTTTTTCAGATATTTGTTAGATGTTTTAATTTCATCCCTAGTAAAGTTTCTTTTAAGTTCCAGGGCCCATTTTTAAATTGGGCCATTGGTTTCCTTGGTGTTTAGTTTTCTAAGTTCTTTGTGCACTCTGGATAATAGAGCTCTATCAGATATGTGGTTAGTGAAGATTTTCTCCCATTCTGTGGGTTGCCTTTGAGCTCGTGTTACAATCTCTTTGTCTGAACAGAAGCTCTTTAATTTCACAAGATCCCAATTGTTGAGAGTTAGTAGCAGTGACTGTGCCATTGGATGTCTGTTTAGGATGTGTTGGCCTAGCCCAATCAAAACGAGGGAATTCCCTATCATTTCAACTATGGTTTTTATAGTCTCTGGCCTTATATCAAGGTCCTTGATCCATTTGCAATTAAGCCTTGTACAAGGTGACAAGTACGGGTCCAGTTTTAATCTTCTGCATGTGGAGATCCAGTTTTGTCAGCACCATTTGGTGAAGATGCGCTTCTTTTACCATTGGATTTTTTGGGCCCCTTTGTCAAAGACCAAATAGCTGTAATTTTGTGGGCTTATATCTGGGTCTTCAACCCTTATCCATTGATCTGTATGTCTATTTTGGAGCCAGTACCAGGCTTTTTTTACAACAATGGATTTGTAGTATAGACTAAGGTTGATATGGTGATACCTCCAGCAGTGTTTTTGTTACTCAGTATTGTCTTTGCTATCCTGGGTCTTTTGTGCCTCCATATGAATTTTGAGATTGTTTGGTCAACTTTGAAAAATTGCTTTGGGATTTTAATTGGTATACCATTGAATTTGTAGATTGCCTTTGGTAGAATGGTCATTTTTACGATGTTGATTCTGCCAATCCAGGAACACAGGAGGTCTTTCCACCTTCTGGTATCTTCTGCAATTTCTTTCTTTAGGGTTTTAAAGTTTTCATTGTAAAGGTCTTTTACCTCCTTGGTTAGGTTTATACCAAGGTATTTCATTTTTTGGGAGGCTATAGTAAATGGGATTCAGTCTCTTAGGGATTTTTCACTTCTTTCATTCTGGGCATATAGGAAAGCCACTGATTTTTGAACATTTATTTTGTATCCTGCTACCCTGCTAACCTCTCAATTAGTTCCAGGATCTTCCTGATGGATTTTTTGGGATCACTCAGGTATAAGATCATGTCATCTGCAAATAGGGATAGCTTGACTTCTTCCCTGCCAATTCTAATCCCTTTTATATCCCTTTCTTCTCTTATGGCTTCAGCTAACACTTCAAGTACAATATTGAATAGAAGTGGTGAGAGTGAACACCTTGTCTAGTTCCTGATTGAAGTGGGAATGCTTCTAGTTTTTCCCCATTGAGCATAATCCTTGCTGTGGGCTTGTTGTGTACAGCTTTTATTACATTGATAAAGGTTCCTTCCATTCCTACTGTCTCTAGCGTTTTGATCATAAAAGCCTGTTGGATCTTGTCAAAGGATTTTTCTGCATCTATCGAGAGTATCATGTGGTCTTGGGCTTCGGACTGGTTTATACTATGAATTTCATTTATTGATGTGTGTATGTTGAACCAACCTTGTGTAGCGGAGATAAAGCCCACTTGGTCCCCGTGAATGATCTTTTTAATGTGTTTTTGAATCTGATTTGCTAAGACCTTGTTGAGAATCTTTGCGTCTGTGTTCATCAGAGAGATTGGCCTATAGTTTTCTTTTGTAAGTGAATCTTTATTAGGTTTTGGGATTAAAACGATATGAGCTTCATAGAAGGAACTTGGTAGTGTTCCTTCCTTTGCTATTTGATGGAACAGTTTAAGGAGTATTGGTGTTATTAACTCCTTAAATGTCTGGGAGAACTCTGTGTTGAATCCATCTGGTCCAGGACATTTTTTGGTGGGAAGATTCGAGATTACTTCCTCAATTTCCTTATATGTTATAGAACTATTTAAATAATTCACAACTTCCTGATTCAATTTAGGTAAATTGTGTTTACTCAGGAATTCATCCATCTCTTTTGTGTTGTCAAATTTCACAGAGTATAAGTTCTTGAAATATGATGTTATAATTCTCTGGATTCCTTGGGTATCTGTAAAGTTAAATCCATTTTCATTTCTAATTTTGTTGATTTGGTTTTTCTCTCTCTTGCTTTTGGTTAATTTAGCTAGGGGTGTATCAATCTTATTGATTTTTTCAAAGAACCAGCTTTTTGACTGGTTGATTTTCTCTATCATTTTCTCAATCTCGATTTCAGATATTTCTCCCCTTATTTTGATAATCTACTATCTTGTACTACATTTGGGATCAGATTGCTCTAGTTTCTCTAAAGCTTTAAGCTGCATTGTTAAGTTATATATTTCTGATGTTTCCATTTTTTTGATGTAGGCATTAAGAGCTTTGAACTTACCTCTTAGGACAGCTTTCATTGTGTCCCAGAGATTTTGGTAACTTGTGTTTTCATTATCATTCGCTTTTGGGAAATCTTGAATTTCCTTTTTAATTTCTTACTGAATCCAGTTCTCATTCAGCATCATAGTGTTAAGTTTCCAGGAGTTAGTGTATTTTCTCTTGTTTGTTGTGTTGTGGATGTCAATCTCTAGGCCGTGGTGGTCTAATAGGGCACAGGCTAGAATTTCAACTTTCCTGTATATGTGGAGGTTCGTTTTGTGGCCCAATATATGATCTATTTTGGAGAAAGTTCCGTGTGCTGCTGAGAAAAATGTGTATTCTTTGGTGTGTGGGTGAAAAGTTCGATAGAGATCTGTAAGGTCCATTTCTTCAAGGGTTTGATTAAGTTCCAAAGTGTCTCTTTTAAGCTTTTGACCTGTTGATCTATCCCATGTCGAGAGGGCAGTGTTGAAATCCCCAAGCATTATCGTTTGGGGGTTGATTTCTTGCTTTAGACGCTGTAGGGTTTTCTTAAAGAATGTGGAGGGGCCCGTATTGGGTACATAAATGTTCAGTATTGTGAAGTCTTCTTGGTGAATTGTACCTGTGACTAAAATGCAGTATCCATCTGTATCTCTCATGATTTTTTTTGTTTGAAGTCCACTTTGTCCGACAGCATAATGGCTACCCCTGCCTGTTTCCTGGTTCCATTAGCTTGCAAAATTTTGGACCAGCCTTTCATTTTTAGGTTGTGTCTATCTTTTGTGGTGAGATGAGTTTCCTGAAGGGAACAGATTGATGGGTTGTGATTTTTAATCCAAGTTTGTAATCTGTGTCTCTTAATCGGTGAATTAATACCATTGACATTTAATGTTATAATGGAGAAATTATTTTTATTTCTGGACAATTTTTTTATTTAGTGAATTTTGCAAGCTTATTAATTTACATTTATTTTTGTGGTATTATACTACTCTTCTGTCTTCCTGGATATGTTTTTTTTTTTCTTCAAGTTTGCATATCATTTCTAGCATTTTTTTGAAGGCCTTGTTTTGTAGACATATATCCCTTCAAGTTGTCTTTGTGCTGGAAATTTTTTCTTTCTCTCTCGATCATGACAGATAGTTTTGCCGGATATATCAGTCTGGGTTGGCATTTTTGCTCATTTAATACTTGAAGTAAGTCTTTCCAAGTTCTTCTTGCTTTTACTGTTTCCATTGAGAAGTCATTTGTTATTTTAATAGGTTTGCCTTTAAAAATGACTTGCTTTTTTTCTCTTGAAGCTCTCAGCACCTTTTCTTTGTCTTGAATGTGGAGTGTTTTGACTATTATTTGTCGTGGCGATTTTCTATTTTGGTCATATCTGTTTGGAGTGCGAAATGCCTCTTGTATTTGGATAGGCCTCTCGTTCCTCAGTTGAGGAAAGTTTTCTTTTATGATAATTTGAAAAATTTCCTCAGGTGTGGTATTTTGAGATTCTTGCTCTGGTATTCCATGAATGCGCATGTTAGGCTTCTTCAGGGTGTCCCATATCTCTTGAATGTTCCTCTCAAGTACCTTTTTAGCTTTAACTACCTCTTTCATTGAGCTGGTTAATTCTCCCACTTTGTCTTCAAGATCTGAGATTCTATTTTCTGCTTCATTAGTTCTGCTGATAAGACTCTCTGTTGAGGTTTGGGTTGAAGATAACTTGTCTTTTAGTTCAATTTTAAACTCTACCTGAGACTGCTTTAACTGCTCTATGCCTATTTTTATTTCTTGAACTGTTTTCTCAACTCCTCCAAATGCCTGTTGTGTTCCTGTTCAAAGTGGTTGATGCGGTTGTTTGATTCCTCTTGGATTTCCTGTTTCACAGTATTAATCATGGTAATGATCGTGGGTTTGGCTTTCTTGGCTATTTTCTGTAAATTTGTTCTGGTTGGAATCCATCCTTAAGGGATTGATTCTTTCAGTAGGAGATTGGTCTCCTTGGGTTTTGTTTCTCATGTATCTGCACTCGATTATTTTTAATGAACAGTCAATTTCCTGGAGAAAGTACAGTACTCAATAATGATGTATAGTACCCAAAAAATTTGGAAATGCATTATTTATATATTTTTGAATGAAATTTGACTCATAATTCATATCAAATACAAAATATACACCAACCTAATTATAAAATATGCGATTACATCTTCTAAAATCAGACAATCAAAATATGTCTGAATTTTGCCCCTTCAAAAATATTATGATTTTATAGCAGTCTGCAGCTCTCAGTTTCCAAGATGTCTGCGATGACTTAGTCTCCTCCAGCTTTGGCCAGCCAGCCATGCTGTCTCTGCCATGAGAAACTGCCTCCCCTCTGGAACTGTAAGCTGAATAAACCTCCCTTTCTCCCTTAAAAAAATATTATGATTTTATGATACGAATGAATTAAATGGTAAGACCCCAGAATCCAACTATAGCTCATAATTATGCAATATGAAAATTAAAAATCAGGCTTTATAAAACTACAGATCAAGGAAAAATATTTGTAAAATATATGTTTAATAGGAGAATTGTATACAGCTCAGTGATAATAAGAGAAAAAGAATTTGTTACAAAGCTGTGTATAAACTGTATAAAAGAAAGTTGGAGAGATGGCTCAGGGTTTAAGACTCTGCTTCACAGTAGAAGTTCCTGAGTTTGGATCCCATGTCCCATAAGGAATCTGCAGCGACCCACACTTCCAGGCCTGGTGAGTGGAGCCTGGGAAATCCTAGAGCAAACAAAAAGGAGGTAGAAGCAATCCAGCAAGATTCCCAAAGTCACCCTTGGTCTTCTACAGGAATAGACAGTGCCCTCTGATACACATATAAACACAATAAATAAATAAATAAATAAATAAATAAATAAATAAATAAAATGTTTGTTTTAAAAATCAATATGAAGGTAAAGGGGCTAGAGAGGTGGCTCACGGGTTAAGCCTCTGCCTTGCAGGCAGAAGGTCCTGAGTTCGGATCCTAGACCCCATGTATAGACAGCGGGCAGAAGCAGGTGCGGCCTGCGTTTCTGGTCCTGGTAGAGTGGAGCCTGAGAATCCAGGGGCACAGTAAACAAGGAGGAGGTGGAGGCAGTCCCTGGAGGTTCCTGAATTTGCCCGTGGTTCTACACACACACACACACAGACACACACACACACATACAAACAAGCACACACGCACAATTGAATAAATAAAAAATAAAATAAAATAAAAATCAAATCAATATGAAGGTAAAGAATAAGATGGCTAGGTTGACACAAGAGAATTACATAAGTACTATTAACCATTATGAAAATGAAAATTGTAACTAAAATTTTTTGCTAGAGATATATACATGATAAGCTATCTGATTTTTTAAATTACTAAAAATGAAAGGAAGAAGAACAAATTTGAGTTATTGCTGATGGGAATCTAAATTATGCAGACATTTCAGAAAAGATATTTGCACTTTCTTCTAAAGTTAAACACACTTATGATTTGACCCAGCCACTTCAATACTAGCAATTTACTCAAGATAAATGAAAACATTTGTTCACACACAGAATTTTATACAAATGTTCATAACAGCCTTATTCATAATAGCTTTAAACTAGAAAGAACCCAAATGTTCTTCAGCTAGGATGAGTGACTAGCAATAAGCGGTGAGGTACTGATTTATGCAAAATATTAGAAGAATCTTGAAGGCTTTCTTCTAAGAAAGCATGTTAAATTACACACACATATATGCATATGCATGTATTTGATACAATATATACTTATATTTGCATTAAGTTTGTTTACATCAAAATTATTGAACTATATAAGATCAGTACTTACTAGGTACTGGGAGTGAGAACTCCAACACCATTCAATTAAAAGTCAGTATCATTACAATGGTAAACAAGACTTTATACAATCTCATTCCTTTCGTCTTTCTTCCTTCATTTTCTAACTTTTCACTGTCTTCTAATAAATCATACTGATATAACTGCTCCACAAAAACTAAGTACATTGCCATGTTAGAGGTTTTGTCCTCAAAAATTCCTTTCCTAAATCTCTTTCTAACCTCTAGCTATTCAAATCTTACCTTGTCAAGAATGCTATCCTAGGTTAAATAGCTCCACGCCGAGGCCCCCATCCTCCCTTTCACCCCACCCCGCTCTGCCTGTCCGGACACCCGCACGCGGTCCAGCCTGGCCTCACCCCGCAACTCTAGGTAAGCCCCGCCCACGCCCGCCCACCAGAACCCCAGGTCAGCCCAAAGGGACCCAGCTCCAACTCCCGCCATCCAGCAGGAGCCGTGCACAAGGCCGAGGGACAAGAAGGACCACCCCTGCGCCCGGACCCCGCCCCAGCTGCCCTCAGATTAAATAGATCCACGCCGATGCCTCCATCCTCCCTTTCACCCCACCGCACTCCACCGATCAGGATGCACGCGTGGTCCAGTCGGGCTTCACCCCGCGACCTACGTAAGCCCCAACCGCGCCCGCCCACCAGAACCCCAGGTCAGCCCAAAAGGACCAGGCTCCGACTCCCGCCATCTAGTGGGAGCCCCGCACAGGGCCAAGGGACGAGGAGGACCTCCCCGTGCAACTGGGCCCCGCCCCAGCTGCCCTCGGAGTAAATAGCTCCATGCCAACGCCCCCATACTCCCATTCCCCACCCCACTCCGCAGGTCAGGACCCGTGCGAGGTTCAGCTGGGCCTCACCAGTGACCTAGGTAAGCTCTGTCCCTGCCCACCCCCAGAACCCCAGGCCAAATAATTCAGTTTAGTGAAATTGAAAGATCTTAAGAGTTAAAACGACAATGCCAAAGTCAAAGTGCAAATCCATGAGAAGCAACATTCAAGTAAACAAATTTCCCACTGAAGAAATTAATCCCATAATGTTAGACTCCAACCAGAACAAACCCGCGGAAAAAGGCCAAGAAAGCCTGACCCAGGATAACGACTTTCAAAATATGATCATTACCATGTTCAATACTATGAAAGAGGAAATCAGGGAGGAATTACATAATCGAATCAATCGCTTTGAAGAGGAACACAACAGACATTTGGAGGAGTTGAGAGAAACAGTGCAAGAAACAAAAACTGACATAGAGCAGTTAAAACAGACTCAAGCAGAGTTTAAAACTGAGCTACAAGACAAGTTATCTTCAACCCAGAACTCTACAGAGAGTCTTATCAACAGAACTAACGAAGCAGAAAACAGAATTTCAGACCTTGAAGATAAAGTGGGAGTAATAACCAGCTCAATGGAAGAGGTTGTTAAAGCCAAAAAGATACTTGAGAGAAATATCCAAGAGATATGGGACACCCTGAAGAAGCCTAACATGTGTATTCATGGAATACCAGAGCAAGAATCTCAAAATACCACACCTGAGGAAATTTTTCAAACGATCATCAAGGAAAACTTTCCTCCTCTAAAAAAACAGAGGCGGATCCATATACAAGAGGCATTCTGCACCCCAAACATACGACCAAAACAGAAGCACCCCATGGCAAATAATACTTAAAACACTCCACATTCAAGATAAAGAACTGGTGCTGAGAGCTTCAAGGGAGAAAAAACAAGTCACTTTTAAAGGTAAACCTATTAAAATAACAAATGACTTCTCAGTCGAAACAGTAAAAGCAAGAAGAGCTTGGAGAGACATACTTCAAGTATTGAATGAGCAAAAATGTCAACCCAGGCTGATTTACCCTACAACACTATCCGTCATGATCAAGGGAGAAAGAAAAACTTTCCAGCAGAAAGACAACTTTAAGGGATACATGTACACCAAACCAGGCCTTCAAAAATTGCTAGAAATGATACTCAAGCAAGAATTAAAAAAAAGGCATATCCAGGAGAACAGAAGGCAAATATAACACCATTAAAAGTGAAGCAATATACTTATAAAAACTACTAAACATAATAAATGTCTGGAATTAAAAATAGTTTCTCCATTATAACACTAAATGTTAATGGAATTAATTCACCGATCAAGAGACACAGATTACAAACTTGGATTAAAAATCACAATCCATCAATCTGCTGCCTGCAGGAAACCCATCTCACCACAAAAGATAGGCACTCTCTAAAAATAAAAGGCTGGTCAACAATTCTACAAGCTAACGGAAGCAGAAAACAGGGAGGGGTAGCCATTATGATATCAGACAAAGTGGACTTCAGACCAAGAAAATTATAAGAGACACGGATGGATACTACATTTTAGTCACAGGTACAATTCACCAGGAAGACTTCACAATACTGAACATATATGCACCCAATACGGGCCCCTCCACATTCATTAAGAAAACCCTACAGCGTCTAAAGCAAGAAATCAACCCCCAAACGATAATTCTTGGGGACTTCAACACTGCCCTCTCAACATGGGATAGATCAACAGGTCAAAAGCTTAACACAGACACTTTGGACCTTAATCAAACCCTGAAAGAACTGGACCTTACAGATCTCTATCAAACTTTTCACCCACACACCAAAGAATACACATTTTTCTCAGCAGCACACGGAACTTTCTCCAAAATAGATCACATATTGGGCCACGAACCGAACCTCCACATATAAAGGAAAGTTGAAATTCTAGCCTGTGCCCTATCAGACCACCAAGGCCTAAAGCTGGACATCAACAACACAACAAATGAGAGAAAAATACACTAACTCCTGGAAACTTAACGATATGATGCTGAATGAGAACTGGATTCAGTAAGAAATTAAAAAGGAAATTCAAGATTTCCTGAAAACGAATGATAATGAAATACAACTTACCAAAACCTCTGGGACATAATGAAAGCTGTTCTAAGAGGTAAGTTCATAGCTCTTAATGCCTACATCAAAAAAATGGAAAGATCAGAAAAAAACAACTTAACAATGCAGCTTAAAGCTTTAGAGAAACTAGAGCAATCTGATCCCAAAAGTAGTAGAAGAGAAGAGATTAGCAAAATAAGGGGAGAAATATCTGAAATCGAGATTAGAAAAAAGAGAAAAAATCAACCAGTCAAAAAGCTGGGCTGGAGAGGTGGCTCAGGAGTTAAGCCTCCGCCTTGCAGGCGGAAGGTCCTGAGTTCGGATCCCAGACCCCACGTATAGACGCCAGGCAGAAGCGGGGGCGGCCTGCGCTACTGGTCCTGGTAGGGCGGAGCCTGTGAATCCCGGGGCAGAAGGAGGTGGAGGCGTCCATGGTGGTTCGCGAATTCGTCCGTGGTTCTACACACACACACACACACACACACACCCACACGCGCGCGCGCGCGCACACGCATATGCACACAGTTGAATAAATGATAATAAAAAAATTAAAAAAAAAAAGCTGGTTCTTTGAAAAAAATCAATAAGATTGATACACCCCTAGCTAAATTAACCAAAAGCAAGAGAGAGAAAACCCAAATTAACAAAATTCACAATGAACATGGAGTAATCACTACTGATACCCAAGAAATCCAGAGAATTATAGCATCATATTTCAGAAACTTATACTCTGTGAAGTTTGACAACACAAAAGAGATGGATGAATTTCTAAGTAAACACAACTTACCTAAATTGAATCAGGAAGTTGTGAATTATTTAAATAGTCCTATAACATATGAGGAAATTGAGGAAGTAATCTTGAATCTTCCCACCAAAAAATGTCCTGGACCAGATGGATTCAGCACAGAGTTCTACCAGACATTTAAGGAGTTAACAACACCAATACTCCTTAAACTCTTCCATCAAATAGCAAAGGAAAGAATACTACCAAATTCCTTCTATGAAGCTAATATCATCTTAATCCCAAAACCTAATAAAGATTCACTTAAAAAAGAAAACTATAGGCCAGTATCTCTGATGAACACAGACGCAAAGATTCTCAACAAAGTCTTAGCAAATCGGATTCAAAAACATATTAAAAAGATCATTCACGGGGACCAAGTAGGCTTTATCCCTGGCATACAAGGTTGGTTCAACATACGCAAATCAATAAACGTAATTCATCATGTAAACCAGTCCAAAATCCAACACCACGTGATACTCTCGATAGATGCAGAAAAAGCCTTTGACAAGATCCAACAGGCTTTTATGATCAAAACGCTAGAGACAGTAGGAATGGAAGGAACCTTTATCAATATAATAAAAGCTGTATACAACAAGACCACAGCAAGGATTATGCTCAATGGGGAAAAATTGGAAGCATTCCCACTTTGATCAGGAATTAGGCAAGGCTGTCCACTCTCACCACTTCTATTCAATATTGTACTTGAAGTCTTAGCTGAAGCCATAAGACAAGAAAGGGACATAAGAGGGATTCAAATCGGCAAGGAAGAAGTCAAGCTATCCTTATTTGCAGATGACATGATCTTATTATACCTGAGTGATCTCAAAAACTCCACCAGGAAGCTTCTGGAACTCATTGAGAAGTTCAGCAGGGTGGCAGGATACAAAATAAATATGCAAAAATCAGAGGCCTTCCTATATGCCCAGAATGTAAGAAGTGAAAAAGCCTTGAGAGAAACAATCCCATTTACTATAGCCACTAAAAAAAAATGAAATACCTTGGTATAAACCTAACCAAGGAGGTAAAAGACCTTTACATGAAAACTTTAAAACCCTAAAGAAAGAAATTGCAGAAGACACCAGAAGGTGAAAAGACCTCCCATGTTCCTGTATTGGCGGAATCAACATCGTAAAAATGACCATCCTTCCAAAGACAATATGCAAATTCAATGCTATACCAATTAAAATCCCAAACCAATTCTTCAAAGAAGTTGACCAAATAATCTCAAAATTCATATTGAGGCACAAAAGACCCAGGATAGCAAAGACAATCCTGAGTAACAAAAACACTGCTGGAGGTATCACCATACCAAACCTTAGTCTATACTACAAATCCATAGTTGTAAAAACAGCCTGGTACTGGCTCCAAAATAGAACACAGATCAATGGATAAGGATTGAAGACCCAGATATAAGCCCACACAATTACAGCCATTTGATCTTTGACAAAGGGGCCCAAAGAATCCAATGGAAAAAGAACAGCATCTTCAACAAATGGTGCTGGCAAAACTGGATCTCCACATGCAGAAGATTAAAGCTGGACCCGTACTTGTTACCATGTACAAGACTTAATTCCAAAGGATCAAGGACCTTGATATCAGGCCAGAGACTATAAAAACCATAGTTAAAAGGATAGGGAACTCCCTCGAGCTGATTGGGCTAGGCCATCATTTCCTAAACAGACATCCAATGGCACAGTCACTGCTACCAACTCTCAACAGTTGGGATCTTGTGAAATTAAAGAGCTTCTGTTCAGATAAAGAGGTTGTAACCCATGCTCAAAGGCAACCCACAGAATGGGAAAAAATCTTCACTAACCACATATCTGATAGAGCTCTACTCTCCAGAGTGCACAAAGAACTTAGAAAACTAAACACCAAGGAAACCAATGGACCAATTAAAAAATCGTCCCTGGAACTTAAAAGAAATTTTACCAGGGATGAAATTAAAATGTCTAACAAATATCTTAAAAAATGCTCTACTTCCTTAGCCATCAGGGAAATGCAAATCAAAACTTCCCTGAAATATCATCTCACCATGGTCAGGATGGCAAAAATCCACAATGCAAACAACAACAAATGCTGGAGAGGATGTGGAGAGAGGGAACTCTGTTACATTGCTGGTGGGAATGCAGGCTCATATAGCCACTCTGGCGAGCCGTCTGGAGATTCTTAAAGAAATTAAAGATTGAAATGCCATATGACCCTGCTGTTCCACTTTTGGGGATAAACCCCCATACAGCATATGCTAGACTTTGTGGTTTCAATAGTGTGTTGAACATCCGTGGGCATGCAAAGTCCAATTATGATTGCTTCGGCCCTAACTTGTGTGGAATATCTTGCATATCATTACCCTTCCCATCCTTGTGCTCTTATAATCTTACCACCCCTCTTCCGCAAATTTCCCTGAGCTTCACGATGGGAGAGTTTAGTCTGGCCTAGTTCTAGGTGGTTGATATAGAGTCTTTGAAGTTCTAGATTGTGGTTTGTTGATTTTCTTTTGCAGTTTTGCAGTTCTTGCAATGCCCTTCACTCCATCCTGATGGGCATTGTATGTCACCCCCTGCCCAGAGACAAAAAGTTGTTAAACTGGAGTCTTGTCTCATTGCTTACTCGCAGTCCTTGATGGAGGCCTATTTTCTCTGCTGTAACATGGTACCCTCTCTCCTTGTTTCTGGTATGGCCCTCCTACCCCATCTGTCCTGTTCATAATCACAAGGATTACTGTAGGTATTACAGAGATTTATCTTTGAGTGTCTCAAGGTGGGCTGGGTAGTTTTATCAAACAAATATCTTAAAAAATGTTCCACTTCCCTAGCCATCAAGGAAATGCAAACCAAAACTACCATGAGATATCATCTTACCCCAGTCAGAATGGCAAAAATCCACAATGCAAACAATACCAAATGCTTGAGAGGATGTGGACAAATGGGACCTCTCATACCTTACTGGTGTGAATGCAGGCTTATACAACTATTCTGACAATCAATATGGCGATTTCTAAAAAAGTTAAGATTGAAATGCCATATGACCTGGGTATACCACTTCTGGGACTAATCCCCATAATGCAGAAATTCACTACAGTTACAAGTACACAGCCATGTTCATTCCAGCACTATTTAAAATAGCAAAGTCATTCGATCTACCCAAATGCCCAACGGTTGAATGGATAATGAAAATATGGTACATTTATACAATGGAATACTACTCAGCAATCACGAAATATGAATTAATGAAATTTGCCTGGAAATGGATGGAATTAGAAAAAATTACACCATGTGAAATATTCCAGACACAGAAAGACACTGTATGCACTCCCTAATAAGTTGATCCTAGTTCCAAACCTACTTAATTTACCTTATTCAAAGGTAAATCTATGTAATATCTATTTTATTCACAAAGGATTATAAACAGGAGGGAAAGGGAAGGAGGACCTCAATAGAAAGTAGATAGGGGAACACACTGCATTTGAAAAATAGGCCATGGTCAAGTATTAGATGTAACTAGTGAGACATCTGGTGCATCTCACTTCCTTTCCTGTTGACTTGCAGTTGAATAGGTTTAATCTTAGCCGTCAGCAAGGATATAGGGACTGGCAAGTAGACTGTAACCATCTGGCAAATGGGATATTTACTTCCCACCACTGCTTCTCCCTACTCCTATTCTTCCAACTACCTTTGAGTCTCCTCTTATATTAAGATCTTTGTTTAAACAGTCTTTTATCTTTGGTTAGGAGATGACCTTCGATACCAATTGGGATGTAGTCAAAGGCAGTGCAGGAAAAGCAAAACTGAAAACAACAACAAACCATTATTCAGTACACCAAAGCCCCTACATTATTCACCAGGAACCAAACAAGCCAAATCTCTCTCCATCCTAAAGGTCAGGGAACCTTGTGGAAGAAGAGCAGCAAGACTGTAACAGCCTAAACACGGGGAGAATCAATGATATGCAAGATATTCCACACAAGTTACAGTTGTAGCAGCCAAAATTGGGCTTTACCTGACCTGCACAATGGCTGATACATTAACCACCTCTCAAAGTTTAGCATGGATCACAGTGGAGAAGGCTTCAGGCAGTAGGATCCTTAAAGGCAAGGGATTAAACAGTCCGGGGGTAGAGTTCCCATAGTAACAGGGATCCCAGGAAGGAGCTGAGGCTATGACACTAAATCCTGGACCCTCACTATAGTGTAGGACTCAGAGGGAGGTTTGTCTTTCACATAGATAGATGCTCCATGGGATGGGAAGGGGGAAGGGGGAGATGCCAGGAGCTGGGGGGGGGAGGGAGGGAAAGGTGTGAAAGTAAGGCAGTAATGGGGGAGAGTGTAATGGATGATGACTGGGGAGAGGAAGGGGGAGAGAGAAGATGGGGTAACTATTGAGCTTGTATGATTAGGAAAAAAATAAATTGTAGGAGAAATAAATTCCTTTCTGTGTTCTTGTACAAATTCTGTCTTGTCTAGCTCAATTTACCTATGTGGCCTTCTTGACACTATTTGTTTCTCTTCTTATGTATCTTTTTAATTTTCATATAACTTGCATTGTTATATTATGTGAGATTAAGATATCACAAATTTTTCAAGTAGATAACCCAATGACCCAACATATTACCTAAGCTATCACAATGCCAGCTTTACTTCTAGCTTTTTAAATATAAATTAAATATATTGAAATATAATGTAAAAGTCCATGAGGAAGAAAATTTTTTTGTATATGATCAATTTTTATATGCTTTGTTTAAGAGTAGCCATTACTCATCATATTTTCGGTACCTTTTCAAATCAATGGGTAGAGACACAGATTAAAAAATCTCCACAAAGTTTAATTAATCATGTTTAACCTCAAGAACCATAAGCATAATACACTGGCTATAAAATAATCTATATTCACCAAAACAAGTTGTGTCCAATTCCTAGGTAGCAATAGTCCCACATATTTTTTCCATGGTTACTCAATGAGAATCAAATTTCATTTGCTTCTGTTCTGTGGATTTAAATTAAACTTTGAAAAGCTAGAAATATTCATAATAATAAGAATTTGTTCTTTGAAATATTTGCTGATTTATATGTGAAATAGATAAGTGAACCAAGACCATCATTCAGAACAATTCTGAAAAAGGAGTTCATTTTAAAATACTTGAAAACTTTGTCAAAAGAGGTTATTCAGTATTATCACAAGTCAGAAATCTGAAACCACTTAGAAATTCAGAATTAACTATAATGGTTCTTGTAGAAACTGCAGGGTCATTTGTCAAGACAAACAGAAAATTTCCTGAATTTAAATAGGTTAGATAATTAAAAGTGTTTTTTTCTTTTTCAAATGGCAAAATTCTGTGACTCTTACATGATCTAATCACTTTTCCTTAAGAAAAACGAAGTGATTGCATCATTTAATGTCATCCAAATTGGGACCAGTTCCTTTTTGATTTGCTACCTTCCTATTTTGGGACTAAGAAATATAACACTCATAGGAGAAAGTGTATGAAGCGACTTTTCTCAAAAAAAAGTTAAGGCTCTAACATTTCTTAATGATAAGTTCTTAAGCATAATTTGAATTAGTATAAGCCACATCTATTATAATGCTGTTTATAATGTTTAATAATGTTAAAAATTTAAATAATTTAATTTAATAATAGTGAAAGAAAATGTAAGTTAGAGCCAAAATTTATAGTACAACAGCATCACTATGGTATCAAAGGCCATCAATACTCTCATAATTCAAAGAGAGAACATGCCATTATTACATAAGAATTATTTGTTAGGCAAACATTTTTTATTCTGATGGAAGATGTTATTATTATAATTCTTATTAATAAGAGAATGTAAGCTCAAATAAGTTTTCTGATATTGATATCTTCAGTTATATATCAATTTGACATAAAACTTCTGTGTTTATATCAGGACTTTGCTTATTTTTTCAAAGTACAGCATAGATGAGTGATTCATTTTGAGTCATTTTTCAAAATGTCCTACGAGAACTTTTGAATACCAAAAGATAAGAGGAAATGACAGGATTGTTTGATATAAACAGGACAGATATCATGAGAAAATGAGATACATCTGTCATAGTTAAGCACAGGTGTCAACTTGACTGTCGAGGGTTTGAGCTCTGAGCACAGTTGTAGAGAGTTGATGGCTGAGTTAAGCCCAGAGCAAACCTGAAGGAGATTGTCTAGCTGATGGGGAAGACCCAGCCCATGGTGAGTGGGATTAGGCCCTGGATAAATCACAGAGAGCTGATTGAGAGATTTGCTTCTGTTCAACTGGCCAGACATGCTGGTCTGGCAAGTAAGGATTGTCCATCTCTCAGCCCTTATGTAGTGATGGTGTGGCTAGTTCCCTCTGCCCTGGTGTTGGTGCATGCTTTCCCATCAAGCTGGACTGAGAACTGTAAGAAAATAAACTCCTTGTTCCTTTAAGCCGTTTGATAGTCATTTATCAGCAACCATGCAGGTGAACTGCAACAACATCCATGTATTTAGTAATAATTAAGTTCATAATATTTTTCATCTAAACCCTAAAGATCATGCAAGCAAGATGCTTTATCAGTGTTATCATTTTATAGTTTAATCAACAATACAAGTTTATGTGTAAGTGACATAGTTAAAGGAACATAAACGCATAAAAGATGATTCATTAGCTAAGATGTACTGGTGTGCACAGGAGAAACATATTGTTTTTGGACTGGTAGAATATAAAATAAATGTTATCTTGGTTAAGTTTTACAGAAATATTTAGGACTTCCACACATGGAGATATTCAGATTAGGGCAAGATATCAATACCACAGGGACACTGGTATAGAACACTTACGAATTTAGAGAAAGAATGAATAACTATCAGTCTCTCTAAGAACAATGTAGTTAGAGAACCTTTCAGTTCAATTACAGAAGTTATTTCCTGTTTCTAAACTTTGTGCTTTGTCACATTATCCATGCTTCTTACCCTTTGTGATTATAAGCAGCTGAAAGTTGCCTATATTCTGATCAAGAGAGGAAAACAACTCACTGGCTCTTCTTCAGTTCTAGCAAATGTAGCCAATTTCTGCTTAAAGTAACTTCTGCATTTGCCCTATGCCGGTAAGTCTCTTCAACAAGATTGAAACTTAGTAATATAAAAAGGATGTGATACATCATCCGCAGAGATAACATAGGCTATTAAGTAATATGATCAAAATAAGGATCATTACCTTTAATAAAAACATATTATCCCAATATCTGAGTGCTGTATTGTGAGGTACAACAATATAAGAAATTCCGATAAAATGATCATAAAATTTATTGGTGAAACCACAACTATTTTTGAGAAAGGAAAATGGAGCTACTATTAAATCATAAAGGGACGTCAAGTGATTAACTGGAGCTATATTGGGAAAAGAGAGATATAGGATTATTCAAGTTTTAAAAAGCTATCATCTGTATATTGATGGTATCTGCATGTCAAAAAACCTAAGAGGGGTTGGAAAGATTGTTGAGTGGTTAATGTTATTACTGCATAAGCAAAAGGATGGGGAGTCATCACACTCAGATCCCATGTAAAATGTGTGGAGGTGTATTGGCCTGAAATTTCAGCCCCAAAAGGTAGCATCTGGGAATTCCTACAGTAAGCTGGCTTGCTAAATTATACCTAATGAAGTGCTCTGAGCGTAATGTGAATTCATATACATGTGTAACCATGCACACACTTAGACCTATCCACAAACAAACATGTATATACACATACCTGCACTATAATACACATGTAAACATGAAAATTAATAATAAAGTCTTGGTACAAAGTGACATGTCTAAAAATAAGACTGTGAGTTGGACCATAAACATTTTGAGAAGGAAATATAGTGGCATAGAAATCAAAATGCAAATTTTCAATATGAGATCAAAAATTTCAATGTGACTATCAAGATCAATACATAGCACAAATAAAAGCTGGAAGAAGCCTGAAAAAAAATGGGAAAGTTTTGAAGTGAAATGTATGTACGAGGGTGCCTAAAAAAATGTGGTGCCCAGGTCTGAGCTTATTTTGCAATGGCTATCTGAATAGAATCTCTGAAGGGAATATTCATTTGACTCCCATTGGCTCTTGTGGAAAAGCAGTCTAAAAAGATAGCACTCCCTACTTCTATTCTAAGATGTGATTTCCCACTTTAGAAAGCCAATTCCAATTATGGATTTCATGCATGTCAGCCTCAATAGGCAGAGGTATGATTACATCAGTAAATGGTATGCAGTGTGTGCACTTAAAATTACTCAGAGAATAATAGTTTGCAATCTTTATGTAAATCAACAACTCTTACTGCCTCTATCACTTCCTACCAGCATGGCAGTAAAAGTGCAAACCTCATCCTTTTGGAAAGAAAATGACTGATGAAATATTAATAAAGATTACCGACAAAGTAAGCATTATGTCTCAGGTTGTATAAGCCTGTGGGATCTAGAGAGTGAACAAATTTATTCAACTTCAGTACAAGATATTCTAATGTTTTAAAGCAGATGACTCTCCATAAAATTCACGAGCACAAAGGAGATGGTGCCATAAAGATACATACTGGGGAGGTATTTAACAGGATAAGTTGATTTTGTGAGAATTAAATATCAGATAAAAAGGATAGAAAAATTCAATGAAAATGTCACAGTACATTCTTTAGCAGCACGGAGATCTCTATTTCCTCTCTAAAATGGCTATATCCCTTCATAATCTTGTCAATCTGACCATTAAAGAACTCATTTAAGCTACATATGCTGATCAGCACAAGAATACTCTGCTAATATTTTCAGAATATATTCACTTGTGACTGACTAATGTGGGTATTTCTATTTTTCAAAAGTGAAATAATGACACTTAGACATTTACCATAGTAGGTGAAAAAGGTAAGTCAGATATAATCCATGCATATTGTTTATTTTTGAAATTTAGCTGGTAATGGGCTCCTGGAAAAGGCTCAGTCTATGAAAGGAAGCAAAATCACATTTAGCCTTTCAGTTTTCCCTAAACTCAATGGTTATTGACATCAAGGGTGAAAGAAGGAAAGATGAGAAGGAGAGAAGGAGAAAAGGATGAAAAGAAGGAGGGAAGGGGGATAGATAAAAGTGGAGAGAGGGTAGAAATGGGAGAAGGAGGAAAGAAGAGAGAAAGATAATATTGAAAGAATTTAGGTAGTTATCTTCAACAAGATTCAAAATAGCCAATGAATATTATGTCCTACAAAGATTGGTTTGCAAATATGACTTAGCAGTGTAGATTGGGGATCACTACTTGTGCCATTCTAACTGTACTGGTTGCCTTCACTCTCAGCTTTTATAAAGATTCTCTCACTATCATTTTTAAAATATAACATATCTGAACTAGACCAGAAGTCAAAGAAGTTGGTTGCATGGATGAATTTTAACATTGTTGGTAAGCTACAATGAGACTACATTAATTGAGAGATATGTCCATTTTGATAAGTGACGAATTTGCATCCTCAAGAGCCCTTCAGTGACTATTTCAAGGTCAACGAATTAGTTACCAAGGAAACATAAAGAATAATGGAGGCCTCTTGAATAATATCACAGTTTCTTTCTTCAAAAGCACACTGCTGACTTGAAAGCTTAAAAGCTCTTTTGATGCGTATTTTCCTATAGGCTACAAAGGCAACTAAGGTCATTTTTATAAAGGGAAGGGAATTACAGTGAAAGAATACTGCAGCTGTTTCTTAAAGATTGTAGTTCGGTTATATCTGTGACAATGATTAACTCATGGGACTAGGGACACAAGTGAGAGCCCAGAGGGTAGAGTGAAACAATCCTGTCTTCAAACTTTTGAAAAGAAAAAGTCCATCATTGTTTTAGAAGGGATTATAGGATTGTTTTAATATGATTGCATAAACCAAAATACTAACCATTCAAGAGTCTCAGAGTTTAATGGGGAATGAGACCTAGAATGTCAAGCTATAGACTTACACTACAAAAGACAAATTAAACTTTGGTTTGAAGAACTATCTGCTATTACAAAATGCATGAAATAGATATGTTTAAAACTCTATCACTTTTACATAGTGGACAAATAGCCTTTATTGAGTAATATAAATTGTGTGGTTTGAGAGAACTGTTAGGCTACATAATTCAAACACAGTGGCAAAATACATGTTTCAAGTGCTATTTTTCCTCCTTTGGCAGGCATTGAAATCTGATGAACTAAGGATATCTTCAAGTAAAGCATAATATACATAATGTTAACATCAAAAATGTAAACATATCCCTAATTTATGATGTTAATAATTACTTCACTGTGGCTTGTTATTAAGCTGAAAGCAGTTTATAAAATAACAAGGTGACTATAATCCAAACATAAGCTGTATTTTCAATATATATATAAAAAAGAATATTAGACTTTTGCCAACTTCAAACTCAAACTGAGAAATAGATAAGGGAAAACAAAGTCCTGAAATTGTTTTTACATAAACCCAGGAATTTTATGCCATAGCAGTTTTCATTACTTGCTTAATTCAAATATCATTTATTGATATCACTATGTACTTCATTGTATATGTAAGCAAAATAAAGTTATCTGTCTCATTCTGTAATCTATAGAAGACTAGAATCAACAAATACACTGTTGCAGTCCATAAAGATAGTTTCCAATTCTGATGACCAGCCATAATAATAAACGAGAAATGTTTTCTAAATATAGTGAACAAAAGTCTCTCTAAAAGTATCTCCCATAAATTTAAAACACAATTTATGACTCTCAAAATAGAGGACATACCTCAAAAGTACCAACTGTGTGATAATATATTATATTCCTTGGTATTTCATGGTTATACAGATTAGTTTCCTCAGCTGACAAGTAAAAATATCTAGTTTTCTGCTACATTGTTATCATCTTTGATATGAATTTATACAAAATACAGTTAGTATCTTAATGATTTTTAAATGTGTTCATTTTTAAAGTGCTTAAGTTTTCCAGAAAATTGATATTTTCACAATAAATATCCATTCCTGACTACGATACTTGAGTGGTGTGTGTATATGTGTGTGCATGTGTGTGTGTGTTTGAGAATAAATATGAATTCTCATTACAGGAAACTAAAATTTAGATACTCTGATAAATAGAAGCAGACCAATTCTAGGATTTATGGGCCAGAGATCTAAGTATTTTGTGGTTTTCTAATTGTAAAAAATATTAATTTGGGAACATTATAAAATGTATAGATCCATGTGAGGTATAATGATTTACTAATGATGATGAACATTTTTGCAGAAAATAATTTTTAAAAAGATAGAGAAGATGCAGTTTGTATTGGTTTGTTGTTTTAAAAAAAAGTTACACCTAAAGATTTTCATAACCTTTCAACATTGCCAACTGTGTTCAGATTCAGGAAGTATTTCATCATAAAATTGTTATTTACAGTTAATTTCACATCTTCAGTCAAGAGAAAACATACATTCATGTTATTAAAAATATCATGGATTTTTCTAACCAATGTATTTTGAAGTAATGTATACCTTCTTGTCTTCAAGGTTCCTTAATGCCATTTATTTGATATTGGTTATACCATCATTCATGACACTATGTTATTCAGTCTGCCCTTTGTGAATACTGACTCCCAGTAATTATTTCCAAAGTTATCACACTATTTTTGATGATAGCTTCAAATACAAGTATTTCCTAGTGTACGCAGAGGAAATGGAAATGATGCCTTTTACTTTATGCTGTACTAAACTCATCAGAATTGTATAAATATAATAAAACCTCTTCGAGCCACGAATTCTATTGAACTTTTTTACTATCTTTAATACATTCTAAGATTGTGATCTGTTTTAAATTGATTGCATTCCTTATTTCTGTCTACGCATATCAATGGGGCAGTGGAGGGAGTGAGATTAAGACCAGCAAAGTAAGAAGAATGGTTCTACTTTGAGAAGGAGTGTCTATCCCTCATCTAGGACAAGTTAAGATATGAGAGGTTATCATACTACATAACTACATATATCAAAGGAAATCAACAACTGCTAAAAGGTGACATTATGGGAGATTGATATTACTAGACCTTAGAGTGTGTAAGTGCAGCTATGTCCAGATATATAACACAAAATCTGTGTAGGGTGTAGGATGACCATGTGGAATGTTAAAAATCAATAAAAATGTTGATATGTGGTCACAGATGCAGATAAAGGAAAAACAGTTAATGAGCAACTCATTCTTAGTATCCTGCATTCATACTGTAACCAATGTGACCAGGGATTCCAATCACCAGGTTGAAATGACTCAAGTTATCTAATTAGACAGAGTACCTTGAAATAAATGCCATGCTACAAGAATCTAACCATGGAGCTAAAAAATGACTCCACTGTAGGAATTTAGAAATCCTCTCAGGTCATCTGGTAAACCGTATGCACAAGATAGAGGAGGATTTACAAATATATTAAGGGGAACACCCAGAAACTATGTCCATCTTGACTTCCAGTTCAAATATTAATATTAGATCTGGCTAATTCTGGGTGACAGAATTTGGAAAATTTAAGAGAGACTTTGAATATTAATTGAGATCCACTATGTCTAGTTGTTCAATGCATGAAAGTTACTATTTGTGGAACCTGGAGCAGTCACTGAAGAAAAATTTCAAAAACTTGAAGAAGATGCTATAGAATGTTGAGCAACATGAGACGTAATGTACAGGATAGGATCCACTTAGCTTACATCTATAGAACGTATACAATTAAGAGCAAAAACTGAAAAACCTAATAGTTAAACCTTAGAAAAATCAGAAATGTAAACAACGTAGGTTTGAACTAAAACTTGTTTGCCATTAAAAAATTTAAAAAGCAGATTGGATTTCCTCTCTCATGAGGACAGGTAAGTCCACAGGAACCACAAACCTAGGACTAAAGCACCAACACCTTGCTACTATGGACACTAAAGCTCCTTCAATTGAACAAAAGGGAAGCTTCACATCCAACCCTAAGATAAGTAACCCTTTTCACATTCCCTCTTATCTCAGTTGACAGTCACCTTGGCTTCAGACTTCTGTACAGCATACCCAACACCCCACATACCCACCCTTTAGGGAATTAACTATTATTGCTCATAAACCTGGGATGAACTGATAGTTGCCATAGTATTCTAAGATCTATCCCCTAACTACCCATCCTATTTCATAATATAAAGTTGATCTAATACTTAATGCAAATCACATATAACAATCCTTGACACCCAATTGCAAACATCCAGGCAAATCTAGACCTAAACTCTATCACCCCCAGAACCAGAGTAGGGCCTTCACACCTTTTTTTCATGGTTGCATAATGCCTTAGAACACAAGAACATTACAAGAAAAACTTAAATACTCAGGTAAACAATAGCAATAACAATTCAAGTGCAGCAATTTTGTCTGACTCACAACATTGAAAAATATTCACTAAGAAAGATTCTGGAAATTAAACACAAAATGACGAAATCACACCATGAATCCACAAGAAACAACAAAAACCATGACAACTCCCTCACAAAAAACACTGACCCCATAGCAATTGATCTCTACCAGAATAACCCCTCAGATATTAGTGAATAATTCAATAACCAAGACAAGGATTTTTCAAAGGATTGTCTTTATTATGATGGAAACAATGAAAGAGAAAATCTGGGAAGAGTTAAATAACAGCATTAGCCCCTAGACCAGCAACCAAGACTAGGTCATCTGCAGGTCCTGTTGGGCCCGCCCAGGATTTGCCCCAGGGCATGGCCGAGCACATGGGACTAAAGATGGCTCTGAGGGCAAGGGTCTTGGGCGTGACCCTGATCACTTCACAAAGAGCCCTAATTGGCTTTCAGGTATCTACTTGCCCCCTGTGCTGAGTGGCATTGAACTTGACCATTAGCACCTGTAGGATGTGTTGACCTGTGACACAACTGGATGCCCGTTTTGCGCCTTGGTGGCCTTTTGAAAGGTGTCTATAAAAGTTCCTTTTTTTCCCCTCAATAAAGTGATATCTGCTTCTGACAATCTTCCCATCCCATGCTGAGTCTCTGGGGGTAGAGGCGGAGGTGGGGATGGCTGGAACCTGCTTTCATCACAGCCAGCAGCTGTGTGTTTGAGTGAGTGAATGAGTGCATGAGTGGGCACTGGTTCCCACAAAGTCCCATTAGCCAATTGGTCCTTTCTGTTCCAGGGGAAGCCCCTAGGCTATGCCCCAATCCCCAAGTCATCTGGGGACCACACTAACCAGTCTACCTTTCTCATCCAGACCCTGGTAGACTCTGTACTTTTTAGCCAGTGGGTGCTTTCTGCTACAGACCCTGGAGGACTCCCTGCTCCTCAGAATTCAACATTATCCAGAGAAAATCCAAGCAACAGGTTAGGAGACCAACACCATACATTTGAGGACTTTTAAATCCTCCCATCAAATGGAAGAAATACTGTGCATCCAGCTCTAACATAATAAATGCTTTTTACCATCTTGTTACTCAATTGTTAATCACCATAGTTTAACATTTCCATATAGCCACCCAAAAACCCATATAATTTCAAGGACTAAACCATTCACCCTCACATATTGCCAAGGAAATAAATCTAAAAAGTGCACTACCAAAATAATCTTCAATCCCTGTCTACTAAACCTGCCTTAATTGATGTACTAACAATTCAATAGCCTCATTTAGGAAATAATACCAGACAGGCATATCCAACTTCAAGGGAAATACTAACAATAACTGCTCACATGTAGTAATATTGTCTAATTCAGTTCAGCCAAAAACACAGAAAAACAAACAGAAAGACATAGGAGAGAAAACAAAAATGCCCAGGTAACAAGAAAAAACCACAAGAAGCAAAAACCAAGACAACAAATCTCTTTCAAAAAGCATCAACTCCATAATGAAGGAATCCAACCAGAAGAAACTCACAGAAAATAGCCAAGAAAGTCCTACTAAAGATAATGATTTTCAAAGTCTCATCTTTATTATGATGAAAACAATGAAAGAAGAAATCTGAGAGGAGTTAAATAACCACATCAACCAATTTGAACAGGAGCAAAACAGGCACTTGGAAGAGATGAGAAAGTAGTTGAAGAAACAAAAATAGGCATAGAATAGGTGAAACAACCTCAAGCAGAAATTAAACTCCAAGTAAAACACAAGCTATTTTCAACCCAGAACTCAACACAGTGTCTTATCAGCAAAATTAATGAAGCATAAAATAGAATGTCAGATCTTGAAGACAAAGTGGAAGAACAAACCAGTTCAATCAAAAAGATTGTTAAAACCAAAAGATACTTTAGAGGAATAATCAAGAGTTATGGGATAACTTGAAGAAGACTAACATGCACATTCATAGAATACCAGAACAAAAGTCCCAAAATACTACACCTGAGAAATTTTTTAAAAATTATCATAAAGGAAAAATTTCCACATCTAAAGAAAGAGAAGCCCATTGGTATACAAGAGTCATATCACATGCCAAACAGAAATGAACAGAATAAAAACTCACTATAGCAAATAATATTCAAAACACTACACATATAAGAAAATGTGCTGAGAGTAAACAAGAAAGAGGTGGAGGCGTCCATGATGGTTCCTGAATTTGCCTGTGGTTCTACACACACACACATACATACACACATGTACATACACATGCACACACATGCATACACACACACAATTGAATAAATAATAAAAAAGAAAAAATTAAAGAAAGAAAATGTGCTGAGAGCTTCAAGAGATAAAGAAAACAAATTATTTTTAAAAACCTATTAAGATAACAAATGATTTTTCAATGGAAACAGTAAAAGCAAGAAGAGCTTGGAGAAAGTACTTCAATTACTGAATAAGCACAAATGTCAACCCAGGCTGACATACCCAGCAAAACAATCAGTCATGATCAAGGGTGAAAGAAAAATTTTTCAGCATAAAGACAACTTGAAGGCTTACATGACCAACCAAACCAGGCTTTCAAAAAATGCTAGGAAAGATATCAAGCTTGAAGAACAAGCAATATCCAGGAGGACAGAAGGGAAGTATAATACCACTACAACTTACAAGATAAATAATGCATTTATGAAAACCTCTAAACAGAAAAAAGTCAGGAATCAAAAAGAATTTTTTCATTATAACCCTAAATGTCAATGGAATTAACTCACCAATCAAAAGACAAAGATTACAAACATGGATTAGAAATAAAAACCCATCCATCTGCAGCCTTCAGGAAACACATCTCACCACAAAAGATAGGCACATTCTAAAAGTAAAAGGCTGGTCAAAAATTCTGCAAGATAATGGAACCAGGAAACAAGCAGGGGTAGCAATTATGTTATCTGGCAAAGTGGACTTCAAACCAAAGAAAGTCATAAGAGAGATAGAAGGATACTACATTTTAGAACAGGAACAATTCACCAGGAAGATGTCACAATTCTGAACATATGTGCACCTAATATGGGCTCCTCCACATTCATTTAAAAAAAGTTACCATGTCTAAAAGAAGAAATGAATCCCAAAATGATAGTACTTGTGGATTTCAATACCCCACTCTCAACATGGGATAGATCAATATGCCAAAAATTCAACAGAGACACATTGGAACTAAATCAAACCCTTACTGAAATGGACCTTACAGATCTCTATCGAACTTTCCATCCAAGCACAAAGGAATACACATTCTTCTCAGTAGCCCATGGAACTTTCTCTAAAATAGACCACATGTTGGGACACAAAATGAAACTTCACATATATAGAAAAGTTGGAATTATAGCCTATACCCAAATAGATCATCAGAGTCCAAAGCTTGACATCCACATTACAACAAATAGCAGAAATTACACCAACTCTTGGAAATTAAACACTATGATCCTGAATCAGAAATGGGTTCAGAAATAAATCAAAAAGGAAATTTGAGATTTCCTAGAAGGAAATGATAATGAACATACAACACATGAAAATCTCTGGGACACAATGAATGCTCTCCTGAGAGATAATGCCTATATCAAAAAAAGGAAATATCACAAGTATATAAAATAACAACTAAGCTTAAAGCTTTAGAGACACAAGAACAATCCAATCCTAAAGCAGTAGAAGACAGGAGATTACCAAAATCAGGGAAGAAATATCCTAAATTGAGATAAGGAAAATGATACAAAAAATCAACTAGATGAAAAGCAGTTCTTTTGAAAAAATCAAGAAGATTGATACATAACTAATTAAATTAACAAAAATCAAGAGAGAGGAAACTCAAATTAACAAAATTACAAATGAAAATGAAGTTATCACAACTGATACCCAAGAAATTCAGAGAATTACAAGGTCATATTTCAAAAACTTAACAATGAAATTTGATAACCTGAAAGAAATGGATGAATTTCTGAATAAAACACAACTTGCCTAAATTGAATCAGGAAGTTTTGAATTATTTAAATAATCCTATAACAAATGAGGAAATTGATGAAGTAATCTCAAATCTTCCCACCAAAACAAAGTCCTGGAACTAATGGATTCAGCACAGAATTGATCATAGTTAGGGACAGGTGTCAACTTGACAATTGAACTTTTGAGTCCTGGGCACATTTGTGAAGAATTAATGTTTGAGTTAGTCCAGAGTAAACCTGCAGAAGATTGTCTGGCTGATGGGGAAAGCCCAAGTGAGTGGTATTAGGCTTTGTAATAAAATACAGAGAGCTGGTAGAGAGAATTGGCATCCTTGTGTATACTTGCTGGTCTGAAAAGTAAGGATCGTTCCTCTCTCAGCCAGTATATAGCGATGGTGTGGCCACTTCCCTCGGTTTGGTGTTGATGCATGCTCTCCCATCAAGCTGGACTACAGACTAAAACCAGACTATCAGTAAGAAAATAAACCACTTGTTCTCTTAAGCCATTTGATGGTCATTTATCAGCAACCATGCAACATGCATTCTACCAGACCTTTAGAGAACAACTAACACCACTACTCCTTAAACTCCACAATACAAACAACACCAAATGCTGGAGAGGATGTGAAGAGAAAGGAATTCTCATACATTGCTTGTGGAAATGAAGGCTTATACATCCACTCTGCAGATCAGTATGGTCATTTCTAAAAGTTAAGGACTGAAATGCCATATGACCCAGCTATAACACTTCTGGGAATAATCCCCCCCCAAATTCAGTAATTCACTAAAGCAACAGGAACAAAACCATAATCATTGCAGCACTATTTACAACAGCAAAGTTATGGAATCAACACAAATGCCCAACAGTTGATGAATGGATAACGAAAATGTGGTACATTTATGTAATGGAATACTACTCAGCCATCAAAAAAAGATGACTTAACGAAATTTGGTGGGTAATGGATGGAATTAGAGAAGATTATAATGAATGAAGAGTCCCAGACAAAGAAAGTTAGTCATATTTACTCCCTAATAAGTGGACCTAGTTCCAATATTACTTAATGACATATTCAAAGGAGATGACCTTTGATATCAGTTGTGATGCAGCGAAGGTCAATGCAAGAACAGTAAATCTGACAACAACAAACCATAATTCAGAACACCAAAAACCATACATTATTCACGTGGAACCAGACCAGCCAAATCTCTTCCCACCCTAATTGTCAGAGAACCTAGCAGAAGAGGGAGTGGCAAGATTGTAAGAACCTAAAAATGGGGAGGACCAATGATATACATGATACTCCACACAAGTTAGGGCTTCAACAGCCAGGATATAGCCACAATGTGATTGGACTTTGCCTGACCTGCACAATGGCTGGCATGTCAAGACCCCCCAAAGTCTAGCATGAATCACAGGAAAGAAGTCTTCAGGTAGTAGGATCCTTAGAGACAAGAGGTAACACAATCATAATAGAATTCCCATGCTAGTGAGCTACCAAAGAAGGGCTCCAAGTTATGCCACATTGCCCTGAAACCTCACTAGTGTAAAGGACTGACAGGGAGATTCAGTGCCCACATAAAGGGATGTTCTGTGGGATGGGAGGGAGGAAATGGTAGGCACCAGGAGAGGAGGTGGGAGACAAGGAGTGAGAGGGAGAGAAGGAGTAGGATAGAGTCTAAGAGGGGGTAATGGAGGAGTGTATGGGAAAGTTAGAAGAGGAGGTACCTAACTGAGCTTGGTTGATTAGGCAAAAATAAAATGTATAATAAAAATTACACTCTATGATTTTGACAATCAGAAAGAAATGGATAAATTTCTTTATATGCATAAACTCATCTAAATTGAATCTGGATGAACTGAATTATTTAAACAGTTCTATTACAAGTGATGAAAGAAGTAATTACAAATCACCCCACAAAATAAGTCCAGGACTAGATGTATTCAATGAAGTGTTCTACCAAATTTTTGAACAACAACTAACCCCACTACTCTTTAAACTATTTCATAAAATCACAAAGGAAGAAAATCTTCTAAATTCTTTCCATGAAGTTAATATCACACTAACTCCCAAACCACATAAAAATACACTAAAAAAGGTAACTATAGGTAAATCTCATTGATTAACACACACGCAAAGATCCTCAGCAAAATTTTACCAAACCAAATTAAAAAATATGCCAAATAATCAACATCTATTACCAAGTAGGATTTATTCCAGGCACACGAGATTGTTTCATTATATGCTAATAAATAAATATAATACATCATATACAAAAAACAAGGAACAAAATCACATCATTTCTTTCCAAAAATGCAGAAAAGCTATCTATATTTTATGATCACTTTTTGATCACTTTATGATCAAAGTTCTGGAAACAATTGATAATGGAAGTAACATATATCAATATAATAAAGGCTATATACAATAAGCCTTTAGCAAAGTCCATCATAAATGGTGAAATTCTTGAAGCATTCCCTTCCCAGATCAGGAACTAAGCAAGGTTGCCTACTCCCACTACTTTTATTTAATGTCATGCTGGAAGTCTTACCTACAACTATCACAACTATCAGACAAGAAAAAAATAGAAGGGATATAAATAGGAAATGAAGAAGTGATGTTATTTCTATTTGCAGGTGACATGATCCTTTATGTGAGAAATCCAAATAACTCCACCAGCAAACTCTGGGAACTAATACATAAGTTTAGCAGAGTGCCAGGGTACAAAGTCAATGTTCAAAAATCAGTGCGTTTCCAATGTAGAACTTCTGAGACTCTATATCAACCACCTAAAACTAGGCCAGTCTAATCTCTCCCCATCCTGAAGCTCAGGGAAATTTGAGGAAGAGGGGGCGGTAAGATTGTAAGAGCACAAGAATGGGAGGAGTAATGATATGCAAGATACTCCACGCAAGTTAGGGCCAAAGCAATCATAATTGGACTTTGCATGCCCCACGCAATGTCCAACACACTATTGACCCCAAAAGTCTAGCATTTGCTAAAGGCACCAAGATTCTTGGAGGCAAGCGATTGACAGCCACAGTAGTGTTCCTATGCTTAAGGGGAACACAGGAAAGGGTTCAAGGAAATGCCACTGGGTCCTTGTATGTCATTGGAGAGGAGGGCCCAGAGGAGAGTCTGGCATGCACATTAAAGGATTCCCCAGGAATTGGGGGGGAGGCACTGGGGGATATGGAGGGAGAGGTGAGGGGAGGGGGGTTGGGGGGAAGGAGGAGGGAGGGAGGGAACCGGTGTACCTACTAAGTTTGTATGAGCAGAAATAATAATAAAAAATGCTAAAAAAATAATCAGTGAGTTTCTTATACACCAAGGATGAAAAAAAGTGAGAAAGTCCTAAAAGAAACAATTCCATTTACCATAGCCCATAAAAAATGAAATACTCTGCTATAAATCTAAACAAAGAAGTGAGAGACCCATACAACAAAAACTTTAAAAACCCTAAAGAAATAAACTTCAGAAGACACCAGAAGGTGGAAAGAACTCCTATGCTCCTAGATCAGTGAAGTAATATCATAAAAATTGCCATCCTGGGCTGGAGAGATGGATCAGGGGTTAAGATTCTGCCTTGCAAGCAGAAGGTCCTGAGTTCAGATCCCAGGTCTCATGTAAAAACTCCAGGCAGAAACTGCAGTAGCCTATACTTCCTGGTGGGCAGAGCCTGGGAAATCCCAGAGTGAAGCAAGAAGGAGATAAAGGCAATCCAAGATGATTCCCTAAGTTACCCTTGGTCCTTCACAGGGAAATACAGTGCCCTTTAATACACATACACACACACACACACACACACACACACACACACACGTGGTACTACCAATTCAGGGAAGCCTTAGCCTGGCTCCCAGCTACGGACAAGCCTGGGCATGTACAGGTATGTCCCAACAGAGGACTGTGCAGGCAGAGGGATGAACAACTAATGGGAAGCAGCTGTCTAACCTGCACCTGCAATAGACACCTAGTAAACAGTTAAATGACTGGTGGCTCCCCCACTCCCTAAGGAGGGATGGCAACACCTGATTGGACCCTGACTTTATATAAGCCCAAAATGCCCTTAATGACTTTGATCAGTGGCATCTCATCCATTGCTGCTTCTCACCTGATTCCTGGTGTCTGGTGGCGACCCCGTGGCAGGCTTGCTCATTTGCCTCGAGGCCTTCTCCCCTCCCCCCATGGCTGGCCTGGCAGGGGATACAGCAACAATTGGCACTCCAATGTGGTGCCGCCTTTGGTGTAAATGAGACACCCACTCCAGTAAAGTTCGGTGAGCGGCTCTCTGGTTTTGCGTTCCTGTGCTTATGGCACCTGAAGGTGAGCAGGTGGCACCCTCTTCTTCCCCTTTCCCTGTTTGTCCTTAGGAACATGGACAATTGCTTGCTTGATTTACTGATGATCAAGGAGCCCCACTTTAGGTTAGGAAAACAATCACTCACTTGATTTGCCGATAATCAAGGAGCCCCAATCACTCGTTTGATTTCCCCATGATCAAACCCCTCTGAAACAAGGCTTTCCTTGGGTGAGTTCACATGAGAAATTGGTCCCCTCAGAACTCAGAGCCCAGGCTCATTACATTGAATAGGTCTGACCCAGAGGCATCATATGCATATACAGCCCAGGGCAGTATCGATCTCTGGAAGTCCCCCACCAAGCATAAGATATTTGGGTCTGATACATTCCTTGTCTCATCTGTGCTTCTTTTGGTCTCACCTCCGTTCTTTAGAAAAATGGGCAAACTCCCCTCACACTGTAAGGAGCCCCAGATACATGTCTTTGAAAGACCCCCGTCTTTCAGTCAGGAACGAGGCCACCGAGAGAAAGACCAAGACCCTTCTCGCTGCAATAGCATGAGGTTTTATTTAACGACACGCTGGGCGGCTCCAGCAACCTTTCACGCAGGAAAGACTGAAGCGGCCCCGAGCAGCTCGGGCAAGGGGTTTTTAAGGGGTCTTGGGGTAGGGGGGGTTGCTTAACTGAGGAATTTTCTATGACCTTTACAGTCATTGGTCGGCAAGAGCTCGGGTGGAGTTGGCTCTTGGTGATCGTTCCAGTCCACCTGCTTAACCGCAGGCTGTTCATTCTGGGTGACCTTCATTGATGGAATTCCCCTTTGTGCAAACTTGCTTTTCCAGAACTGAAGGGCCGGAGGTCTTAAGGGGTGGGGAAATACCTGTAAAAGGCTCAAGGCTGTACATAGTTTTAAGCAATGACTAATAATGGATGCTTGGATGGCTATAAACAATGGATGCCTGAATGACTACAAGCAAGGGCTATACTGTGGGCCTGAACCAGCCTGCTTTGTGAATTTTAGGGCAAGGGTCTCAGGGTCCAACAGTCTTAAAATCTCTCCTAGAGACTAGAGGCCTGGAGGTTAAGTCTGCTGGCTGAGAGGAATTCTGGAATGAGGCTGCGGTTTTAGCACCTTGGATCCCCCAGAGAAAATGTGGGAACTGGACCTATGGATGAGGATGCTTTTCCTTGCTAGATGTTTTTCATAATTAAGCTAAGCTGCCGGACTTAATTAATGTGAGGTCTTGTTTTAAATAAGGTTTTCCTAAATATTAATGTGCCTTTGATAAAGCTTTCAAGGGTAATTTTAAGATAGTTGCTGGTGAATTGTACAGTTGCCGGTAAAATGTTGATGTGTTTGTATGTTTGTATGTTCTGTGTTTACATGTGTGTCTGTGTCTGTGGCCACTTCAATTTTTTTTTTCATTTCTGTTGCGCGCTGAAAAATTCTGGCATGCCATTTTTAAATACATGTATGCATACTTAAAAATAAGAACAAATAATTTTGGTAACATCTAAGGCCTTAACTAGTTATGTTTATATCAATTGCAATTGTTTTTCTGATAAATTGTAAGTCTTTTTTTCATGAAAAATTTTCTCTCTTGATTTTGAGCTTTAATGGGACTATCAGTGAAAATGCCATTATGTTCTTAAAGGTTTTTCCATGTGTTCCCAAAATAACAAAGCCACTATGATATTGCTTGATCGAACTTGCTCATTCCTCTGACTTCTTTTATAGAATTTTATCCCATCAAATCTAGCATCCAGAAAAATATAATTTCATCTAAAAAGTTCATCAGAATTTATTCCTTCTCCTGGTATGTATGAGCTCCCTTTCTTGGGGACAAATCTGCTTTCTAATTACATGCTCCCATGTATATGCCTGCTAAGGTAGAACAGGACTTCAAGCCTGCACTTTAGTCAGACCCCCCATTCCTTTGAAACAAAGAAGGATAATCTTTTCATGAGATTCTAAGTGCATTTGGGTCAACTCAAGTTTATAATTCCTTTTTCCTTACAAGATTTTGGCCTAAGTTACTCTAGGAGTTTCTCTAAGGATCCATCTGCCTAAGGGGATATATAAATTAGTAGCAGGCATGTCCAAGCTGACACACCTGAAATTCCCTTCCCAGTAGGGAAAGAAAAAGAAAATGCTTTAAATGTGTCCTGAGCACTGCTCTTCCTGGCCCCTAAGAGGGAATTCCAGGATGGCCATATGCCTCTTGACTGCCAATATTAAGGACACCTGGAATGTTTCAAACTATCCTTTGACAAATCAAAATTAATGGGACTAAAGTTCAAATTATTACTGCTGTGTCCTTAGGTAAACAATTATGGCACAGGATACCTGCCTTCTTTTCACTCATAAATTTGGTAATTGGGTTATCTTTTGGAGTTGCCCTTTTAATGCTAATTGTCCTATTTGGATGCAAATGGAAAGCAGTAAGGACTCAGCCTTTACAACACAAGCCTACTTTATGTAGGTCCTCAGGGCATCCATTCAGGCTCTGGGCATCCCAAAGGCCAACAAAGGCCAATTGGAAGCCTGGCTATCCTCCACTGAAGCTATGCCTTACTAATTTACAATTGTTAGGTTTTGATTTATGAAATTCCTTTTCCCACAAGAGAAATGAATGCTGGCTTTATCTTTAGATCTGAGGAATGGTCCTAAGGAAGACTAGTTCAGATTGTTCTGTACAAAAAATCAGACAGTTCACATGGTTTTGGACAGGTTTTAGAATGAGATCTTGGAGATTTATAATAGCCAGAGAAGAAAGGTCTCCAACATATAGATTACGTACAGCTCTTGGCTTTTATACCTTGCAAGCACGTGTTCTTTACTAACTCTTGCTTATACTCACAGGAAGACTGCTAAGTCTCTAAGGTCTTTGAAGATGTTTGACATCCTTGAAGGTCATCTCCCACTGCAGGAAAGATCCTGCAGGAACACTCTTGCTGAGGAACTGACTTGAATCCTCCCAGAGATAAGATAGTCAACTTCCCTACTTAGGGATTATGCAGCTCTCTGTATTCAACAACTTGATCTCTAGCTTCCACCTGGATCTAAGGGCAACTGGGTTGGGCCCAATGGGAGTTAACCAAAGAGAAAAAAGCCAGTTTCCCTGGGCTTGCTTAGGTGTACAGATATTCCTTGCCCTGGCAGCCATCTTTGGCATCCTAGCCCCTGATGGCCCTCTAGTGCTATGAGTCCATTTTTAGTTCCATGCCTGTTTCTTATGGACTCCACAAGTTTTTTCTAGTTGCCCGCTTCTCATAAGTTAGTTAATAATTTTTTGAGGTAGTTCAAAAATTCTTAAAAGACAAATTTTTGAAGATAACCTACAGATATTGAGGACTTTCTTACAACAATTAGAAGGTTAAAAACAATGGACTAGTGAAGGCTCTACTCAGTATTGGTAACTGCGGAGGTTTTATTTTTTAAAGATTGTTTATCTAAACAGACATACAAGTATTCTCCTATGACCATGTGCTGCATGCTTATTCCATATTTAATAATGTTCTGGTTTCTACAAAATTTAGAAAGCTTTTATTTACTTGTGTTATACTTACACTATACATTTGGCTCTAAAAGATTGTAAAGTACTAAAATTAACTGAAATTTTTATAAATCATTTAGTATTTTCATTTCAAAATGAGATTTAAGGCTGTTTATCTTAAATCAAAAGTTTTCTTATATGTTTATAAGTTTCATGTCTTTTAAAGATACAAAACTTTTGTTTGCTTAATGCTAAAGTAGTTAAGTAAATTAAGAGTTATGATATCTTAGATTTCAAAGTATACATTTATAAATGATTATACATATGTATATTGTCCAAAAAGTCTTACAAGTAGTTGATACTTAAAAAAAAAACTTAGTCTTAATTTCTGTTATGGAGGAAGAAAACTGCTTTTCAATTGTTTGTAGTGAATAAATTTGTGTTTTTAAGAAAAAACAAATGTGATTAACTGTAGATTGAGCCCTGTTGTGCACTGCTTAATTATATTGGGGTAAAAATCTACCATAGATTTTAGTTAACACTGATACAATACTAATTGATATATCATGATACAATTTATTTCTTGCAAGTTTTAAATATGTACAATTTTTGTTTTTTGGGTTTATTCTATGATTTATAAATAGATTTTTATAGAATTGTTATTACCAAGTATAAAATAGTGTAATAGAGATTGTACAGACCTTAAAAATTAGTCTATTATAGCTAGTAGTGTAATTAAAGAATAATTTAAGACACTACAATGGGGACAAATGAAATGGGAAAAGCTTTGACTGAGTTGTTATCATTAATGAGTATTTCTAGTTCTTTTCCAAAGAGAAAAAGTGTGGTCTCTGTCATCTTTAACATTTTTATTTACTAGTTTTTGCTCATGTGGCTTTAATGTTTTCAAGTCACTCCAAGCTTAAATCAAGTTACAATATTGTTTCACAGAAATGTCATACATTTATCCTCCTGGGCGTGATGTACTGAAAAGTTAGTTTTTGTCCTTTTTCATGTCCAAGGCTCATGAACAACTTTCTCAGTACATCAAGGGGTCTTGGTCTCAGGCCTTCCTTAATTACTCATTGACTTTGAGTTAACAGATAGAACATATTAACATGATGCATGTGGTTACCCTGCTTATAGATAGTGGGTTTGCAACCAGAATCTGGACAACTTTAAAAGGCTGTTTGATCCCGCTTGGATTATAATTTACACTATCTTAGGAGGAATTGTTCTTTTATTAATTATATTGCTTAAATGCTTCCTTCAGCACATCTCTCAGCAATGGTCCATCAAGACCATGCTACAGGTACTTATGGCCCTTGAACATCCAAGCCATGGCCCTCCTAGAGACATGGTTCGAATTTGGATTGGAGAGATTCCTGAGGCCTTAGTCTAATCTACTATCCACATATACTGACATGCCTTCCAGATCTCTTCTGGACAGCCTCTCTGCCTGACCCACCTACAGCCTCTCAGCCTATCCCTGCAATGAAGAAATCCTGTTTTTCTCTGCCACCTTGAGTTCCCCTTTGGGACCATGATTCCTTCACTGCGATGGTCTCATGACTGGTTAGTCAATGATGGGGAAGTCTCCACACGAGGGTGGTGACCAACCTAAGACAGGCACAGTCAGCTATATTCCATGCAGCTGAAGAGGCTCCGGGTCACCCCAGCTATCATGGTCCCAACTGAAAAAATTTATAAATAAATAAAAAGGTGAAATGTGGCACTACCAATTCACACACACACACATGTGGTACTACCAATTCAGGGAAGCCCTAGCCTGGCTCCCAGCTACAGACAAGCCTGGGCATGTACAGACATGTCCCAACAGAGGATTGTGCAGGCAGAAGGATGAACAACAAATGGGAAGTGGCCCAATAACCTGCACCTGCAATGGACACCTAGTAAACAGTTACATGACTGGTGGCTCTCCCACCGGAGGAGGGATGGCAACACCTGATTGGACCCTGACTTTACATAAGCCCAAAATGCCCTTAATGACTTTGAATCAACGGCATCTTGCCCACTGCTGCTTCTCACCTGATTCCCAGGGTGTGGTGGCGACCCTGTTGCCGGCTCGCTCATTTGCCTCAAGGCCCTATCCCCTCCCCCCATGGCTGGCCCGACAGGGGATACAGCAACACACACACACACACACACACACACACAAAATAACTAAATAAAATATTTTTTAAAAAATTTCCATCCTATCAAGAGCAATACAGATACAATGTTATACCAATCAAAATTCCAAGCAATTCTTCAGAGAAACTGACAAAGCAATCTCAAAATTCATATGGAAGCTAAAAAGGCCCAGGATTCCAAATCAGCCCTGAGTCATAAAAGCTATGTTGGAGGAATCATCATACCAGACTTAATCCACAATATAAATCCATGGCAATAAAGACAGTATGGGTCTAACTCCAAAACAGACACATAGATCAATGGATAAGTGTCCAGTATCTATAAATAAGCTCTTACACATACAGCTATCGGATTTTCAACATAGGGGCTCAGAAAACTCAATGGCAAAGGAACAGTATCGTCAACAAATGGTGCTGGTAAAACTGGATATACACATATAGAAGATTGAAACTAGACCCATTCTTGTCACCATGCAAAAAAATCAACTCCAAATGGATCAAAACTTAACATTGGACTAGAGACTATAAAAATCCTATAAGAAAGACTAAGTAATTTCCTTCAAACTTATTGGTGTAGGCCAACACTTTCTGAACTGGAACTCAATAGTTCAGAAAATAAAACAAATGCTCAACAAATGGGATTTTAGGCAATTAAAGAGCTTTTGTCCAGCTAAAGATATTGTGAACTAAACAAAAAGACAACCCACAAAATGGGAGAAAAATCTTTACTAACCACACATCCGATCAATTACTAATATCTAGCATATACATGAATTCAAAAAATTAAACAACAAAGAGTTATACAACCCAATAAGAAAATGGGCCACAGAACTTAAAAAGAATTTTTTTTCCAGGAAGAAATTGAAATGCCCAAAAACATACCTTTAAAAACGTTCCACCTCCCTAGCCATCATAGAAATGCAAATCAAAACTACCCTGAGATATCATCTTACATCAGTCAAAATAGCAAAACTCCAGTAGTCATGCACCAAAACATACTGGAGAGGATGTTAGGGAGAAGAGATCCATCTTGCATTGCTGGTGGAAATGCAGACTCTTGAACCACTATGGCAGTCAGTATGTTGGTTCCTAAAAAGTCAAAAATTAAAATGCATATGAACCTGCTATACCACTGCTGGGAATATTCCCAAAAATGCTTAATTATATTATAGAGACACCTGTACATGCATGTTCACAATAGCAAAGTCATGAAATCAACCTACATGTCTGATCGTTGACAAATGGATAATGAAAATGTAGCACATATATATGATGGCAAATTCCATAGCCATCAAAAATTAATTAATGTAATATGGTAATAAATGGATGGAACTAGAAGACATTATACTGAGCAAAGTATCCCAAGCTCAGAAAATCAGATGTTGCAAGTTCTTCTGTTATAAGTTTTACCGAATTCTAAGCCCTAATAATGACACATTCACAGGAAAATCTTCTTTATTGCCCTTTACAACTATGAAGGATTTGAAATAAGAACGTAAGGCAAAAAAGACCCAAAGAGAATGAAGACAAAGGAACAAAGTTCAATAGAGAAATAAGGTCACAGTCAAGAAAGACCCTTAATTAGTGAGATATTTGATCCAGTCTATGGACAGTCTCCTTCCTATCTCTGGTGCTTAGAGTGGTTTGAAGCACTGGACAGGTGTTCACCATCCTGGGGAGCAGGGTTAATGATTATTAGATAGCCAGATGACATCCTGGAGGTTGACCGCACCCACTATTGTGCCCTTTTCCTGTTCCTCCCTGTCCTTCAAGCCTCATCTTAGGTAAACACCTCTCTGCCTCTCTTTTAACAGTTTCTGTATTGTTGGATAGGAAAGGCTGTCAACACCACAGCCTTATTCAGTGCAAGAAGAGCAAAATGGACAACAAACAACCTAAATACAGAACAGTGGCAACCCTACAATGTTCACGTGGAACCAGGCCAGCCAAATCTCTCCCCATGTAGAGGATCAGAGAACTTTGCAGAGGAGGTAGTAAGACTATAAGAGCCTAAAGATGGAGAGTTCCATTTCTGGACAGATCACTCCACTCAAGATAGGTCAGCCACAACCAGGAACTCAGGGCAATGGGAATTGAACTTGTCAGATCTGCACATGGACATGTGGACATGTCAGTATGCCCCCCATGGACTTGTCTGGATCTCAGGAGAAATAGTTTCAGGAAGTAGGATCCTTAGGGGTAAGGGGTCAGATAGAGGTAGGGGAGTACTTATATTTGTGGGCCACACTACGTAAGATCTGGATCTGCCACAGAGGCCTGAAACCCCATGAAAACAGATGATATAAAGGTAATTCCAGTATCCATAGAGCCAAATAACAGGGGAATAGGAGGGAATAGAATGGACCCATATAGGGAGGGAAAGAAGCAAGAAAAGTAAGGGGGAATGAAGGAGGCAAGAAGCATGTATGAAAAGTGTAAATTTAATAAATTTATTTAAAAAATAAAATTGTGTAGATTATGGCTAGCATTCTAAGTCTAAATACTCCATATTTGGGTTAATTGTGGGATTTTTTCCCTCACTAAACACATGCAAAGAGACATGAAGGCAGTAGAAAAGGAACAGATGTATGAAGTGGAGAGTGTGGAAGGGGAAGGGGAAAGGAAAGGGGGAAGAGGAACATAAACAGAAACTCATTTTGTTTGTATATAAAAAATTCTTAATGATTTGTTCACCAATTCATCTCCGTCTCTCTGGTCCTCATTACTCTCTGGTTGTGTGGACCACAGGGCTCCCTTCAGGATGCAAGTACTACTAGAGGACCAGGCCTCTGTTGAAGTATAATTTGGCCATAAGATTGTAACACACAAGTGAGGACATTCCCCTTCTAGCAACTGGCCCTATGATTTCAACTTAATGTAGTTATTTCTCCTGACATCCTTACTGATTCATGGGGGAATACTGATATGTCAGACATTGTGTAGCACTGATTGGGATAGATCTTATTGCAGTGAGCTCCTAGATGCTGAAGTCCTGTTGTGACTGGAGTGAACTGGCTCTCAGTGCACCTCCTTACATTTAGGCTTTTGCAATCTTAACTCTCTTTCTGCACGGTTTCCTGAGCTGTTCGATTGGGAGAGATTTGGATGGCCTGATTACAACTGAACATTTTATGATCATTGATACTCTGCATTCTGGTTAGCTGTAGTATTCTACTTCATTAATCTTCCATTGCAATAGGCTGCATCTTTGTTGAATGTTGAGATCTTTTCTTACCGAAAGATATAATGAGAGATGTTTTGATGGTGATTTACTTTCAGGTATTAATGGTTAATACTATGACATCTGTTCCTTTCTGGTGTTTTCCAGGAATATTCCCCAAGAGTGGTATAGCTGGGTCGTGTGGCATTTCAATCTTTAAGTTATTACAAACCTACATACTGATCTCAATAGGTGTTTTATAAGATTGCATTCCCACCAGCAATGTATCAGGGTTCCATTCTCCTGGCATTCTTGCCAGCATTTTTTTTTTTTTTTTTACTTCAGAACTTAGCAATTTTGGCTGAAGTGGTATCTCATGGTGACTTAATATGCATTTCCCTAATGGCTAAATAAATGGAATATCTTTTAAGATATTTGGTAGACATTTTGATTTTATCTTGTAAAAAAATTCATTTTAGTTCTAAGGACCATTTTTAATTGAGTTGCTTTCTTTATACCAATTTCAGACCAGATTCTACAAAGCTCATAGAAGAAAGACTAGAAAGTAAATTTGACGTGATTAGCCTATGCCAGGATTTTCTTTTTTTTTTTTTTATTTATTTCTGCTCATACAAACTTAATAGGTACACCGGTCCCCTCCCTCCCTCCACCCCTACCTGGACCCCTTGCTTCCTCCCCCCTTTTCCCCTTCCTTTCCTGACCTCCCTCCCTATCTCCCAGTGCCTCCTCCCCCAATCCATGGAGCATCCATTAATGTGTGTGTCAAACTTTCCTCTGGGTCCTCATCTCTGATGAGGTGTAAGGACTCAGTGGCATTTCCTAGAACTCTTTCTTGTGTTCTACTTAAGTATAGAGACACTATACTTAATATGTAGCTTCCAAGGATCCTAGTGCCTTTAGCCCATGCTAGACTTTGAGGAGTCAATAATATGTTGGTCATTGCGCAGGTCATGCAAAGTCTTATGATTGCTTCGGCCCTAACTTGTGTGGAGTATCTTGCATAGCCTTATTCCTCGCATCCTTGTGCTCTTACAATCTTACTGCCCCCTCTTCTGCAAATCTCCCTGAGCATCTCTGATGTTCTAAGTTTTATTGCTCCTGCAATGCCCTTAGCTCCATCCTGATGGGTATTTGATGTCACCCCCTGGCCAGAGATAAAAAAGCTGTTAAATTAGAGTCTTACTACAAGAGTATATTCAAAGGTAGATGAATAAAAGTAGGAGACCGTGGTGAGGGGTGGGGGTCAGTCTCCCATTTGCAAAATGGTTACTTTGTATCTGCCAGACTATATGCCCTCCCCTTCTGGTGAGATCATACCCCATCAGTTGCAAATGTTGAGGAAGGAAAGTCTTTGAACTTAACCAGATGTCTCATTACTTAGTTGCAGTCCTTGATGGTGGCCTATTTTCTCTGCTATAACATGATCCCTTCCTTCCTTGTTTCTGGTAGGCCCTTCTTCCCCTTCCTTCCTGTTTATTATCTTTGCAATTACTGTAGGTATTACAGAGATTTATTTTTGAATGTGTCTCTAAGTGGGTTTGGTACTAGAATTTACGTATTAGGGAGTACATATGGCGCTAAATTTTTGTATCTGGAATAGTTCACTCAACATGATTGTTTCTAATTCCATCCATTTCCCGGCAAATTTCATTAGTTCATCATTTTGATGGCTGAGTAGTATTCCATTGTATTATGTACCACATTTTCCTTATCCACTCGTCAACTGTTGGACATTTGGGTTGATTCCATGACCTCGCTATTGTAAACAGTACTGCTATGAACATGGTCATGCTTGGGCTATCAAGGTGAATTTTTGCTGTATGGGGGGTTATTGTCAAAAGTGGAATAGCAGAGTCATATGGCATTTCAATCTTTAAATTCTTTAAGAATCGCCAGACGGCTCACCAGAGTGGTTGTATGAGCCTGCATTCCCACAAGCAATATAGGAGAATTCCCCTCACTCCACATCTTCTCCAGCATTTGGTGTTGTTTGCACTTTGGATTTTTGCCATCCTAACTGGAGTGAGATGATATCTCAGGGAGGTTTTGATTTGCATTTCCCTGATGGCTAAGGATGTGGAGCATTTTTTAACATATTTGTTAGACATTTTAATTTCATCTCTTGTAAAGTTTCTTTTAAGTTCCAAGGCCCATTATTTAATTGGGCCATTTGTTTCCTTGGTGTTTAGTTTTCTAAGTTCTTTGTGCACTCTGGATAATAGAGCTCTATCAGATATGTGGTTAGTGAAGATTTTCTCCCATTCTTTGTGCTGAAGTTACAATCTCTTTATCTGAATAGAAGCTCTTTAATTTCACAAGATCCCATCTGTTGAGTGTAGGTTGTAGTGACTGTGCTATTGGATGTCCGTTTTGGATTTTGGACTGGTTTATATGGTGAATTATTTTTATTGATTTTCATATGTTGAAACAACCTTGTGTGCCTGGGATGACTCCTACTAGATCCCTGTGAATGATCTTTTTGATATGTTCTCGAATCCGATTTGCTAAGACTTTGTTGACAATCTTTGCATCTGTGTTCATCAGAGAGATTGGCCTATAATTTTTTTTTAAGTGTAATTTTATTGGGTTTGGAATTAAGATGATATTAATTTCATAGAAGAAATTTGGTAGTGTTCCTTCCTTTGCTATTTGATGGAACATCTTAAGGAGTATTGGTGTTATTAGCTCCTTGAATATGTAGTACAACTCTGTGCTGAACCCATCTGGTCCAGGACATTTTTTGGTGGCAAGAATTGAGATTACTTCCTTGATTTCCTCATATTTTATTGGACTATTTAAATAATTTGCAACTTCCTGATTCAATTTAGGTAAGTTGTTTTTACTTAGGAATTCATCCATTTCTTTTGTATTGTCAAATTTCACAGAGTATAATTTTTTGAAATATGATGTTATAATTATCTGGATTTCTTAGGTATTAGTAGTGATAACTCGATTTTCATTTCTAATTTTGTTAAAATGGGTTTTCTCTCTCTTGGTTTTCATTAATTTAGCTAGGGGTATATCAATCTTTTTGATTTTTTTTTAAAAAAAAACAGCTTTTTGACTGGTGGTTTTTCTGTATCGTTTTCCTAATTTTGATTTTGGATTTTTATCCCCTTATTTTGCTCATCTCTCTTCTACTGTTTTTGAGAACGGATTGCTCTAGTGTCTCTAAAGCTTTACACTACATTGTTAAGTTATTTATTCCTGATGTTTCCTTTTTTTATGTAGGCATTAAGTGCTATGAACTTGGGGCTGGAGAGGTGGCTCAGGGTTTAAGCCTCTACCTTGCAGGCAGAAGACACTGAGTTCGGATCCTAGACCCCATGTATAGACACTAGGCAGAAGCAGGAGCAGCCTGCTTATCTGGTCCTGGTAGGGCAGAGCCTGTGAATTCTGGGGCAGAGTAAACAAAGGAGGAGGTGGAGGCGGTCCATGGTGGTTCTTGAATTCCCCTGTGGTTCTACACACACAAAACACACACACATGCATACACATGCACACACACACACACAATTGAACAAATAAAATAAATAAATAAATAATTTTAAAAAAGAGCTATGAACTTACTTCTTAGGACAGCTTTCATTGTGTCCCAGAGATTTTGGTAAGTTGTATTTTCATTATCGTTCACTTTCAGGAAATCTTGAATTTCCTTTGCAATTTCTTCCTGAATCCAATTCTCATTCCGCATCATAGCGTTTGGTTTCCAGGAGTTAGTGTATTTTCTGTTGTTTGTTGTGTTGTGGATGTCCAGTTTTAGACCATGGTGGTCTGACAGGGTACAGGCTAGAATTTCAACTTTTCTGTATATGTGGAGATTAGTTTTGTGGCCCAATATGTGACCTATTTTGGAGAAAGTTCCGTGTGCTGCTGAGAAAAATGTGTATTCTTTGGTGGGTGGATGAAAAGTTCAATAGAGATCTGTAAGGTCCATTTCTTTAAGGGCTTGATTAAGTTTCAAAGTGTCTCTGTTAAGTTTTTGGCCTGTTGATCTATCCCATGTTGAGAGGGCGGTGTTGAAATCCCCAAGAATTATCATTTTGGGGTTGATTTCTCACTTTAGATGTTATAGTGTTTGCTTAATGAATGTGGGGAGGGCAAATTGGATACATATATGTTCAGTATTGTGAAGTCTTCATGGTGAATTATACCTGTGACTAGAATGTAATATCCACCTTTGTCTCATGATTTTTTTTGGTTTCAAGTCCCATTTGTCCAATAGCATAATGGCTACCCCTGCCTGTTTCCTGGTTCCATTAACTTGCATAATTTTGGACCAGCCTTTTATTTTTAGGATGTGCCTATCTTTTGTGGTGAGATGAGTTTCCTGCAGGCAGCAGATTGATGGGTTGTGATTTTTCATCCAAGTTTGTAATCTGTGTCTTTTGATTGGTGAGTTAATTCCTTTAGCATTTAATGTTATAATGTAGAAAATGTTTTTAATTCCAGACATTTTTCATGTTTAGTGGCTTTTGTAAGTGTATTGTTTCGCTTTTAGGTTTTGGTGGTATTATGCATCCCTTTTCTCCTCCTGGATATATTTGGTTTTTTCTTCAACCTTAAGTATCATTTCTAGCATTTTTTGAAGGTTTGGCTTGGTGGAAATGTATCCCTTCAAGTTGTCTTTGTGCTGGAAAATTTTTCTTTCTCTCTGGATAATGACGGATAGTTTTGCGGGGTATATCAGCCTGGGTTGACATTTTTGCTCATTCAATTCTTGTAGTATGTCTTTCCAAGCTATTCTTGTTTTTATTGTTTCCATTGAGAAGTCATTTGTTATTTTAATAGGTTTACCTTTAAAAGTGACTTGTTTTTTTCCCTTGAAGCTCTCAGCACCATATCTTTGTCTTGAATGCGGATTTTTTTAACTATCATTTGCCATGGCAAGTTTCTCTTTTGGTCATATCTGTTTGGGGTGTGTAATGCCTCTTGTATATGAATGGTCCTGTCTTTTTTTAGATGAGGAATGTTTCTTTGATGATAGTTTGAAATATTTCCTGAGGTGTAGTATTTCGGGATTCTTGCTCTTGTATTCCATAAATACGCATGTTAGGCTTCTTCAGGGTGTCCCATAACTCTTGAATATTTCTCTCAAGTATCTTTTTGTCTTTAACAACCTCTTCCATTGAGCTGGTTAATACTCCCACTTTGTCTTCAAGGTCTGAAATTCTATTTTCTGTTTCATTCTTCTGATAAGACTCTCTGTTGAGTTCTGTGTTGAAGATAACTTCTTTTTAGTTCAGTTTTAAACTCTGCTTGAATCTGTTTTTACCACTCTATGCCTATGTTGGTTTCTTGACCTGTTTTTATCAACTCCTCAAGTGTCTGTTGTGTTTCTCTTCAAAGTGGTTGATGCGGTTATTTAAGTCCTCCTGTATTTCCTCTTTCATAGTATTGATCATGGTAATGATCATGTTTTGAAAGTCATTATCTTGGGTCAGACTTTCTTGGCTATTTTCTATGTATTTGTTCTGGTTGGATTCTATCATTATGGAGTTAATTCCTTCAGTGGGAGATTTGTTTTCTTGGGTTTTGTTTCTCATGGATTTGCACTTTGACTTTGGGCATTGTCCTTTTATCTCTTAAGACCTTCTTTCAATTTCTGTGTGTTTTTTGACTGAACTGAATTACTTGGCCTGGAGCAGTGTCTGCCCTGACTGGCTGGTGGGAGGAGCTGGGACTAGTGGGTTACCTGGGGCTTGGGGGTGAGCTGTGGTACATTGTGTCCTTGTTGCACGGTGTGCATCCCAGGTGCGTGTGGAAAGGGGTGAGGTGCTGGTGGCGGGCACAATTAACTTGGGGAGCTGGGGAGTGGCCCAGGGTTTCTCCCCGGCCTGGAGCAGTGCCTGCTCAGACTGGCTGTTGGGAGGATCTGGTACTAGTGGGTTACCTGGGGCTTGGGTGTGAGCAAGGGGTACTTACCTAGGGCACAGTGTGTCCTGGGGGACTGCATCTGGGGCAGGTGGAGAAAGGCATGCCAGCATTTTCTTACAGGGCCCTTAATGTAGGGGAATTAAGAGCAACACTCAGCAAATGAGATTTCATGAAATTAAAAAGTTTCTGGTTGTCGAATGATATTGTTAATTGAGAAAAAAATGCAACCCATGGAATGGATGAGAATCTTTGCTAACCACATATTTGGTAGAGTACTAATATCCAGAGTACACCAAAAAAAAGTGAATTAATATCCAGAGTATACCAAAAGAGGAAAAAATTGTGTAAAGCTTATTGGCAAACATATTGGTGTGTAATCTCTTCAGAGGCATAAATAAATATAAAGTACTAAGAACCATAACCATATTCTCTTTTTCTTTCATGTGTGTGTATATGGTTGCATGCATGTGTAGCACACATGTGGGGGAGACATGTACATGAATAGGTTTGAGTGTATGTGTGTTTGTGGATGTACAATGTTGATACTGGAAATCATTCACAATGGCTCTCCATGTTGTTGTTGTGAGCCTGTGTCTCTAATTAAACCCAGAGCATGCCATTAAGGATAGGCTGGAGTGTTAGATGGTGCTGGTAAACCAAGGCTCCAACATCCAGGACTAGAATTATGGGCAGATTTCCAAACACACACAATGTTTTTAAATTGGATCTGTGGATATGGTCTCTTTGCTTGCCAGACAAATACTTTATGCACTGAATCATCTCCCTAGCCCAAGTAGAAGCACATTCCTTTTGAAGTTAATGATGAAAGAGAAGAAAGGGAAAATAAGGCAACAATGATGATAGTGATGTTAGTAAAATATAAATAATATTCTTGACTGTGATAATTAACCTATGTAATCAAGTTGATTTTGAATCAACTGTTTAGACAAGCCTACAATCACTACTAAAAATTTTGTTAATTATATTAACCCGCAAGGGAAGACCCACTAAAAATATGGGTGAAACCTTTCAGTGATGCACCAAATATATAAATGTATTAGAGAATAGCTTTTACTATTTTGTTGGCTATGGAAACTGAACCCAGGGCCTCACACATTAGATAAGCCTACCACTGAGCTATATCTCCATTCCTGGTACTAATGTTTTCAAATTTTTCTAGAAAATATATTGGAAAAAATAAACAGGAAGAAAGTAAAAGCTAACTGATATCCTGACACTTCTCTGTTCTGATCTTGCACATGAAAGCATGCTGAATCTTCCTGGGAAAGCATCATTTTCATGCTTAGGACTGTAAAACTAGACAAATACCTATGACTATGGAGGTTGTAGGCCCTGAAGGGAACCTAATACTATTGTTGTACAAATAGGGATGTTGTCAAATTGCCTTCAGAAAATTTGATGTTTATATCCACGGAATAGCACTTTCTTCTGGTAATGAGGAGACTTGTAAGTGGTCTAAATGCTGAGAATGAATTACTGGTGCTCCACCCTAAAAGGGATATTTATATAATGTTTTCTTCAAGGCACAAAAAACATCCCAGAAAAGAGGGTGAAGTGGAGTGAAATATTGTCTTTTGGACTTGGCATTTCTCTTGGCTCACAGAATCTACAGCAGCTGTGGTTACCTGCACAAGATATCATCAATGAACATTCTAATATGGATGGGAGAAGGACACATGAGACCTCACTCACAGCTTAGGATTTAGTGGTAGTTGATGTCTATTGGGGGAGGGAGAATAATTTTATTTTAGGACTGTGGCCACTGGTAGATTTCCCATGATCTGGCAGTATGAACTATCCTCATACATGGAAACAGAACTAACAGATTTCATTAAGCTATTAAAAAGAAAAGGGGGTACATAAAAGTGAGAGAGAAATATATTGGGGGTTAGATAAAGTCTTTGAAAATGTGGTGGTAAATATGATAAGGCTACTTCATGTACATATATGAGATTTTCAAAAAATAAATAAAAATCTTGCTAAAATATTTTTGGATGTTATAAATTATGGAATTAAGTAAATAATATAATTAACCAGTCACAGCTGATGGTGAGTGAAAAAAATCTTTCTATAAGAGATCAAAATATGTTCCAGGGATAAAGTCTTCACATTGATAAATAGCAAATTTGGAATTGGTGTTAAGTGACTAATAACCTAGGAGAGACAGCATTATGATGTCATAATTCCTCTTATGGACAGGAATATGTGCTTTTAGACCCACACCAAGAAATCTTTACTTTTTGTGTGCTTACCTTTATATCTCACTTTCTATCATGTCCATTTGGTCATTCATCTCACACTTACTTATATTTTACCCTTTGATACTATCATTTTGATACAATGAATTTATGTGCTTCTACCCATAACTAGCCATTCCATGCCTACTTCTGTCACACTATATGTTCCTAATTAATCTCTACTTTATAGGCCTATGAAATTATTTATATTTTAATGTTTTTATTCCTTGACACATTCATGCATAAATACAGTGGATTTATATTTTCATCCCTTACTACCTAGTTCATGAAAATTGTGATTTTTATTTATCACACGAACTGTGGTAATAACATGACTCTTTATGGCTTGTATTAAAGTTTCAATAATAACACAGAGCCAAGTTCTGTATTTGAAACCTAGAATTTAGAGAAACATAGATTTATAGAAAGATGAATCACATTAATTTTAGTATAGCATTGTCCTCAAGTATGTACTGTTTAGAAATGATTGAAGATGATACACATATTTGATAAAAATAAGATTAACATAGCTAAAATCTTAAGAGTAGATATCATATAAAAAACAGATTCAGTACCTTAATTTTAGAGAGTTAGGACAGGTGAAAACTTTTAAATAATGCCAGCAAGATTGTTCAAATGGTAGTTTCTGCTTCTGCAAACATACTAATCTGAGTTTAATCCCATAAATGTAGAAGGAAAGAAATGACTTCTGAAAATTTTGTCCTCTGACATCACAGACACCATCACATGTATACACATTTACACTCTCTGGCATACAAAAAATAAATACATCTGTATTCTGTCTATAAAATAAGACTAAATATCTACAACAAAGGAAACAAGAGAAAGCACACAAACATGAAAAATAAACAATGTATTTGTTTTGTGGGTGTGCATGCATGTGTGTGTGTGTGTGTGTGTGTGTGTGTGTGTGTGTGTGTGTATTTGTGTATCCAAGAGCACTGTATCTACCTGTGGAGGATCAAGGGTAACTTTGGGAATCATCCTGGATCTTTCAATTTCATATTGTGTTATTCAGGGGTTATCCACACTCCACCTGCCAGGGATAGAAGTGAAGGCCACACCTGCTTTTACATGGGATCTGGGATCTGAACTCAGGCCCTTCTGCTTCAAAGCATAGGCTGAAACTCTGAATCATCTCTTCAGCTACAGAAATTGAACTTTGAATGAGGAATGGGTAAAGGAGTAAATTAAAAAAGAAAATTAAAAATTTCCTGTGCTTAATAAAATTGAAGACATACATACCATGGAACATAATGAAAGCTGTTCTAGAAGGAAAGTTTATAGTGTTAAATGCCTATATTGGAAAAATACATGTCACAAATAAATGACTTAATGTTATACCTAAAGGCTTTGGAAAAACAAAGGTAAACCAATGCCAAAAGCAGTACACAGAAACGAATATACCAAATCTGGGCAGAAATTAATGAATTGGAGCTGAAAAACACAGTACAAAAAATCAATAAAACAAAAAAAAACTTTGGAAAAAATTAGTAATAAACTCTCATACAAATTAACCAAAACAAAGAGAAAAGGCTCAATTTAATAAAATTAAAAAAGAAATAGGAAAAATAACAACATATTGCAAAGAAATTTAGATCATGACATACTTCAAAAATTATACTTCACTACCCTGAAAAATAAAGAAATGAATTTCTAAACACATGCCATAAGTAAGTTGAAACAAGATGAAATAACCAGTTCAGACAGGTGATGAAATTGAAAATGTAATTACAAATCACCCAGCTAACAAAGTAAAAAATTGAAGGGAGTTAGCATAGAAATCTGCTAGATGGTAATGAGTAAAAACAAATGCCAATCCAGGTTGATAAACCCATCAAAATTATGAGTCATAATTGAAGGCAAAAGAAAAAAATTCCATCATAAGGACAAGATGATGACCTACATTATCAACAAACCGGGCCTACAAAAGATGCTATAAATGATACTCAAATTTAAAGAAAAGAACAAACATACTAAAGAGCACAGAAGGGAAAAACAATACCAATAAAACTACTAAACAATGAAATACATATACAAAAACAACAAAACCCAGAAGATGACAGGAATCAACAAATGTTTCTCAATTGTAACCCTAAACATCAATGGAATTAATTCTCCAATCCATAGGATATAAACATGGATTAAAAATTGTAGTTCATCAATCTACTACTTTCAGGAAAACACCTCACCATGAAATATAGGAACATTCTCAGAGTGAAAGGTAGGTCAGAGGTACTCCAAGTTAACAGGAAAAGGAAAAAAAATGGGATTAGCATTCTAGTTTCTGACTAAATAGATTTCAAATCAAAAGAAACCTTAAGAGACATGGGAGGATACTACATATTAGTCAAAAGAATAATTAATCACAAAGACTTCAAATAACTGAACATATATGCACCTAATTATATAAACGCACTTAAATTCATTAAACAAACAATACAACATCTAAAACAACAAGTCAACCACAAAATAATGATATTAGGGGATTTCAACATGCCACTCAAACCATTGGATAAGCCAAAAATTGAACAGAGACACACTGGTGCTGAAACAACTGACCACCTTTTATTGAACATTGCATCCTAATACCAAAGAATACACATTCTTTTCAGCAGTCAGAAAAAATTTTCTCCAAAATAGACTACATATTGGCCACAAAGCAAGAATGCACATATGCAAGATAGTTGAAATTATAGTCTGTACCATATCAGACCATGGCCGAATAAAACTAGACATCTACCACAAGGAAAATGACAACAAATACACTAATTCTTGCAAATTAAGTACCATGATATTGAACAAGGAAGGGGTTCAAATAGAAATCAAAAAGGAAATTCAAAATTTCCTAGAAGTGAATGATAACTAAAACACAACATATCAAAATCTTTGGGATATGATGAAAGCTGTTCTAGGAGGAAATTGCATCTTACAATGAATATCTCAAAAAATGGCCTCCTGCTCCACAGGTAAGGCATCTAGACCATCTTTTGGCCCCAGGTCACCCGCTCATCCCACCAGTCAGCCTGAGCGGCAACTAATCTGCTTTGACACTGGGGAAGGCCCTTAGGACACGCCCAGGTTTGAGATGATCTGTGAGACAACTAGATGCTAGGCCCTTTTTTCCTGGGACATGGACCAGGGCAGAGCCCCTGCTCTTCAGAATTCAACAGAGTCCAAATAAAACCCAAGCAAAGCTCTAGGACACAAACACCATACATCTGAAGTCCACTGAAATCATCCTATCACATGGGAGAGATTCTTCACATCCAGCTCAAAGATAAGTAAATGCTTTTTACCATCTTGTTCCTTTCAATTATTAGTCACTGTAGTTTGACTTTTCCATATAGCCTCCCAAAAATGCACACAACCTCAGGGACTATAACATTCACATATCACCAAAGCACTAAACTGAAAAAGTGAACTTCCATACTAATCTTCACTCCTTGTCTCCTAAATCTGACTTAATTGATGTACTAACAGTCTAATAGCCTCATCTAGGAAATAACACCACTACCAGACAAGCATACCCAGCTCCAAGGCAAATGCTAGTAATAACTGCTCAAGTGTAGTAATACCAACTAATTCAGTTCAGTCAAAAACACACAGAAATTGAAAGAAGGTCTTAAGAGATAAAATAACAATGCCCAGGTCACAGGGCAAATTCATGAGAAACAAAAACCAAGACAACAAGTCTCCCACCGAAAAATTAACCCTATAACAATAGATTCTAATCAGAACAAACTCACAGAAAATAGCTAAGAAAGCTATACCCAAGACAATGATTTTCAAAGTCTGATCTTTACCATGATCAATACTATGAAAGATGAAATCCAGGAGGAGCTAAATAACCACATCAACCACTTTGAGCAGGAACACAACAGGCACTTAGAAGAGATGAGAAAAAACAGTGGAATAAACAAAAACATGCATAGAGCAGTTAAAACAATCTCAATCAGAGTTTAAAATTGAACTAAAAGACAAGTTATCTTCAACCCAAAACTCAACAGAGAGTCTTATCAGCAGAAACAATGAAGCAGAAAATAGAATTTCAGATCTTGAAAACAAAGTGGAAGAAATAACCAGCTCAATGGAAGAGGTTATTAAAGCCAAAAAGATACATGAGAGGAATATTCAAGAGTTATGGGACACTTTGAAGAAGCCTAACATGCGCCTTCATAGAATACCAGAACAAGAATTCCAAAATACCACACTTGAGGAAATTTTTCAAATTATCATAAAGGAAAACTTTCCTCATCTAAAGAAAGAGAGGCCCATCCAAATACAAGAGGCATTCCACACCCCAAACAGATATGACCAAAATAGAAACTCACCAAATAATAGTCAAATAGTCAAAATAATAGTCAAAACATACAATAGTTCACATACAAGACAAAGAAAAGATGCTGACAGCCTCAAGGGAAAAAAAAGTCACTTTTGAAGGTAATCTTATTAAAATAACAAATGATTTTTCAATGGAAACAGTAAAAGCAGGAAGAGCTTGGAGAGATGTACTACAAGTTTTGAATAAGCAAAAATGTCAACCCAGGCTGATATACCCAGCAAAACTAAAAGTCATGATCAAGGGTGAAAGAAAAATTTTCCATCACAAAGAAAACTTGAAGGCTTACATGTCTACCAAACCAGGCCTTCAAAAAATGCTAGAAAAGATACTCAAACTTGAAGAAAGAACAAGCATATCCAGGGGGACAGAAGGGAAGCATAAGACCACCAAAACCTAAAAGCCACATAATACACTTTGAAAGCCACTAAACACAAAATGTCAGGAATTAAAAGTAATTTCTCCATTATAACACTAAATGTTAGTGGAACTAACTCACCAATCAAAACACAGATTACAAACTTAATTTAGGAATCACAAGCCATGCATCTGCTTCCTTCAGGAAACACATCTCACCGCAAAAGTTAGGCACATTCTAAAAGTAAAAGGCTGGTCAAAATTCTGCAAGCTAATAGAACCAGGAAACAGGCAGGGGTAGCTATTATGTTATCTGACACAGTGGACTTCAAACCAAAAAAAATCATAAGAGACACAGGATACTACATGTTAGTCACAGGTATAATTCACAAGGAAGACTTCACAATACTGAACATCCATGCACCTAATATGGGCTCCTCCACATTCATTAAGTAAAACCCACAGCATTCTAAATTAAGAAATCACCCCAAAACAATAATTCTTGGGGATTTCAATGCTGCCCTCTCAATGTAGGATAGATCAACAGGCCAAAAACTTAACAGAGACACATTGAAACTCACTGAAATTGACCTTACAAATCTGTATCAAACTTTCCGTCCACACACCAAAGAATACACATTTTTCTCAGCAGCACATGTAACTTTCTCCAAAATAGACCACATATTTGGCCACAAAATGAATATCCACATATACAGGAAAGTTTAAATTCTAGCCTGTATCCTATCAGACCACCGGGGTCTAAAGCTTGACAAAACAAAGAACAGAAAATACACTAACTCCTGGAAACTAAACACTGTGATGATGAATGAGAATTGGGTTGAGGAAGAAATCATAAGGGAAATTCAAGATTTCCTTGAAAAGAACAATAATGAAAATACAACACATAAAAATCTCTGGGACACAATGAAAGCCATCCTAAGAGGTAAGTTTATAGCTCTTAATGCCTATATCAAAAAAATAGAAATATCCCAAATAAATAACTTAACAATGCAGCTTAAAGCTTTAGAGGCACAAGAACAATCCAATCCCAAAAGCAGAAGAAGAGAGGAAATTAGCAAAATCAGGGGAGAAATATCCAAAATTGAGACAAGGAAAATTATACAGAGAATCAACTAGTCAAAAAGCTGGTACTTTGAAGAAAATCAATAAGATTGGATTGCCTCTAGCTAAATTAACCAAAAACAAGAGAGAGAAAACCCAGATTAACAAAATTTAGAATAAAAATGGAGTTATCACTACTGTTACCCAAGAAATTCAGATAATTATAAGGTCATATTTCAAAAACTTATACTCCATGAAATTTGATAGCACAAAAGAAATGGATGAATTCCTAACAGCACAACTTACCTAAATTGAGTAAGAAAGTTTTGAATTATTTAAATAGTCCTATAGCATATGAGGAAATCAATGAATTATTCTCGAATCTTCCCACCAAAAAATTGTCCTGGACCAGGTGGTTTCAGCACAGAGTTCTACCAGACATTTAAGGAGCTAATAACACCAATACTCATTAAATTATCCCATCAAATTGTGAAGGAAGGAACACTGCCAAATTCTTTCTATGAAGCTAATATCATATTAATCCCAAAACCTAATACAGACAAACTTAAAAAAGTAAGCTATAGGACAATATCTTTGATGAACACAGATACAAAGATTCTCAACAAAGTCTTAGCAAATTAGATTTAAAAACATATCAAAAAGATCATTCAGTGTGACCAAGTAGGCTTTATCTCAGGCACACAAGTTTGGTGCAACATACGGCAAATCAATAAATGTAATTCACCATATAAACCAGTCCAAAGTCCAAGACCACATGATACTCTTCATAGATGCAGAAAAAGCATTTGACAAGATCCAACAACTTTTTATGATCAAAACCCTGCAGACAGTTGGAATGGAAGGAATTTACATCAAAATAATTAAAGTTTGTAGAACTAGCCAACAGAAAGGATAATATTAAATGCCGACAAATTATAAGCATTGCTGCTTTGATCAGGAATTAGACAAGGCTGTCCACTCTCAACCCTTCTATTCAATATTGTATTAGATGTCTTAGCTAGAGGCATAAGACAAGAGAGGCAGATAAAGGGATTCATATCAGAAAGGAAAAAGTCGAGATATCTCTATTTGCAGATGACTTGATCACATACCTGTTGACCCCAAAAACTTCACCAGGAATCTCGTGGAACTAATAGGTGAGTTCAGCAGAGTGGCAGGTTACAAAATAAATGTGTAAAATCAGTCCCCTTCTTATACACCAAAGATGAAAAAAGTGAAACAGTGCCAAGAAAAACAAACTCATTTACTATTTCCCTAAAATAATGAAATATCTTGGTATAAATCTAGCCAAAGAAGTGAGAGAGCATTATAATGAGGACTTTAAAACCCTAAAGAAAGAAATTACAGAAGACATCAGAAGTGAAAAGAACTCCCGTGTTCCTGGATCAGCAGAATCAAAATAAAAAAAAAAAATGACAATCCTTCCAAAATCAATACACATATTCAACACTATACCACTCAAAATCCAAAAGCAATTCTTTAAAGAAATTGACCAAATCAACAGACCAAATTCACATGGAAGCATAAAAGGATAGGATAGCAAAAATAATACTGATTAATATAAATAGTGCTGGAGGTATCACCTAACCAAACCTTAATCTATACTACAAATCCATAGTAATAAAAATAGCCTGGTACTGGGTCTAAAATAGATATATGGATCAATGGATAAAGGTTGAAGAACCAGATATAAGCCCATAAAATTACAGGCATTTGATCTTTGACGAAGGGGCCAAAAAAATTCACTGGAAAAAGAACAGCATCTTTAAAATATGGTGCTGTCAAAACTAGATATCCATATGTAGAAAATTAAAAATGTACCTGTACTTGTCACCATGCATGAAAATTAATTTCAAATGCATCAAGGATCTTAACCTTAGGTCAGAGATTATAAAAACCATAATTGAATGGGTAGGGAACTTCCTTGAGGTGATTGGGCTAGGCCAACCTTTCCTAAACTGAAATCCAATAAAACACACACAAGAACAACACTCAACAAATTGCATCTCATGAAATTAAAGAGCTTATGTTCAGATAAAGAGATTGTAAACCAAGCAAAAAGGCAACTCACAGAATGGGAGAAAAATTTTAAACACATGTCAGATTGAGCTCTATTTTCCAGAGTGCACAAAGAACTTAAAAAACTAAACACCAAGGAAATAAATTGCCCAAGTAAAAAAATGGGCCTTGGAACTCAAAAGAAACTTTTCCCAAGAGAAAATTGAAATGTCTAACCAACAACTTATAAAAATGCTCCACATTCTTAGCCATCAGGGAAATGCAAATCAAAACTTCCCTGAGATATCATGTCACCCCAATCAGGATGGCAAAAACCCACAATACAAACAACACCAAATGCTAGAGAGGATGTGGATAAAGGGGAACTTTCATACATTGCTGGTGGGACTGCAAGCTTATGCAATCACTCTGGTGATCAGTATGGTTATTTCTAAAAAAATTGAAGATTGAAATGCCCTATGACCCTGCTATAACACTTCTGGGAATAATCTCCCATAGTGTGGAAATTCACAACATTGACATGAGCACAACCATGTTCATTGTAGCACTGTTTCCAGTTGACAAATGGATAAGGACAATATGGCACATTTATACAATGCAATACTACTCAGCCATCAAGAAAAATGAATTATGGAAATTTACAAGGAAATATATGGAATTAGAAAAAATTTATATTGAGTGAATATCCCAGATACAGATATACACAGTATATACTCCCTAATGGATGGATCCTAGTTCCAAACCCACTTAATGACATATTCAAAGGTAAATCTCTGCAATACCTACTGTGATCACAAAGGATTATAAAAAGAAGGTAAGGGGAAGGAGGCCCCCCAAAAAAGATACAGGTAGTCATTCTTCATTAGAGAAAATATGTAACCATCAATTATTGCATGTAAGTAACGAGACATCTGGTCAAGCTCATTCTCTCTTTCTTTCCTGGTCACTTTCTACTGAAGAAGTTTGATGTCACAAATGGGGGAGGTTGGGGAGTGGCAGATATATGGTAACCATCCTGCAATTGGGAACCCACCTGTTGTGTTCTACTCATATTTTTCCATCTACCTTTGAGTCTCCACTTATATTAAGTTCTTCATTTAAACAGTCTTTTATTTTGGTTAGGAGGTGACCTTCAATACCAATCAGGATGCAACCATCCTCTAGTGTAGGAAAAGTAAAACTGAAAACAACAAACTGCAATTCAAGACTTAAGACCCTACATTAATCACGTGGAACCAGACCAGCCAAATCTCTCCCCATCCTAAAGCTCAGGGAACCTCGCAGAAAAGTGGGCAGCAAGATTATAAGAGCAAAAAGATGGGGAGGGGGCTGGAGAGGTGGCTCAGGGGTTAAACCTCCGCCTTGCAGGCGGAAGGTCCTGAGTTCGCATCCCAGATCCCACGTATAGATGCCAGGCAGAAGCGGGGGCGGCCTGCACTTCTGGTCCTGGTAGGGCGGAGCCTGTGAATCCCGGGGCAGAAGGAGGTGGAGGCGTCCATGGTGGTTCGCGAATTCATCCGTGGTTCTACACACACACACACAGACACACACACACACATACACACGCACGCACACATACACACGCACATGTGCACAGTTGAATAAATAATAATAAAAAAAAAAAAAAAAAAAAAAAAGATGGGGAGGATCAACGATATGCTAGATACTCCACATAAGTTAGGGATGCAGCAGCCACAACTGGACTTTTCCTGACCTGCAAAATAGCTGACATATCAACAACCCACCAAAAGTCTAGCATGGATCACAGGGGACAAGGCTTCAGGCAGTAGGATCCTTAGAGGCAAGGGATTAGTAGTCATAATAGAGTTTCCATACTAATGGAGAGCCCAAAAAGGTCTCTGGACCATGCCACTAAGTCCTTCCCCCTCATTACCTTGGAGGACTCAGAGGGAGGTTTGGCATTCACACAAAAGGATGCTCCAGGGGATGGGAGGGTGGTAGGGGGAGACACTGGGAGAGGGGAAGGAAGGGAGGTGAAAGTAAAGGGGAATGAGTGGGAAGTACAAGGGGGACCTGGGCAGGGAATTAGGGAGGGAGTGGACAGGGGTATCAATTGAGCTTGCATGATTAGGAAAAAATGAAATGTGGGAGAAAAAAAATGGGCCTCAGAACTCAAAAGAACTTCCTGGGATGAAATTGAAATGCTTAACAAATATCTTTAAAAATACTCCACATCCCTAGCCAACAGAGAAATGCAAATCAAAACTACCCCCAGATATCACCTCATCCTGACTAGGATGGCAATAATCCACATTACAAACAACACCAAATGCTGGAGATGCTCTAGAGAGAAGGGAACTCTCATGTATTGCTGATGGGGATGCAGGCTTATACAAGCACTCCAGTGATCAGTATGGTGATTTCTAAAAAAAATTAAAGATTGGAATGCCATAATGGCAGTAATCCCTCATAATTCAGAAATTCACTATAGTGACATGAGCACAACAATGTTAATTGTAGCACTATTTCCAATAGCAAAGTCATGGAATCCATCCAAATGCCCAACAGTTGACTAATGGATAATTAAAATGTGGTACATTTATACAATGGAATAATACTCGGAAGTAGATGTAATTAAAAATTTATATTGAGTGAAGTATCCTAGACACAGAAAGTTAGACACCATATGTGCTCCCTAATAAGTGGATCCTATTTCCAAACCCACTTAATGATACATTCAAAGGTAAATGTCTGTAATACTTACTGTAATCCTAAAGGCCACAGTCACGTAATGCATGTAAGTAAGGAGACATCTGGTGCAGCTCATTCTCACTTCCCTTCCTGGTCACTTGGGACTGAACTGGTTAGATCTCACCAATCAGGGAGGGTATAGAGAGTAGCAGATAGATGGTAACCATACCGAAAATGAACACTGAACCCCCACACATACAATGCTGTGTCCAGCTCCTATTCTTTCCATCTATCTATGAGTCTATTCTTATATTAAGATCTTCATTTAAGCAGTCTTTAATTTTGGTTAGGAGATGACCTTTACTACCAATCAGGATGCACCGAAAGGTCATGCAGGAAAAGCAAAACTGAAAACAACAACAAACCATAATTCAGAACACCAAAGACCTTACATTATTCACCTGGAACCAGACCAGCCATCTCTCCCCATCCTAAAGCTCAGGGAACCTTGCAGAAGAGAGGGCAGTAAGAATGTAAGAGCCTAAAGATGGGAAGGACCAGCGATATGCCAGATACTCCACACAAGTTAGGGGTCCAGCAGTCAGAATTGGACTTTTCCTGACCTGCACAATGGCTGACCTGTCAACGATCCTCCAAATTCTAGCATGGATCACAGGAGAGAAAGCTCCAGGTAGTAGGATCCTTAGAAGCAAGGGATTAAACTCTTTCAATAGAGTTTCCACACTAATGGGGAGCCCAAGAAGGGGCTCCACACTATGCCACTGAGTAATGAACCCTTACTAGGGTGAACGACTCAGAAGGAGGTTTGGCATTCACAGAAAAGTATGTTCCAAGAGATGGGAGAGAGGAAGGTGGATATCCTGGGAGAGGGGGAGGGAGGGAAGTGGTAAAAGAAGGGGGGAAGGGGAAGAGTGCAAGGAGGAATGACTGGGGAGGGGAGGAGGGAAGGAGAGGACGGGATTACCTATTGAGCTTGTATGATTAGGAAAAAGGTAGTATGTATGAGAAAAAAAACAATAAAAAATTAACCACAAATGGATCAAAGAACTCAATGTTAATCCTGGAACTCTTAACCTTCTGGAAGACAGAATAGGGAGCACACTTTAATTCACAATCTTATGTATAGACTTTCTGAATAGGACCCCATTTGCAAAGGAAATAAGGCCAACAATCAACAAGCAAGACCTTATGAAATTTAAGAAGCTTCTTTACTGCAGAAATAATTAATCAAGTAAAAAGGCAACTCACAGAACAGGAGATAATCTTTATGATCTGAGTATCTGTCAAGGGATTAGTCTCCAGAATGTACAAAGAACTATTAAATATCATGAATCAAACAACAGAGTTAAAAATAGACCTGAAGTTAAAAGGAGATTTTCCACACGAAGAAATTGAAATGCCAAAAAATTAGCCTAAAAGATCTTAACTTCCCTGGTCATCAGGGAAATGGAAATTACAACTACAAGGAGACATAATTTATCCCAACCAGAATGACTAAGATTGAGAATGCAAACAACAATGAATGCTGGCAAGGATGTAGAGAAAAGGAACACTTTTGTTGTTAGGAGTGTAAACTCGCATGGACACTTTGGAAAGAAGTGTGGAGTTTCCTTAGAAAGTTAAAAATAGAACTACTACATGACACAACTATAACACTTCTAGAATTATTTTCAAAGGACTTATTATACAGGCACTAATGCATTCATATTCATTGCAGCTCTATTTAAAATAGCAAGGAGATGAAATTAGCCTACATGACCCATTAACAGAGGAACTGGGCAATGAAAATATGGTATATATATACACAATGGAATGGTATATATACACAATGGAATACTGTATCAGCCATCAAGATAAATAAAGATAAATATATAAATAAATTTTGGATAGTAAGATAAAACGCAAAGGTTGTATAACCTATATTTTGCTTGGTTGAACTAATTTTTAAAGTGTAGCTAGAAAAGTTTCAAGGTTTGATTCTTAGCATACAGCAGTTTGATTTACTGATATTCTTGTTGTTAGTAGAAAAACAAATGGGATCTTTTGAAATTAAAAAGCTTCTGTTCAGTCACAGAGATTGTAAAGTGAGCAAAAAGACAACCCACAGAATGGGAGAAAATCTTTGGTAACAACATATCTAATACAGTACAGATATCCACAGAGCACAAAGGACTTAAAAATATTAAACACCAAGGAGATAAATAGCCCAATTAGATAATGGGCCATGGAACATAAAAGAAAAATTTTCAGGGAGGAAATTGAAATAACTAAAAAATATTTAAAAATATTCCATATCCCTAGTTATCTGGGAAATGCAAATCAAAACTACCCTGATATATCATCTCATCCCCATAAGGTTGGAGAAAATCCACAATACAAACAACAAATGCTGGAGAGGATGTAGGGAGAAGAGAATTCTCACACATTGTTGGTGGGATGGCAGGCTTGTACATCCACCCTGGAGATCAGTATGGTCGTTTCTAAGAATGTTAAGGATTGAAATTCCATATGACCCTTCTATACTACTACTGAGAATCATCTACCAAAATGCAGTAATTCAGTAGTGTGATACGAGGACAACCATGTTCATCAAAGCTCTATTTACAATAGCAAAGTTATGGAATCAATCCAAATGCCCCAAATGGCTAATGAAAATGTGGCAATTTATGCAATAGAATACTATTCAGCCATAAAAAATTAATTAGTGAAATTTTCTGGTAAATGGATGGAATTAGAAGAAATTGTATTGAGTGAAATTTATCCCGAGAATAGAAAATTAGATGCCCCCATGTTCTCCCTTAAAAGTTAATCCTAGTTCCAAACCCACTTAATCACTCTAAGGTAAATATCAGTAATGCCCACTATAACCACAAAGGATTAAAACTAGGAGGGAAGGGGAAAGAAGACTTCAAAAGAAAAGGAGACTAAAGAACACTTCAATGGAGAAATTAGGCCACAGTCATGAACTGCATGTAAGTAGGGAGACACCATAAAGCTCACTCTCACTTCCCTACCTGTTTATTTGGGACTGGACAGGTCTGATCTCCCCAGTCAGGGAGGGAATAAGGACTGGGAAAGGATAACCAACTGGCAAATGGGAGACTGACACTACTGGCTATTGAGCCCCACTCCTATTCTTCCATCTACCTTTAAGCCTCTTCTTATATTAAGACCTTCCTTCAAACAGTCTCTTATATTTGGTTGGAGATGACCTCGACACCCAATCAGGATGTAGCCAAGAGTAGTGAAAGAACAGTAATACTGAAAACAACTAACCATAATTAAGAACACAAAGGACTCTACAAGGTTCAGCCAGAATCAGACCATCCAAATCTCTCCCCATCCTAAAGCTCAGGGAACGTTGCAGAAGAGGAGGCAGCAAGATTGTAAGAGCCTAAAGACAGGGAGGATCACTGATAGGCAAGATGCTCCACTCAAGTCTAGGCTGCAACAGCCAAGATATTGCTACAATGTGATTCGACCTTGCCTGTTCAGCATAATAGTTGACAGATCAACAAGCCCTCAAAGTTTATCACAAAGCTCAGGAAAAATGACTTCAGGCAGTAGGATCCTTAGAGGCAAGGGGTTAAACAGTGTGATAGTTAATCCTGGGTGTCAACTTGACACACTTGGCATTAACTAAGATCAGCAGAGACCACACCAGGCAAGATCGCCTGAGATCACCTGAAGAGATTATCTGGATATTACAAAGATCAGCCGTAGATCCCATCTGAGCCTCCATAGATCCCATTGGAACCTCCCAATAGTGGACCAGATAAAAGGAACCACAGAAGACTGAAAAGAAGAAGAGAGATTCTCCAGTTTTGCAGCTCTAAGCCTCTTGGATGGGTGTGATGTAGCCTGCCTTCAGCTTCGTCCAGCCAGACTTGCCATCTACGCAGTGAAAGACTATCTTCCCTCTGCAACCCTAAGGTGAATAAATACCCCTTTCTCCCTTAAGTTATTTGACTTTGGGAGTTTACTCACAGCAATAGTTAAGAGTAACCATTACAAACAGATATAAAAGAGTTCCCATATTAGTGAGTGGCACAAGAAGGAGCCCCAAGCTATGCCACTGAGTCTTGATCCCTCACCAGTGTAGAGGACTCAGAGAAATTCAGGGTCCATATAACCAGATGTTTTGTAGGACAGTCAGGAAGCACAAAGAGAGGAGGAGAGAGGAAAGAAGGATGAGAGAAAGGGAAGGGAGAAGAGTGGGATGGGGTAACAACAGAGGGGATGGAAAGAGGAAGCTACCTACTGAGATTGTATAACTATGAATATAATTTTTTACATAAAAATGTTTAATTTTTTAACATTTTTTATTATCTCTGCTCATACAAACTTAATAGGTACACTGGTTCCCTTTCTCCCTCCTCCTCCCCGCACCCCTCTGCTCGCCCTCCCCTCACCTCTCCCTCCCCACCCCCCAATGCCTCCCCTCCCCCAATCCCTGGAGAATCCTTTAGTGTACATGCCTGACTGTCCTCTGGGTCCTCCTCTCCGATGACCCAGCGACATTTCTCCAAACCTTTTCCTGTGTTACCCTTAAGCATAGGAACATTATTTTGGTTGTCAATCCCTTGCCTCCAAAGATCTTGGTGCTTTTAGCAAATCCTAGACTTTGTGGGGACAATAGTGTGTTGGACATTGTGCAAGGCATGTAAAGTCCAGTTATGATTGCTTCAGCCCTAACTTGTGTGGAGTATCTCGCATATCATTGCTCCTCCCATCCTTGTGCTTTTAGACTCTTATAGCCCCTTCTTCTGCAAAATTCCCTGAGCTTCAGGATGGGGAGAGATTAGGCTGGCCTAGTTCTAGGTGGTTGATATAGAGTCTCTGAAGTTCTGGATTATGGTTTGTTGATTTTCTTTTGCGGTTTTGCTGCACCTGCAATGCCCTGATGGGTATTGGATGTCACCCCCTGGCCAGAGATAAAAAACTGTTAAACTAGAGTCTTGTTATAAGAGTATATTCAAAGGTAGATGCAATAAAAGTAGGAAACCACAGTGAGGGAGGGGTCAATCACCCATTTGCAAAATGGTTACTTCTTATCTGCCAGACTATATGCCCTTCCCTTCTGGTGAAATCACACCCCCTCAGTTGTAGATGATCAGGAACGAAAAGTCTGTGAACTTAACCAGATGTCTCATTGCTTACTCGCAGTCCTTGATGGAGGCCAATTTTCTCTGCTGTTACATGGTCCCTTCTCTCCTTGTTTCTTGTGTGGCCCTCCTGTTCATACTCCTTGCGATTACTGCATTACAGAGATTTATCGTCGAGTGTCTCTAGGTGGGCTGGGTGGGTTTGATACTAGGAGCCACCTATTAGGGAGTACATACAGCGCTTAATTTTCTGCTTCTGGGATACTTCACTCAATATAATTGTCTCTAATGACATCCACTTCTGACAAATTTCAGGACTTCATAATTTTTTTATGGCTGAATAGTACTCCATTGTATAGTTGTACGACATTTTCCTTATCCACTCGTCAACTGTTGGACATTTGCGTTGATTCCATGACTTTGCTATTATAAACAGTGGTGCTATGAACATGGTCACACTTGTGCATTCGAGATGGACCTCTGCTGCATGGGGGGTTATTCCCAAAAGTGGAATCGCAGGGTCAAATGGCATTTCACTCTAATTTCTTTAAGAATCTCCAGACGGGTCGCCAGAGTGGCTTTACGAGCCTGCATTCCCACCAGCAATGTAGGAGAGTTCCCCTCTCTCTACATCCCCTCCAGCATTTGGTGTTGTTTGTATTGTGGATTTTTGCCATCCTGACAGGGGTGAGATGATATCTCAGGGAAGTTTTGATTTGCATTTCCCTGATGGCTAAGGAAGTGGAGCATTTTTTCAGATATTTGTTAGACATTTTAATTTCATCCCTAGTAAAGTTTCTTTTAAGTTCCAGGGCCCATTTTTTAATTGGGCCATTGTTTTCCTTGAAGTTCAGTTTTCTAAGTTCTTTGTGCACTCTGGATAGTAGAGCTCTATCAGATATGTGGTTAGTGAAGATTTTCTCCCATTCTGTGGGTTGCCTTTGTGCTCCTGTTACAATCTCTTTATCTGAACAGAAGCTCTTTAATTTCACCAGATTCCAATTGTTGAGAGTTGGTAGCTGTGACTATGCCATTGTATGTCTGTTTAGGAAATGTTGGCTTAGCCCAATCAGCTCGAGGGAATTCCCTACCCTTTCAACTATGGTTTTGATAGACTTTGGCCTTAAATCAAGGTCCTTGATCCATTTTGAATTAAGTCTTATACAAGGTGACAAGTACGGGTCCAGTTTTAATCTTCTACATGTGGAGATCCAGTTTTGCCAGCACCATTTGTTGAAGATACTGTTCTTTTTCCATTGGATTCTTTGGGCCCCTTTGTCAAAGATCAAATGGCTGTAGTTGTGTGGGCTTATATCTGGGTCTTCAACCCTTATCCATTGATCTGTGTGTCTATTTTGGAGCCAGTACCAGGCTGTTTTTACAACTATGGATTTGTAGTATAGACTAAGATTTGGTATGGTGATACCTCCAGCAGTGTTTTTGTTACTCAGAATTGTCCTTGCTATCCTGGGTCTTTTGTGCCTTCATATGAATTTTGAGATTGTTTGGTCAACTTCTTTAAAGAATTGCTTTGGGATTTTAATTGGTATAGCATTGAATTTGTATATTGCCTTTGGAAGGATGGTCATTTTTACGATGTTGATTCTACCAATCCAGGAACATGGGAGGTCTTTCCACCTTCTGGTGTCTTCTGCAATTTCTTTCTTTAGGGTTTTAAAGTTTTCATTGTAAAGGTCTTTTACCTCCTTGGTTAGGTTTATACCAAGGTATTTCATTTTATTAGGGGGAGCATCCTGGTGGATTTTTTGGGATCACTCAGGTATAAGATCATGTCATCTGCAAATAGGGATAGCTTGACTTCTTCCCTGCCAATTCTAATCCCTTTTATATCCCTTTCTTGTCTTATGACTTCAGCTAACACTTCAAGTACAATATTGAATAGAAGTGGTGAGAGTGAACACCTTGTCTAGTTCCTGATTGAATTGGGAATGCTTCTAGTTTTTCCCCATTGAGCATAATCCTTGCTGTGGGCTTGTTGTGTACAGCTTTTATTACATTGATAAAGGTTCCTTCCATTCCTACTGTCTCTAGCGTTTTGATCATAAAAGCCTGTTGGATCTTGTCAAAAGCTTTTTCTGCATCTATCAAGAGTATCATGTGGTCTTGGGCTTTGGACTGGTTTATACTATGAATTGCATTTATTGATTTGCGTATGTTGAACCAACCTTGTGTGCCGGGGATAAAGCCTACTTCGTCCCCGTGAATGATCTTTTTGATATGTTTTTGAATCTGATTTGCTAAGACTTTGTTGAGAATCTTTGCATCTGTGTTCAACAGAGAGATTGGCCTGTACTTTTCTTTTTTCAGTGTATCTTTATTAGGTTTTGGGATTAAAACAATATTAGCTTCATAGAAGGAATTTGGTAGTGTTCCTTCCTTTGCTATTTGTTGGAACAGTTTAAGGAGTATTGGTGTTATTAACTCCTTAAATGTCTGGTGGAACTCTATGCTGAATCCATCTGGTCCAGGACATTTTTTGGTGGGAAGATTCGAGATTATGTCCTCAATTTCCTTATATGTTATAGGACTATTTAAATAATTCACAACTTCCTGATTCAATTTATGTAAGTTGTGTTTATTTAGGAATTTATCCATCTCTTTCATGTTGTCAAATTTCACAGAGTATAAGTTTTTGAAATATGATGTTATAATTCTCTGGATTTCTTGGGTATCAGTAGTGATTACTCCATGTTCATTTCTAATTTTATTAATTTGGGTTTTCTCTCTCTTGCTTTTGGTTAATTTAGCTTGGGGTGTTTCAATATTATTGCGTTTTTCAAAGAACCAGCTTTTTGACTGGTTAATTTTCTCTATCATTTTCTTAATCTCGATTTCACTTATTTCTCCCCTTATTTTGCTAATCTTCTCTCTTCTACTGCTTTTCGGATCAGATTGCTCTAGTTTTTCTAAAGATTTAAGCTGCATTGTTAAGTTATTTATTTCTGATGTTTCCATTTTTTTGATGTAGGCATTAAGAACTATGAACTTACCTCTTAGAACAGCTTTCATTGTGTCCCAGAGATTTTGGTAAGTCATATTTTCATTATCGTTAACTTTCAGGAAATCTTGAATTTCCTTTTTAATTTCTTCCTGAGTCCATTTCTCATTCAGCATCATAGTGTTAAGTTTCCAGGAGTTAGTGTATTTTCTGTCTTTTGTTGTTTTGTGAATGTCCAGCTTTAGGCCGTGGTGGTCTGATAGGGCACAGGCTAGAATTTCAACTTTCCTGTATATGTGGAGGTTCGTTTTGTGGCCCAATATGTGATCTATTTTGGAGAAAGTTCCCTGTGCCGCTGAGAAAAATGTGTATTCTTTGGTATGTAGATGAAAATTTTAATAGAGATCTGTAAGGTCCATTTCTTTAAGGGTTTGATTAAGGTCCAAAGTGTCCCTGTTAAGCTTTTGACCATGTTGAGAGGGCGGTGTTGAAATCCTCAAGAATTATTGTTTGGGGTTGAATTCTCCCTTTAAACGCTGTAGGATTTTCTTCATGAATGTGGAGGGGCCCGTATTGGGTGCATATATGTTCAGTATTGTGACGTCTTCCTGGTGAATTGTACCTGTGACTAAAATGTAGTATCCATTTGTGTCTCTTAGGGTTTTTTGGGTTTGAAGTCCACGTTGTCCGACAGCATAATGGCTACCCCTGACTGTTTCCTAGTTCCATTAGCTTGCAGAATTTTGGACCAGCCTTTCATTCTTAGGATGTGCCTATCTTTTGTGGTGAGTTGAGTTTCCTGAAGGCAGCAGATTGATGGGTTGTGATTTTTAATCCAAGTTTGTAATACGTGTCTCTTAATCAGTGAGTTAAGCCCATTGACACTTAATGTTATAATGGAGAAATTCTTTTTAATTCTGGACATTTTTTATGTTTAGTGGATTTTGTTAGCTTATTGTTTACCTTTATATTTTGTGGTATTATACTTCCCTTCTGTCCTCTTGGATACGCTTGTTCTTTTCTTCAAGTTTGCATATCATTTCTAGGAGTTTTTGAAGGCCTGGTTTGGTAGACATGTATCCCTTCAAGTTGTCTTTGTGCTGGAAAACTTTTCTTTCTACCTCAATCATGACAGATAGTTTTGCCGGGTATATCAGTCTGGGTTGGCATTTTTGCTCACTTAATACATGAAGTACATCTCTCCAAGGTCTTCTTGCTTTCACTGTTTCTATTGAGAAGTCATTTGTTATTTTAATAGGTTTACCTTTAAAAGTGACTTGCTTTTTTCTCTTGAAGCTCTCAGCACCTTTTCTTTGTCTTGAATGTGGAGTGTTTTGACTATTATTTGCCGTGGCAATTTTCTATTTTGGTCATATCTATTTGGAGTGCGAAATGCCTCTTGCATTTGGATTGGCCTCTCATTTTTCAGTTGAGGGAAGTTTTCATTTATGATAATTTGAAAAATTTCCTCAGATGTGGTATTTTGAGATTCTTGCTCTGGTATTCCGTGAATGTGCATGTTAGGCTTCTTCTGGGTGTCCCATATCTCTTGAATGTTCCTCTCAAGTATCTTTTTGGCTTTTACTTCTGCTGATAAGACTCTCTGCTGAGCTTTGGGTTGAAGATAGCTTGTCTTTTAGTTCAGTTTTAAACTCTGCTTGAGTCTGTTTTAACTGCTCTATGCCTATTTTTGTTTCTTGAACTATTTTTCTCAACTCCTCCAAATGCCTGTTGTGTTCCTGTTCAAAGTGGTTGATTCTGTTGTTTAACTCCTCTTGGATTTCCTCTTTCATAGTATTAATCATGGTAATGATCATACTTTGAAAGTCATTGTCTTGGGTCTGGCTTTCTTGGCTGTTTTCTGTGAATTTGATCTGGTTGGAATCCATCATTAAGGGGTTAATTCTTTCAGTGGGAGATTGGTCTTCTTGGGTTTTTTTCTCACAGATCTGCACTTTGACTTGGGCATTGTTGTTTTGTCTTCTAGGGCTTTTCAGTTTCTGTGTGTTTTTGACTGATTTATTTGGTATTCCTACACTTGGGTAGTTATTACTAGTACTTGCTTTGGGGTTGGGTATGTTTGTCTTTTTTTATTGTTATTTCTTAGTTGAAGCTGTTAGGTTGTTAATACATCAATTAAGTCAGGTTAAGTAGACTAGGAGTGAATATTAGTATGATAGTGCACTTTTATGATGTAGTATGTTGGTGATATGTGAGGGTGAGTGGTATGATCCCTGGAGTTGTGTTTTTGGGGTGGCTTAATGGAAAATTTAATCTATAGTGATTAATATTAGAAAGGAACAGTAAGGTGAATAAAAGGAGGTTTACTTATCTTTGGACTGGATGTGAAGAATCTCTCCCATGTGATTGGATGATTGTAGAGGTTTACAGATGTATGGCCTTTGACCCTTAGAACTTTGCTTGAGTTTTCTTTGGACTCTATTGAATTCTGAGTAGCAGTGTCTTCTGTAGACCACATGTGTGGGTCCCTGGTGGGCCAGAGAGGCAGAGGGGTGATGTTGATGGCAGAATTCTTCACCCTGGACCTGGGACTTGGCTTAGTGCTCCACCCAAGCTCCAGGAATGGAGGAAAGCAAGCACGTCCTGCCCAGTTGGGCCCAGTTGGGGGTACAGGCAGGTGGGAAGGAGAAAGGGGCCTGGGGCCTGGGACATGGCCCAGGCCAAAACTGGACACAGGGCAACCTGGGCGGGGCTGGGCGGGGACTCACCTGGGGGCCTGGTGGATCTGGGAGTGGGCGGGGCTGCATGTTTGGGTGGACAAAGGTGGCACCAGAGGGAGAAGGGGTGTTTAATTTTTTTAAAAAAAAAAAAACTTATCTCAATGTACCAGAAAGAATTTTGGTTGTTGAAAACCCTTTGTACAAAAAACTGATCATAAATGCTCATAAATATTAATTATAAGTATAATGTTGATATGAAAACAGAATTTAACAAAGTTACCCTCCCATTGTAGAAACAGAGGTGGATTAAACAGAGAGACATTTACTACATGATACCATGTATGAATATACTGCATTAGTACAAGGGAGAAAACAACAGCTTTCTCACTGGATTCAAGACCCACTTGTCATTAGTATACACATCCGTGTTACTGTAAACTAGAACAAGAACCTTAAAAAAGAGAAGGAAGTAGATCAATAAGGAAGACAGCCAATAAACCTATAGGTAGGAAGATAGTACCTCAGAATTTAAGATAAACATCTTCTGATTAGAGAATAAAGGTAACATAATAATCAACATTCAAATAATTACTAAAGTCAATTGATGAGAATGTGTCAAGCATTATTACCCTTAGTGCTTTAACTATTTCTCTTTATTCACTCATCACAGTAAATCTATGATGTAGAAGTTGATATTATTACTCCTAAATTCCAGGTGAGGAAATTAGGCACAAAGAATATGAAAAGCTTGAAAGTCTCATGATACCCAAAGGGTAGAGAATATGAGAATCCAAATTTAGACCCGAGGTAAATATTCTGTTAAGCTCAGGTACTTCTCTTCTGAGATGAAGACACTAACCCAAACTCGTTGACAAGAATTAACTTCAAGTCATAGCCAGCACTTTGCTCAAATAAAATAAAATTTTGAAAAAAAATCCTCCAAATCCCCCAAACTCAAGTACTTGCATTCTGAACTTTATCAATTTGCATAAAGAACTACTTCAAAAATAGAGTTTCATCTTGTCACAGGACCCTTAAATATGAATGTGCATTAGGGACTTTGGAAAATTTTAGTCTCTAACATGTTGCGATTAAAATGTGTTTCTCAGTAAATTCAAATTTGTGATGAAGCGTCATGAAACTTTAAAGAAGAAAACTGTTATTGCTGACATGCAAGCCACTCTTGTGAATCCATGTCCAAACATATGCTACAAATGCATAGGGGGATGAGTAATCATTTGGATTATGTAGGCTCTTTGTGAAAGCAAGCAAAGTTGTAAAGATCTAAATAATTTCCTTAAGGCATTATCTAAAAATAAGAGCACAGAAACAATAGAATAAGTCTTTCTAGCATATATATATATTTGAAGAAACAAAGTCAAATGTAGAAAGTAGAGAAAACTGTCAGCAAGACCCTATTACTAAAGATGAAACACAAATGGGTCACAGAACATGGGCAAAAGATATCAACTGGAACTGGTCTGAGGACTTTCTCCTTGCTAGAAAGCATACACAGTACCAAGGAATACTGTAGAAGCTGCTGGGGACAAGAAGTAATCACAAGCCACATCAACACCATGAGATCTGTAAATTGCAATATAAATCACCATGGCAACAGGTGACCACCAGTGTAATAGTGGCATGAGTACCAAGGAGAAAACCAACAGCTTTCTGACTGGATTCAAGACCCGCTTGTCACAAGTGTATACATCCCTGTTACTGTAAACTAGAACAAGAATCTTTAAAAAGGGAAGGAAATAGATTAATAGGGAAGATAACCAAAAAACCTATAGGTGGGAAGATAGCACATCAAAGTTTTCTGTAGGTAGCTGTTATACACATAGAATGGGAAATTACATTGGAAACCTTTGGGTCTAAAGCTGGATGAATGAAGGGAAATGCACATATCAGTGGGGTGGCCTGAAGAGTGGTAACTTGATATACCACAGAGGCCTGAGCCCTAACCCCCAGGAATAGACAAGCTAGAGTGAACCCTGGAATCCATAGAAACATACAGGTAGAAGGGTAAGTGGGAATGGGAGGAATGGTGAAGGAAAGGGAGGAGATGGGAGGAAGGAGGGAGGGAGGAAAGTTGGGATGTATACTCAATATGCTGGTAAAAGTAGAAAAATAAAAATATATAAAAAAATAAAAAGTAGACAGTAGAAATGATTCCTAGTCTCAGAGTAAGAAAGGCAAAGATTGACCATAGGAGAGCCTGTCCATATATCTTTGGTAATAAACCTGAACATTGTGAGATTTATCTTGCAATTTCACTCAAAACAGATTAAAATTTGTAAGCTGGATTATAAATTTAAAGCAGCACACATCAATTATGTATGCTGAAAGACTCTTACTTTAGTTGATAAGATAATGGATAACATTGTTGTTTCATATCTAGAAAGATAATTTCTCCAAACATTTAGGCCACTTTGAGTAGTGACTATGGTTTGATGTATGCAGTCATTTCACTAGAGAAAGGGTTTTTTTTTTTCTGTCTTCACAAACAGCAACATGAGTACTGAGGTTATTTTAAGCAACTTTATTGAAAAGTTTAACTTTGATAAAAATAAAATATCAAGTGTATATAATCTTGTCACTCAGAGGCAAGCATATTTATTTACATTCATTTTATTTCTGGTACAAATATATTTGTGAAAACAAATTAAAGTCATCTTTTCTGATATCCAAAGGAATGCATATCTGGAACTCACCTCACCAAATTTTTAATATTTTTATTATCATTTCCGCTCATACAAACTTAATAGGTACACCAGTTCCCTCCCTCCCTTCTCCTCCCCCAGAACCCACTGCTCCCCCTCCCCTCACCCCTCCCTCCCCATTCCCCAGTGCCTCCCCCCATCCCCAGAGAGTCCTTTAATGTTCATGCCAGACTCACCTCACCAATTTTTTTTTTTATTAAAATTTAATTATACATTTTAAAATTTTTTTACCAGTTCCCTCCCTCCCCCCTCTTCCCCCTCCCCTTCCCCCAGTGCCTCCCCCCCAATTCCCAGAGAGTCCTTTATTGTGTGTGCCTAACTCTCCACTGTGTCCTCCTCTCCGATGACATATAAGGACCCAGTGGCATTTCCATAAGCCCTTTCTCTTGTTCCCCTTAAGCATAAGATCACTACTATGGCTGTCAATCCCTTGCCTCCAGGGGTCTCGGTGCCCTTATCAGATGCTAGACTTTATGAGGGCAACAGTGCGCTGGACATTGTGCAGGGCATGCAAAGTTCCATTATGATTGCTTTGGCCCCAACTATTGTTGAGAATCTTGCAAATCGTTGCTCCTCCCATCCTTTTGCTCTTACAATCTTACCGCCCCCTCTTCCGCAAATGTCCCTGAGCTCCAGGATGGGGAGAGATTAGGCTGGCCTAGTTCTATGTGATTGATATAGAGTCTCTGAAGTTCTGGATTGTGGTTTGTTGATTTTCTTTTGCAGTTTTGCTGCTCCTGCAATTCCCTTCACTCCATTCTGCTGGGCACTGTATGTCACCCCCTGGCCAGAGACAAAAAGCTGTTAAACTGGAGTCTTGTTGTAATAGCACATTCAAGGGTAGATGTAATAAGAGTAGGAAACCTCACTGAGAGAGGGGTCCATCACCCATTTGCAAAATGATTACTTTTTATCTGCTAGACTATATGCCCTCCCCTTCTGGTGAGATCAGGAAAGAACGTCTGTGAACTTAACCAGGTTTCTCATTACTTACTTGCAGACCTTCATGGAGGCCTATTTTCTCTGCTGTAACATGGTCTCCTCTCTCTTTGTTTCTGGTGTGGCCCTCCTAACCCATCTCTCTTGTTCATAATCCTTGCAATTACTGTGTTACATAGGTTTACTTTTGAGTGTCCCAATGTGGGCTGGGTGAGTTTGGTACTAGGAGCCACCTATTAGGGAGTACATACGGCGCTTAATTTTCTGGGTTTGGGATACTTCACTTAATATAATTGTTTCTAATGACATCCATTTCCCAGCAAATTCCAGTAATTCATCATTTTTGATGGCTGAGTAGTACTCCATTGTATAGAGGTACCACAGTTTCCTTATCCACTCGTCAACTGTTGGACATTTAGGTTGATTCCATGACTTTGCTATTGTAAACAGTGCTGCTATGAACATGGTCGAGCTTGTGCTATCGAGGCGAACCTTTGCTGCTTGGGGGGTTATTCCCAAAAGTGGGATAGCAGGGTCATATGGCATTTCAATCTTTAATTTCTTTAAGAATCTCCAGACGGCTCGCCAGAGTGGCTGTATGAGCCTGCATTCCCACCAACAATGTAGGAGAGTTCCCCTCTCTCCACATCCTCTCCAGCATTTGTCGTTGTTTGTATTGTGGATTTTTGCCATCCTGACCGGGGTGAGATGATATCTCAGGGAAGTTTTGATTTGCATTTCCCTGATGGCGAAGGAAGTGGAGCATTTTTTAAGATAATTGTTAGACATTTTAATTTCATCCCTGGTAAAGTTTCTTTGAAGTTCCAGGGCCCATTTTTTAATTGGGTCAGTGTTTTCCTTGGAGTTTAATTTTCTAAGTTCTTTGTGCACTCTGGACAGTAGAGCTCTGTCAGATATGTGGTTAGTGAAGATTTTCTCCCATTCTGTGGGTTGCCTTTGAGCTCGTGTTACAATCTCTTTATCTGAACAGAAGCTCTTTAATTTCACAAGATCCCAACTGTTGAGAGTTGGTAGCAGTGACTGTGCCATTTCACCTCACCAATTTTAACTAACCCTTTTATTCTTTTTTGTATTAAAAATGTAATTATACATTTAAAATTTTTTTACTAGTTCCCTCCCCCCCCCTTCCTCCCCCCCGAATCCCCTCCTCCCCCTCCTCTCCCTCCCCATCCCCCAGTGTCTCCCCCCCAATTCCCAGAGAGTCCTTTATTGTGTACGCCTGACTCTCCACTGGGTCCTCCTCTCCGATGACATATAAGGGCCCAGTGGCATTTCCATAAGCTCTTTCTCTTGTTCCCCTTAAGTATAGGACCACTACTATGGCTGTCAATCCCTTGCCTCCAGGGATCTCGGTGCCCTTTACAGATGCTAGACTTTATGAGGGCAACAGTGCGCTGGACATTGTGCACGGCATGCAAAGTCCCATTATGATTGCTTTGGCCCTAACTAGTGTGGAGAATCTTGCAAATCGTTGTTCCTCCCATCCTTTTGCTCTTACAATCTTATCGCCCCCTCTTCCGCAAATGTCCCTGAGCTCCAGGATGGGGAGAGATTAGGCTGGCCTAGTTCTATGTGATTGATATAGAGTCTCTGAAGTTCTGGATTGTGGTTTGTTGATTTTCTTTTGCAGTTTTGCTGCTCCTGCAATGCCCTTCACTCCATTCTGCTGGGCACTGTATGTCACCCCCTGGCCAGAGACAAAAAGCTTTTAAACTGGAGTCTTGTTATAATAACACATTCAAGGGTAGAGGTAATAAAAGTATGAAACCTCAGTGAGGGAGGGGTCCATCACCCATTTGCAAAATGATAAAAACGACAAATGCTGGAGAGGATGTGGAGAAAGGGGAACTCTCCTACATTGCTGGTGGGAATGCAGGCTCACACAGCCACTCTGGCGAGCCGTCTGGAGATTCTTAAAGAAATTAAAGATTGAAATACCATATGACCCTGCTATCCCACTTTTGGGAATAACCCCCCATGCAGCAGAGGTTCGCCTCGATAGCACAAGCTCGACCATGTTCATAGCAGCACTGCTTACAATAGCAAAGTCATGGAATCAACCTAAATGTCCAACAGTTGACGAGTGGATAAGGAAACTGTGGTACCTCTATACAATGGAGTACTACTCAGCCATCAAAAATGATGAATTACTGGAATTTGCTGGGAAATGGATGTCATTAGAAACAATTATATTAAGTGAAGTATCCCAAACTCAGAAAATTAAGCGCCGTATGTACTCCCTAATAGGTGGCTCCTAGTACCAAACTCACCCAGCCCACATTGAGACACTCAAAAGTAAACCTATGTAACACAGTAATTGCAAGGATTATGAACAAGAGAGATGGGGTAGGAGGGCCCCACCAGAAACAAGGAGAGAGGGGACCATGTTACAGCAGAGAAAATAGGCCTCCATCAAGGTCTGCAAGTAAGTAATGAGAAACCTGGTATGGTTCACAGACGTTCTTTCCTGATCTCACCAGAAGGGGAGGGCATATAGTTTAGCAGATAAAAAGTAATCATTTAGCCCTTTTATTCTTTAAAATATCACTTCTATCAGTGTCCTTAAGAATACTGCAAAATTTATACCTTGGAGGCCTGAGCTCCCACAGGAGTAGACAAGGTAGAGTGAATCTGGGGATCCATAGTAGCATACAAGTGGAAGGGTGAGTAGGAGTGGGGAGGAAATAATGAAGGGGAGGTAAGGAATAAGAGGGAGAGAAGCTGGGATGAATACTCAATATACTTGTAAAAGTAGAAAAAAGGAATACTGCAGAATTTAAGAACATGATAATTTTCAAAATGAAAATCAATAAAAAGAATTATAAATTACCCTTAATGGGTCACAAGAATGACCAGGAACCAAAACAAAGATGTACTGCATTTCTATGGATTGTCTATATAAAGTAATTTTCAGGTCTGAGTATTTTATTTAGAGGATATTGCAAAGTCTGTGATGCATAGTTGACATTCAGAAAAAACTATACACATTTTTCCTCACCTGTCATCTCTTTGGCAATAACATTCTTTTAACTATATTTTCTTCCATCTGATTATAGTCATTTTCTTAAAATACAATTTAAAATAATCTAGAGCTTAAGAAAATGTCCTTTCAAATGCCTTTTCTGAATTAGTTACCACTTTAGTTTGCATTCAGTTTTGACCATGTATTTATTTCCATGGTGATTTTGAAGAGTATCTGAGAACATGCAGAAAATAGTAATAAAATCTGTTACCTTATGCAAAGTGAAGATGAGGACCAAAAAACCCACAAAAGACTTGCTTAGGTGTAGTTCAGGATATGGGACCACTATGTTGATGGCAATTAGGACATTTTGGGTGTCACTTATGCTTATGCTACTATCACTTTTGAACTAATATGTACTGAAGAATGTAACACGACATATGTGAACAGTTCTAAAGCTCAAAATAGTTAAAATAACAGTGGGCAGGTTATGGATTAGTGATGGAATTTCAAAGTTGTGCATATCCAGGTGGTAGCCATCTCGAATTAATAATCTGCCTTTTGAGATACAGCACCTAGAGCAAAATTAGGTAATTAGTAGCAAACAATTTCGGATTCTATCACTTGCATACATACATCCATTTTCTCCTTTGGTGTATCCATTTATAATCTTCCTAATTATTAGAATTTGTGGTACTACATACATTGAAATTACGACTGTCTTTTACTTCTGAATTTTTCTCATAAATTTCTCCCTTAATACACATTTATATTCCACTTGTGTTCTCCTAGAACTATCAGAAAGAATGCAGGCTATCTCCATATCTATCTATCTACGATAGAATAGAGAAAAGTTGCTATTGCAATATTTTAGTAATGTTATTTCATATCTACCCCATAATATCCAAGTATTTCTAAATTCTTAAATAATTTATTTTATGTAAATAATGCTTCATAGCTTTGTAATACATTAGTATTACATACAATAGAAAATTCATGGATTTTAGATTCAGAAAGATAGGTATGAGTGTGGACTGCTCATATATAATTAAGAACTGAAGCAATTTTGTACACTGGGAAATATTCTTGACTATAATATGAACATATGTTTAATGTGAAAAATGGGTGGTATGGAATGCATAAAATATTCAGAAGGAAATAAAGATCATGCATGTCCCATCACGTGAAAATCACTATTACTAGCATTTAGATGGACCTAGCTTGTATGAATGAAAACATATAGCATGATGCTTGACACATAGCAGAGGCAATTATAACAAATTATAGTTTAACAATGCAATTATAGTTTGTTAAGCTAACTTTTGCGTTTGTGTGTGTGTGTGTGTGTGTGTGTGTGCGTGCGTGTGTGTGTGTGTGTTTGTCTCTCTGTGTACAGAAGTAGTTGTATGCATATTTGCATGAGTTTCTGTACATTTATGTGGAGGCCAGAAGTGTTATTCCTCGGCCACTGTCCAATTTGTCCTATACTTTGACATGGGATCTCACTGTGACTAGGGGTTCATTAACTAGCCTTGGTTGAATAGCCAGCCAAACTCCAGGGAATTTCATGTCTCTACCTCCCAGGCACAGGGATTAAATAACTTTTTAAGTGTGTGTTGGATGTCAAACATAGCCCCTCCTGTCTGAACAGCTAGCACTTTGCTGACTGAGCTATTTCCTCAGCTCTTAATTTTTCATTTAATTTCCCCTTTCCATAACACTGATGTAAATAAAAGCAGAAGTATTGGTGTCATTCTTATCTAGATGATTCTTCTAAAAATAAATATTTCTTTGCCTATTTTCTTTAACAATCTCAAGTTAGTATGTTTGATAATGAAACTGGGTCTTTTGTATGTTCCCATATTTCAACATATAAATCTCATTCACAATCAGGCTTGAGAGTGCCTGTTTTGGAGACGTCGTTTAATGAAGATTCAATGGCATGCCCCAACCTTTTCCCTGACAATCCTAGGTAAATCTTGAAACAGTGCAAGAAAAACATTCATAGGAACAGACAAGGTTCTTTTACAAGCCTTAAGAATCTGCTTTTTTACCACCAAGATCCTTGGAGGCAAGGGATTGACAGCCAAAATAGTGTCCCTATGCTTAAGGGGAACACAGGAAAGGGTTCAAGGAAATGCCGCTGGGTCCTTGTATGTCATCGGAGAGGAGGACCCAGAGGACGGTCAGGCATGCACATTAAAGGATTCTCCGGGGATTGGGGAAGAGGAGGCACTGAGGAGTCGGGAGGGAGGGGTGAGGGGAGGGCGAGCAGAGGGGTGGAGGGGAGGAGGAGGGAGGGAGGGAACTGGTGTACCTATTAAGTTTGTATGAGCGGAGATAATAAAAAATGTTAAAAAAAAAAGAATCTGCTTTTTTGTCATATACTGTGCTCCTGAACACATTCTAATGGTTAAAATGTACATGTTGCTCTCAGTTCATGGTTTTATTAGTAGTTTCAAGAGAACAAATCTGCATGTATAATGTTATTATACAGCCACTTATTATTTATCATAATGTGTTGTACCCAGCCACAGATCAATCAATGTTGTCGATTCTCCAATGATGATAAATTTGAAGCAACTAGTCAGTGCTATACTAGCTCTAAAGGAAGGAATGTTGAATGCACTTGTTTTAAACAACCTTCATTGGCCCAGTATTGTTAGAACAATCAATTTCCTCTGAAGAATAGTTTCCTCCACCTACGATCACATTCTTCATTCTCCAATCACTTATTGAGTATTTTACAAGTCTCTGATCTGGTAGGTGTTTTTCTTTAAATAGTACAATGTGAGGTGTTTCAGGAAATCATAGAGGTGAACCTAAAACTTAATCTATGGTTTACCTTTTAGGTCTCTAGTAATCATCCACAAAAGTTATTTTATTATATTATAGGCATGAAATGATGGAATATTTATAACTGCCCTAATATGCCAGTTCTTATACTGTATTTGCTATGTTTATAGTCCCTGAATTCATACTACCTGGCATCAAATTGAGATCTGGCTTAGCTGTGAAATTGCTTTGTGTTCTCAGAAAGGACCTCTGAAGCAAGCACAGAAATTATTACTCCTGAACAGACTTGTAACCACCAAGAGTGAAGTTTAATAACAGTATTTATTTCTTAGCACATAATAAATTCTGGACCACTGGTAGTTGTGTGACTGAAAAAAATATGATCACTTGATTTTCTATTTTATACATTTACATCAAGAAACTAAATCACAATCCCTGTGTGGTAGTGAGCAGAGATCAGACCATGATAAACCCAGAGTAGCTTGGGTCCCACTACATGAACTGTCAATTCCACCAATGGTCAGAGTCAATGCCACTATATAGCATTTCAGTTAAAATAGCTTTGTCAAGAAATCTGAAAGGAGTATGAGAAGCAGCAGTTAATGTCAACCATTAAATCTTTCAATTGCATCCTATAATATAAAGAGAACTTCTTCACCCCCTTCCACTCCACCTGGGAAAGCATCATTCATGTCTGTACTATAAGTTAATGATGTTCTTTGTTTCAAAGATCATCCCTTTTTCCAGGCCAAACCACAACCTGCTTCTCAATAACAACTACTCAAGATACATTTTTCTCTGTCTTTGAAGGAAAAAAAACATTTAATGATAATATAAATTTTGGAAACCACAGTGCTGAAGAGGATATTTTGTTATATATAGCTGACCTCTGAATTTGTGATCCCGCATTATTGTTTCAGTTACATTGCCAAAATTAATTGCAGACCAGGAAGAGTTATGGTTAATTATGCCATGTTTTTATTACATAGAACAACTTATACTTATCTTTCTTCCTGTATTAATAATGTGGTTTGCATTAAATCATGCTCACATCTCTGCAGGAAAAGTCACTGTATATCTTGCAGCACCATTAATAATTTACACTCATCCTACTTCTCTCACACTTCTTTCCTCACTGATGCCAGTGTACACTATAAATTCTTTTTTCCATGATGTTATTTATGCTGCTTTGTCCCCCTGAAATGCACTCTCTCTTCCTCTCTTCTTTTCTTCAAGTTCTATGCATCTTTCAACACCTAGTGTAAATTCTTCTTCACTAATTAAATCTCTTATTCTGTCTCCAGCATATACTAGTCTCAATATCTGTTGAACTGATATCATTGTTCATCTCAGTCTCTTCTGAACTTGATTATTTGTATAAAATATCATTAAGCTAAGAGTTTTTATTAAGAAAATTCATGCAATATAACAGCAGCATGAGTACATATGCTGAAAACAGAGAGAGAAAGAAATAGAGAAAAGAGAGAGAAAAAGAGAGAATTCCTAGTAGACAGTGGTTATTATTTTTAATTATACTTTTGCTGCTTATAGCTACTTCATCCCCCTTCTCCCACTAAAAGCTGCCCTTCTACACCAGTTTTGAGTCTCATAAGTTTTGTCTGTTTCTTCATGTGTCTGAGTATCTGCTGTAGCATAGATAGTATTTCAGCATTGTTCTGACGCATGAGGGGCCTGTTATGTTTTCTACACGATTATGCTTCACACATTAGTGAGAATTCATTGATTATTACTGGATGTCTCTAGTTATTTTTTCTAGTTAATTTTTTTCCAAAACCTATTTTAAGACCTATTTTTCTTCCTCAATAAATATATTATGTCTGTTTTCTTTATAATTTTTGAGAGAAAAATATAAGAAGAAAGGCAGTATAATATTTAACACAATTAAATTGAACAAAAATAAGTAAGAAAACAGTATGTCTATATTTCTTGCTATTATTTTTCATAGCAATAAAATTGGCGAACTCTATCTCACATTCTTTGATCTGGTAATTGAAATTCATAGAACTACTTCTCCATTTGTACTTATTGCAGAAGTGAAAAAAGTAATTAGCATCTATTAGAAATTTTCAAAGTCCAAATATTCTACATAAGTTTACTTCTTAAAAAATACTTAAAGAAAATTTTGTTACTGTTTTACAGGCAAGGAAGTAAGACCTAGAAAGACTAAGCAGCTTGTTTTCAATGGAATAACTGGATTTCATAGCCTCAAATTGAACCCAGTAGTAGCTTTTCTGCAAAGTGCTTCTTTATAGTTGTATGGTCTCCCTCTTAGATTGCTGGAACTTGAAGTGGAGGAATTATTTCTTAGTACATGATCAGAGCTATGGAAGTCAGTAAGAAATCACAGGGTTGTATGATGCTGATGTATTTAATAATGCAGATAAAATTTACTGCAGAGGAAGCATCACTCTATGGCATAAAATTTATGTATTTTAAAATATAACATGCTGGTTTATTGTCCATAACTCTGCCACTAGCTACTTGTATAACAATGGGCAACCCATTTAACCTCATTTGGCCTCATACATTTTATGCCCATCTGAAAAATGATGTAATTGAACTAGGTGATCTCTGAAGGTCCTTCAAACTCTAATGGTCTATTAGCTAAATATCAAAATTATTTCTCTTAAAAGACAGCTATTTAAGGATCTGCAATTAGAAAGAAAGGGAAATCTGGCTCAAATAAATTTGAACGGAAATGTTAAGTTCAATTTAGTATTTTGGCACTCAAACATTTTGCCTTGCCAGTTAATGTAAAAAAAAAATAGTACGAGTGGTAAAGTTTCATTAACCTAAAAAGGAAAATACCTAGTTACAATGTCATCAAAACAGCAGTTGAAAAGGCTAGAAATATAGAAATAGGCATTTACATGTTGAATAAATGAGGTTATTGCACAGAAAGTAGAATATCTCTACCTATTCAGAGGTACAAGCTGAGAATCCTTCATGAATAAATCATTAGAATATAATATGCATGCTAGTATTTTACCCTCACTCGGCCTCCCAAATGAAGATAAGCATTTCTTGTAAAGCTCCCTATGTTGATTCTGACTATTTTCTGCATTTACTTTGTTTGAACATTTAAACTCTACAGCTTCTGAGAACAAAGCTATTCAGAAACACAAAAGGATTTACAGCTGGATTTAGAGCCAGATGTCTTAAAATATGATTTAGCTTGACTCCTCTCATAGCTTGATATCCATAGTAAAGCTGAATCACACTGCTTTCTCAGTGGTAAAATATTATAAAGTCACAATGTCTTGTTAACCACAGACCTAATATTTGATAGTAAAAATGTAAACAATGGCTCGTGTCTCTGTACATGATTCATGATTCATTATAACTTGTTACTATTACTCAATACTTTCCTTTCAAGTAATCTCACATGACAATGTGTGGGTAATAGATGATTCTGTAGAACAAAAATAAAATGTGAGTGTTATCTGGTATACAAAGTCATATGGGAAGGGAGCCATACCTTGGTGTTGCTCACTTGATTCTATGTTGCATTTAACTGTAATATTTGGTGTGTATAAGGGTGTTTAGCATGTTTGTGACTGCGCATATGTACGCACATGCAATATTAAGAGAGAAGGAAATGAAGAGGAAAAAGGAGTCACAGGTAAAGAAAAATTATTGAAAAAACAGAAAAAATAACATCCTGATTAGAGTCTGCTGCAAAGCATCTATGCATTCCACACTGCACCAGATTTGGGAGCTGTGGCTTATACTGTCTTTTGACTTATTCCACAGATATGCAATTCTTCTTTCTAATATATGTATTGTTTCCTAATATGTGCTTAAACACAATAAATAAAATAGTTCCAAGTCAGCCACAGACATTCACTTCCTCTTTTCTTATGATTGGACTATTGTGATACATGTGATATAATTTGTCCAATAAATCTGAGAAGTTTGCTGGAAAGTTTTGGAAAAAAATTTATCATCCCCCCCTTGCATCTACCAGAATTATCATGAGTCATGTCCTGTTACAGAGAATATTTTAGCTTTAACAAAAAGCAGGCATTTATTTTCATGTGTTTCTTCCTGCTTTGAGTATTCTCATATAAGGACATGAAGTTTGGAGCTATTTCAGTTACCTAGTGACCACAAGGGAAGAGCAAAAATAATTCCAGAGAAGCCCACTCGGTGTCCTAACATCATTCTGTTGAATTACTCCTAGCACCAACTGCCCCCAGATTTCTCTTTGAAGCACATTTAAGTAGCCTCATGTCTTAACTTTTCTGTTATTCTTTTTTCTATATTGCTTTTATACATTAACATAATAAGGGAAAAAGAAAACTTCCCAGATAATCATGTTTTAAAGTAAATAGAATATGCTTTTCCCCACTCCGCCACCCCACCCCATGCGTGCAGTCCAGCCGGGACTCACCCAGGTAAGCTCTGAACCTGACCACCTCCAAAACCCCAGGCAGCTTAAGGGACCAGCTCCTCCCACCAGCCTTCTGGAGCCAGAGCCACGCAGGGCTGGGGAGGACACCCACCCCGGGCCACGCCCCAGCCCCCCCAGGTTAAATAGCACCCCGTCATCACCACACCCTCCTTTTCCCCACTCCGCTGCTCCCCCAGGTTACATAGCACCTCGCCAATGCCATATCTTCCCTTTCCCCACTCGGCTGCGCATGACGTGCTGCAACCTAGGTAAACTCTGACCCCGCCCAACCCCAAAACCCCAGGCCAAATAATTCAGTTCAGTGAAAAAAGCACAGAAATTGAAAGAAGGTCTTAAGAGATAAAACGATGATGCCCAAGTCAAAGTGCAAACCCATGAGAAACAACACCCAAGTAAACAAATCTCCCACTGAAGGAATTAACCACATAATGATAGACTCCATCCAGAACAAACTCACTGAAGATGGCCAAGAAAGCCTGATCCAGGATAACGACTTTCAAAACATGATCATTACCATGTTAATACTATGAAAGAGGAAATCCAGGAGGAATTAAATAACTGCATCAATTGCTTTGAAGAGGAACACAACAGACACTTGGAGGAGTTGAGAAAAACAGTGCTAGAAACAAAACAGGCATAGAGCAGTTAAAACAGACTCAAGCAGAGTTCAAAACTGAACTAAAAGACAAGTTATCTTCAAGCCATAACTCAACAGAGAGTCTCATCAGCAGAACTAACAAAGCAGAAAACAGAATTTCAGACCTTGAAGACAAAGTGGGAGTATTAACCAGCTCAATGAAAGAGGTTGTTAAAGCCAAAAAGATACTCGAGAGAAATATTCAAGAGTTATGGGACACCCTGAAGAAGCGTAACATGCATATTAATGGAATACCAGAGCAACAATCTTAAAATACTATACCTGAGGAAATTTTTCAAACTATCATCAAGGAAAACTTACCTCATCTAAAAAAAGAGAGGCCCATCCATATACAAGAGACATTCCCCACCCCAAACAGATATGACCAAAATAGAAACTCGCCATGGAAAATAATACTTAAAACACTACACATTCAAGATAAAGAAATGGTGCTGAAAGCTTCAAGGGAAAAAGAACAAGTCACTTTTACAGGAAAACCTATTAAAATAATGAATGCCTTCTCAGTCGAAACAGTAAAAGCAAGAAGATCTTGGAGAGACATACTTCAAGTATTGAATGAGCAAAAATGTAAGAGCTTGGAGAGACATACTTCAAGTATTGAATGAGCAAAAATGTAAGAGCTTGGAGAGACATACTTCAAGTATTGAATGAGCAAAAATGTCAACACAGGCTAATATACCCCACAAAACTATCCATCATGATCAATGAAGAAAGAAAAATCTTCCAGCACAGAGACAACTTAAAGGAATACATGTCCACCAAACCAGGCCTTCAAAAAATGCTAGAAATGACACTCAAGCATGAAGAAAAAAACAAGCATATCTGGGAGAACAAAAGAGAAGTAAAACACCATTAAAAGCAAAGCAATATACTTACAAAAAGCACTAAACATAATAAATGTGCAGAATTAAAAAAAGTTTCTCCATTATAACACTAAATGTTAATGGAATTAAATCACTGATCAAAAGACACAGATTACAAACTTGGATTAAAAATCACAACCCATCAATCTCCTGCCTGCAGGAAACCCATCTCACCACAAAAGATAGGCACATTCTAAATATAAAAGGCTGATCAACAATTCTACAAGCTAATGGAAGCAGAAAGCAGGCAGGGGTAGCCATTATGCTATCAGACAAAGTGGACTTCAAACCAAAAAAAATCATAAGAGACACATATGGATACTACATTCTAGTCACAGGTACAATTCACCAAGAAGACTTAATAATACTGAACATATATGCACCCAATAAGCCCCCTCCATATTCATTAAGCAAACCCTACAAAGTCTAAAGTGATAAATCAATCCCAAAACGATAATTCTTTGGGATTTCAGTACCCCCCTCTCAACATGGGATAGATCTACAGGTAAAAATCTTAACAGAGACACTTTGGAACTTAATCAAACACTTACTAAAATGGATCTCACACATCTCTATTGAACTTTTCATCCACGCACCAAAGAATAAACATTTTTCTCAGCAGCATACGGAGCTTTCTCCAAAACAGATCACATATTGGGTCACAAAACAAATCTCCACATATACAGGAAAGTAGAAATTCTAGCCTGCAATTATCAGACCACCACGGCCTAAAGCTTGGCATTCACAACACAACAAGCAACAGAAAATACACTAACTCCTGGAAATTTAGCACTATGATGCTGAATGAGAATTGAATTCAGGAAGAAATTGCAAAGGAAATTCAAGATTTCCTGAAAGAGAACGATAATGAAAATACAACTTAACAAAATCTCTGAGAAACAATGAAAGCTGTCCTAACAGGTAAGTTCATACCTCTTAATACCTACATCAAAAAAATGGAAACATCAGAAATAAATAACTTAAAAATGCACCTAAAAGCTTTAGAGACACTAGAGCCATCTGATCCCAAAAGCAGTAGGAGGGAAGAAATTAGCAAAATAATGGGAGAAATATCTGAAATAGAGATTAGGAAAATGATAGAGAAAATCTACCAGTCAAAAAGCTGGTTCTTTGAAAAAAATCAATAAGATTGATACACCCCAAAAGCAAGAGAGAGAAAACCCAAATTAACAAAATTAAAAATGAAAATGGAGTTATCACTACTGATACCCAAGAAATCCAGAGAATTATAACATCATATTTCAAAAACTTATACTCTGTGAAATTTGACAACACGAAAGAGATGAATGAATTCCTAAGTAAACACAACTTACCTAAATGGAATCAGGAAGTTGGGAATTATTTAAATAGTTCTATAACATATGAGGATATTGAGGAAGCAATCTCAAATCTTCCCATCAAAAAATGTCCTGGTCCCGATGGATTCAGCACAGAGATCTACCAGACATTTCAGGAGCTAATAACACCAATACTCCTTAAGATGTTCCATCAAATAGCAAAGGAAGGAACACTACCAAATTCCTTCTATGAAGCTAATATCATCTTAATCCCAAACCTAATAAAGATATACTTAAAAAAGAAAAGTATAGGCCAATCTCTCTGATGAACACAGACGCAAAATTCTCAATAAAGTCTCAGCAAATCAGATTCAAAAACATATCAAAAAGATCATCCACGGGGATCAAGTAGGCTTTATCCCAGACACACAAGGTTGATTCAACATATGAAAATCAATAAATGTAATTCACCATATAAACCAGTCCAAAGTTCAAGACCACAAGATACTCTTGATAGATGCAGAAAAAGCTTTTGACATGATCCAACAGCCCTTTATGATGAAAACCCTAGAGAAGGTTGGAATGGAAGGAACCATTATCATTATAATAAAAGTGGTATACAAAAAGCCAACAGCAAGGATTATACTCAATGGGGAAAAACTTAAACCATTCCCACTTCAATCAAGAACTACACAAGGCTGTCCACTGTCACCACTTCTTTTCAAAATTGTACTTGAAGTCTTAGCTAAAGCCATAAGACAAGAAAGGGTCATGAAAGGGATTCAAATTGGCAAGGAAGAAGTTAAGTTATCTCTATTTGCAGATGACATGATACTATACCTCAGTGATCCCAAATACTCCACCAGGAAGCTCCTAGAACTAATACAGAAGTTACGCAGGTTGGCAGGATACAAAATAAATGTACAAAAGTCAGTGGCCTTCGTATATGCCCAGAATGAAAGAAGTGAAAAAGCCCAGAGAGAAACAATCCCATTTATTATAGTCCCTAACAAAATGATATACCTTGGTATAAACCTAACCAAATAGGCAGAAGACCTTTACAATGAAAACTTTAAAACCCTAAAGAAAGAAATTGCAGAAGACACCTTGATATAAGGCCAGAGACTATAAAAACCATAGTTGAAAGGATAGGGAACTCCCTCGAGCTGATTGGGCTAGGCCAACATTTCCTAAACAGACATCCAATGGCACAGTCACTGCTACCAACTCGCAACAGTTGGAATCTGGTGAAATTAAAGAGCTTCTGTTCAGATAAAGAGATTGTAACACGAGCTCAAAGGCAACCCACAGAATGGGAGAAAATCTTCACTAACCACATATCTGATAGAGCCCTATTATCCAGAGTTCACAAAGAACGTAGAAAACTAAACACCAAGGAAACTAATGACCCAATTAAAAAATGGGTCTGGAGCTTAAAAGAAACTTTACCAGGGATGAAATTAAAATGTCCAATAAATATCTTAAAAAATGCTCCACTTCCTTAGCCATCAGGGAACTGCAAATCAAAACTTCCCTGATATATCATCTCACCCCGGTCAGGATGGCAAAAATCCACAATACAAACAACAACAAATGCTGGAGAGGATGTGGAGAGAGGGGAACTCTGTTACATTGCTGGTAGGAATGCAGGCTCATACAACCACTCTGGCAAGCCTTCTGGAGATTCTTAAAGAAATTAAAGATTGAAATGCCATTTGACCCTGCTATTCCACTTTTGGGAATAACTCCACATACAGCAAAAATTCACCTCAATAGCAGAAGCACAACCATGTTCATAGCAGCACTGTTTACAATAGCAAAGTCATGGAATCAGCCCAAATGTCCAACAGTTGATGAGTGGGTAAGGAAACTGTGGTACATGTATACAATGGAGTACTACTCAGCCATCAAAGACGATGAATTACTGGAATTTGCCAGGAAATGGATGTTATTAGAAACAATTATATTAAGTGAAGTATCCCAGACCCAGAAAATTAAGCGCCATATGTACTCCCTAATAGGTGGCTCCTAGTACCAAAACCACCCAGCCCACCTAGAGACACTCAAAGATTAATCTCTGTAATACCTACAGTAATTGCAAGGATTATGAACAGGAGGGATGGGGTAGGAGGGCCACACCAGAAACAAGGAGAAAGAGGACCATGTAACAGCAGAGAAAATAGGCCTCCATCAAGGACTGCAAGTAAGTAATGAGACATCTGGTTAAGTTCACAGACTTTCCTTGCTGATCATTTACAACTGAGGGGGTACGATCTTACCAGAAAAGGAGGGCGTATATTCTGGCAGATAGAAAGTAACCATTTCACGGATGGGTGATTGACACCTCCCTCACCGCAGTTTCCTACTTTTATTACAATGTCCAACACACTATTGACCTCACAAAGTCTATCATTTGCTAAAGGCACTAGGATCCTGGAAGGCAAGTGATTGACAGGGACAGTAGTGTTCCTATGCTTAACGGGAACACAAGAAAGAGTTCAGGGAAATGCCACTGGGTCCTTGCACCTCATTGGAGAGGAGGACCCAGAGAAGAGTTTGGCATGCACATTAAATGATGCTCTGGCGATGGGAGGGGTAGGCACTGGGGTATGGGGAGTGAAGGGGGAGGGGAGGGTGGCACAGGGGGATAGGGGCTTGGAGGGAGGGGGAAACTGGTGTACCTGTTAAGTTTGTTTGAATGGAAATAAAAACAATAAAGTAACTAGAATACAACACAACACCTGATATCTGTCATGATACCCTCTATAGCCAACTGATCTTTGACATAGGTAACCCCCCAAAACTGGAAGAAGAACAGCACCTTCAGCAAATGGTGCTGGGAGAATTGGATATCTACATACAAAGAATAAAACTGTATCAGTATTTGTCTCGCTGTACAAAAATAAACTCTGAATGTATGAAAGACCTCAATGTTGGATCAAAAGCTGTAAAACTCCTAGAACAAAAAATAGGGAATACCCTTGAATTGCTTGGCCTTGGCCAACAGTTTCTAAATAGGACCCCAAAGGCACAGAAAATAAGTCCAACACTAAACAAGTGGGACTCTGAAATTAAAAAGCTTATGCTCAGCATAAGAGGTTGTTAATTGAGCATAAAGAATGGGAGAGCATCTTCACTAACCATACCCAATAGAGATATAACATCCAGAGTACATAAAGAAGTTGATAAATTAAATGCCAAGGAAACAAGCAACCCCATTAAAAATGAGTTATAGAACTGAAAATAAACTTTTCATAAGATGAAATTCAAATGTCTACCAAACATTTAAAAAAAATTCTACCTTCCTAGTCATTAGGGAAATGCAAACAAAAACCACGCCGAGATATCTCACTCTAGTCAGAATGGCCCAGATCCAAAAGACAAATAATAAATGCTGGCATGGATAAGGGGAGAAGGGGACCCTCATATACAATTGGAGGGATTGTAAACTTATTCAAACCCTTTTGGAGTCAGAGAACTTTTTATTTATTCCAGAAAAATATTTCTTCTCCAATATAACTCTGATTCCAAAGCCAAACAAAGACACATCAAAGAAAGCGAAGTGTAAGCCAATCTCACTAATAAACAAGGATGCAAAATTCCTCAATAAAATACTAGCAAACCTAATCCAAAAACATATCCAAAGTATCATACACCATGATGAAGTCAGTTCTTACCAGGGATGTAAGGACGGTTTAACATATGTAAATAGATACATATGACTCATCATATTAACTGACTCAAAAACCAAAATAATATGATCATCTCAATCAATGCAGAAAAGGCATTCAACAAAATCCAACATCCTTTCATGATAAAAGTTTTGGAGGAAACAGGAATGTAGGGGAACTATCTCAACTTGATAAAGGATATAGATGACAAGGTTAAATGAAGCGCCATTATAAATAGGGAAAAACTTCAAGCATTCTAACTTAGAACAAGACAAGTCTTTCCACTGTCATGACTCCTGCTTGATATTGTGCTTGAAGTCCTACTTAGAGCAATAAGGCAAGAAATGGGATACAGATAGGTAAGGAAAAAGTCAAAGTATCTCTATTTGCAGATGATATGATTCTGTACTTGAAAGATACACATGACTCCACCAAGAAACTACTCAAGTTAATAAACAATTTCATTAAAGTAGCAGGCTACAAAATTAACATACAAAAGTCAGTAGCCTTCATATATACCAGAGACAAACAAGCTGAGAGGAAAATGAGAGAATCAATTCCATTCACCGTAGCTACAAAGGATATAAAATATCTTGGAATAAATTCAACCAAGGAAATAAAAGACCTGCACAAAGGAAACTAGAAAACACTCCTGAAAGAAATTAAAGAAGATACTAGAAGGTAGAAAGACTTTCCTTGCTCATGGATTAGAAGGATCAATATTGTGAAAATTACCATCCTACCCAAATCAATACCCAGATTGAATTCAATTTCCTTTAAAATTCCAGTGCACTTCTTCAGAGAACCAGAAAATATATCAAAATTCATATGGAAGAACAAAAATCCATGATTAGCCAAAAGAGTTTTAAGCAATAAGAAGATTGCTGGAGGTATCATCATATCAGATTTCAAACTATATTACAGAGTTATAGTAATAAAACATGTACTGGCACAAAAACACATATATCGACCAATGGAGCAGAACAGAGGACCCAGATATAAACTCACACACACACAGCCACTTAATATTTGACAAAGGTGCCAAACATACACGCTGGGGAAAAAACAACATTTTCCACAAGGTGTGTTGGGAAAACAGGACATCTACATGCAGAAAAATAAAAATTGACTGTTTCCTCTCTCCTCGCACAAAAGGTAATTCCAAATGGATCAAAGACCTCAATATTATACCTAAAACTGTGAAATTACTAGAAGAAAGAGTAGGAACTACACTTGAATTGAAAGGCCTAGTAAAGACTTTCCAATCAGAAAAACAAATGTCCAGGAACTAACACCAATAATAAACAAATGGGACTTCAGGAAATTAAAAAGCTTCTCTTCTACAAAAGGAAGTGCTAACTATGTGAAAAGATAACCCACAGGATGGGGGAAAATCTTTGTTATCTATGAATCTTACAAAGGACTAATCTCCAGAGTATAAAAGAGCTCAGAAAATTAAACACCAAGACAACAAACATTTCAATTAATAAATGGGCCCTGGAACTAAACAGGGATTTCACTCAAAAACAAATTGAAATGTCAAACAAATATATTAAAAGATGCTCAACTTCCCTGATTATCAGAGAAATGCAAATCAAACAACCTTGTAATAACATTGTATCCCAGTTAGAATGGCTAAGATCAAGAAAACAAACAACAGAGATTGTTGGCCAGACTGCAGAGGAAAAGGAACACTTACCTATTGTTGGTGGGTGTTTAACTGATGCAGACTCTATGGAGATCAGCATGGAAGTTACTCAGAAAGCTTAAAATGGAAATGCCATATGACCCAGCAATATCACTCTTTGGAATGGTCTGAAGAGACTCTACATCTTATTACAAAGGCAATTGTTCATCTATATTCATTGCAGACCTATTTACAATAGCAAAAAATGTTATCAGGAAACATACCCATCAATAGAGGAATGGATAATGAAAATGTGGTACATACACACAATTGAATATTGCTCAGCCATCAGAAACGATAACATTATGGAATTTTCTGGTAATAGATTGAACTGAACTGGAAGCTTTAATATTGAGTGAGGTATTTCTGACACAGAAAGTTAAGCACAGCATGTTTTCTTTTATATGCAGATGAGTGAATTGATATCCTTGTCAGTGTATTTGGATTAGAAGTTGTGTAAGAGCCAGAAATTTCTTTTAAAAAACCTAATAGTGAGAAAGTGGGAAGGGATGGTTAGGGTGAAACCTTTTAAAGGGGAGATTTAGGATACCAGCACAAGGGGGAGGGAGGGAATAAATGGGAAAAATACAAAGTGGGGAATGAGGGAATAGGAGATAAGAGGAACATGGGAGATAGGAGGGACAGAGAGACTTAAAACCCAATGATTGTGGGAGGTAACCCCAAAGTAACATCCTATGTTAGTAATATGCAAAAAAAGTTTTTGAAGAAAAGAAAAAAATGGTCAGTCTCCATGCAAAGGAGCATAGAATGAGGAAAATCAGGGGAAAAAAGCCTTGAGCTGATCCACTTAGATTCCAGGGACAAAATTCTACTGGAAGTAACAGGAATGTGGAACTTCCTGATAAAATGTTAGTCAGAAATATCTTAAAGGCTGCTAAACATTACAGGTTTTTGCCAATGCTCTTAGTTGCTCTCCAAAAACCATCAGTATGACTCTACCATTGAAGATGCAACACAAATGGATCACAGAATATGGGCAAAATATATCAACCAGAACTGGTCTGTGGACTTTCTCCATCTGAATAGCTTAAACAGTACCAAGGAATACTTTAGAAGCTGGAGGAGAAAAATAATCACAAGCCCCATCGATGTCATGAGATCTATAAGTTTCAATATAAATCACCATGGCAACAGGTGACCACCAGTATAATAGTGGCATGAGTATCAAGGAGACAAACAACAGCTTTCTGATTTGATTCAAGACCCACTTATCACAAGTGTACACATCCCTATTGCTGTAAATTAGAACAAGAATTAGAAAAGAAAATGAAATAGAAGACTGATGTGTTGCAACTTGAGGTATCATATATTTATGTATTTCATTTTACATTCTTCTCTAAAATAAATGTTTACATAAAAAAATGGAAGAAAAAAGTCATTAGGGAAGACAGACAATAAACCTATAGGTAGGAAGACTGTACACCAAAGTGTTCTGTTGGTAGCTATTATTTCACCCATAGAGTGGGCATTTAGGGTGGAAATCTTAGGGTCTAAAGCTGTACATTATCAGTAGAATGGCCTGGTATACCAACTTGATGTACCAGCAAGGCCAGAGCACACACAGGAGTAGACTGGTCAAAATGAACTTTAAGGTCCATAGAAGTACACAGGGAAGAAGGGTGGGAGGGAGTGGGAGGAAATGGTGAAGGGAAGGCAGAAGACAAAGGAGGGGTGGGTGAAGCTGAGAGGAATACCCAATTTGCTTGTAAAAGTAGAAAAATAAAAATTAAAAAATTGAGTTCTACAGATAACACTGAAATCTCATCTTGAGGTAAAACATTGTGGTTTTAGCAGCTCACAAAAGTATATCTACTTTTTTTGCATTCTTCATATTATAAACTGGGAACTTGTTCCCTTAGCTCCCATCTCAAATCATTCAAAACCAAAAGTAAATAAAAAGGTATCATACTCAATAATAGGTAGCCTGAGTCCACAACTTCCAAAAAGCCTTCATTTTAATTTTCCTTCTTTCCTGTCCATTCTCCCTTATTCTGTCCTTATGAGGAGTCAAAGATAATGTCTTTATTTGAGCAATTCCAAGATGAATGTCATAGAAAACAGACAATTAGAATTTTAGCACCTGCACAATTCAACTTCAAAGCATGTTAAACAACAGTGCTAAATTTACTACAGAAAGCAAATGTTTATCTTAAATATGGTTTGATCCAGTTTGAGGAAGCTTATATAGCACAAAATACAGCTGGAGGCTATTGTAGTCCATTTATTACCATACTTTGATTTGTTACCAGGGAACCTGTCTAAATCAGCTTAGCTTGTTTCAATGGCTCATTTTGACTGTCTATATCTTTCTCCTCATTTGATTTTAGGAGTTCAAACTGGGTTAGTGATGCCAGCCAGGGGAAATGGTTTTCTTTTACTTTGCCAACTGGGCAAGACGAATAAATGGAAAAGAGAGCTATCCACATGGTATCATTTATGAGGAACTCTTCATTTGTCTCTGCCTCTTTCCATGGTTCTCTTTACTGGGATGGCTTTGGCCCTTCAGAGTCATTAGTTTGCAATAAAACAAAACATACGGCAAGCTACATATGGCATGCAAATATGTCCCTCTCTTGGAGAATAAGCCAATGTGTTAATCTGACTATGCCCTGATAGGAGGGATGAAAGCAAGCTAAATTGTTGTGAGACACTCATATACTAGCCTTAATAAGTCACTCTTTGATGCCTGCTTAAGTAGTAATAAGGTTAGGGTCAAAGTAGCCATGGCTGATATTGATCTCATTGTCTTGCTTAAGAATTTTCCATAATTTATATTCTTTGCTCATGATTCATTCCCCTAACTTTTAGAAGAGTCAACCAATGATAACTCACTATATTATTTTCTGTTGATATATAAAATGTCCCCATATAATTCAGTTTTAGAATAATGTTTATTTACTGTCTTACTATTCTTTAGATCTGAAGTCCAGGGAGTTTGGGCAGTTCTGCATTATGCATGTCATAAGACTGAAATCAATGTTGGAAATGTGACTCTGTGGTGGATTATTCATCTAATATGTACAAGATCCTGGATTCAGTCTTCAGAAGCACAATAAATATAAACAAACAAACAAACAAACAAATAAATGTAAATAAATAAATAAACAAACAAATAAATGAAATCAGGTCTCCTTAATAGAAACACCACTTTCAAACTTATTTAGATTATAGACAGAACTCACTCTCTTTTGATTGTAAGGCTACATTCTCCAAACCTTTGAAGAGCATTACACAGAGTCACTCTTAACCCTCATGGGTACTTTTACATAATCCATTCTACCTTTAATGTCAGCAGAATATCTTTACAAACTCCATCATTTCTTCTGCTACTAGCTTGAGAAAACTGAGCTTTTGAAGAAAGCATAGGTTTAAATTCAGCCATACTGGTCAGTCTCCTTTTAGCTTTTTGATAGGATTCAACAAAAGGGAGACAATACCAGAAAATAAGCTCTATAAAATTCTTATTATAGGAACTGAACTTCTTTTCTATGAGGATGATTTTTCTTCATTTTTTTCACCTAAAGTGTAAGCTTTACTTAATTTTAATATGTTATTTTGATAAGCATATATCCTATGTCTCTTTCCAAAAAGGAAGAAAATATAGAATATTAGAAAATTTCATTATTCATAGCCAGATGCTATAATTCATAACAAACAAAGTCCAAAAGAAGAAAAGATTGGTGAATGGAAACACAAAGTAATTCGTAATGTTTATAGAGTTATAGTCTCAGGTTCCTTATTTCCAATTTGCTGCAAGTAATGCTGTAGTAATAGAAGTAGGCAATGAACTATAATAACATTTAAAAATGTTCTGTATAGCTTCGTAGATTATGTAAGCTCTGAATTCCATTGAGTGAGCTTTGGGATATTTGTCTGAGGTCAAGTAAACATGATTAATTTAGAATATTTCCCCAAAATTCTGATACCCAAGTGAACATCTTCATTCTTTGCATTAGTCCAAGGTACATTCTCTTAAAATTAATGACCATCAGAGATTTAAGAAGTTAGTAAGTTATATACTCACAAGTGACAAGGAAAAAACATTTTGCTAGTATAAATGGAGTCTTAGCTGTTCAAGGAGTATATTTAAGTGATGAAACAAAGGAAGGAGAATCAAACTCCTACGAATCCATAGGGCTGAAGTAACCATAATAGGACTTTGCATGACCTGCACAGTGACCAACGTATCATTGACACCCCCCCAAAGTCTAGCATGGATCACAGGCACTAGGATCCTTAGAGCAAGGGAATAACAGCCACAATAGTGTTCCTATACTAAAGGGGGACACAAGAAAGGGGTCTAGGCAATGATACTGAGTGCTTACATCTCATTAGAGTGGAGGACCCAGAGGGAAGCTTGATATTCACACTAAAGGATGCGCCAGGGATGGGGGAGAAAGGGGGCAATGGGAGAAAGGGAGGGAGGAGGGAAAGGAAGGGAGAAAGGGGGGAGGGAACAAGGGGGTCTGGGGAAGGGTGAAGGGAGGGAGGGGACTGAGGTACCTATTAAGTTTGTGTGAGTGAAAAAAATTAATTAATTAATAAAAAATCCTATTTGTATAACCAGCAAAACTAAAATTTTGCATCATAAAAATTTGTTGCTATGGTTTTAAAAGGCCAACTTAGATACTTGCTGAGGCCATAAATAAAAAATAGATAAAAAAATCATACATAGGAAAGAAAATAGAATTGGGGGGGAAATTCCGTTAGATGGGAGACCATATTGCACTCAACTCCAACCAAATTGCTTCCTTACAGAATTTCAGTAAAGCCAAAGCAGCATGAAGAATGATAAGCTGAGTAAAAATTTTTAAAAAGTTAAGAAAACACATAGGAATATAATCTCAAAACCACAAAAACTAAAAGACAAAAAGAAAATTTGAAAAAAGAAAAAAGGGGAGAATTACTTTATTTGTAGAGGAACAAGGATAAGAGTTATAATGATTTGCTCATCAGAAACCACATGAGAAGCAACAGAAGTAAAATAGTCAAGTGTTATATGAAGATAAAATGTCTTTGTCATCCAGAAGCAAAATATCAGAAAATGAATAAATAAAGACAAAATCATGTGCTATATTTTTTATTTCTAATTGATTTGCAAAGCAAACATTTACTCAAAACACTAATAGTTACAATGTTGTAGCTTTAATAGAATAGATGCCCATAAAGTGATTGACAGTAATATTATAAGCAATAGTAAGGATTATAGACAAGAAACCAGGACCATAGTTCTCTATCTCATTTTGCAAGGTGGTAGGTATAAAGGTCAAGAAGTCAGACACAAAGGAAAAGACACCTGTGGCCAAGAAAGCTGGTGAAGCTGCAGCTGTCAGACAAAAATAATAGCTGAAAGGTTGCAGAACTGAAGAAAGGTTAAGTCCAAGTGTCCTGGTTCAAGGAATTGGCAGATACTAATGATTTGCCATGTATTTCAGAAAGGCCTTAAACAAAAGAAAGTATATAGCTGCCAAATCAAAGGTTGTGAGAAAAAAGGACAATGTTCTTGCCACTGTCACAAAAGCAGTTGGTGGGTGTCATAGTTAAGCACAGGTGTCGTCAACTTGACAATTGAGGGTTTGTGCTCTGGGCACATTTGTAGAGAATTAGTGGTTAAATTAGGCCCAGAACAAACCTGCAGGAGATTGTCTAACTGATGGGGAAGGCCCAGACCATGGTAAGTGGCACTAGGCCCTGAAATAAAATACAGAGAGCTGGTGAGGAAGGCGGCATCCTTGTACACACTTGGTCAGACATGCTGGTATGGTAAATAAGGATGGTCCTTCCCTTAGCCATTGTGTAAAGATGATGTGGCCAGTTCCCTCAGCCCTGGCGTAGGTGCCTGCTCTCCCTTCAAGTTGGACTGAGAACTGTAACCAGACTACTGTAAGGTAGTTAGCCCCTTGTTCCCTTAAGCCATTTGATGGTTATGTATCAGCAACCATGAAGGTGAACTACAACGAATTTGGTACCTGGAAAGTGGGGTGTTGCTAATAAATCTGGCTATGTGGATTCTGAATGGTTTTGTTGGAGAAACTTTGAAATGTTTGAAGCTTTTGAGCTTGGGAATTACAAATAACATTCTGCATAGTTTAATGGGGCATTTGGATAATGAAAATGCTGAGAGAGTTGTGGATTGTTTGAGCCCAATTTGTGATGAAGGGAACAAGGACTTTAGTAAAGATGAATTTAAAGATGATGGACTAGTTTTCTTGATAGAGTAGAGCTGTGTTGGCAGCCTTGAAGATTTGAATGAGGAAAGGGTGGCAGGCAGCTGAACAGCTGCCATTGTTAGAGAGATGAAAATCAATGAAAGAAAACCTAGTGATTTGCACTGGGACAGTGGAAAACATAATATCACCGTACGGCAATTTCATGGTTTGAAAACTCAGAGTCCTTCAGCAGCCAAAAGCCCAAGTTAAAGCCATTTCTTGCCTTTTGGATGGTTTGCCTGCCTAGAGAGAGGCTTTTCCAGTGTCATCACACAGAATTTGGTAGAGCTGTTGCTCAAGTGGACCAAGCTGTTTCAACCTCGCTTCTGAATCTGGCAGTGTCCCCCAGGTGGTACTGGTTTGGCGTACTGCTGAGGGATTCATGGAGAGCAGCAAAAGCTTGGTACCAAGTTGCTAATGTAGAGTTCCTGCAAGGATAAATGAAGCTTATAGCTGCAAAGATGAACCCAGAGTGTTGTTGGAGATGCCAGAACCATGAGATGTATGCTGAGGATGGCTGTGAGTGGAGATTCTGCCTAGTTCAGAGTAACTCTGACTCTACAACTTTGAGCTGCAAACAAGGAGTGAGAATGCCTAGAACCATTGAGCCACCTTGACTATGTGATAAGCAACAGAAGATGGACACTGATGCACTATTTGATTTGCTGGACTTTGATCTTTTTAATGTTTTCTTATTGCTTCAAGATCCTTCTGTTTTAATGTTTTATTTGTTTTAAAATATTTAATGTATTCTCATTTAAGACTCTTATGGCTAAGAAATTTTAAACTTTTAAAATGTTGGAACTGAAGTTTAAATGAGAGAACATTTTAAATTTGTGCATAAAATGTATTTATATTTTTAAGATAACTTTTATCATTTTGGAGACACGGATTAAAGGTTACAGTTTAAAAGTGTTATTGTTTTTGTGTCAAGTTGACAAGGGGTGGAGTGTCATAATTAAGCACAGGTGTCAACTTCACAGTTGAGGGTTTGAGCTCTGGGCACATTTGTAGAGAATTAGTGGTTGAGTTAGGTCGAGAGCAATCCTGCAGGAAATTGTCTAGCTGATAGTGAAAGCCCAGACCATGGTGGATGGGATTAAGCCCTCAAATAAAATACAAGCTGCTGTTTGAGAGAGTAGGCATCCCTGTGTACACTTGTCCAGGCATGCTGATCTGGCAAGTTGTCCCTCTTTCAGCCATTAATTAGAGATGGTGTGGCCAGTTCCCTCAGCCCTGGTATTGTTGCATACTCTCCTGTAAAGTTGGACTGAGAACTATAACCAGACCATTGTAAGAGAATAAACACCTTGTTCCCTTAAACTGTTTGATGGTCTTTATTAGCAACCATACGGGTTAACTACATCAGTGAGGACAAGAAATTGCAGGATCTATATGGTTAAAGTTTTCAAAATGTCAAGGTATTATCCTTCCAAAGATGTTCCTCAAAGGCTTCTGTGTTGAGCCACAGGGAAAAAGTCCTTCAAAAAGCATGTGAAGAACTGTAGAGCATCAATTTGTGAGGATAAACTCCATTTGTCAGAACAATTACAGATCACATGTAGCCCTGGAGCTGAAGAACAATTTTGATCTCTGATAAAATCTTCTAGTCCACAGCCTTCTAATCAATCTTGTTCTGCTCTGTGATCTCATTTCTTTTTCCCCCTGTGGAAGATTAAGCCTTTCTGATGTCTAGAATTCTTCTGGCCACAGGTTCTTCTTGACGTAACAATCAATGAGATGTTTACAGAATTTTTACAACACTAACTAATTTTTGTCAATGTGACAATGACAAACTTCTGGTACATTCTGCGCAATGACACTGCATTGAGGGAGAGAGGTCAAGTCACAAGTAACAAGGTGCTGGCCAGCTGCTTCAGGAAAATCATTCTCTTGCACCTGTGGCAGCCCCTGAGAATGATCAAGATAGCCCTAGGAGTTATGTTAGCACCTTAGCTTTGAGTTTGAATCCATGTCTGTTCAATTAAGTTCATTCATCTTTTTCACAATTGTGGGCTCCTCCCCTTCACTTGGTGCTCTGTGATCACTGTTACCAGTCATGTTTCCAGGGTCTGAAGATAGACAAAAAACTTCTTCCCTCCCCTATTTTTAGCCAGAAAATTTGAATACTATGTACCCTGTTAGTAGGTGATACCTGTTTCATTCTGGCTTGGCAGTGAATGCTGGTAATCTCAGCATTCAGGAAGTTGGATTGGAATGATCAGGACTTCCAGGTCATTCTTGGTTACAGTGAAGCTATCCTGGGTTATGTGAGACCCTTACACATTTTTTAGTATGATGGCCCATGCTATTCTCCTTGACTTCCTGTCACTTGCAATTTTCTAGTGTTGTAGTGGGTAGTTATGATGTGCAAAGGCAGGTGTTCAGAACTGTATCAAAGCATTCATAAGCTGTAACTGGTCAGGAATCCTAGACTATTTGTTGTGTACCAATAATGTACAACCATGTCCTCAATTTTACCTAAGCTGGGGTTGGTGGTTGTATGAAAGTATAAGTAAGGGAAATTTGTGTCACTTTATAGTTCCTGAGTGAGTCTTTCCACTCCAGAAGCCACTGATGAGGTATCAGTTCATGTTTTTGGCTTCTTCCAGAATGTTACTGGGCATAAATTTTGGGGGGTGGGATGCCTAACTTAATACCTTGGATTGGCTATTAGGCAGTTTTAGAATAGAAATTAGTTAGCTTTTTCCAGGTAGTCCAGGACAGAACATTCATGCTTAGAAGGTCCTAGAAGGTCATCCTCCACTGCTGAATTTATTCTAATGGAATACACATTGCCAGTGAGCAGGAACTGGCTGTAATTACCCAAAGAGACAGTATCTCCAACTTTCCCCAACCTTCTGTTTACACAAGAAGATGGAGACGAACTCCTTAAATGCAGATAAGTTCCACTTACAGCTTCTGCCACAAATCATACCTTTTCCATCATAATGGGCTATATTTCCCACCAGGAACTCTAAGCCAAATAAATCTCCATTTTCTCACCTATAGTTCTTTGACTTTGAGTGTTATTTCACAGCAGCACAGAGAGTAATAGTGACAAAATTATATAAAATGCTCAAAGAAAACCAGAGAAGTCAGAAAATTAGAAAAATAAGAAATAAAAGCAAATTCAATAAAGGAAAAATAGTTTCAAATGTTCAAGGTATTACTCTAGCTCCATTAGTTTTCTAGGGATGCTAATACAAATTGTTATGAACTTTGTGCAGTCTCAAACTTTGTATAGTCTCAAAGCTCTAGTCAGAAATAAAGCTATTGGTGCATTATATCCCTCTGAAACAGCAACTGAGAGCCTTACATGCTTTCTCCATTTTCTGATAGTTCAAGATAGTACTTTTTGATAGCCCAGGGCCCATCTATATCTTTTTTTTTAATTTCCACTCATACAAACTTAACAGGTACACCAGTCCCCCCCTCCCTCCAAACCCCTATACCCTGTACCCCTTCCCTCCCCCTTCCCTCCCCATCCTCCAGTGCCTCCCCCTCCCATCCCTGGAGCATCCTTTAATGTGCATGTAGGGCCCATCTATATTAAGGAGGACAATTATTTTTCTTCTAATTCTACCAATTTAAAAGTTAACAAAAATAAGAAATACTCTCATACAAACCTATAAAATAGTTGTTTACCACATATTTGCAAACATAAAAACTCTTAAAGACTATCCATCACATTAATGATCACACTATTGATACCATTTTAGATTGACTATATATTAAACACTTCATTTCAAAGTAAGGATATAATTTGAGGTGTAAATCTAAGTATTTCATTTATTATTTTTTGGGGGTGTTGAGATAAGTTTCCATTCTATAACTCAAATTGTCCCTGAATTATTATGTAACAATTCCTGAATTACAATTTTCAAATCTCTTGTCTCAGCTTAATAAGGACTACAATCTTAGGCATCTGCCACCACACCAATTTACCTTTCTATAAAAAAATTAATTTAGGGGCTGGAGAGGTGGCTCAGGGGTTAAGCCTCCGCCTTGCAGGCGGAAGGTCCCGAGTTCGGATCCCAGATCCCACGTATAGACGCCAGACGGAAGCGGGGGCGGCCTGCGCTTCTGGTCCTGGTAGGGCGGAGCCTGTGAATCCCGGGGCAGAAGGAGGTGGAGGCGTCCATGGTGGTTCGCGAATTCGTCCGTGGTTCTACACACACATACACACACACACAGACACGCGCGCGCACATACACACAGTTGAATAAATAATAATAATAAAAAAAATTAAAAAAAATTAATTTAAAATTACAATAAACTTTTGATGTTTTCTCTACTCACCCATTACTTTATTACATTCTTCCTCTTGTCACTGAGAAATATCGTCTTCCTTACAAGCCTTCTTTCTATCATTGGATGTTGTCACATCCTATACCAACCAGGTTGGAAGACAAGGTCCCAGCTTGGGGAGAACAGCTTCAAGGAAACATTTTTTGGGAACAGGACATGGCTTATTTTGGAATAAATAATAAAAATACAAAACATATGGGAATTGTCAGGCTTACAGCCTGCTCTTGGGCCTGGGCAGTTGCTAGGAGCCACTCCCCTTCCAGTGTTGCCTCTTATCTCTGACAAACAAATTCCTCCCCTTTTGTGTATTTGGGATGCCTTCTATCTGTTCTTAGGTCGTTTTTTTTTTTCTCAAGATTGGCTAGGTTATCATCTCCCCCTATGGTTTCTGCTCCCTGAACTGGAGATATCAAGTAAATTTGGTCTGAGTCTTTTCATTTCCTTTTCTAAATAAGAGCCAAGCCTGCTTTTAACTTTAAATTAAATTCTAACTAGAGAATTCATGTCTATTCAAATAGTAAGTAGACTTGTTAGTCAGAATGTATATGCTGATTTTAAAGAAACTAGAGAGCAATTTCAAGAGTCCAAAATCATAGGTGGGTAAAGTTCACTGAAAAATACAACTCTTGCTAAACTAATTCAGAAATTATATAAATCTGAGATTATACCACCTGTTCATTAGAATCAGTACACAACTATTTCTTATAGAGTACATAAATCAATAAAAATAGTAATAAAATAAATACTAACATCTGTACACAACTATTTCTTATAAAACACATAAGTTAATAGAAATAAAATAAATTCTCATATAGTTCCTACCTTCATGACCTAGCATAGGCCAGCTTCTATGATAACAGCCAAAAATTGGTATCCTCTAAAAGAAAAAAAAATGTATAACATGCACCCCCTCCAACAGATTCACCTTTACAATTTACAAAATATATAATAGATATAGCACCCATGGTTAATTAAAAACATGTCTCTTATTAAAATCTAAGAAGCTCAAACCTTCTCGGTGTATTTTAACTAAATCTCAAATACAGCCTTTGTTAATTAAGGCAATGACAGCAATGTGGATTTAGACCCTGTGGCTGTTTGATGGGGCATTATAAAATAGATAGATTTGGAGAGACTGAGAAATTGGGATGGAGCCTGTTAATATGTAATAAGGACCTGTCTGTGTCTTTTCCCTCAAACAATGGGTTAGCTATTTTAAAAATTGTATATTCTTGCTTAACGTGGGAGACTAGGAGGGTACAAGTTTGTTTTCCTCTGTTTGCAGGTGCAACAACATATTTCTTTGCCCTAAAATTTTCTCGTACAAAAGCTGTTCAAAATTTCAATAAAATGGGGTCAGATTCACCTAGCCCTGAGTTGCATGTGTCTGTTCCTCATTTGCCAACTCCTTGTCTCACCTAGTGGAGGAAATCCAGATTCAAGGTTATGCCCGGTCTGTGGCAGGATGTGTGTCCTATTGTGTCCCATAAAGAATGTTTCTTCTTACATGTATCTAGGTACCTGCTTTTCATAGGCATTAGGTTTAACCTAGTTGCATTCAGAGTTTTTTCTTACATCCTGGTTATACCATAAATGGCCACTCCTCATGGGGAGAGGATTGTGTGAATTTTTCTCTTGTTCAGTATGCATGGTGTTGAGCCAAACTTGTATAGACCTTGTGCACAGATTATGTTGAGAGGAAAATAAATACATCAATCAACCTGTAGCATGAGCTTAATAATGAAATGGTTTCTTTGTATGTGAATGACATAAATATTGAAATTAAAAATTTTAGACTGGAATTTAATAAAGTGAGGCCTTCAAGTTATAAATATTATATTTATAGCAGAATAACTTTCAATATCCCAAAATTTAGAAAAAGTTAATTCTTAATAACACTTAGAAATAAAGTAGGAATGTATATGTTAATATTTTAGGAAAAATGGGGGGCTGGAGAGGTGGCTCAGGGGTTAAGCCTCTGCCTTGCAGGCAGAAGGTCCTGAGTTCGGATCCTAGACCCCACGTATAGACTCCGGGCGGAAGCAGGGGCGGCCTGCGTTTCTGGTCCTGGTAGGGCAGAGCCTGTGAATCCCGGGAGAGAGTAAACAAGGAGGAGGTGGAACCTCATCTGTGGTTCTACATACACACACACACACACACACACATACACCACACACACACACACACACACACACACACACACACACACACACACACACAAAATTGAATAAATAAGAAATATTTTTTAAAATTAGGAAAAATGGATTAATAATGCTAAATAGTATCAGAATAAAGAGGGCCATCACAAAATGATTAATGTGTGACTCCTTTTTTTAAGATATAGTTTTCATTATGATAAGACTCTATCTTAACAGCATTTTATCTCTGGCCAGGAGGTGATATCCAATAGCCTGTCAAATATGATATAAAATATTATACATTTTGACTGTAAATGGCAGAATTGGGAGAAAATTTAACAAGAAAATTTTAAAGAAAAACAGTGGTTAAGTATAGTGAGTTATAAATGAAAGAAAAAAATATCTGTTCTATGACAAAGATCCAGTGATGGATATGGAAACACGCTCTTTTGAAATGGGCTGTAAAGTAACAGAAGTATTGGAGCATAAAAAAGCAGTGTTTCAAGGCTGAGTGTGTTACATGCCAGTAATCCCAGCATTCAGGAGTCCAGACAGTAATATCACAAGTTCAAGCCCACCCCAGATCACAGAGTAAGACTCCATTCCAACTACCAATAAAGCAGCCACTCTGGGGTAGAGAGAACAGATGTGTAATTTGGTGAAGGACTGGTTTTCTTTATGTATCAATATGTTTCTCCTTTTGAACCATGTATAAGCTACATAATATCTGAATAAAAATAATAAATCTGCTAAAGAGCAAAGAAGAAAAAACTGAGAATTCCTAAATCACCTAACCTAAAACATGATTCCTATTCTCTAGATATTTCTCTATATTCATTTCCTTCCTACTTTTATTTAATGTAAATTAACTTCCAGTTCTGCCTTCTTCATTGTTATCAATTAATAATTAGATATTTGAAGACCTAAAAAGGGAAAATTAATAAAATGACTAATGAATGATATCTCTGGCTAGGGGTTGATATCCAATACCCATCAGGATGGAGCCAAGGGCTGTGCAGGAGCAGCAAAACTGAAAAAAAAAATCAGCAAACCATAATTCAGAAAATCAGAGACTCTACATTAACCACCTGGAACCAGGCCAACCTAATCTCTCCCCATCCTAAAGCTCAGGGAAATTTGTGGAAGAGGGGGTGGTGAGATTGTAAGTGCTTAAAGATGGGGAGGAGCAACGATATACAATATACTCCATACAAGTTAGGGCCGAAGTAATCATAATAGGACTTTGCATGACCTGCACAATTACCAACATATCATTGAAACCCCAAAGTCTAGCATAGATCACAGGCACTAGGATTTTTAGATGCAAAGGATGAACAGCCACAATATTGTTCCTATACTAAAGGGAAACACAAAAAAGAGCTCTAGGCAATGCCACTGGGTCCTTATATCTCATCAGAGAAGAGGACAAAGAGGGAAGTTTGACATGCACATTAAAGAATGCTCCAGGAAGGGGGGGTAGGGAACACTGGGAGAAAGGGAGGGAGGGAGGAATAGGAAAGGGAAAAGAGGGGAGGGAGTAAAGGGATTCAGGGAGGGATGGAGGGAGGGAGGAGAATGGGGTACTTATCAACTTCATATGAGTGGAAGAAATAAATTTAAAAAAAGATATAGTATTCATTAATATGCATGAAGAAAATGATATAAAATACTTGAGTCAAAAATAAAGAAAGGTTAAATTAGCACATTTACATTAAAACTAGAGATTTCAAAATACATTTTTAAAATTGGTGCATCATGTATGTAGAAAAAGCATAATATAATTTACTTCACCTGTAATTAGCCAACTTGATAGTAAAATACGTTTATAGAATATTCCATTAATAAATATATAGCTCTTTCTCATTTAACACAGAGAAATCATGAAAAGTATCGATATTATGAATTATAAAACATGTTACTAAATGCAAAGATTGGAAGATTTATAAAATCTGTTAACATGGTATAAAGAATCAGTAAAAGAAAAGAGGAAGATTTAAAATGTTTGAAAAAGAATGAACATCCCCTGAATAAAGGAAGGAAGCTATGGGTGTAGCTCAGTAGCAGAGCATATGTTTAAACTATGAAATTCTCAGGACCAAAGGAAATGTTAACTAATAAATTAATGAAAAAAGTATCCAGAAAATTGAAAAAACTATTTTGAATGAAAAAATTAAAAGTTGAAAAGAATATAAACTTATAAGATGCAAGAAATCATTCTTAAAAGGAAAGTAAATACCATTAAATGCATGTATTGGGAAAATATTAAAATCATTATGTCAGCGAGCTACACTGACAAATTAAATCTAAATTTTAGATGGAAAAACAAAATATTTAGAAAGGTCAGTACAATAATTTAAAAATCATACCTATGGGAATCCAATTACTCAAACTCAAGACTTATTGTAAAACAACATCCATTCTGGCAAAACAAAAATAGAAGAAGAAGAGACACATAGCATGGGATATAATTAAGAGTAAATAAATAGGCCAATACAAAGATAATTGATTTCTAACAATTCAGCAAACAAGAGTTTTTCATGAAATGGTACTAGTATCTTAGGAAATCAAATGCAAAATACATGAAAACAAAAATGAACATCACATCCTCTATGACCACTAAATGAAAATATACTATAAACTTAAATGTAGGATATTAATCCAAAAATATTTAGAGTGAAATACAGGATGAGATTTAAATGATTCTGGTTTGGGCAATGTTTTTAAATATAAAACCAATGTCAAGATCCATGAATGAAGGAATCTGATAAATTGAATCACATTATTTTTTTTAAATTTCTTTTATAAAAAATGTTGCAAGAATGAAAAAAACTAGCTGTAGGCTAGAAAAAAGTTTATGGTACATTTCACAAAATATTTTAATCAAAATATGCAAAGTTTTCTAAACCTCACTAACAACCCAACTAAATTTGGGAAATCATTTTAACAGACACTTCTTCAGAGAAGACAAATGACTCACATACATGTGAAAAGATATCAGCATAATTGTCACTTGAAAATAACAAATTAAAATTATGAAATATACCAACACCTTTAAAATAACTGCAACTTAAACAGTGAAGAATGGTGATAGCAATTACTGATTAATATTCATAGTGGTACAAATTATCATCTAGTGAGAATAAGAATGAAATATGTTACATTCCCTTCAGAAAACCCATTCCTGTGAGTGTGTGTGTGTGTGTGTGTGTGTGTGTGTGTGTGTGTTTCTACCTGTCTGTCTCTCTATCTACCTACCTGCCTTTCTGTTTTTCTATGTATACACTCAAGTGAGTGCAGTTGCATATGCACCTCGGTTTTTCTGTATAGGATGGAAGACACTAGACTAGGTAGTCAGTGAACTTCCAGGTCATTTTATCTCTTCCTCTAATCTAACTGTAGGAGCATTGGAACTACAGAGGCACCCTACTGTGCCTAATTTTATACAAGTTCTGGGAATTAAAGCACAACTACTCATGTTTTCATGACATATTCCTATCCTGTGAAAATAACTTTTCTTGACATTTTCTGCAAAGTTAAAATTTCATCCAATAATAAATTTTTATCAAACTGATTTGCAAACCCAGTTTTTAAGGAAAAATAGAAAAAAATTTAAAACTTGAAAACCTTTATGTTAATATATACATAACCAAATGTAAAGCATATTAATATAATATATTATGTATATATGTTCTAGATCCCCCATATGTAGGAGAACATGTGATGATGTGATGTTTGTGAGTCTGGCTTATTTCATTTACTACTTATAACTCCAATTCATTCATTTTTTCCTAAAAATGACATAAATACCTCTATGCAGTTATTGAATAGAACCCCATTGTATTAGTCAGGTTCTCTAAAGATGCAGAATCGACACAATGAATATACATATATGACATAGAGAATGTATTAAGTTGGCTTACAGTATGGCCAAGGTAGTCCAACAATTGCTGCTAGTAGCCGAGGTAGTCCAACGATGGCTGCCAGTAGCTGCTCAATTCAGTAGTGAAGGAGGTGATGGCTGAAGGCTAGAGAATTCCTAGACTTTTCAGTCTAGCCAATGACTAGGAAGGTTGCAAAGCTAGAGGGTCGAAGAAACCGGGCGGCCAGAAGGAAGAGTGATTCCTAGCACAGCCGCAAGAAGGGATCTGTTCTCCTTAGTGGCTCCTTTTTATATGATGTAGTATTGGGAGGACCTTTTGAGAGTTCTGGAGGTTCCGATAGGATCTGGTGTGGGTATAATCCTTTCAAGTAGTCTCAGTTGATCCTTTCCAGAAGTAGTCTCAGCACAGCTTAGTTAATACCAGGTGTGACAGTTGACACCCAGGCTTAAATATCACACCCATTATATTTATATATACATATGAAATTTTTACAATTATAATATAGCTATAATATAATCATATATAAATTAATATAATTGTGCTATACATTATGTAGTTAAGAACTGGAAACACCAATAACAAATTGTGTTTACATTAATAAAACAGATGGTTGCACATAGGAATTATAGACTTTTATATATATATATATATATATATATAGTCATGGGATAGCACACATGCATTTGTGTACTAGTATTTTATTGAAAAGGAATAAACTACAAGGAATGAATAGCAATTGCAATGAGAATAACTGTTATCCCAATCTCAATTTCTATCAAAATGTAGAACAATTAAGTGTAAAGAAGCAAAAATTGTAGGACATACGCTATTGAAAAATATACAACTTTCAAACACATCAATTTTTTGCTGAGATTTAGAGATGTTACTATATGTGCAGAATTTTATAGGTGTCATGGTTTGAAGTGTGTCCCCACAATCTCATGAGTTTGGGAAGGTTATGGCACCTTTGAAAAATGGAGACTTCCCCCGTCTCCCAGCAGGCACCCAGGCAGCCTCTGGCTTTGCCTGGGCCCTGTCTCAGACCCCAGCCCCTCGTGTCCTCCCGCTCCCGCACACCTCTACAGCCCCGCCAGCTTCCAGGTGAGTGAGTGAGAGAGTCCGCCCAGCCCAGCCCCCCACCCAGGAGTCTCCCATGTCCCAGCGACCACCCACACGGCCTCCAGCATAGTCTGGGCCCTGCCCTGGACCCCAGCCCCTCGTGTCCTCTTGCACCCACGCACCTCTACCACCCCGCCAGGTCCCAGGTCCCAGATGAAGAATTCTGCCATCAATGTCAGACCCTCTGCCTCTCTGGCCCACCGGGGACCTACCTACGTAGTCCACAGAAGACACACTGGTACTCAGAATTCAAAAAAGTCCTAAGGAAACTCAAGCAAAACTCTAAGGAACAAAGGGAACAAAGGCCATACATCTGGAGTCTGCTACAATCATTATATCATGTGGCAAGATTCTTCACATCTAGCCCAAATATAAGTAAACCTTATTTTTTTCCTTCTTTTTTTTTTGTTTTTGTCTTTTCACCTTACTCTAGTATCAATTGCTGTGGATCAACTTTCTCATAAAGCCACTGCAAAAACATACAACTCCAGGGAGTACACCACTCATCCTCACATATCACCAAGATACTAAATCGTAAAAGTGCACTACCATACTAATATTCACCCCCTGGTTACTTAACCTGACTTAACTGATGTACTAACAGCCTAATAGCCTCATCTAGGATATAACAATAACAATACCCAAACATACCCAATCCAAGGCAAGCACTAGTAATAACTGGCAAGTATAACAATAACAACTACATCAGTTCAGTGAAAAACACAGAAACTGAAAGGTCCTAAAAAAACAAAAGAACAATGCCCAAGTCAAAGTGCAGACCTACGAGAAACAAAACCCAAAAGACCAATCCCCCACTGAAAGAATTAATCCCATAATGATAGATTCCGACCAGAACAAATTCACAGAAAAGAGCCGTGAAAGCCACACCCAACATAAAGACTTTCAGAGTATGATCATTACCATGATTAATACTATGAAAGAGGAAATCTGAGAAGAGTTAAACAACCGAATCAACCAGTTTGAACAGGAACACAACAGGCACTTGGAGGAGTTCAGAAAAACAGTTCAAGAAACAAAAATAGGCATAGAGCAGTTAAAACAGTCTCAGGCAGAGTTTAAAATTGAACTAAAAGACAAGTTATCTTCAACCCAAAAGTCAACAGAGAGTCTTATCAGCAGAACAAATGAAGCAGAAAATAGAATTTCAGATCATGAAGACAAAGTGGGAAAATTAACCAGCTCAATGGAAGAGATTGTTAAAGCTAAAAAGATACTGAAGAGGAACATCCAAGAGATATGGAACACCCTGAAGAAGCCTAACATGCGCATTCATGGAATACCAGAACAAGAATCCCAAAATACCACACCTGAGGAAATATTTTAATTCATCATAAATGAAAACTTCCCACAACTAAAGAATGAGAGGATTATCCAAATAAAAGAGGCATTTCACACTCCAAACAGATATGACCAAAATAGAAAATCGCCATAGCAAATAAACACTCCACATAAAAGACAAAGAAAAGGTGCTGAGAGTTTCAAGAGAAAAAAAGCAAATCACTTTTAAAGATAAACCTATTAGAATAACAAATGACTACTCAATGGAAACAGTAAAATCAAGAAGAGCTTGGAGAGACTTACTTCAAGTATTAAATGAGCAAAAATGTCAACCTAGGCTGATATAACCGGCAAAACTATCTGTCATGATTGAGGGAGAAAGAAAACTTTTCCAGCACAAAGACAACGTGAAGGGATACTTGTCTACCAAACCAGGCCTTCAAAAAATGCTAGAAATGATACTCAAGCTTGAAGAAAAGAACAAGCATATCCAGGAGGACAGAAGGGAAGTATAATACAACCAAAACATAAATATCAAACAACACGCTTACAAAATCCATTAAACATAAAAAATGTCCAGAATTAAAAATAATTTCTCCATTATAACATTAAATGTTAATGAGCTTATCTCACCAATTAAGAGACACAGATTACAAACTTGGATTAAAAACCACAAACCATCAATCTGCTCCCTTCAGGAAACTCATCTCACCACAAAAGATAGGCACATCCTAAGAATGAAAGGCTGGTTCAAAATCTTGCAAGCTAATGGAACCAAGAAACAGGCAGGGGTAGCAATTATGCTTTCAGACAAAGTGGACTTCAAACCAAAGAAAATCGTAGGAGACACAGATGGATACTACATTTTAGTCATAGATACAATTCACCAGGAAGACTTCAAAATAATGAACATATACGCACCCAATACGGGCACCACCAAATTCATTAAGAAAACCCTACAGCGTCTAAAGCAAGAAATCAACCCCCAAACGATAATTCTTGGGGATTTCAACACCGCCCTCTCAACATGGGATAGATCAACAGGTCAAAAGCTTAACAGAGACATTTTGTAACTTAATCAAACCTTTAAAGAAATGGACCTTACAGATCTCTATCGAACGTTTCATCCACACACCAAAAAATACAGCACATGGAACTTTCTCCAAAATAGATCACATATTGAGCCACAAAATGAATCTACACATATACAAAAGAGTTGAAATTCTAACCTGTGCCCTATCAGACCACCACAGCCTAAAGCTGGACATCCACAACACAACAAATAAGAGAAAATACACTAACTCCTGGAAACGTAACAATATGATGCTGAATGAGAACTGCATTCAGGAAGAAATTAAAAAGGAAATTCAAGATTTCCTGAAAGTGAACGATTATGAAAATACAACTTACCAAAACCTCTGGGACACAATGAAATCCATCCGAAGCAGTAAGTTCATAGTTCTTAATGCCTACATTAAAAAAATGGAAACATCAGAAATAAATAAGTTAACAATGCAGCTTAAAGTTTTAGAGAAACTAGAGTAATCTGATCCCAAAAGTAGTAGAAGAGAGGAGATTAGCAAAATAAGGGGAGAAATATCTGAAATCGAGATTAAGAAAATGATAGAAAAAATCAACCAGTCAAAAAGCTGGTTCTTTGAAAAAATCAATAAGATTGATACACCCCTAGCTAAATTAACCAAAAGCAAGAGAGAGAAAACCCAAATTAACAAAATTAGAAATAAAAATAGAGTTATCACTACTGATACCCAAGAAATCCAGAGAATTATAACATCATATTTCAAAAACTTATACTCTGTGAAATTTGACAACACAAAACAGATGGATGAATTCCTGAGTAAACACAACTTACCTAAATAGAATCAGGAAGTTGTGAATTATTTAAATAGTCCTATAACATATGAGGAAAATGAAGAAGTAATCTCGAATCTTCCCACCAAAAAATGTCCTGGACCAGATGGATTCAGCAGAGAGGTCTACCAGATTTTAAGGAGTTAATAACACCAATACTCCTTAACCTGTTCCATCAAAGAGCAAAGGAAGGAACACTACCAAATTCCTTCTATGACGCTAAAATCGTTTTAATCCCAAAACCTAATAATGATTCACTTAAAAAAGAAAACTATAAGCCGATCTCTCTGATGAACACAGACGGAAAGATTTTCAACGAAGTCTTTGCAAATCGGATTCAAAAACATAAGAGCAAAAGGATGGGAGGAGCAATGATTTGCAAGATACTCCACACAAGTTAGGGCCGAAGCAATCATAATTGGACTTTGCATGCCATGCGCAATGTCCAACACACTATTGACCTCACAAAGTCTAGCATTTGCTAAAGGCACTAGGATTCTGGGAGGCAAGTGATTGACAGGGACAGTAGTGTTCCTATGCTTAACGGGAACACAGAAAAGGGTTCAGGGAATGCCACTGGGTCCTTGTACGTCACTGGAGAGGAGGGCCCAGAGGAGAGTCAGGCATGCACAAGAAAGGACTCTCTGGGAATGGGGGCGGGAGGCACTGGGGGATGGGAAGGTAGGGGTGAGGGGAAGGGGAGCAGGGGGTTCCGGGGAGGAAGAGGGAGGGAGGGTACTGGTGTACCTATTAAGTTTGTATGAGTGTAAATAATAATAAAAATGTATATATAAAAAAACAGTAATAAAAACAAACATATCAAAAAGATCATTCTCGGAGACCAAGTAGGCTTCATCGCCAGCACACAGGGTTGGTTCAACATATGTAAATTAATAAATGTAATTCATCATGTAAACCAGTCCAAAGTCCAAGACCACATGATACTCTCGATAGATGCAGAAAAAGCCTTTGACAAGATCCAACACCCTTTTATGATCAAAACGCTTTATGAATATAATAAAAGCTGTATACAACAAGCCCACAGCAAGGATTATGCTCAATGGGGAACAATTGGAAGCATTCCCACTTCGATCAGGAACTAGACAAGGCTGTCCACTCTCACCACTTCTATTCAATATTGTACTTGAAGTGTTAGCTGAAGCCATAAGACAAGAAAGGGACATAAGAGGGATTCAAATCGGCAAGGAAGAAGTCAAGCTATCCCTATTTGCAGATGACATGATCTTATACCTGAGTGATCCCAAAAACTCCACCAGGAAGCTCCTGTAACTAACACAGAAGTTAAGCAGGATGGCAGGATACAAAATAAATGTGCAAAAATCAGAGGCCTTCCTATATGCCCAGAATGAAAGAAGTGAAAAACCTTGAAAGAAACAATCCCATTTACTATAGCCCCTAAAAAATGAAATACCTTGGTATAAACTTAACTAAGGAGGTAAAAGACCTTTACAATGAAAACTTTAAAAACCTCAAGAAAGAAATAGCAGAAGACACCAGAAGGTGGAAAGACCTCCCATGTTCCTGGATTGGCAGAATCAACATCATAAAAATGACCATCCTACCAAAGGCAATATACAAATTCAATACTATACCACTTAATATCCCAAAGCAATTCTTTAAAGAAGTTGACCAAACAATGTCAAAATTCAGATGGAGGCACAAAAGACCCAGGATAGCAAAGATAATCCTGAGTAACAGAAACACTGCTGGAGGTATCACCATACCAAACCTTAGTCTATACTACAAATCCATAGTTGTAAAAACAGCCTGGTTCTGGCTCCCAAATAGATACACAGATCAATGGATAAGGATTGAAGACCCAAATATAATCCCACAAAATTACAGCCATTTGGTCTTTGACAAAGGGGCCCAAAATATCCAATGGAAGAAGAACAGCATCTTCATCAAATGGTGCTGGCAAAACTGGATCTCCACATGCAGAAGATTAAAGCTGGACCCGTACTTGTCACCATGTACAAGACTTAATTCCAAATGGATCAAGGACCTTGATATCAGGCCAGATACTATAAAAACCATAGTTGAAAGAATAGGGAACTCCCTCAAGATAATTGGGCTAGGCCAACATTTTGTAAACAGACATCCAATGGCACAGTCACTGCTACCAACTCTCAACAGTTGGGAATCTTGTGAAATTAAACAGTTTCTGTTCAGATAAAGAAATTGTACCACGAGCTCAATGACAACCCACAGAATGGGAGAAAATCTTCACTAACCACATATCTGATGGAGCTATAATGTCCAGAGTGCACAAAGAACTTAGAAAACTAAACATCAAGGAAATAAATGGGCCAATTAAAAAATGGGCCTTGGAACTTAAAAGAAACTCTACCAGGGATAAAATTAAAATGTCTAATAAATATCATAAAAAATGCTCCACTTCCTTAGCGATCAGGGAAATGCAAATCAACACTTCCCTGAGATATCATCTCAACCCAGTCAGGATGTCAAAATTCCACAATACAAACAAGAACAAATGCTGGAGAGGATGTGTAGAGAGGGGAACTCTCCCACATTGCTGATGGGAATGCAGGCTCATACAGCCACTCTGGCAAGCTGTCTGGGGATTCTTAAAGAGATTAAAGATTGAAATGCAATATGACCCTACTATTCCACTTCTGGGAATAGCTCCACATACAGCAAAAATTCACCTCAATAGCAGAAGAACGATCATGTTCATAGCAGCACTGTTTACAATAACAAAGTCATGGAGTCAACCCAAATTTCCAACAGTTGACGAGTGGATAAGGAAATGTGGTACATCTATACAATGGAGTATTACTCAGCCATCAAAAATGATGAATTACTGGAATTTGCCAGGAAATGGATGTCATTAGAAACAATTATATTAAGTGAAGTATCCCAGAAGCAGAAAATTAAACACCGTATGTACTCCCTAACAGGTGGCTCCTAGTACCAAACCCACACAGCCCACCTAGAGACACACAAATTAAATCTCTGTAATAATTATAGTAATTGCAAGAATTATGAACAGGAGAGATGTGGTAGGAGGCCCACACCAGAAACAAGGAGAGAGGGAACCATGTTACAGCAGAGAAAATAGGCCTCCATCAAGGAATTCAAGTAAGCAATGAGACACCTGGTTAAGTTCACAGCCTTTCGTTCCTGATCATTTACGACTGAGGGGGTATGATCTCACCAGAAGGGGAGGGCATATAGTCTGGCAGATAAAAAGTAACCATTTTGAAAATGGGTGATTGGCCCCTCCCTCACTGTGGTTTCCTACTTAAATTGCATCTACCTTTGAATGTGCTCTTATAACAAGACTTCAGTTTAACAACTTTTTGTCTCTGGCCAGGGGATGACATAGAATGCCCATCAGGATGGAGTGAAGGGCATTGCAGGAGCAATAAAACTGCAAAAGAAAATCAACAAACCACAATCCAGAACTTCAGAGACTCTATAACGACCACCTAGAACTAGGCCAGTCTAATCTCTCCCCATCCTGAAGCTCAGGGAAATTTGTGGAAGAGGAGGCGGTAAGATTGTAAGAGCACAAGGATGGGAAGAGCAATGATATGTAAGATACTCCACACACAATAGGGCCGAAACAATCATAATTGGACTTTGCATGCCCCACGCAATGTCCAACACACTATTGACCCATAAAGTCTAGCGTTTGCTAAAGGCACCAAGATCCTTGGAGGCAAGGGATTGACAGCCACAGTAGTGTTCCTATGCTTAAGGGGAACACGGGAAAGGGTTTAGGGAAATTCCACTGGGTCCTTGTATGTCATCGGAGAGGAGGGCACACAGGAGAGTCAGGCATGTACATTAAAGGATTCTCCAGGGATTGGAGGAGAGGCACAGGAGGCTGGGGAGGGAGGGATGAGGGGAGGGGGAGCAGGGGGGTCGGGTGGAGGAGGAGGGAGGGAGGGAACCGGTGTATCTACTATGTTTGTATGAGCAGAAATAATAATAATAAAAAAATAGAAAAGTGGAGCCTTTACTGGTGGAAGGTGGTCACAAGGGGAGATTCTTGAGCTTGATTATTCCCATCCTACCTCTGGGAGGAGTCTGCCTTTTCAGCAAGCAGACCGGTAGTTCTGGCCTCTTGGATGTGGGATACAGCCTGTCTCCAACCTCGAACAGCCAACCATGCTGCCTCTGCCATGAAGGAAAGACTGTATCTCCCCTCTGGAACTGTAAGCTAAATAAATCTCGCTTTCTCCCTTAAGCTGCTTGAATTTGAGTGCTCTCTCACAGCAATACACAAGAGTAACTATTACAATTAGGGACCAAAAGAAGCTATTAGGATGGAGAAGTTGTAAACCAGCTAGCTATAAGGGAGATAATGTTGTAACTGTTTAGAAGTGCATAGTTATTTCTGTGGTTCAACCTTGTAGGAGGGACTGTCAAAACCACACAGAATATAAAGAAAGAAGATGGCTACTACAAATGAGAGTGCATACTTGGATTTCTCAAACTGCTTGCTTTTAATAACAATGTACATTTAAGATTTTTTCCTATATAAGAGCCTGTGGTGGAGAAAAGATGAAAACAGATACAAAGGAAATTCAAAGAATTATAAGGTGATAGTTCAAAAATTTATACTCTACCAAATTCAACAATCAGAAAGAAATGGACAAATTTCTAAGCACAGAGAACACACCAAAGTTGAATTGTGATAAATTGAATTATTTACACATTCTTAAAACAATTGATGAAGCTGTAGTAGTAATCATGAATCTCCCTGTGAAGTCAAAACCCAGGACCAGATAGATGCAGCACATAATTCTATCAGAAATTTAAAGAACAACTAACACTATTATTCTTTAAACTATTGCACAAAACGGGAAAGGAGAACTTAAAAACTATTTCTATGAAGCAAATATTATCATGTACTCAAATCAGTAAAAAAGAAAACTATAGTCCAGTCTCATTGAAGAACACAAGCACAAAAAGCTGTATCAAAATTCTAGCAAACCAGATTGACAATTGTCAAAAATTGGTTGTATTTATTCAATAAACCAAAAGCTGGCTCAATATATGGAAATCAATAAATATAAATCATCTTAGGAACAAATTCACAGAGAAAAATCATCAGTATTATTTCAATTGATGCTAAAAAAAGCTTGTGACAAAATCCAGCATTCCTTTATGATAAAGACCAGCGGAAAATGTGCATGCAGGGAACACTTGTCAACATAATAAAGGCTATATCTAAGAAGCATGTAGCAAAAATCATCCTAAATAGTGAAAAACTGGGAACATTCCCACTCAGACCAGAAACTAGACAAGGTTGTGTACTCTTTGCACTTTTATTCAAATTGTACTTGAAGTTTTAGCCATAAGATAAAAAAGGGAGTAAAAGGGGTACGACTTGGAAAAGAAGAAGTTAAGTTATCCCTATCTGCAAATAGTATTATTTTATACCTTAAAAATCCCAAAAACTGTGCCAGGAAGCTCGTGGAACTAATAGTTAAGTTCAGTAGAGTGGACAAAATCAATGTCCAAAAATCAGTGGCTTTCCAATATACACCAAGGAAAAAGAAAGTAAGAAAGACCAGAGAGAAACAATACCATTTATCATAGTTCCCCCCAAATGAAATACCTTGGAATAAACTTAACAAAGAACGTGAAAGATTTGTACAATGAAAACTTTATCACTTTTCTTTAACATTTTTTATTATTATTACACTCATACAAACTTAATAAGTACATGGGTTCCTTCCCCTTCCCCCTCCCTCCCCATCCCCCAGTGCCTCCTTCCCAAACCCCGGAGAATCCTTTAATGTGCAAGCCAGAATCTCCTCTGGGCCCTCCTCTCTGATGATGTACAAGGACCCAGTGGCATTTCCCTGAACCCTTTCCTCTGTTCCCCTTAAGCACAGGAACACTACTGTGGCTGTCATTTCCTTGCCTCCAAGGATCTTGGTGCCTTTAGCAAATGCTAGACTTTGTGAGGTCAATAGTGTATGGGACATTGCGTGGGGCATGCAAAGTTCAATTATGATTGCTTCGGTCCTAACTTGTGTGGAGTATCTTGCATATCATTGCTCCTCCCATCCTTGTGCTCTTACAATCTTACCGCACCCTCTTCCACAAAATTCCCTGAGCTTCAATATGGGGAGAGATTAGTCTGGCCTAGTTTCTAGGTGGTTGATATAGAGTCTCTGAAGTTCTGGATTGTAGTTTGTCGATTTTCTTTTGCAGTTTTGCTGCTCCTGCAATGCCCTTCACTCCATCCTGATGGGTATTGGATGTCACCCCCTGGCCAGAGATAAAAAGCTGTTAAACTAGAGACTTGTTATGATAGTACATTCAAAGGTAGATGTAATAAAAGTAGGAAACCACAGTGAGGGAGGGGTCAATCACCCATTTTCAAAATGGTTACTTCTTAGCTGCCAGACTATATGCCCTCCCCTTCTGGTGAGACCATACCCCCTCAGTTGTAAATGATCAGGAAAGAAAGTCTGTGAACTTAACCAGATGTCTCATTACTTACTTGCAGTCCTTGATGGAGGAATATTTTCTCTGCTGTAACATGGTCCCCTCTCTCCTTGTTTCTTGTGTGGCTCTCCTACCCCATCTCTCCTGTTCATAATACTAGCAATTACTGCAGGTGTTATAGAGATTTATCTTTGAGTGTCTCTATGTGGGTAGGTGGGTTTGGTACTAAGAGCCACTTATTAGGGAGTACATACCACGCTTAATTTTCTGAGTCTGGGTTGAAAGAAAAAATCAACTCCCAAACAATAATTCTTGGGGACTTCAACACTGCCCTCTCAACATGGGATAGATCAACAGGTCAAAAGCTTAACAGAGACACTTTGGAACTTAATCAAACCTTTAAAGAAATGGACATTACCGATCTCTATCGAACATTTCATCCACACACCAAAGAATACACATTTTTCTCAGCAGCACACAGAACATTCTTCAAAATAGATCACATATTGGGCCACAAAAGGAATCTACACTCATACAAAGAAGGTGAAATTCTAACCTGTGCCCTATCAGACTACCACGGCCTAAAGCAGGACATCCACAACACAACAAAAGACAAAAAACATATTAACTCCTGGAAACTTAACAATATGATGATGAATGAGAACTGGATTCAGGAAGAAATTAAAAAAGAAATTCAAGATTTCCTGAAACAGAATTATAATGAAAACACAACGTGCCAAAATCTCTGCGACACAATGAAAGCTATCCTAAGAGGTAAGTTCATAGCTCTTAATGCCTACATCAAAAATGGAAACTTCAGAAATAAACGACCTAACAATGCAGCTTAAAGCTTTAGAGAAACTAGAGCAATCTAATCCCCAAAAGTAGTAGAAGAGAGGAGATTAGCAAAATAAGGGGAGAAATATCTGAAATCGAGTTTAGGAAAAAGATAGAGAAAATCAACGAGTCAAAAAGCTGGTTCTTTGAAAAGATCAATAAGATTGATACACCCCTAGCTAAATTAACCAAAAGCAGGAGAGAGAAAACCCAAATGAACAAAATTAGAAATGAATATGGAGTTACCACGACTGATAACCAAGAAATCCAGAGAATTATAACATCATATTTAAAAACTTATACTCTGTGAAGTTTGACGACACAAAAGAGATGGATGAATTCCTAAGTAAACACAACTTACCTAAATTGAATCAAGAAGTTGTGAATTATTTAAATAGTCCTATAACATATGAGGAAATTGAAGAAGTAATCTCAAATCTTCCCACCAAAAAATGTCCTGGACCAGATGGATTCAGTACAGAGTTCTACCAGACATTTAAGGAGTTAATAACACCAATACTCCTTAAACTGTTCCATCAAATAGCAAAGGAAGGAACACTACCAAATTCCTTCTATGAAGCTACTATTGTCTTAAACCCAAAACCTAATAAAGATTCATTTAAAAAAGAAAATTATAGGCCGATCTCTCTGATGAACACAGACGTAAAGATTGTCAACAAAGTCTTAGCAAATCGGATTCAAAAACATATCATAAAGATCATTCACGGAGACCAAGTAGGCTTTATCCCTGGCACACAAGGTTGGTTCAACATACACAAATCAATAAATGTAATTCATCATGTAAACCAGTCCAAAGTCCAAGACCACATGATATTCTCGATAGATGCAGAAAAAGCCTTTGACAAGATCCAACAGGCTTTTATGATCAAAACACTAGAGACAGTAGGAATGGAAGGAACCTTTATCAATATAGTAAAAGCTGTATAAAACAAGCCCACAGCAAGGATTATGATCAATGGCGAAAAATGGGAAGCATTCGCACTTTGATCAGGAACTAGAAAAGGCTGTCCACTCTCACCACGTCTATTCAATATTGTACTTGAAGTGTTAGCTGAAGCCCTAAGACAAGAAAGGACAGAAGAGGGATTCAAATCACCAAGGAAGAGGTCAAGTTATTCCTATTCACAGATGACATGATATTATACCTGAGTGATCCCAAAAACTCCAGCAGGAAGCTCCTGGAACTAATGCAGAAGTTAAGCAGGGTGGAAGGATACAAAATAAATGTGCAAAAAACAGTGGCCTTCCTATATGCCCGGGAATGAAAGAAGTGAAAAAGCCTTCAGAGAAACAGTCCCATTTACTGTAGCCCTTAAAAAACTGAAATACCTTGGTATAAACCTAACCAAGGAGGTAAAGACATTTACAATGAAAACTTTAAAACCCTCAAGAAGAATTGCAGAAGACACCAGAAGGTGTAAAGAACTCCCATGTTCCTGGATTGGCAGAATCAACATCGTAAAAATGACCATCCTACAAAAGGCAATATACGAATTCAATGCTATACCAATTAAAATCCCAAAGCACCCCCTTTCCCCTCCACTCCGCTGCCCCCGACGCGCGGTAGCGTCCAGACCGGCCTTACCGGGCGCGAACCAGGTAAGCTCGGTCTGCGCCTGCCCCCAGAGCTCCAGGCCACCTGAGTGGACCCAGCTCCTCCCACCATCCAGCCAGAACTGCACGCAGTGCCTGAGAGGAGGACAGGGCACCCCCTCTGTGCCGGCCCTGCCCTCGGGTGGCCCGGGTTTAAATAGGGCCCCCTCGACGCGCCATGCCCCCTTCCCCTCCACTCCGCCACCCGGGACACACGCTCGCGGTCCAGCCGGGCCTCACCACGCCACGACCCAGGTAAGCTCCGTCCCTGCCCGCCCCCAGAGCCCCAGGCCAAATAATTCAGTTTAGTGAAAAACGCACAGAAATTAAAAGATCTTAATAGTTAAAACAACAATGCCAAAGTCTAAGTGCAAATCCATGAGAAACAACACTCAAGTAAACAAATATAACATGAAGGAATTAATCCCATAATGTTAGACTCCAACCAGAACAAACCCATGGAAAATGGCCAAGAAAGCCTGACCCAGGATAACGACCTTCAAAATATGATCATTACCATGTTCAATACTATGAAAGAGGAAATCAGGGAGGAATTAAATAATCAAATCAATCGCTTTGAGGAGGAACACAACAGACACATGGAGGAGTTGAGAAAAACAGTGCAAGAATCAAAAACTGGCATAGAGCAGTTAAAGCAGACTCAAGCAGAGCTCAAAACTGAGCTAAAAGACGTTATCTTCAACCCAGAACTCTACAGAGAGTCTTATCAGCAGAACTAACAAAGCAGAAAACAGAATTTCAGATCTTGAAGATAAAGTGGGAGTATTAACCAGCTCAATGGAAGAGATTGGTTAAAGCCAAAAAGATGCTTGAGAGAAATATCCAGGAGATATGGGACACCCTGAAGAAGCCCAACATGCTTATTCATGGAATACCAGAGCAAGAATCTCAAAATACCACCCCTAAGGAATTTTCAAACGATCATCAAGGAAACTTTCCTCATCTAAAAAAAGAGAGGCCCATACATATACAAGAGACATTCCGCACCCCAAACAAATATGACCAAAACAGAAGCTCGCCACGGCAAATAATAGTCAAAACACTCCACATTCAAGATAAAGAACTGGTGCTGAGAGCTTCAAGGGAGAACAAACAAGTCACTTTTAAAGGTAAACCTATTAAAATAACAAATGACTTCTCAATGGAAACAGTAAAAGCAAGAAGAGCTTGGAGAGACATACTTCAAGTATTGAATGAGCAAAAATGTCAACCTAGGCTGATTTACCCTGAAAAAACTATCAGTCATGATCGAGGAAAAAAGAAAAATCTTCCAGCACAAAGACAACTTGAAGGGATACATGTCCACCAAACCAGGCCTTCAAAAAATGCTAGAAATAATACTCAAGCTTGAAGAAAAAAACAGGCATATCCAGGAGAACAGAAGGCAAGTATAACACCATTAAAAGCGAAGCAATATACTTATAAAAACTACTAAACATAATAATGTCTGGAATCAAAAATAGTTTCACCATTATAACACTAAATGTTAATGGAATTAACTCACCGATCAAGAGACACAGATTACAAATTTGGATTAAAAATCACAATCCATCAATCTGCAGCCTGCAGGAAACCCATCTCACCACAAAAGATAGGCACGCTCTAAAAATAAAAGGCTGGTCAACAATTCTACAAGCTAATGGAAGCAGAAAACAGGCAGGGGTAGCCATTATGATATCAGAAAAAGTGGACTTCAAACCAAAGAAAATTATAAGAGACACGGATGGATACTACATTTTAGTCACAGGTACAATTCATCAGGAAGACTTCACAATACTGAACATATATGCACCCAATACAGGCCCCTCCACATTCATTAAGAAAACCCTACAGCGTCTAAAGCAAGAAATCAACCCCCAAACGATAATTCTTGGGGACTTCAACACCGCCCTCTCAACATGGGATAGGTCAACAGGTCAAAAGCTTAATAGAGACACTTTGGACCTTAATAAAACCCTTAAAGAAATGGACCTTACAGATCTCTATTGAACTTTTCACCCATGCACCAAAGAATACACATTTTTCTCAGCAGCACACGGAACTTTCTCCAAAACTGATCACATACTGGGCCACAAAATGAATCTACACATGTACAAAAAAGTTGAAATTCTAACCTGTGCTCTGTCAGCCACCATGGCCTAAAGCTGGACATCCACAACACAACAAATAAGAGAAAATACACTAACTCCTGGAAACGTAACAATATGATGCTGAATGAGAACTGGATTCAGGAAGAAATTAAAAAGGAAATTCAAGATTTCCTGAAAGTGAACGATTATGAAAATACAACTTACCAAAACCTCTGGGACACAATGAAAGCTGTTCTAAGAGGTCAGTTCATAGCTCTTAATGCCTACATCAAAAAAATGGAAACATCAGAAATAAACAACTTAACAATGCAGCTTAAAGCTTTAGAGAAACTAGAGCAATCTGATCCCAAAGTAGTAGAAGAGAGGAGATTAGCAAAATAAGGGGAGAAATATCTGAAATCGAGATTAAGAAAATGATAGAAAAAATCAACCAGTCAAAAAGCTGGTTCTTTGAAAGAATCAATAAGATTGATACACCCCTAGCTAAATTAACCAAAAGCAGGAGAGAGAAAATCATAATTAACAAAATCAGAAATGAACAATGAGTTATCACTACTGATACCCAAGAAATCCAGAGAATTATTACATCATATTTCAAAAACTTATACTCTGTGAAGTTTGACAACACAAAAGAGATGGATGAATTTCTAAGTAAACACAACTTACCTAAATTGAATCAGGAAGTTGTGAATTATTTAAATAGTCCTATAACATATGAGGAAATTGAAGAAGTAATCACAAATCTTCCCACCAAAAAATGTCCTGGACCAGATGGATTCAGTACAGAGTTCTACCAGACATTTAAGGAGTTAATAACACCAATACTCCTTAAACTGTTCCATCAAATAGCAAAGGAAGGAACACTACTAAATTCCTTCTATGAAGCTACTATTGTCTTAAACCCAAAACCTAATAAAGATTCATTAAAAAAGAAAACTATAGGCCGATCTCTCTGATGAACACAGACGCAAAGATTCTCAAAAAAGTCTTAGCAAATCGGATTCAAAAACATATTAAAAAGATCATTCATGGGGACCAAGTAGGCTTCATCCCCGGCACACAAGGTTGGTTCAACATACGCAAATCAATAAATGTAATTCATCATGTAAACCAGTCCAAAGTCCAAGACCATATGATACTCTCGATAGATGCAGAAAAAAGCTTTTGACAAGATCCAACAGCCTTTTATGATCAAAACGCTACAGACAGTAGGAATGGAAGGAACCTTTATGAATATAATAAAAGCTGTATACAACAAGCCCACAGCAAGGATTATACTCAATGGGGAACAATTGGAAGCATTCCCACTTCGATCAGGAACTAGACAAGGCTGTCCACTCTCACCACTTCTATTCAATATTGTACTTGAAGTCTTAGCTGAAGCCATAAGGCATTAAAGGGACATAAGAGGGATTCAAATCGGCAAGGAAGAAGTCAAGCTATCCCTATTTGCAGATGACATGATCGTATACCTGAGTGATCCCAAAAACTTCACCAGGAAGCTTCTGGAACTAATTGAGAAGTTCAGCAGGGTGGCAGGATACAAAATAAATGTACAAAAATCAGAGGCCTTCCTATATGCCCAAAATGAAAGAAGTGAAAAAGCCTTGAGAGAAACAATCCCATTTACTATAGCCCCTAAAAAAACGAAATACCTTCGTATAAACCTAACCAAGGAGCTAAAACACCTTTACAACGAAAGCTATAAAACCCTAAAGATAGAAATAGCACAAGCCACCAGAAGGTGGAAAGACCTCCCTTGTTCCTGGATTGGCAGAATCAACATCGTAAAAATGACCAACCTACCAAAGGCAATATACAGATACAATGCTACACCAATCAAAATACCAAAGCAATTCTTCAAAGAAGTTGACCAAACAATCTCAAAGTTCATATGGAGGCACAAAAGACCCAGGATAGCAAAGACAATCCTGAGCAACAAAAACACTGCTGGAGGTATTACCATACCAAACCTAAGTCTATATTACAAATCCATAGTTATAAAGACAGCCTGGTACTGGCTCCAAAATAGACACACAGATCAATGGATAAGGATTGAAGACCCAGATATAAGCCCACAAAATTTCAGCCATTTGGTCTTTGACAAAGGGGCCCAAAGAATCCAATGGAAAAAGAACAGCATTTTCAACAAATGGTGCTGGCAAAACTGGATCTCTACATGCAGAAGATTAAAGCTGGATCCGTACTTGTCACCATGTACAAGACTTAATTCCAAAGGGATCAAGGACCTTGATATCAGGCCCGAGACTATAAAAACCGTAGTTGAAAGGATAGGGAACTCCCTCGAGCTGATTGGGCTAGGCCAACACTTCCTAAACAGACATCCAATGGCACAGTCACTGCTACCAACTCTCAACAGTTGGGATCTTGTGAAATTAAAGAGCTTCTGTTCAGATAAAGAGATTGTAACACGAGCTCAAAGGCAACCCACAGAATGGGAGAAAATCTTCACTAACCACATATCTGATAGAGCTCTACTGTCCAGAGTGCACAAAGAACTTAGAAAACTAAACACCACGGAAACTAATGGCTCAATTAAAAAATGGGCCATGGAACTTAAAAGAAACTTTACCAGGGATGAAATTAAAATGTCTAACAAATATCTTAAAAATGCTCCACTTCCTTAGCCATCAGGGAAATGCAAATCAAAACTTCCCTGAGATATCATCTCACCCCAGTCAGGATGGCAGAAATCCACAATACAAACAACAACAAATGCTGGAGAGAATGTGGAGAGAGGGGAACTCTCCTACATTGCTGGTGGGAATGCAGGCTCATACAGCCACTCTGGCGAGCAGTCTGGAGATTCTTAAAGAAATTAAAGATTGAAATGCCATAAGACCCTGCTATTCCACTTTCGGGAATAACCCCCCATACAGCAGAGGTTCACCTCAATAGCACAAGCACGACCATGTTCATAGCAGCACTGTTTACAATAGCAAAGTCATGGAATCAACCCAAATGTCCAACAGTTAACAAGTGGATAAGGAAACTGTGGTACATCTATACAATGGAGTACTACTCAGCCATCAAAAATGATGAATTACTGTTATTTGCCGGGAAATGGATGTCATTAGAAACAATTATATTAAGTGAAGTATCCCAGACCCAGAAAATTAATCGCCGTATGTACTCCCTAATAGGTGGCTCCTAGTACCAAACCCACCCAACCCACCTAGAGACAGTAATTGCAAGGATTATGAACAGGAGGGATGGGGTAGGAGGGCCACACCAGAAACAAGGAGAGAAGGGACCATGTTACAGCAGAGAGAATAGGCCTCCATCAAGGACTCAAATAAGTAATGAGACATCTGATTAAGTTCACAGACTTTTGTTCCTCATCATTTACTGCTGAGGGAGTATGATCTCACCAGAAGAGGAGGGCATATAGTGTGGCAGATAAAAAGTAACTGTTGTGCAAATTGGTGATAGACCCCTACCTCACTGTGTTTTTCCCATTTTTATTGTATCTACCTTTGAACGTGCTTTTATCACAAGACTCTAGTTTAACAGCTTTTTGTCTCTGGCCGGGGGTAACATACAATGCCCACCAGGATGGAGCGAAGGGCATTGCAGGAGCAGCAAAACTGCAAAAGAAATCCAACAAACCACAGTCCAGAACTTCAGAGACTCTATATCAACCACATAGAACTAGGCCAGCTTAATCTCTCCCCATCCTGAAGCTCAGGGAAATTTGCGGAAGAGGGGGCGGTAAGAGTGTAAGAGCAAAAGGATGGGAGGCGCAATGATATGTAAGTTACTCCATACAAGTTAGGGCTGAAGCAATCATAATTGGACTTTACATGCCCTGTGCATTGTCCAACACACTTTTGACCCCACAAAGTCTAGCATCTGCTAAAGGCACCAAGATCTTTGGAGGCAAGGGATTGGCAGCCACAGCAGTGTTCCTCTACCTAAGGGGAATACGGGAAAGGGTTCAGGGAAAGGCCACTGGGTCCTTGTACGTCATCGGAGAGGAGGGCCCAGAGGAAAATCAGGCATGCACAAGAAAGGACTCTCTGGGAATTGGGGGGCGTGAGGCACTGGGGGATGGGAAGGGAGGAGGTGGGAGGAGGAGCAGGGGGTATGGGGGGAGGAGGAGGGAGGGAAGGAACTGGTGTACTTATTAAGTTTGTGTGAGCTGAAATAATAATAAAAAATGTATTAATATAAAAAAATAAAATAAAGGAAATCAAAAAAAAAAATCCCAAAGCAATTCTTTAAAGAAGTTGACCACATAATCTCAAAATTCATATGGAGGAACAAAAAACCCAGGATAGTAAAGATAATCCTGAGTAACAAAAACACTGTTGGAAGTATCACCATACCAAACCTTAGTCTATACTACAAATCCATAGTTACAAAAACAGCCTGGTACTGGCTCCAAAATAGACCCATAGATAAATGGATAAGGGTTAAAGGCCCAGATATAAGCCCACAAAATTACAGCCATTTGATCTTTGACAAAGGGGCCCAAAAAATTCAATGGAAAAAGAACAGTATCTTCAACAAATGGTGCTGACAATACTGGATCTCCACATGCAGAAGATTAAAACTGGACCTATGCTTGTCACCATGTACAAGATTTAATTCCAAATGGATCAAGGACCTTGATATCAGACCAGAGACTACAAAAACCATATTTGAAAGGATAGGGAACTCCCGCGAGCTGATTGGGCTAGGACAACATTTCCTAAATAGACATCCAATGGCACAGTCACTGCTACCAACTCTGAACAGTTGGGATCTTGTGAAATTAAACAGCTTCTGTTCAGATAAAGAGATTGTAACACGAGCTCAACGGCAACCCACAGAATGGGAGAAAACCTTCACTAATCACATATCTGATGGAGCTCTACTATCCAGAATGCAAAAAGAACTTAGAAAACTAAACACCAAGGAAATTAATGGCCTAATTAAAAAACCCACCAAACCCACCCAGCCCACCTAGAGACACTCAAAGATGAATTTCTGTAATACCTATAGTAATTGCAAGGATTATGAACAGGAGGGATGGGGTAGGAGGTCCACACCAGAAACAAGGAGAGAGGGGACCATGTAACAGCAGAGAAAATAGGCCTCCATCAAGGACTGCAAGTAAGTAATGAGACATCTGGTTAGGTTCACAGACTTTCATTCCTGATCATTTACAACTTAGGGGGTATGATCTCACCAGAAGAGGGGGCATATAATCTGGCAGATAAAAAGTAACCATTTTGCAAATGGGTGATTGACTCCTCCCTCACCGTGCTTTCCTACTTTTATTACATCTACCTTTGAATGGGCTCATATAACAAGACTCTAGTTTAACAGCTTTTGCCTCTGGACAGGGGGTGACATACAGTGCCCATCAGGGTTGAGTGAAGGGCATTGCAGGAGCAGCAAAACTGCAAAAGAAAATCAACAAACCACAATCCAGAAATTCAGAGACTCTATAACAACCACCTAGAACTAGGCCAGCCTAATCTCTCCCCATCCTGAAGCTCAGGGAATTTTGCAGAAGAGGGGGGTGGTAAGATTGTAAGAGCACAAGGATTGGAGGAGCAATGATATGCAAGGTACTCCATATAAGTTAAGGCTGAAGAAATCACAATTGGACTTTGCATGCCCTGTGCAATGTCCAACACCTTATTACCCCCACAAAGTCTAGCATTTGCTAAAGGCACCAAGATCCTTGGAGGCAAGGGACTGACAGCCACAGTAGTGTTCCTATGCTTAAGGGGAGCACAGGATAGGATTCAGGGTTATGCCACTGGGTCTTTTACGTCATCGGAAAGGAGAGCCCCGAGGAGAGAATGGCAGGCACATTAAAGGATTCCCTGGGGATTGGGGAGTGGAGGCACTGGAGATGGGTAGGGAGGGGTGAGGGAAAGGTGAGCAGGGGTGTCGGGGGGGGGAAGAGGAGGGAGGGAGGGAACCGGTGTACCTACTAAGTTTTGTATGAGTGGAAATAATAATAAAATATATTTAAAATTTTTTTTTCTGAGTCTGTGATACTTCACTTAATATAATTGTTTCTAATGACATCCATTTCCCGGCAAATTCCAGTTATTCATCATTTTTGATGGCTGAGTAGTACTCCATTGTATAGAAGTACCACAGTTTCCTTAACCACTTGTCAACTGTTGGACATTTGGGTTGATTCCATGACTTTGCTATTGTAAACAGTGCTGCTATGAGCATGGTTGTGCTTCTGCTATCGAGGTGAATTTTTGCTGTATGTGGGGTAATTCCCAAACGTGGAATAGTAGGGTCATAGGGCATTTCAATCTTTAATCTCTTTAAGAATCTCCAGACGGCTCCCCAGAGTCGTTGTATGAGCCTGCATTCCCACCAGCAATGTGGGAGTTTTCCCCTCTCTCCACATCCTCTCCAGCATTTGCTGTTGTTTGTATTGTGGAATTTTGACATCCTGACTGGAGTGAGATGATATCTCAGGGAAGTTTTGGTTTGCATTTCCCTGATGGCTAACCTTATCAGACCACCACGCCTTAAAACTTGACATCCACAACACAACAAGCAACAGAAAATACCCTAACTCCTGGAAACTTACCACTATGATGCTGAATGAGAATTGGATTCAGGAAGAAATTACAAAGGAAATTCAAGATTTCCTGAAAGTGAACGATAATGAAAATACAACTTACCAAAATCTCTGGGACACAATGAAAACTTTATCACTTTAAAAAAAAAATTGGGGCTTGAGAGGTGTCTCAGGGGTTAAGCTTCTGCTTTGCAGGTGGAAGGTCCTGAGTTCGGTCCTAGACCCCACTTATAGACGCTAGGCAGAAGTGGGAAGGGGCTGCATTTCTGATCCTGGTAGGGCGGAGCCTGTGAATCCAGGGGCAGAGAAAACAAGGAGGAGGTGGAGGTGGTCCATGGTGGTTCCAGAATTTGCTTGTGGTTCTACACACACACACAGACACACACACACACACACACACACACACACACACACACACATGAGCATGCATGCATGCACACACACACCCCAATGAAGAAAGAAAGAAAGAAAGAAAGAAAGAAAGAAAGAAAGAAAGAAAGAAAGAAAGAAAGAAAGAAAGAAAGAAAGAAAGAAAGAAAGAAAGAAATTATAGTAGACACCAGAAGATGGATGGAAAGACCTCCCATGGTCCTGGATCAGTAGAATTAACAGTGTTAAAATGTCCACTCTACCAAAAGCAGTTTAAGATTCAAGGCTATACCAATAAAAATCCCAACCCAATTCTTCACAGATATTAGTAAAACAATATCAAAATTCATATGGAAACATAAAAGGACCAGGATAGTAAAAATAACCTTGAGTAATAAAAATCTTGGGGGAGGTATAATTGTATCAGTTGTCAAACTATACTACAAAGCCTTAGTAATAAAAACAGAATGGTACTGGCTCCAGAAAAAGAGATACAGACCTATAGATTGGAATTGAAGACCAAATTACAAGTGTATATACCTACAGTCAAATGCGAGAAAAGTTTTAAAGCAGAGATAGGACTCATTAAGGCGTGGGATTAGCTTAATGTAACAAATTAACTGCTACTTATCCTTGCCCCAAATGCCAGAGAACACATGCCCAGTAATGTAAATCTGTGTAAACCACAGTAGCAGAAGGGGAGAAAAAGATACTAGACTCAACATTAACCATAAACACCTGGTAATAAACCACTGTGCAAATATTTCTCAATATATCCTTAAATAAGATCTCAAAACCCAAACACAGCCTATTATAATGGAAGAGAAGTGAAGTAAAAACTACAATCAACTAGAGGGAGAATACAGGTGATCCTAAAATGCTCAGCCTAAATCAGGCTATCCAAATCTCTTCCCATGCTAAGGCTCAGAGAATCTTTTGGAAGAGGGGGGTAGTAAGATTGTAAGAATCTAATGATGGGCAGGTACCCTACTGGCCAGGTTACTTTAGTCATGACAAGGCTTCTGCATTCAGGAGCTTCCTGCAATGAGAAGTATCCCCACCAGATCTAAACGATGGATGACATGTCAACATTCCCCATGAACCACCAAAAATCTCACCAGAAATAACTACATCAGTGCAAACCATAGAGGCAGGTGTTAGATAGGTGAAGGGCAGCATCTTTACCTTTGAGTGTACCCATGGAAGGTCATTTACAATACCCCAGAGATCTGGTCCCTTAGTAGTATAGATAACCCTAAGGGAGCCATGTGGCCCATACAAGCACACAGGTAGGAAGGTGGGAGGGAGAAAGATGGATTTATGAGAGAGTGAGGGGATGATGAAAGAGGAAGGGAGGGGAGAGATAGAGTGCAGGGACAGCCACTTATTTCCTTAGAATAAAGGAAAAATAAAAAGAAAAAAATTATAATACATTTGTAGACATTTTCAATAATACAGTCCTTCTACTTAAGTGCTAGAAGAAAACATTTTGATATATGCATAAGCAAAGGACTTCAAATAAAGACTTCCCTAACTCAAGAATTCTTCCCAAGAATTGACCAAAGGATTGTTTGAAATACAGAAGCTTAATGAGAGCAAAGAAAATAAAAAGACATAGGCTACATAATGGAACAAAATTTTTGTCAGCTATCTTTCTGAGAAGGGATTCATAACCTGACCATATGAAAAAGTAATAAAATCAAACAGAAAAGAATATCCAACCAATAAATGATCCAATGGAATGTACAGATATTTCTCAAAACCTGAAGTACAGATGACCAATAGAAACATGAAAAATAGCCAGAACCTTTTACCTTCAGAGAAATGTAAGTTAAAACTGCATTGACATTCCCTTTCATCACTTTATCATGCATGTTTATATGGCACTATTTATGATGAGTGGATAAAGAAATTGTGATATGTGCTCACAAAATAATTTTATTCATACGTAAAGAAAAATAAAACCATGTCATATTCAGGAAACAGGGTTGAACTAGAGATCATCCAATTAAGAAAAATAAGCTAGATTTATAATTAATAGATGAACAAAACTTTCCTCTTGAGAGTCAAACATAATCTCTGAAAAAAGCACATAAATTAACCTGACATCATTATAAGAAAAGAACCATTTTGAGAATTAGTAGGGAATATTCAGGTATGGTTTCTTAGAGAACTGACACGTAAGTTGTATCTTAAGGGACAATGGGGAAGCATAGGTGGAAAACTGAGAGACATACCTTTAGGAAAGGAAACATTTAGGGCCTAATGGATCTTGCTAAGGAATTTAGACTGTCTTAAGTTGTCAAGAGAAACTGTTTTTAAACAGGAAAATACATTAAAATGGTAGTCACATATTATATGCTCTTGTAAGCATCATTGGTATATCGATTTATGATCTAGTCTCTTAAAGAATAATAATATAATTAGATAAAGCAGGTTTGGTATCTTCATAAATGATAATTCCCATATACATGGCTGAGTACACTCAATGGTAAGCATGATTTGTTAATAGTAAATCCTGATTCACATGGAACTTAAGAAAACACAGGCTCGGTCTGGAGACGTGGCTCAGGGGTTAAGCCTCTGCCTTGCAGGCAGAAGGTTGTGAGTTCGGATCCTAGACCCCACATATAGATGCAGGGCAGGAGTGGGAGTGGCCTGCGTTTCTGGTCCTGGTAGGGCAGAGCCTGTGAATCCCAGGGCAGAGTAAACAAAGAGGAGGTGGAGGCATCCATGGTGGTTCCTGAATTCGTCTGTGGTTCTACACACATACACACACACACACACACACACATACATGTACAATTGAATAAATAATAAAAAATTAAAAAAAGAAAGCACAGACTCATTTTTTCTGAGCAGAGATTGTACTAATTATACTGTGGTATGGTGGTTTAGATGCAACTCCTGAAGACCTACAGGAGCAACTAACAACTAGCAAACTCTCAAAATAGCATATTATCTCCTCCAAAAATATTAACAACTCTCTTATTTTGAAACTTGATAGCAAGTAAGCAAGCAGGGCCTCATATATACGAAAGGCTTCAAGCATATTTACTGTTCCATAGCTCATACATTCAAATGAAAGAGGATGTCATGAATGACTCAGAGTTGCAGTTACTCTGTTCCTTTTCACTAAATTCTTAGTAATATGTTGAATTATTTACTTAGAATCTTAGTCTCTTTTTTAAAGTTGTAATCTCTCACATATGGAGGTTAAATTTATTCCAGGAGATAACATAGAGCTCAGTTTGGGAATAGATACTTACTTTGTGTTAACTCTCCCACTTTTATGTATAATTATTAATCAGCAGGACATAACAAGTTCTAAAATCTTAGTCATCTTCCTCTCAGCAATTAACATATATTTTGGTCAGTAGTCAGACTGAATATAATGCTGCCTGCATTAATCTTTAATTCAGATTTCCGCTGGAAAGCTGCAAAATCTGCAGAAGCAAGAACTTTATGGTAATATCTCCCATAGTTTGGTGCTACTCCTTTATATGTAAGGTATTTAAAGGAAAATATTTCTGCCTTATATCATAGTATTTCTAAAACACAGTGAATGGTAACTGAGTATTTAAAATAAATGCATGGTGTCATTAAAAAATTATCATTCTTTTAGGTATAATGGTAAAACTGGAACCTGAACCAGTTCTTTCGTTAACTTACTGAAAGACCTTGGAAAATTTATTAGACTCTTTCACAATTTTATTCCTTCATCTTTGAAAGCTTGTAATAATTTAAGATAATATCATAAATACTAAAATACTATATACACATATGCATATAAATGTTGAAGAGGGTTTCAATGTGAGTGAATCACTGAATGAGTTATAAAACCTGAGAGCTGGAAAGGATTTTGATGGCCATCAGTTCAACCCATTCTTTTTACAAATGAGAAATTTGAATTGTAAAGAAAGCAACTTGCTCAATATCAATTTTTTCACTGAAACTCATCTCCCACTCAGTTTGATCCCTACTTCTACTAACGAATATTATTCTTGTTGATGAGGTTAGAAAAGGAGCAAGATAAACTCAGTAAGGCAAAAATGAGGGTACATAAGAGAGAGATCTAAGACTGGAAATAGAGAATAGTGGTTAAAAATCAAAAGTATGCTGGCTCTTAACACTGCTTACTATCATAGAGAGGCATAAGAATAATCAAACTTAATCTGTGTTGCAGTCCACCTGCATGGTTGCTGATAAATAATCATCGAATGGCTTAAGGGAGCAAAGGTTTTTTTTATGATTACTGGTTACAGTTCTCAGTCCAGCTTGATGGGAGAGCATGCACCAATACCTAGGCCGAGGGAACTGGCCACACCAACTTTATGTAATGGCTGAGAGAAAGATGATCCTTACTTGCCAGACCAGCATGTCTGGACAAATGTACAAAAATATGCCAATTTTCTCAACCAGCTCTTGGTATTTTATTCCAGAGCTTAGTCCCACTCACCATGGCTGGGTCTTTCCCATCAGCTAGACAATCTCCTGCAAGCTTTCTCTGGGCTTAACTCAACCATTAATTCTCTACAAATGTGCCCAGAGCTCAAACCCTCAACTGTGCCTAAGTATGACAATCTACCCCTTGTCATCTTGATACAAAACCCAGCACTTTTAAATGGTAACCTTCAATCTTTGTCCCCATAGGTGTTAAAAGTTATCTTAAAATATAAATACATTTAATTTTATTAATTCTAAAAGTCCAAAATTATGTTTCTATAATCCAAATTAAAATATCAATCATTAAAAGTTCAATTATTAAAAATGTTAGAACTGAAAGTCTTCCTTTAAATATCCCAAGTCTTTTAACTGTAGGAGTCTATCAAGTCAAAATAAGGTAAATACTCCAACACAGATGAAACATTAAATTAGAAGCACCTTGACACAATGAGAAAATATCAAATTAGAATCAAGTCCAGCAAATCAAATATTGTATCCTATATTTCAGTGTCCATCTTGTTTCTCATCATGTAGTCATGCTGACTCAAAGGTTCTAGGCAATCTCAGTCCCTGTTCACAACTCATAGTTGTAGAAGCAGAGTTCCTCTGAATCTCCATTCGCAGCCATCCTCAGCATACATCCCATGGTTCTGGCATCTCAAACACCATTCTGGGTTCACCTCTGCAGCAGTAAGCTTCACCTTTCTTTGCAGGACTTCTACACCTGTGACTTGGTGCCAAGCTTCCACTGCTCTCCATTAACTCTGTAACTGTACACCAAAATCAGAAACCACTGGAGGACACTGCCAGATTCCAAAGCAAGGTTGAAATGTAGCTTGGTTCACTCAAACAACAGCTGTACCATTGTGTGCTGATGTTGGAAATGCCTCCTTCTAGGCAGCCTAACTTCCAAAGGGCAAGAAATGGCTTTGACTTGGGCTTTCGGCCACTGAAGGAATCTGAGTTTTCAAACTATGAAATTGCCATATGGTGGTGTTCATGTCTTCCACTGTCCCAGTGCAAGTCACTAGGTGTTCCTTCACTAATGTTCATTTTTCCAACAATGGCAGCTATTCTGCTGACTGCCTTTTCCACATCCAGAGCTTCATGGCCACCAACACAGCTCTCCTCTATCAAGCAAACCAGTCTATCATCTTTAAACTCAACTTCACCAAAATCCTTGTTCCCCTCATGACAAATTAGGCCCAAACAATCCATAACTCAGCACTGGCATTATCCAATTGGCCCACTGAACTATGAAGTACGATATTTTTAATCCACAAAGTGAAAATCTTCAAGCATTTCAAACTTTGTCCAGCAAAACCATTCAAAGTCCACAAAAACCACATAGTCAGATTTATCAGCAACACCTCACTTCCTTGGTACCAAAATCTATTGCAGTCCACCTGCATGGTTGTTTATAAATGACCATCAAATGTCTTAAGGGAACAAGGGGTTTATTTTCTTATGATTGCTGGTTACAGTTCTCATTCCAACTTGACCAATACCAAGGTAGAGGGAATTGGCCATATCATCTCTATGTAATGGCCGAGAGAAGAACAATCCTTACTTGTCAGACCAGCATGTCTAGCGAAGTGTACAAAACGATGCCAACTTTCTCAAACAGTTCTTGGTATTTTATTCTAGAGTCTAGTCCTACCCACCATGGCTGGGCTTTCCCCATCAGCTAGACAATCCCTTTCAGGTTTGCTCTGGGCTTGACTCAACCATTAATTCTCTAAAAATATGCCCAGAGCTCAAACCCTCAACTTTCAAGTTGACACCTGTGCCTAACTACGACAATCTGGTTCAAAGGTATTTAAGAGATCTGTATTACTCTCTAACTGTCCTTTTTCTGACTTTGTTGTTTTTCCTTAACTGCATCACACAGTGACTCAGAAATGTTTCAAATTTTGTTGACTGATCAAGCAGACACTTCCATTAAACAACTGCTTACTTCCAAGGACCTTTATGTAAATATCACTTGGGTCATTCTTATTCTATAAAAAATTCGAAAAATTCATTAATCCCATCCCATCTATGGGACTCCATTGTTTTCTTTTTCTCCATTTTTAATTCTCATTGCCATTTTGTCTCTTCCTCTTGGATGTAAGCAGAATAAAACTATACTCTTCAATATTGTGGTCCTGTTTTTATTGATTCATTTTGTTTTCATCTATATGCTTAGTGTCAGAAACAAGATGCAGTATGTACTCATCACTCCATAACTATTTGCTGAATAAATAAGGAGGAACTTAAAATGTCAACTTTGCTCTGTGGCAGCTACTGTGATAAGAATGTTATATTAATTTCCCCAATTCTTACAAAAAGAAATCCAACATTATGATTTTAGGCAATAGGAACTTTAGGAGCTAGAGCTTACAATCTTACCGCCCCCTCTTCCACAAAACTCCCTGAGCTTCAATATGGGGAGAGATTAGTCTGGCCTAGTTCTAGGTGGTTGATATAGAGTCTCTGAAGTTCTGGATTGTAGTTTGTCGATTTTCTTTTGCAGTTTTGCTGCTCCTGCAATGCCCTTCACTCCATCCTGATGGGTATTGGATGTCACCCCCTGGCCAGAGATAAAAAGCTGTTAAACTAGAGACTTGTTATGATAGTACATTCAAAGGTAGACGTAATAAAAGTAGGAAACCATGGTGAGGGAGGGGTCAATCACACATCTGCGAAATGGCTACTTTCTATCTGCCCTCCCCTTCTGGTAAGATCATACCTCCTCAGTTGTAAATGATCAGGAAGGAAAGTCTGTGAACTTAACCAGATGTCTCATTACTTGCAGTCCTTGATGGTGGCCTATTTTCTCTGCTGTAACATGGTCACCTCTCTCGTTACTGGTGTGGCCCTCCTTCCCCATCCCTCCTGTTCATATTCTCAGCAATTACTGTAGTTATTACAGAGATTTATCTTTGAGTGTCTCTAATTGGGTTTTGTACTAGGAACCACCTATTAGGGAGTACATATGGCGCTTAATTTTCTGTGTCTGGGATACTTCACTCAATATAATTGTTTCTAATTCCATCCATTTCACAGCAAATTCCATTAATTCATCATTCTTGATGGCTGAGTAGTACTCCATTGTATAGATGCACCACATTTTCCTTATCCACTCGTCAACTGTTAGACATTTGGCTTGATTTCATGACTTTGCTATTGTAAACAGTGCTGCTATGAACATGGTCATGCTTGTGCTATCGAGGTGAATTTTTGCTGTATGGGGGGTTATTCCAAAAAGTGGAATAGCCAGGTCATATGGCATTTCAATTTTTAGTTTCTTTAAGAATCTGCAGACGGCTCATCAGAGTGGTTGTATGAGCCTGCATTCCCACAAGCAATGTGGGAGAGTTCCCCTCTCTCCACATCCTCTCCAGCATTTGGTGGTGTTGTATTGTGGATTTTTGCCATCCTGACAGGGGTGAGATGATATCTCAGGGAAGTTTTGATTTGCATTTCCCTGATGGCTAAGAATGTGCAGCATTTTTAAAGATATTTGTTAGACATTTTTATTTCATCCCTGGTAAAGTTTCTTTTAAGTTCCAGGGCCCATTTTTTAATTGGGCCATTAGTTTCCTTGGTGTTTAGTTTTCTAGGTTCTTTGTGCACTCTGGATAATAGAGCTCCAACCAATATGTGGTTAGTGAAGGTTTTCTCCTATTCTGTGGGTTGCCTTTGTGCTCATGTTACAATCTCTTTATCTGAACAGAAGCTCTTTAATTTCACAAGATCCCATGTGTTGAGAGTTGGTAGCAGTGACTGTGCAATCGGATGTCTGTTTAGGAAATGTTGGCCTAGCCCAATCAGCTCGAGGGAGTTCCCTATCCTTTCAAATATGGTTTTTATAGTCTCTGGCCTTATATCAAGGTCCTTGATCGATTTGGAATTAATTCTTGTTCATGGTGACAGTTTTAATCTTCTGCACGTTGAGATCCAGTTTTGCCAGAACCATTTGTTGAAGATGCTGTTCTTTTTCCATTAGATTTTTTGGGCCCCTTTGTCAAAGATCAAATGGCTGTAGTTGTCTGGGCTTATATCTGGGTCTTCAACCCTTATCCATTGATTTGTGTGTCTATTTTGGAGACAGTACCTGGCTGTATTTATAACTATGGATTGGTAGTGTAGACTAAAGTTTGGTATGGTGTTTTTGTTACTCAGGATTGTCTATGCTATCATGGGTCTTTTTTGCCTCCATATGAATTTTGAGATTGTTTGGTCAATCACTTTAAAGAATTGATTTGGGATTTTAATTGGTATAGCATTGAATTGTATATGGCTTTTGGTAGGATGGTAATTTTTACGGTGTTGATTCTGCCAATCCAGGAACATGGGAGATCTTTCCACCTTCTGGTGTCTTCTGCAATTTCTTTCTTTAGGGTTTTAAAGTTTTCATCGTAAAGGTTTCTTACTTTCTTGGTTAGGTTTATACCAAGGTATTTCATTTTTTTGAGGGGCTATAGTGAATGGTATTGTTTCTCTCAGGGCTTTTTCACTTCTTTCATTCTGAGTTTATAGGAAGGGCACTGATTTTTGTACATTTATTTTGTATCCTGTCACCCTGCTGAACTTCTGTATTAGTTCTAGGAGCTTCCTATTGGAGTTTTTGAGATCACTCAGGTATAAGGTCATGTCATCTGCCAATAGGGAAAGCTTGACTTCTTCCTTGCCAATTTGAATCCCTTTTAATGTCCCTTTCTTGATTTATGGCTTCAGCTAAGACTTCAAGTACAATATTGAATAGAAGCAGTGAGAGTGGACAGCCTGGTCTAGTTCCTGATTGAAGCGGGAATGCTTCAAGTTTTTACTCATTGACTATAATCTTTGTTGAAAGCTTGTTGTATACAGCTTTTATTATATTGATAGAGGTTCCTTCCATTCCAACTGTCTCTAGCGTTTTGATCATAAAAGGCTGTTGAATCTTGTCGAAAGCTTTTTCTGGCATTTCAATCTTTAATTTCTTTAAGAATCTCCAGACTGCGATTCCATTTTTGGGAATAACCCCCCATACAGCAAAAATTAACCTCGATAGCACAAGCACGACCATGTTCATAGCAGCACTGTTTACAATAGCAAAGTCATGGAATCAACCCAAATGTCCAACAGTTGACGAGTGGATAAGGAAAATGTGGTACATCTATACAATGGAGTACTACTCAGCCATCAAGAATGATGAATTAATGGAATTTGCTGCGAAATGGATGGAATTAGAAACAATTATATTGAGTGAAGTATCCCAGACACAGAAAATTAAGCACCGTATGTACTCCCTAATAGGTGGTTCCTAGTACAAAACCCAATTAGAGACACTCAAAGATAAATCTCTGTAATAACTACAGTAATTGCTGAGAATATGAACAGGAGGGATGGGGAAGGAGGGCCACACCAGTAACGAGAGAGGTGACCATGTTACAGCAGAGATAATAGGCCACCATCAAGGACTGCAAGTAAGTAATGAGACATCTGGTTAAGTTCACAGACTTTTGTTCCTGATCATTTACAACTGAGGGGGTATGATCTTACCAGAAAGGGAGGGCATATAGTCTGGCAGATAGAAAGTAGCCATTTCGCAGATGTGTGATTGACCCCTCCCTCACCATGATTTCCCACTTTTATTACATCTACCTTTGAATATACTCTTATAACAAGACTCTAATTTAACAGGTCTTTATCCCTGGCCAGGGGGTGACATCAAATACCTATCAGAGTGGAGTGAAGGGCATTGTGGGAGCAGCTAAACTGAAAAAAAATATATCAACAAACCATAATCCAGAACATCAGAGTGTCTATATCAATCACCTGGAACTAGGCCAGCCTAATCTCTCCCCATCCTGAATCCCAGGGAAATTTGTGAAAGAAGGGGCAGTAAGATTGTAAGAGCACAAGGATGGGAGGAGCAATGATATGCAAGATACTCCACACAAGTTAAGGCTGAAGCAATCATAATTGGACTTTGCATGCCCTGTGCAATGTGCAACACACTATTGACCTCACAAAGTCTAGCATTTTCTAAAGGCACTAGGATCCTTGGAGGCAAGGGATTGAGAGCCACAGTAGTGTTCCTATGCTTAATGGGAACACAGGAAAGGGTTCTGGGAAATCCTACTGGGTCCTTACAAGTCATCAGAGAGGAGGACCCAGAGGAGAGTTTGGTGTGCACATTAAAGGATGCTCTGGAGATGGGAGGGTTAGACACTGGGGGGATGGGGAGGGAAGGGAGAGGGAAGGGGGGGCACAGGGGGATAGGGGGTTGGAGGGAGGGGGAGACCAGTGTACCTGTTAAGTTTCTATGAGTGGAAATAAAAAAAATGCTTTTTCTGCATCTATCGAGAGTATCATGTGTTCTTGGACTTTGGACTGATTTATATGATGAACTGCATTCATTGATTTTTGTTTACTTAGGAATTCATCCATGTCTTTTGTGTTGTCAAACTTCACAGTGTATAAGTTTTTGAAATATGATGGTATATCTGCTAAAGGCACCAAGATCCTTGGAGGCAAAGGATTGGCAGCCACAGCAGTGTTCCTATACCTAAGGGGAACACAGGAAAGGGTTCAGGGAAAGGCCACTGGGTCCTTGTATGTTATCGGAGAGGAGGGCCCAGAGGAAAATCAGGCATGCACAAGAAAGGACTCTCTGGGAATTGGGGCGGGAGGCACTGGGGGATGGGGAGTGAGAGGGGTGGGGAGGGGGACCAGGGGGTATGGGGGGAGGAGGAGGGAGGGAGGGAACTGGTGTACCTAATAAGTTTGTATGAGCTGAAATAAAAAAAAAAGAAATATGATGCTATAATTCTCTGGATTTCTTGGGTATCAGTAGTAATAACTCCATGTTCATTTCTAATTTTGTTAATTTGGGTTTTCTCTCTCTTACTTTTAGTTAATTTAGCTAGGGGTGTATCAATCTTATTGATTTGTTCAAAGAATCAGCTTTTTGACTTGTTGATTTTTTTCTATCATTTTCTTAATCTCAATTTCAGATATTCCTCCCTTATTTTGCTAATCTCCTCTCTTCTACTGCTTTTGGGATTAGATTTCTCTAGTTTCTCTAAAACCTTAAGCTGCATTGTTAACTTATTTATTTCTGATGTTTCCATTTTTTTGATGTAGGCATTAAGAGCTATGAACTTACCTCTTAGGACAGCTTTCATTGTGTCCCAGAGATTTTTGTGAGTTGTATTTTCATAATCGTTCACTTTCAGGAAATCTTGAATTTCCTTTTTAATTTCTTCCTGAATCCAGTTCTCATTCAGCATCATATTGTTAAGTTTCCAGGAGTTAGTGTATTTTCTCTTGTTTGTTGTGTTGTGGATGTCCAGCTTTATGCTGTGGTGGTCTGATAGGGTACAGGTTAGAATTTCAACTTTTTTGTACATGTGTAGATTCATTTTGTGGCCCAATATGTGATCTATTTTGGAGAAAGTTCTGTGTGCTGCTGAGAAAAATGTGTATTCTTTGGTGCGTGGGTGAAAAGTTCTATAGATCTCTGTAAGGTCCATTTCTTTAAGGGTTTGATTAAGGTCCAAAGTGTCTCTATTAAGCTTTTGAACTGTTGATCTATCCCATGTTGAGAGGGCGGTGTTGAAGTCCCCAAGAATTATCGTTTGGGGGTTGATTTCTTGCTTTAGAGGCTGTAGGGTTTTCTTAATGAATGTGGAGGGGCCCGTATTGGGTGTATATATGTTCAGCATCATAGTGTTAAGTTTCCAGGAGTTAGTATATTTTCTGTTGTTTGTTGTGTTGTGAATGTCCAGCTTTAGGCCGTGGTGGTCTGATAGGGCACAGTTTAGAATTTCAACTTTCCTGTATATGTGTAGATTTGTTTTGTGGCCCAGTATGTGATCTATTTTGGAGAAAGTTCTGTGTGCTGCAGAGAAATATGTGTATTCTTTGGTGCGTGGATGAAAAATTCGATAGAGATCTGTAAAGTCCATTTCTTTAAGGGTTTAATTAAGTTCTGCTGATGACTTTCTTGAGAAGTAAACTTTAGCAGGAAGATATGAATTTTATATGTGCCTCTCTGGCAATTTATCAAAAGAATTAGAAGTATTAAGTTGGCTCTTTTCACAATAATAGTAACAATTATTTACATTTATTACTTCTACCCTTGGGATTTCTGATGTATTTTATCTATAATATGACAAGTCAAATTCTGTACATCTGTGTGACAGATTCCAATGAAGGAAACAATAACCCAAGTGTGATAGTAAATAAGTGGAAAGCCATCTTCTCATTTCCAGTCTAGCTTTCTCTTCTCCTTTTATCAAACAACCTTTCTGGAAACTCTTTGAAGGAAGCTTTATGTGAAAAGTGATGCATGATGTCAAGCACATTTAGATTTAATAATCATTAAAATGAGGTTTTCTTAAACATGTTAAGGTAGGCAATATAAGGAGTGACAAGAGTCATACTTCAAAGCCTCTTTGAACATAGAATTTAGCTTCTATCAGCTTGATCTAAAATCTAATTCTTTAGGGCATTAAGTCATTAAAAGGAAATCACATGAATAAGGTGGTAACTCCATATTATGCAACTCTGTGGGAAGAGTTGATATCAATAGGCTGGGACAACCTTAAAGAACAGGACATTGAAGGGATATGTTTTAATGAAAGGAGAGATGATAGAATAGCTTGGAATAAAATGCTTTGGTTAAAGAACCAAGGAAGCTTGCAGACAATATAGGATTATAGTACTAGAAAAGGAATAAAAGAATGTGCAGTGTGTTGAAGAGAACAATAAACTCAAAGGTTAAAAGAAAAAGCTTCTAAAAACTCAAACAATAACTGATTTGATTTGGTCAAGTTAGCATGGATAATATGTTACCTCTCATATAAAACAATTTAAAAGATTATAAAACAAATTATTTTATAAATATCACACAAAGATTTTTTTACAAAAAATTATTTTTACAAAAATAGTTTTGCAATTTGATATCTAAATATTATAAAAGTTTTTCTAGAATGCCAATGGACTATTAAACAGAGGATATAAACAGAAAATAATACCAATCAGTAAGAAACACACTGATGCTGAACCCAACCATAACACAAATGGACTTGACTGACTTCTACTGAACCTTTGATGCCAACACTAAGGAATACACATTCTTTTCAGTAGCCTGTGGAACTTTCTCCAAAACAGACCACATATTGGACTACAAAGCAAACCTCCACATATCATGAGAGTAGAAATTATATCCTGTACTTTCTCAGACCACCATGGAATGAAGCTGGACATCCACAACAAGGCAAGTGACAGAAAATACATAAATTCTTGGAAATTAAATACCATGATACTGTCCACAGAATGGATTCAGAAAGAAATCAAAATGAAAAAAAATTCCTGGAAGTGAATGATAATGAAAACCCGACATATTTAAATCTCTAGGATACTCTGAAAGCTGTCCTAAGAGGAAAGTTTTTAGCACTCAATGCTTATATTGAAAAGGGAAACATAAGTAAATAACTTAAAAATGCAACTTAAATCTTTAGAGAAACAAGAACAATTGAATCAGAAAAGCTGTAGATAAGCAGACATTAGTAAAATCAGGGTAGAAATATCTGAAATTGAGGTAAGGAAAACAATAAAAATAATCAATTTCTTTGAAAAAAATAAGATTGATTAATCCCTAAATGAATTAACCAAAACTAAAAGAGAAAAAAACCACAAATTAATAAAATTAGAGATGAAAATGGAGTTGTTACAATTGATACCATGGAAATTCAGAGAATTATATGGTCATATATCAAAATCCTATTCTTCACAAAATTGGATAATAACAAAGAAATGGATGAATTTCTTAATGAACATGACTTACCAAAATTGAATCGGGATGAATTGAATTATTTAAATAGCCCAATATCAAGCAAGGAAGTTAAAGAAGGGATTATAAATCTTCCTATCAAAAAAAGCCCAAGACTTGATGAATTCAGAGCAGAATGCTACCAGTCCTATAAAGAACAACTAATACCACTACTCCTTAAGCTATTGCAAGAAACAGCAAAGGAAGGAACACTTCCAAACTTTCTATGATGTTAATATTACATTGATCCCAAAACCAAATAAAGACAAAACAAAAAAGAAAACTACAAACCAATCTCATTAATAAACACTGATGCAAAGATTCTTAATAAAATTTTAGCAAATTGGATTCAATATCATAGGCTTTATCTTAGGCAAACAAGGTTAGTTCAACATACGCAAATCAATAAATGTAATTCATCATTTAGACAAATCCAAAGAACAAAATGATATGATTTTCTCACAGGTGCAGAACAAGCTGTTGACAAGATCCAATATCCCTTTATGATAAAGCCATGGAGACAACAGCAATGGGAGGAACTTATATCAACATAATAAAGGCCACATACAAAAAGCTTATAGCAAGCATCACCCTAAAGGGTGAAAAACATGAAACATTCCCACTTCTATCAGGAACTAGGCAAGGCTTCCACTTTCATCACTTCTATTCAACATTGTACTTGAAGTCTTAGTTAGAGCCATAAGACATGACAGGGAGATAAACAGGATACAAATAGGAAAAGAAGAAATCGAGATATTACTATTAGCAGATGACATGATTATATATTTGAAAGATCCTAAAAACTCCACCAGAAAACTTCTAGAACTAATATATAAGTTCATCTCAGTGGCAGGTTGCAAAATTAATGTTAAGAAACCAATGAGTTTTCTATATACCAAGAATGGAAAAGGTAAGAAAGTCCTAAGAGAAACAACTCCATTTACCATACAGCCAAAAAATGAAATATTTTGGTATAAATCTAACCAAATATAGTAGAGACTTGTAAAATGAAAACTTTAAAAGACTAAAGAAATAAGTTTCAAAAGACATCAGAAGATGGAAAGACATCCCATCCTTCTGGATTGGTAGAATTAACATCAATAAGGACAGTCCCATGAAAACAAAACACAGATTCAATGTAATGCCAATCAAAATTTCCAGGCAATTCTTTACATAAATTGATTAAAACAATCTCAAAATTCATATGGAAGCACAAAATTCTGCTGGAGATATCACCATATCAGAACTTAATCTTTTCTACAAATCCATAGTAATAAAGGTAACTGACTCCAAAATAGACACATAGCTCAATGTATTAAGGCTGAAGATGCAGTTATAAGTACACACACCTAAAGTCATCTGATTTTTGACATAGTTGTTCACAAAAATCACTGGAAAGAAGATAGCATCTTAAATGAATGGTACTGGCAAAACTGAGTATCTACACACACAAGGTTAAAACTGGGCCCGTAACTGTCACCATGTAGAAAAAATCAACTCCAAATGAAACAAGGACTATAATATTAGAACAGAGACTTTAAACAAAACTAGAAGAAAAGTAGGGAATTCCATCAAACTGATTGGCCTAGTCCACCATTTTCTAAACAATAACGCAATTGTACAGGAAATAGAACAACCCTCAAAAAATGGGATCCCATGAAATTAAAGAGTTTCTGTTCAGTAAAATTGTTGAGAAAGGCAATCATCAGAATGGGATAAAATCTTCACTGACCACACATCTTATAGAGGACTAAAATCAAGAGTGCTCAAAGAATTCAAAAAATTGAACACTAAGGAGTTAAACAGTTCAATCAGATAATGGTCCTTAGAACTTAAAAGATACTTTTCCCAGAAAGAAATTAAAATGTCCAAAAAATGCCTTTAAAATGTTCAACCTCTCTAACTGTTAAAGAAATGTGAATCAAAATCACCCAAGATATCATCTCACCCCTGTTAGAAATGGCTAAAATCCAAAACACATACAACAACAAATGCTGCAGAAGATGCAGGGAGAAGGGAACCCTCATACATTGCTGATGGCAGTGCAAACTTGAACAACTGCTATGGAGATCAATATGTTGGTTTCTAAAAAAGTTAAAAATTGAATGCCATATGACCCCAGTATACCACTACCAAGAATATTTCTAAAGACTACACACCAATCAAAAAATGAATTAATGAAGTTTTCTGGTAAATGAATGGAGTTGGAAGGATATATACTGAGCAAAATATCCCACACACAAAAAGACAGATGTCACATGTTCTTCCTTAGAAGTGAGCCTAGTAAGTTCTCATAATAACATACTCAATGGGATATCTATAATACCCATTATAACCACAAAGGAACAGAACTTGGGGGTAGGGGAAATAAGACCCCAAAAGAGTAAAGACAAAGGAAAACAGGTAAATAGATAAGGTCACTGTTAAGAAAAGCCCATAAGTATTGAGACATCTTATCCTGACCACTATCAGTTTCCTGATACAATGCTCTGAAAGTGTTTCCTGATATGGAAAGGGGAAGGGTTAGAGGTTAATAAGCAGGTAATTGACCACCTATTGGCCAACCATACTCTCTACTGTGTCCTATTCTTGTTCTTCCATCTCCTTTAAGTCTTTTCTTATATGAAGGACTTTTTAAAACATTTTTTAATCACAATAGCCAGACAACATGAAGCCTAGTACAAGGGAAGAACAATGAAGTAGACAACAACAACCAGTCAGAAAGCAGAATACTGGTGGTCCCACAATAACACCAAACAAATCCTCCTCATCCTAAGGCTCAGGCAACCTTGTGGAAGAGAGCACAGTAAGATTGTAAGATCCTAACGATGAGAAGCTCCACTGATGGAAAAGATATTCCATTCAAGGCAGGGATACTGCATCCAATAATTCGTTGCAATGTGACTGGTCCTAACCAGACCTGCACAATATCTGACAAATCAACATACCTCCATAGACTAGCAAGGATCTCAGGAGAAATAATTTTAAGCAGTAGGAACCTTAGGGGCTGGGGCTAGACAGGTGAAGGAGAGTGCCCCTCTCAGTGGGTCTGCCCAAGGAAGAACCATTTGGTCTGCCACAGAGGCCTGAACCCCTACCAGAGCAGATGATCCAGAGGGAATCCCAAGAATCATAGAAGCAGATGGGCAAGAGAGGGAGGTTGGAGTAGGATGAAATGATAAAGGGTGTAATGGAAGTAAGTAGAGCTAATCCACTTCAAGACCCACCCCTTTTGACTGCCTTCCTCCAGCAAGACTTCACCTCTTCAATGTGCCATGTCCTTCCCAAACACTTAAGCCTATAAGAAACATCTCACATTTCAAACTATGACACATGGAAAGCCCATAATTACAATTCCTATTAGCCTTCCATTCTATTTTATGAAGGTAATAAAATTTCCTTTTCATCAGACAGCATCTCAACAATACCTTCTACTAGTTAGCTCTTCACAATAGATTCCTCAAAAAGTTAAAGATATTGGGCTTTCAAGTACAAGATCAGCCACAAGTGTCCACAAAATTACTCCTAATAGTCCTTGCTTTACAAACAGCTCCAATGAAAAATTTCCCATCTTCTTATTTGTTATGCTCATTTTTACAGCCAAATAATTTTTACATAAAATCTGAGCACAGACAAGCAGAAAAAAATAATTTAAAATACCATGATCTTTATATTCAGAAATTATCATCATTATCATTTTAATGAATATATATATATTCAGTGTTTTTCTATGTGTGTATATATATATATATATATATACGTATATATGTACATTCAGGTAACAGTATGAAAATTGATTCATTGACTAATTTTCGGAAATTAAAGATCATGAAGATTTTTCATACTATTAAATGTCATTCTATGTTACTTTTTATTCTAAATGCTATTCAAATGTATAATAAATTTAATTAATTCTCTAACATGAAGAATATTAAAGTTGTTTCAAGTATGTAATAATAACCATAGCAGTGTGCTTAATGTCTCTACACATAACACTTTCATGTGTCCATGACTTATTTGAAATATGTTCCCTGTTCAGGACAATAAACAGTAATATGCATGGAAAAAATTTTAAAATATACCCCTCACACATGCACACACCCTATAGAAAAAGGGTTTGCAATAAAACTAAGTAAGCACCAAAAATTCTAGCACTACAAATGATAATAGGAACATTTTGAGCAATGCTTGTTTTCTTTAACTCATTTTATATTGCATAGCAATAATCATAGTTTAATCAATAATTACTTTAGTTGAGATTTAAAAATACAAGAGAATCATCCACTTGTGGGTATATTATATTGAACATTTAAGTAGCAATTTCAAAGAAAAAATATTTTTGTTCTTCTTGCAATGTGATGTTCTGTTTTGAAATGAACCTTGCAATTAGCCCATTTTCTATTATATACCAAAATGTCCTTGAAAATGGATATATTATGAAAAAAGGCTTATTTAGCTCACAGTTCTGGAGATTTCAGGACACCATATTAGCATTTCCTTTACTTTGCTGAGGGCCTTTGAATTATATCAAAATGTAGCAAGATTGGAGCACATATGGAAAGAAAAGAACCATATCACATGTTAAATAATAAAACCAGAGTGATTCAGGATCCAGGAGTACTCTGATTGTAACAACTAACTTTTGCTAGTGCTAACTGAGTTCATTATAAACTACAGAGAGAAGTATTCACATTTCACCAGCCCCACCTCAACACAATAATGGGAGGGATTGAGATTCTAGCACCGGAATCTTTGAGGAGCATCTTACATTCAAAACAAACAACATAAAAAAAAAACAAAACAACAACAACAACAACAACAACAACAAAAAAAACCAAACAACATGACTTTACCAGAACTGGGTAAGTATGTTAAGTGAAATGGTAGTACTAATTTCACTAATTGCAAACTCCTCTTTTTATTGTCATCAAATGTGTTTGAAATTGAAACTTTTCAACAATATTAATTTTTACCTATTGGTTTCAAGAATAAATAACTTCTGCAGAATTAAGCATAATGTAATAAGGTTTATTACTGTTGCATGTAAGACATATTTTCCTAGAACATGTATGTTTCTTCTCTACAGAAATTTTAGTTTTTCTGTGGTAGTTGCTTGGTATTGCTAAGAATTCTAAGGGCGATAACAGGCTGAGCCCAAAATAATCTAATGATTAACTTGTCATATCCAGGGTTGAAGGAGAATTACTATTTAAGGTATCAAATATTATTCATCATTAAAAGTATTTTACTTTTGCATGTAAAGTATATATGTGTGTGAAAGGATACAGCTTGTGTATGTACATGTGAAATCCAGTAATTGCTAATGTGTATCTTCTCTGTCAATCTCCACTTTACTATTTTTTGAGACAAGATCTCTCATCAAATATCACCGTTTTATCTAGATTGGCTCATCAGGAAACCCCAAGAATACTCTTGTGTCTAAGTTGTAGTACTGAGATTACAAATATTATTTGCTATGCCTGTTTTCTTACATGAGTGCTGTGGATTCAAACTCAGGTCCTCATGCTTGCACAGCAACTTCTTAATCCCACCAAAACATCTCCCTAGACCCTTTGAAGACTGCTTTGATCATGTTAAATATAATCATTTATATTTACTTTACTTTAGTAAATTTGAGTAATCATTACTTGTGAGTATTGCTAGTTTCTCATGAAATAGTAGTCTATAATTCTTTTCCACATTCATGTTATATATGTAGAGGATAATTCATTGATCTGTTGGATAAATATGTGACACAAATTGCTATTTATCTGGGTTTCTAAATTCCTAAAGGAAAAAATAGGACTAATGTAAGATTAAATAGCTAGAAAATATAAGTACTATATGTAATCCACCAGTCTCATTAAAAGTAGCTGCTGTGACATATCCCTTCCATAAAGCTTGATTATTGTTTGGTTTCACTGAAACATGGTATTTTTCCAATTAACATTCTTCTAGGCTATATAAGCAGGACTCTAGACCTAGTTCTATCTGTGACATCAAAAGCAAGCAACTTAGAGCTTTGATGCCAAAATTTCATTTCTATCATCTGCTGTAGATTTTGAAAACCCTGCAGTTTGATTTTCTTACACCTTCTTCGTACAATTTTATCTTATTAAGATTTTCTGTACAATCTTAAACTGTATTTTTCTGTATCCTCTATTCCTGTTTCTTCCCTTTTCCAGGTTAGAAACAAAGAAAAAAATGAACAGACTGTTTTTTTTTTCTACTTAGTTTTCTTATGATCTTGTCATTCTTATTCTCCAGTATAATCATTGTTACCCAGGCAACAAAATCACTGATATGACTTACTTCTTACCTTTTATATATCACTAACCTAGTCTCCTAAATTCTTTCCTACACTGTCGTGTGCAATGATATTTCACTTACAAACTAAATTTATTTTATCTATGTAATACTGTTCAAATTTTGTCTTTGTTAATTGTCAATTATTCCTTAAAGACATATTGCTATCCTTATTTGCAACACTTCAAAGAAAAAGTTTTAAGTACATTAGTCACTCAATGGTGTATGATATTACTTTCTTTCCAATTTAAATGTAGTTAGTACCAAGAAATTAAGTGTCCTTTCAGTAGCAACTGATGTTAGTTGTGATTGTCCTCCTTGAGAGATTTATTTTAAGCTCTCTGGAGACATACATAATATAGTAAACTGGCTTGAAAATAATAGTACTTACATGCAATATATCAAAAATTTTAATCCCATTCCTTCACTGAGATAAAAAGGTTATATATAAATTTATCACTTGATGTTGTTGGAAAAATAACAAATGAGTGATGTATTATATTATAATTTGTCATCAATATAGTTGACAATTATACATATATAAACATATACAAGCAAGTCATATAGTGAAATTTTTTCTCATTGAATCCCAAATTATGAATAGTCAATGTGTATTTAACTTTGTTCATTGAAATAAGGAACCTAATATTCTCAGTTACACCTCTTTTGTTTCAAGGTGCTTTTACAAAAGTCTTTCTCAAATCCACATTGTATTTCTTGACCTGTGGCTTACATATATTCTGCAACTAGATCATTCAGTTTAGGCCCTGCTTTCCACAATTAAGCAGAGGTTAATTCTGAGAACTGCAAGTATTGCAGTTACTTTTGCTTTTGATACAATAAGATAATACTCATATATAACCTAAGTAGAGAAGGGTATATTTATTTTTCTGATGTTTCAGAGGTTAGATACTCCAAGTTGGCAATAATTACAGAGAAGGCAAGTTTGGAGCTAGAAGCTGGAGAATGGTTCAGGTCACTGTCATCATTATGGAAGCAGAGAGAACAAGATAAAACTTCAGAAGCAGGACTATGCCACCAAACCTTGGTACCCATACTCTGTGATTTTACTTCTTACAGCAAGGCTCCATCTCTTAAGGTTGATACAGCCTTCCAAAACATTAACAACAATTAAGGATTCTAACATGTGACCCTATGAGCAACAACACATATTCAAACCATGACAATAGGACATAAATATTTGTTTATGAAATATATTTAGCATTTAATACTGACAGCAACTGATGTTTATTTAACAATGTACACTTTACTGAATCTTTTATATGACATTACTGTGAGATCTGGTTTTCCCATGCATGCACACACACTGTGACGACTCCAGGCCATCAGGACAGAGAAAGGCAAACGCGCTGCAGGTCCTCCACCCCCTTACCCAAATCCAGGAGATTCCGGACACAACAGGGAGCTTGTTGAGACAAGACTCAATTTATCAGGGGCAATGAAATAGTTTATATAGACAGCAGACTGCAGGGCACGAAATGGGCAGCTAGTTACCTTAATGGTCAGCACAGCACACAGGCTGCATAGGTCAGACTAAACATAAATAAATCTATGTCAGCTCTTATAAGCCAATTAGGGCTCTCTGTAATGTGATCAGGGTTACACCCAGGACACTAGCTCTCAGCGCCATCTTTGGTCCCATGTGCTAAGCCATGCCCTACTCAATCCCTTCCAGACCACTATTCCTGGGCAGGCCCAACAACATTTCCTCAAATACTAGTCTATATATCTCTCAGGAGAAAATTTTCTGCTTTCTCAATTTCAACAAGATTATATGCTTATGACCTTCAAATTTACACTTCTTAGTTTTCTTCCCTAAAATCAGAAACCTTACTAGCAATTGCTTACGTGACATTTCTATTTGAATGAAAACAATGTATCAAAACTGAGTCCTTGATCATCACCATAAAGCATGCTCCTCAGACTGTTATTCCCAACTCAGTTATTAGCCACTATATTGTTTTTTAGACACAAGATCATACCATTAAGTAATCTCAGTTCTTTCTTTTTTTTAATGTCCTCACATTACATTCATGGACCCATCCTGATGGCTTTACTTTCAAACTCTACACAAAACTCCATCATCATCTTTCTCAATCACTGCTATCATTAGATCTATCATCTTAAATATTGTTGCCATGTTCCGATTAGTTTAAAACCTGCAGTGTATTCATCATAAAGCTATGCTATCGCTTGGAATATAAATTAAATATCACTATTTTCTTTGGAAAATTCCAGAAACCTCTCATCCTTCCTATATTAAAAGGACTCAAATTCCTAATAATAACCTGGATGTTTGGATTGCTAAACTCTAATCATGTTCTTTGTTTGCTTTCTTTGCTTTATAGCTATATTGTCTTTAGTTAAAGCAAGTGCATTTTGTGTCACTCTTCTACGATTTGATTTTTTTAATATAGGGTCAAGTAATACTTCCTCCTGAATTTATACGTTCCTGAGAAAATGTTAGGACAGGAAGTCAACTCATTCAGTGTTGGTTGTCTGTGTTCCTCTGGCAGGTATGAATCTTGAAGCCACTCATTAAGATGGCTGTAAGTAGATAATTCCCATGACACTGGGGATGCCATTTATTACACAGCTGCACTATAATGCTACATAGGCAGTGATAGAGGTCTGTCCCCATGGCCCTTGACCTGGCAGAATCCATCCCCACTGACTTCTCTTCGATATCCTTATAGCCTATTTGAGTCACTGCCACTGTAATAGTGACTAGAATAATCTGCCTGGAATTCCTTTTTGAGATGCCTCAGTAGTTTTTACAGTGAAGTGTTATGAAGCAAAACGTTCTCTGTTTTGTTAGGGAGTTTCCTTTGTTTGTTTCTTAGGGGTTTCATTATCTATCCCTCTTTGTGCATAATTTGTAAATTACTTGTCTTCCTCTAAACTTTTTTTTAATCGAATCTGATTACTCTCTCTTAATTTTGGTCTACTTTTCCTTAAAAATGTAAGTCATTGACGAATATTACTCATGTCCATGCAAAATCCATTTTGACAGAAAAATTGCCCATATATATATTTAGAAGCAGAATAAACAGGATAATTAAATTATATTTAAGATGATAGCCTTTACATCTCTAAACTTAGAAGGCATCTTTTACAATGCATTCATTTTCTGGATGGGTTAAATAAGAGTATTTGAGCAAATAAGTTATCTAGTATTTGAGAGCTATCTTTATAAACATATCTCTGATAGAGTAACCATGCAAGGCAATATTTATTGCTCTCATTTTATATATAGGAAAATGATAATTTATACTCCATAATGTTAACTGATTCTAGGTGTCACACAGAGAAAAAGTAGGACTAGATCTACCAATTTATCATACTCTAGTACCTCTAACATATGCCACAGAACAAAAGGGGTTATGCAAAAAAAATGTTGACCCACAGTGAAATTTATTATTTCTCCCAAAAAATAACGTACCTCTACATCTTTGTCATGGTTCTTCTGACAGTTGGTGTGGTGCTGATAACTTGCCAACTCATGAAGTGTCAGCGTTGCCAATTGGCAAATACAAGTAATATTCAAGACCATACTGTGTAACTCTATTGTGGATAAGTAAAAAACAATAACTCACTGTGTTTTCTAGAAGTAATTATTCTCTGAATTGTAAGGTTAGGAGGAGTGTATTATTTCACTTGATTTTTCCTTCTCTCTTCAGATGCATTACTGTCAACACTCAAATGCCACATGTTTGAATTGTGATGTATCTGTGTGTATATGCATGTGTATATGCACATATGTGGTAAACTAGATGATAATCTGCTTTCAGATATAAAGTATTCCCAGACAGGAAAAAGACAAAGCAACTTTTCAGAATGCAGCACTTGAAGTGCCCTGAACAACAGATAATTTTAAATACATTTCAGTTTAGGAGTTGTAATGTAACATGACTTTTTATTACCTCCTAATCTAACTAATATTCTACAGCTCAAAGTACCTTTTGGTTACATCTTAATGATGGTAATGTTGAGCCACATCATATCTTGCATTATTTAAGGCAAGCATTTTGGCCCAGCTACAGAATTAAATAACTCTTTGAATTCTATTATTTTTCCATTCTAGGAAACACCTTTTGTTTTAACATTATTATCTGTGATTAAGAGCCACTAATATCTTATCTGGAATGAAAGGGTAAATTAAGAGAATAAAATTTTATTACTAGCTCACTCTTCCTCCAAACTGTTTCATAATCAAACAATGGATTTTGCATACAACCTTACATTTGGAAAAATATTAAACACACTTATAAACAAATATACTGTGAAATATTCAAATGCTGCCATCTCTTATCTTTTATTAAGCATGTTACCCTTTTTAAATTTATATTTATTTATTTTTTTCCCCAATCATACAAACTCAATAGGTATTCTGGTCTCCTCCTGTAGGAGGAGCGGACCAGGCAGGCCTGTATTGTCTGTATGGACCACATGCACCTGCTGCCATGCCTGGTGCTGAGGTCAAACTGCTTGGCTGAGAGGACCAACCCGGACAGGACAACACAGCAAAATCCTCACGTTGGGATTTATGGGATGTTGGGTGGGGTATATAAGCTGCCCCATATTTATATAAAGGAGCCTGCCTGCAAGCCTGCGAGCCTACTTTTGCCACTCACCTGACTCCCGGAGTCTGTGTCATTGACTTCGCATCAGCTTAACCCGGCCTCCAAGGGTCTCTGTGGGACCCCGAGACTGCACACCCTCCTTCCCTTCACCCTTACCCAGTTCTCCTTGCATCCTCTCTGCCCTTACTTTCACCCCCTCCCTCCCCTTCTGCCAGTGCCTCCCCTTTCCCGTCTTCCATTCTCTGGAGCATCATTTTTTGTGAATGCCAAACTTCCCTCTGCGTCCTCCACTATAGTGAAGTGTAAGGATTCAGTGACTTTGCCCAGAGCCCTTTCTTTGGCTCCCTTTTAGTATGGGAACATTATTATGACTATAAATTCCTTGTTTCTAAGGATCCTTGTGCCTCTGATCCATGATAGACTTTGGGGGGGGTCATGTACATGTTAGTCATTTCGCAGGTCATACAAAACTCCAATTATGGCTATTGCTGTTACCCTTTTTTTGAATGACAGGGTAATGTTGTATGCAAAATCTATTGCTACTTTGTAGTGCTTACCAAAGGGACTTACATTTAATATTTTAAAAGAAATTGTCATCATAAAAAATAAAAAAACATAATATATAAAGGAGTATGAAGAAGTTTGGAGGAAAACAGAGCAAGTATTAAAATCTTGTCTTCTAGTTTTACTCTTTCATACCAGATAAGATGGAGGAGGCACTTATTTATTCACAAATAAGTATGCTAAAACCAAAGGTATTTAGTAGAAAGACAAAAATAATAGAATTCAAAGTGAAAAAGTCCTAAGAGAAAGAATCCCATTAACTATAGCCCCTAAAAATGAAGTACCTTGGATTAAAACTAATGAAAGAAGTGAGAGGCCGCTGTAATAAAAACTTTAAAACCCTAAAGACAGAAATTACAGAAAACACCTGAAGGTGGAAAGACCTTCCATGCTCCTGGATCAGCAGAATCAACATCATAAAAATGGCCATCCTTCCAAAAACAATGAAACAATCCTGAGTAACAAAAACACTGCTGGAAGGATCACCATACCAGACCAGGAAGGATCACCATAATCTATGCTACAATCCATAGTAATAAAAACAGCATGGTGCTGGCTCCAAAACAGACACATAGATCAGTGGTTAAGGGTTGAGGACCCAGATATAAGCCCACATAGTTATATCCATATGATCTTGGAAAAGGGGGCCCAAAAAATTCAGTGGAAAAAGAACAGCATCTTCAACAAATGGTACTCACAAAACTAGATATTCACATGCAGAAGATGAAAACTGTACCTGCATTTGTCACCATGCATGAAAATGAACTCCAAATGGATCAAGGACCTTAATGTTAAACCAGAGACTATGAAAACCCTAGCTGAAATGATAAGGAACTCCCTCAAACAGATTAGGCTAGGCCAACATTTCCTAAAGAGAAACCCAATAGCACAGGCACTAAAACAAACACTCAACAAATGGGAACTTATGAAATTAAAGAGTTTCTGCTCCACTAAAGAGATTGTAAATTGAAGCAAAAAGACAACACACAGAATGGGAGAAAATCTTCACTAATCCACTCATCTGATAGAGCTTTATTATCCAAGGTGCACAAAGAACTTAAACAATGGAACACCAAGGAGATAAATAGTATTAGATAATGGGCCTCAGAACTTAAAGGAAACTTTTCCAGGGATGAAATTGAAAAGTCTAACAAATATCTTTAGAAATTCTCCACATCCCTAGCTATTGGGGAAATACAAATCAAAACTACCCTGAGATACTATCTTACCCCAGTCAGGATGGCAAAAATCCACAATACAAAAAATACCAAATGCTGGAGAGGATGTGAAGAGAAGGGATCTTTCATACATTGATGGTGAGAATGCAAACTTATGTAACCACTCTAGATATCGGTATGGCAAATTCTAAAAATGACATATGACACTGCTATACCACTACTGAAATAATCCCCCTAAATGCAGAAATTTACTGCAGTGACATGAGAACAACCATGTTCATTGTTTACAATAGCAAAGTGATGGAATCAAACCAAATGCTCAACAGTTAAGGAATGGATAATGAAAATGTAGTATATTTATATAATAGAACACTACACAGCCATCATAAAAGATAAATAATGAAATTTACTGGGAAATGGATGGAATTAGAAGAAATTATATTGGGTGAAATATCCCAGACACAGTAAGTTAGAAGCTGTATATACTCCCTAATAACTGGATCCAATTTCTAAATCCACTTAATGACATATTCAAAAGTAAATTTCTGTAATACCAACTACAATCACAAAGAATTACAGACAGGAGGGAAGGGGAAAGAAGACCTCATAAAAAAAAAGAGACAATAGAACACACTTCGATAAAGAAATTAGACCATGGTCTTGTATTGCATGTAAGTAACGAGATATCTGATGCAACTCACTCTCTCTTCCTTCCAGTTCACTTGGAACTAAACAAGTTTGATCTCCCCAGTTAAGGAAGGCATATGGACTGTCAGTAAGGTAACCAACTGGCAAAAGGGAGACTGACCACTCTCAGTGCTGTGTCCTACTCCTATTCTTCCATCTACCTTTGAGCCTCTTCTTTTATTAAGACGTTCCTTTAAACAGTCTTTTATCTTTGGTTAGGAAGTAACTTCCAGTACCAATCAGGATGCAGACAAGGGCAGTGCAGGAGTAGCAAAGCTGAAAACAACAACAAACCATAATTCAGAACACCAAAGACCCTACAATGTTCACCCAGAACCAGACCAGCCAAATCTCTCACCATCCTAAAGCTCAGAGAACCTTGTGGAACAAGATTGTATGAGCCTAAAGATAGGGAGAAACAATGATATGCAAGATACTCCACACAAGTCAGGGCTGTAATAGCCATGATATAGCTGCAATGTGATTGGACCTTGCCTGACCTACGCAATGGCTGATATGTAAACAACCCCCAAAGTCTAGCAAGGATTCCAGGCGAGAAGGCTTCAAGCAGTAGGATCCTTAGAGGCAAAGTGTTAAACAGTCATAAAAGGGTTCCCGTACTAGGGGGCAGACCAAGAAGGGACCACATGCTATGACAATGAGTACTGAACCCTCACCAGAGTAGACAACTCAGAAGGTATTTCAATGTCCACATGAACAGATGGGAGGGAGAAGGCAGGAAGTGCCAAGAAAGAAGGGAAGGAAAAGGGGTGAGAGAGAGGGGGGCTTAAGGGGAAAGGTAAGGAGAGTGGAATTAGGGGCAATAGGAGGAAGGGAGGAGAGAGAGGAAAGAAGGGGGGTTACCTATAGAGCTTGTACATATAGGAAAAAATGTAAAATAAATAAATAAATAAACAAACAAAAAATAATAGAATTCAAAGAATAATTTGAACTCTGTAGCTGGACCAAAATGTTTACCTTCTCATCCACATTTATTGTTTCATTCATTATAATATTGAGGAAATGAAACCAGTTTAGTTGTCTGTTGCATTTACTCTTCTGTTGCTGTGAGAAAGTACTGTGTCCCAGATAGCTTAAGGCAAAAAATATTGTTAATGTGGTTTATACTTTTCCAGAGAAAATATAGGATTTATGATGGATAATATATAGCACATGCCCAGTAATATACTTTATTCAGCAATGCTCCACTTCCTGAGGTTCCATGACTTTCCCAAACACCACTACCAGCTGGGGACAAACTAGTCAAATATATGAGCCCATATTCAGACCAAAACAATGACCATCAACAGATGAATGAGTAATGAAAATAAGGTAGATATACATTATAGAACTTTAGCAAAACACAAATAAAAGTGAAATTATGAACTGTGCATGAAAATAGATCTGTAAATGACTTACAGTGGCAACCCAGACTCATATAGAAAAATAAAATACATTCTCTCTAATGTACAGATATTTGCTTTTAATTTTTATGTTGTGTATGTATGTGTAGATATGAATGTATATATAAGTGACAAAAATAGAAAGAGGGCTAAAGAGAAGAAAGAATGTTTAGAGGAAGAGAGTATAATAGATCTTATGTGACATGAAAGCAAAAATAGTTGTGAAAGACTACAAGAGGGGAGGTTTATGGGGAAGAGTAGAAGAGGAAGGTTGACAAAAGTGATTATGTTTAGAAAGGACATAATGAAAACAATTTTAAAATTATTTACTTAAGGTAGACAGAGAAAAAGGAAAGAGAAAGAGACACACACAGAGAGACAGAGAGAGAGAGAGAGAGAACACGCACATGCATGCATGTTATGGCTCATGAGTGGAGGTCAGAGGGCAACTTTGAAAGCTCACTCTTAACTTCCACCATGTGGATTCCCAAGGACTGTAACTCATGTTGCCAGGTGAAATCTATTATTTGTATGCTAATTATAAACAAACTAATACAGAGAAATAAAAAGACCTGATATATATATTTTAAAAGATGAAAATAAGGTAGATATACACAATAGAACTTTAGCAAAACACAAATAAAAGTGAAATTATGAACTGTGCATGAAAATAGATCTGTAAATGACTTACAGTGGTAACCCAGACTCATATAGAAAAATAAAATACATTCTCTCTAATGTACAGATATTTGCTTTTAATTTTTATGTTGTGTGTATGTGTAAATATGAATGTATATATAAGTGAAAAAAATAGAAAGAGGGCTAAAGAGAAGAAAGAATGTTTAGAGGAAGAGAGTATAATAGATGCAGTGGAGGAAAAGCAAAACTGAAAACAACAACAAACCATAATTCAGAATACCAAACACCCTACATTACCCATCAGGAATCAGACCAGCCAAATCTCTCCCCATCCTAAAGCTGAGGGAACCTTGCAGAAGAAGGGGCAACAAGATTATAAGAGCCTAAAGATGGGGAGGACCAATGATATGCAACATACTCCACACAAGTTAGAGCTGCAGCAGTCAAAGTTGGATTTTGCCTGACCTGCACAATGGCTGACATGTCAATCCCACACCCCAAAGTCTAGCATGAATCACAGGGGAGAAGGATCCAGGCAGTAAGATCCTTAGAGGCAAGGGATAAAACAGTCATAATAGAGTTCCCATGCTTACATGAGTCCAAGAAGGGGCTACAGGCTATGCCACTGAGTCCTGAACCCTCACTAGGTTGGAGGACTCAGAGGAAGTTTAGACACTCATATAAATGGATAATCCAGGGGATGGGAGAGAGGAAGGGAGAGTAATTGGAAGAGGCGAAGGGAGGGAGGGGTGGAAGGAAAGACAAAAGAGGGTAGAGTGCAATTGGGGATGATGGAGAAGAGGAGGATGGAGGGAGAAGATGGGGATACCTATTGAGTTTGCATGTTTGGAAAAAATAAAATGTGGGAGTGAAAAAAATCCCACATGAATGGGTTCAGCAGATTTAGGGGGCAAAAAGAGAATGTGTATTGTTTCAAGAGATCCCATTAGGCATGTTTTAATGAAAGCATACTATGTGCTAAGTATTAGGTGTCCAGAATAAAGACAAATGGCCACTAATATTTATTAAACAATTAGGTGCTTAGTAATATTTGAATAAACTCAATACTTGGTGAATGTCATTGCTAGATTCTTAGCACCTAACCTGTTGCAGTTTGCTTGCATGTTGCCAGGAAATTCATAATTAACCAACTGTATTCTGTCCTATGATTATTGCTATAGTTCTTAGTCTAGCTTGGCAGGAGAGCTCAAACTAACACCAGCAGCATAGTGAAGTCTCCACACCATAACTAAAACAATTATTGAGAGAAGGTAAAACTTCACTTGCTAGGAAGCAAAATTGCCTAAAGAATTCTGAATTCCAAATTATAAAGAATGCCAAAGCTGCTGAACCAGCTTCCACCACCAAATCCACCTGCCCAGAGAATAATCCCATCCATGATGCAATGGGTCTTTACAACAATCAGAAAATTCTACAGTCTTGCTCAGAGCTCACCTTAACTATTACTTCTTCACATATGTGCCCAGACCTTAGCTTTGAATTGTCAAGTTGACATCTATACGTCTAATTAGCTCAATGCCTCATATTTCTTTAATCTTTATAATTCACATGAATTTGGTAAATGAAGAGCTCTGATATGTTAAGATTGTTATGTATAATTTTATTTAGTATTTCAGTAACTATATTTCCAAACTTAACCAGATGTATAGAACCCAAATTTGTGCCTGTAAACAATTATAATACTTGATAATACTGAGTCAAATAGATGATAATTTGTTCTCAGTGAAACTTGGCCACCCATATGACTCATACAAAAGTCAAAGACAAAAAAAATCCTCCCAAAATTCCCCTCTGCTTTTGAAAACTTTTAAAATATTGTTTGAAGTATTTCCAAAGTGTTAATTTCAAACAAACTGCTTAGTACAAATTAACCCTAATGGCTTTGCAAGTTGGATTTGAACATCCTGGCTGGGTCAGTGGCCCTTGGGCGAGAATTGAGAACTGCTTTTCTGTGCTCAAACATGCACAGAAAAGACACAGTAATTGACATAAATTTAGAAGATGAGCAAAGGATTGGGTCCAAGTGATAAACATTTTAATCTTATGCTGAGTGAGATGGCTGACTGCAGTGTCTTAGTTTTCATCTATGAAACAGAAATTAAATCAATCCCATACTCATAACAACAATGTTAGAATCATTAAATAGACAAATGCAGATTCCAAAGCATGCTGCTTGACACATGTTAATCAGTAACAGGTAGTTATTTTAATTTTATGAATTTTTGTCTTTGGCATTTTAATTTGTTGACTGTTCATGTGAAAAGTAGAAAGTTGTTGCTAAATAGAAAAAAAATGGCATATAGGTGAGTTTTTTGGAGGACAACAATTTTCTATAAACAACTTTAAAGGCTCTTGAATGATCATCTTACTTTTCTTTTCTTTATTTATTCAATTGTGCGTGTGTGCATATGTATGTGCATGCCTGCATGCGTGTGTGTGTGTGTGTGTGTGTGTGTGTGTGTGTGTAGAACCATGGACGAATTCGGGACCCACCATGGACTGCCTCCACTTTCTTCTTGTTTACTCTACCCCAGGATTCCAAGGCTCCGCCCTACCAGGACCAGAAGTGCAGGCCGCCCTCGCTTCCGCCTGGCATCTATATGTAGGATCTGGGATCCGAACTCAGGACCTTCTGTCTGTAAGGCAGAGAATTTACCCCTGAGCCACTTTCCAGCCCAGATCATTTTCCTTTTGTGTTTTATTTTTTTAACATTTGTTATTATTATTTCCGCTCATAAAAACTTAATAGATACACCAGTTCCCTCCCTCCTTTCTCCTCTTCCCGAACTCTCTGCTCCCCCTCCCCTAACCCCTCCATCCCCATCCCCAAGTGCGCCCCCCCAATTCCCAGAGAGTCCTTTAATGTGCATGCCAGACTCTCCTCTGGGCCCTCCTCTCCGATGACATACAAGGACCCAGTGGCATTTCCCTGAACCCTTTCCTGTGTTCCCCTTAAACATAGGAACACTACTGTGGCTGTCAATCCCTTGTCTCCAAGGATCTTGGTGTCTTTAGCAGATGCTAGACTTTGTGGTCAATAGTGTGTTGGACATTCCGCAGGGCATGCAAAGTCCAATTATGATTGCTTCGGCCCTAACTCGTGTGGAGTATCTTGCAAATCATTGTTCCTCCCATTCTTTTGCTCTTACGATCTTACCGCCCCTCTTCAGCAAATTTCCCTGAGCTTCAGGATGGGGAGAGATTAGTCTGGCCTAGTTCTAGGTGGTTGATATAGAATCTCTGAAGTTCTGGATTGTGGTTTGTTGATTTTCTTTTGCAGTTTTGCGGCTCCTGCAATGCCCTTCACTTCATCCTGATGGGTACTGTATGTCACCCCTTGGCCAGAGACAAAAAGCTGTTAAACTGGAGTCTTGCTATAAGAGCACATTCAAGGGTAGATGTAATAAAAGTAGGAAACCACAGTGAGGGAGGGGTCAATCACCCATTTGCAAAATGGTTACTTTTTATCTGCCAGACTATATGCCCTCCCCTTCTGGTGAGATCATACCCCCTCAGTTGTAAATGATCAGGAACGAAAGGCTGTGAACTTAACCAGATGTCTCATTACTTACTTGCAGACCTTGATGGAGGCCTATTTTCTCTGCTGTAACATGGTTCCCTCTCTCCTTGTTTCTGGTGTGGGCCTCCTACCCCATCCCTCCTGTTCATAATTGTTGCAATTACTGTAGGTATTACATAGAATTATCTTTGAGTGTCTCAAGGTGGGCTGGATGGGTTTGGTACTAGGAGCCACCTATTAGGGAGTACATACAGTGCTTAATTTTCTGGGTCTGGGATACTTCACTTAATATAATTGTTTCTAATGACATCCATTTCCTGGCAAATTCCATTAATTCATCATTTTTGATGGCTGAGTAGTACTCCATTGTATAAATGTACCATATTTTCCTTATCCACTTGTCAACTGTTGTACATTTGGGTTGATTTCATGACTTTCCTATTGTAAACAGTGCTGCTATGAACATGGTCACACTTGTGCTGTTGAGGTGGACCTCTGCTGCATGGGGAGTTATTCACAAAAGTGAAATCACAGGGTCATATGGCATTTCAATCTTTAATTTCTTTGAGAATCTCCAGATGGCTCGCCAGAGTGGCTGTATGAGCCTGCATTACCACCAGCAATGTAGGAGAGTTCCCCTCTCTCCACATCCTCTCCAGAATTTGGTGTTGTTTGTATTGTGAATTTTTGCCATCCTGACCGGGGTGAGATGATATCTCAGGGAAGTTTTGATTTGCATTTCCCTGATGGCTAAGGATGTGGAGCATTTTTAACATATTTGTTAGACATTTTAATTTCATCTCCTGTAAAGTTTCTTTTAAGTTCCAGGGCCTATTTTTTAATTGGGCCATTTGTTTCCTTTGTGTTTACTTTTCTAAGTTCTTTGTGCGCTCTGGATAATAGAGCTCTATCAGATATGTGGTTAGTGAAGGTTTTCTCCCATTCTGTGGGTTGCCTTTGAGCTCATGTTACAATCTCTTTATCTGAACAGAAGCTCTTTAATTTTACAAGATCCCATTTGTTGAGAGTTGGTTGCAGTGACTATGCTATTGGATGTCTGTTTAGGAATTGTTGTCCTAGCCCAATCAGCTCGAGGGAGTTCCCTATCCTTTCAACTATGGCTTTTATAGTCTCTGGCCTTATGTCGAGGTCCTTGATCCATGTGGAATTAATTCTTGTACATGGTGACAAGTAGGGGTCCAGTTTTAATCTTCTGTATGTGGATATCCAGTTTTGCCAGCATCATTTGTTGAAGATACTGTTCTTTTTCCATTGAATTTTTTGTGCCCCTTTGTCAAAGATCAAATGGCTGTAGTTGTGTGGGCTTATATCTGGGTCTTCAACCCTTATCCATTGATCTGTGTGTCTATTTTGGAGCCAATACCAGGCTGTTTTTATATCTATAGATTTGTAGTAGAGACTAAGGTGTGATATGGTGATACCTCCAGCAGTTTTTTTGTTATTCAGGATTGTCTTTGCTATCCTGGGTCTATTTTGCCTCCATATGAATTTTGAGATTGTTTGGTCAACCTCTTTTAAGAATTGCTTTGGGATTTTAATTGGTATAACATTGAATTTGTATATTGCCTTTGGTAGGATCATCATTATGGTCAAAATGCTAGAGACAGTTGAAATGGAAGGAACCTTTATCAATGTAATAAAAGCTGTATACCACAAGCCTTCAGCAAGGATTATACTCAATGGGGAAAAACTGGAAGCATTCCCACTTCGATCAAGAACTAGACAAGGCTGCCCACTCTCACCACTTCTATTCAATATTGTACTTGAAGTCTTAGCTGAAGCCATAAGTCAAGAAAGGAACATAAAAGGGATTCAAATTGGCAAGGAAGAAGTCAAGCTATCCCTATTTGCAGATGACATGATCTTGCACCTGAAGGATCCCAAAAACTCCACCAGGAAGCTTCTGGAACTAATTGAGAAGTTCAGCAGGGTGGCAGGATACAAAATAAATGTACAAAAATCAGTGGCCTTCCTATATGCCCAGAATGAAAGAAGTGAAAAAGCCCTGAGAGAAACAATCCCATTTACTATAGCCCCTAAAAAAATGAAATACCTTGGTATAAACCTAACCAAGGAAATAAGACCTTTACGATGAAAACTTTAAAACCCTAAAGAAAGAAATTGCAGAAGACACCAGAAGGAGGAAAGACCTCCCATGTTCATGGATTGGCATGTTTTCACTTATATACATATTCCAGCATGGAACTGTCTGTGTATTCAAATAAGAATGCCTGAAAAAAATAAGAAAACTAGAAAGATACCATTAAATTGGGAGCTGCTTAAAAGAAGAGGTGTAAAACAAAAAGACAGAAAGGGATATAATGGGCAAAAAATCTTGAAGGAAAGTGAGGGATAAGGTAAAGGAATTCATTGGGAATGAATAAGTAGCATTAAGGATGAATGATAATTCTAGACACAAACCTCAATGCTATGAGTTTGCCTAAAAATAAGCTGAAGAATAATGAGAACAGATACACCCTGTAAAGAGGTAAACAAAGAATGGCAGAAAATTAAACTGCCTCGAGATTCTTCTACCACAGCTATAGGCAATTAAATAAAATTCCCTGTACCAGGTATATGTGATGCTTCTCAGTAAACTGTTCCTCAAAGAAGCTCCAAAGGCTCCCCAAATAACACAAACTTTGGTCATTGTTCTTGGCTTTCCACCAAAAACTTGTGGTAAGACCCTATTACTGAAGACACCTCACATATTGACCACAAGACATGGAGAAAATAAACTGGAACAAATTTGGCAGTTTTTCCCTTGACAGGTAACATTCACAGTACCAGAAAGTATGATGCCAACTATCGTGGTGAAAATCAATCAGCAGTATAACCCAGTTGTGAAATTTGTAAGCCATGATTAAAACCACCATGGCAAGATGGAACCATTGATGTAACAGCATAATGATACAAGGATAGCCAACTGTTTTCTATTTGTATTTAATGTCTGCTTTTCACCAGGGAACACATGCTTGGTTCTGCCCACCAGTGCAAGAACTTATAAAAATGTGGGCCTTTGGCACTATGAGGTAACAAATACTACATGATATGAAATTGTCATCTAAACACTTGTCATTATATCCACAGATCATAGCAGTTCCAAACTCTCTCCCAAGATGCTTCCACTTGTAATGGAAGATATTCAATAAAAAACTAATCAAAATGAAGAGAAGTGGTTGTATAGTACTCATATCTAAAGAAGACATCTAAATTCCCCAAATGTTCAAGAAACATCATTTATAGCAGGCAGGAAGAATGTAAGACCCAGAGAGTCAGAATGAGAACTACCAGTGAGTATCTTTTGGTTCTAACATGGCTGCTTCACCTAAGAACTCACTGCATCTGTGTCTACTTCCACAAAACATGCACAAGATTTGACCTATCAATATTTCATCTTGGAAAGATGAAGATCTCAAGAGACACTACACCTCCCTGAAAGTCTCTTGAGGATTAATGTTGGATTGGAGAAAAGGCAATTACTTTCCCCAATGGTATACACACTAATATATCATCTATGCTTCAGAGAGTGCTTAGGCACCTGCAAATACAAGCTACCCAAATGAATATCCATGGACTACATGTGAAAACAAGATAGGAAAGTAAAAGAGAAACTGGTTGGGAAGAAAAGATTTATATTTGGGAAAAGAAAGATGAGGGGATTGGGCTGTAATGGGTGAAAATGGCACAAATTAATCATATTAATGTATGAAGTTTCTGATTAATGCAAATAAATCACTTCAAAATAATGTATTTTCATAATAAAATGGTGTAATTTTTAGTGTGAAAATAATGAAGGATAATATTTATTTCTTGTTTCTATTTTAAGATCTCTACATCTAAGCAAATGAAATTTGTATGTTTGTCCACATGCCAAGATGATAAAAATCCACATATTATGAAATGAAAATTTGAAAAAAGCACATAGTTTATGTCTTTCATTCAAGAATGAAAGTGTGGCACATACATACATATACACAATGGAATATTATGCAGCAATTAAAAAAGATGAAATCCACAAACGGATGCTGTGAACTGGAATAAATATAATCTACTTAGGTAACCCAGACTGAGGAAGAAAAACACTGCATGTTCCCTGTTGTGTGTGGATACTAGCAATAAGCATGCATATTTGTGCAGTTTGCAAACTTCAGTCCAGAAGTTCTGCAAGCTAGAAGTGGCAGCTGATAGAAAATAAATGACAGGAGCACTCAGCCCCAGGTGGTACATCCAGTAATCAAAGTTTAGATATGTAGAGACCTATAGTTATACAAGATGCTGAGAAATAAGGGAAATTGAAGATTTCAGTCCTCAACATGGCATATACTCTATCCCCAAAGACTCATAAACCAGTGTAGAAAAGGGGGCAGAGAAGGTAAGAGACTTGAGAAAACCTATCCATCAAAAGTAACACAAAAAAGACAATCACAACCCCACAACAGGGTTTTTAACTGACAAGTCTACAGGCAACCTACAGGATTAATTATCAGTGACCAACTGATAATACACCCATGGTGTCTTACAAAGCTCTGATAAACAACAGCCACTCACAGGTTTGGAAAGGTGAAAAATAAAACTAAGCTCTTTTTCACAGTTCTAACAATTCAGGTGAGGTTGCCTTAAGCCTGGCTGTCAGGATGCATGGTCCTAAAGTCTGTGCCCACAACTTAACCCCTGTCCCACCCCACCCCCAGTAATCACACACACACACACACACACACACACACACACACACACATGCACACGCACACACACACGCACACGCACACAGACATAGAGGAAATAAATTCAGGTAGAAGATCCCATGTAACATCAAGCAACAAGAATAAAGAGAGAAACGGCCTCCAGAAGACAACATAATAGACATTTTAGAAAACTCATCTAAGAAGCATTGTGATAGTTAAGCCTGGGTGTCAACTTGACACACCCGGTATTCACTAAGCTGGGCTGAGACCACCTCTGGAAAGGATCAAACTGAGACTACTTGAAAGGATTGTACACACCCCAGATCCTATCAGAATTCCAAAGCTCTCAAAGGATTCTTCCAATACTGCATCATATAAAAAGGAGCCACCAAGGAGAACAGATGCCTTCTTGCTACTGTGCTAGGAATCATTCTTCCTTCTGGCAGCCCGGTTTCTTTGACTTTCTAGCCTTCGACTAGACTAAGACTTTAGGAGTTCTCCAGCCTTCAGCCATAACCCACTTGACTACCCAACTGAGCAGCTAGCTATTGGAAGCCATCATTGGTACTACCTTGGCTGCTGGCAGCCATCTTTGGATTACCTTGGCTACTGACAGCCTTTGCTGGACTACTTCAGCCATATCTGTAAGCCAACTCAATAAATTTCCTATATATATTCATTCTTTGAATTCCGTGACTATAGAGAACCCTAACTAATACAGAAATTGGTACTGGAAGTGGTTTTAGAGAAATAGAATTGTAAGAATGAGGTTTGCTAGCAAGCTTTGTGATATCTGGAGCTGGCTTTTTGACCCAGTGGAACCTCCAGCGACTAAAGACTCCCCTAATAGCATGGAGGACACTGCAACTGTTTGGAGTGAACTGTTTCTAGAACTGGTAAAAGTAGGTGTGTTGGACAGTCTTGATTCCCCTCTTGTGAGGACTGAGAAGCTCAGCAATTCCGTATATGAAACTTTACATAAAATGAGTAAAAATAAGGAAAACGATGATGCTGGCTGGTTGCTTCTAGCATCTCTCATTAAACTACAAATGGAAAAAAAAGATCTCAGAGAGGAAAATATCCAACTCAGAAAGTGAATAAACAACTTAGAAGTTTCTAAGTGTGTCCTAGAAGAGAATCTTTTCTCCTGTAGTAATAGGGCTTGAATTGCTGAAAATCAAACCCAAACTTTGATTATTAGAGTGGCTGAGTTACAATGTAAATTAAATTCCCAGCCTCGAAAGGTGTCGGCAGTTAAAGTAAAAGCGCCGATTGGCAAAGAGTGGGATCCTGAAAAGTGGGATGCTGATATGTGGGGAAACCAAACTGATGATGAGGATGAGGACATTGAACTCTCAAATTCTGGTGCATTTATTCCACCTGAGGAAATGGTCTCTCCACACTTAGCAGAGAATGAATCCCCACCCCCACCCTCTACAGAATTGCTATCTCCATCTTTGTGTGAAAGAATTACTCATGATTTGTCTGGAAAAAGAACAAAGATTTTGCCTCAAGGAAATGCTGATGTTATGGTATGCCCACCTGTGATTGTTTCCAGGCCTATAACTAGGCTTAAGGCTAAACAGGCTCCTAAAGATGAAATAGAAAGTGTGACCCATGAGGAAGTATGCTATACCCCTAAAGAACTCCATGACTTTTCTAACATGTTTAAGCAATGGTCTGGGGAATACCCCTGGAGGATTGTAAGGCTGTGGGATACTGGTGGAAGGAGCATAAAACTGGATAAAGGTGAGTTCACAGAAATGGGCCCATTGAGTAGAGGTTCTAGGTTTAACACTGCTACTCATAGAGTTTAAAAATGATGCCAAGAGTTTATTTGAGTGGGTAGCTGAAATATTTATCAAAGTTTGGCCATCTGAGAAGGAACTGGAGATTCCAGACATTCCTTGGTTTAATGTTGATGATGGGATTAGAAGGGTCAGGGAAATTGGTATGCTTGACTGGATACGATCTTTAAAATTCAATTCTCAATGGCAGAATCCAGATGACATGCCTTTTACCAGAAATGTACTTAATAAATTGGTGAGAGGAGCAGCACCAAATATGAAGGCTCCTATCATTGCTCTTCTCCTTGTTTCAGACCTAACAATGGGTGGTGCTGCCGCCCAGTCAGAAGATTTAAATTCAATGGGCCTAGGTGGATCGAGGAGTAGTAGGGGCCAAGTGGCAGCATTGAATTGCCAATGGCAAAGTAAGCGTACTAACCATAATGTGAAGCCTAGACAGAATCGTACTTATGAGGGTTTCACTTGCTTAGACCTTTGGCATTGGCTAATTAACCATGGTGTCCCCAAAAGTAAAATAGATAAGAAGCCTACAAAGTTCTTATTTGACCTATACAAGGAGAAAAATTCTAACAGAAATGAAGGAAAAGCTGCCTTTACTCGTAGTAGCAGAGAATCACGGCCTGTCATACAATTTCCAGACTTGAGCCAGTTTACAGATCCAGAACCCCTTGAATGAATGGGAGGCCGGGTCCCTTTAAGGAAGGAACTTGACACCATAGCAAAAAGCTTTAATATTAGTCTTTCTCCTGTCTTTCCACAAAGGGACCTAAGGCCTTTCACTAGAGTAACTGTGCATTGGGGGAAAGGAAATAACCAGACATTTCAGGGTCTACTAGATACTGGGTCTGAGTTGACATTGATTCCAAGAGACCCTAAAAAGCATTGTGGGCCTCCAGTTAAAGGAGGGGCATATGGAGGTCAGGTGATTGATGGAGTTTTGGCTAATGTTCGACTCACAGTAGGTGCAGTAAGTCCCCGATCTCATCCAGTGGTTATTTCCCCAGTGCCAGAATGTATAATTGGAATAGATATACTTAGAGTTGGCAGAACCCTCACATTGGTTCCTTGAAATGTGGAGTAAGAGCCATTATGGTTGGGAAGGCCAAATGGAAGCCTTTAGAATTGCCTCTACCAAGGAAAATAGTGAATCAGAAACAGTATTGTATCCCTGGAGGAATTACAGAAATCAGTGCCACCATAAAAGACTTGAAAGATGCAGGGGTGGTGGTTCCGACCACCTCTCCTTTTAACTCTCCAATTTGGCCTGTGCAGAAGACAGATGGATCATGGAGAATGACAGTCGATTATTGCAAACTTAATCAAGTTGTGACTCCAATCACAGCTGCTGTACCAGATGTGGTTTCGTTGCTTGAGCAGATCAACACATCTCCTGGTACTTGGTATGCAGCCATTGATCTTGCAAATGCTTTTTTCTCCATATATATTCATAAAGATCATCAGAAGCAATTTGCCTTCAGTTGGCAAGGCCAGCAGTATACATTTACAGTGTTACCTCAAGGGTATATTAATTCTCCAGCCCTATGCCATAACTTGGTTAGCAGAGATCTTGATCACTTGTCTCTTCCACAAGGTATCACACTAGTCCATTATATAGATGATATTATGCTGATTGGATCAAGTGAGCAGGAAGTAGCAAGCATTTTGGATTTGTTGGTAAGGCATATGTGCAACAGAGGTTGGGAAATAAATCCAACCAAAATCCAATAGAAAAGTAAAATTTTTAGGAGTTCAGTGGTGTGGGGCATGTAGAGATATTCCCCTCTAAGGTAAAGGATAAGTTGTTGCACCTGGCCCCTCCCACCACTAAGAAAGAAGCACAACATTTGGTGGGCCTGTTTAGATTTTGGAGGCAGCACATTCCTCACTTGGGTCTGTTACTTAGGCCCATATACCAAGTAACTCGGAAAGCTGCCAGCTTTGAATGGGTCCCAGAACAAGAGAAGGCTCTTCTGCAGGTTCAATTTGCTGTACAGGCTGCCTTGCCACTTGGACCATATGATCCAGCAGACCCAATGGTATTGGAAGTGTCTGTTGTAGATAGAGATGCTGTTTGGAGTCTCTGGCAGGCTCCCATAGGCGAACCACCGAAGAGACCCTTGGGATTTTGGAACAAAGCCCTGCCATCATCTGCAGACAATTATTCTCCTTTTGAGAAACAACTCTTGGCTTGTTATTGGGCCTTACTGGAAACTGAACGTCTGACAATGGGTCACCAAGTTACCATGCAACCTGAGTTACCCATCATGAGTTGGGTGTTATCTGACCCAGCAAGCCATAAAGTTGGACAGGCACAGCAGCAATCTATTATCAAAAGGAAATGTTACATATGAGACAGAGCCAGAGCAGGTCCTGAAAGCACAAGTAAGCTGCATGAAGAAGTTGCCCAAATGCCTATGGTTTCTCAGCCTGTTGCAATGCCTGTTCCCAAGCATGCACCTATGGCCTCCTGGGGTGTGCCCTATGATCAGCTGACTGAAGAAGAGAAGACTAGGGCCTGGTTCACAGATGTTCTGCTCGCTATTCTGGTGCCACCCAGAAGTGGACAGCTGCAGCGCTGCAACCCTTTCTGCAACAACCCTAAAGGACACTGGAGAAAGGAAACCTTCACAATGGGCAGAACTTTGGGCAGTGCACATGGTTGTACACTTTGCCTGGAAGGAAAAATGGCCAGATGTGAGGCTGTATACTGACTCATGGGCTGTAGCCAATGGTTTGGCAGGATGGTCAGGGGCTTGGAAGGAACATAATTGGAAAATTGGTAAGAAAGACATCTGGGGAAGAAGCATGTGGATAGATCTCTCCCAATGGGCAAAGGACACAAAGATTGTGTCTCATGTAAATGCTCATCAAAAGATGACATCGGCAGAAGAAACATTCAATAATCAGGTGGATAAGATGATCTGTTCTGTAGAGAGTCAGCCTTCTCCCCCAGCGTTCCCAATGGGCCCATGAACAAAGTGGACATGGTGGCAGAGATGGAGGTTATGCATGGGCTCAACAACATGGACTTCCACTCACCAAGGCTGATCTGGCTACAGCTGCTGCTGAGTGCCAAATCTGCCAGCTATAGAGACCATCACTGAGTCCTCAATATGGAGCTATTCCTCAAGGTGACCAACCAGCAATGTGGTGGCAGGTTGACTACATTGGACCACTTCCAAGATGGAAAGGGCAGCACTTTGTTCTTACCGGGATAGATACTTATTCTGTTTATGGATTTGCCTTTCCTGCATGTCACGCTTCTGCCAAGACTACCATCCAGGAACTTACAGAATGCCTTATCCACCGTCATGGAATTCCACACAACATTGCTTCTAACCAGGGAACTCATTTCACAGCTAAAGGAGTATGGCAGTGGGCTCATGACCATGGGATTCATTGGTCTTACCATGTTCCCCACCATCCTGAAGCAACAGGCTTGATAGAACGGCGGAATGACCTTTTAAAGGCACAATAACAGCATCAATTAGGTGGTAATAGTCTGGAGGGATGGGGCAGAATTCTCCAGAAGGCAGTATATGCCTTTAAACCAGTGTCCAATATATGGTACTGTGTCTCCTATAGCCAGGATTCATGGGTCCAGGAATCAATGGGTGGAAACAGGAATAGCTCCTCTTACTATCACCCCTAGTGACTCATTAGGAAAATTTTTGCTTCCTGTTCCCACAAGCCTGTATTCTACTGGCTTAGAAGTTTTGGGTCCAGAGCAGGGAATGCTTCTGCCAGGAGACACAGCAACTATTCCTTTGAACTGGAAGCTAAGGCTTCCTCCTGGTTATTTTGGACTTCTGATGCCCTTGAGCCAACAGGCTAAGAAAGGAATAACAATATTAGGAGGGATGATTGACCCAGACCATCAAGGAGAAATTGAACTGGTTCTCCACAATGGTGGTAAGGAAGAATATGTCTGGAGTGTAGGAGATTCACTAAGGCGTCTCTTGGTATTACCATGTCCTGTGATTAATGTCAATGGGAATTTACAGCAACCCAACAAAGGAAAGACAGTAAATGGTCCAGATCCTTCAGGAATGAAGGTATGGATAACCCCTCCAGGTAAAGAGCCAAGACCTGCAGAAGTGCTTGCTGAAGGTGGAGAAAATACACAATGGGTAGTAGAAGAAGATAGTTATAAATACCACCTAAAGCCACATAACCAGTTACAGAAACAAGGATTATAATTGCCATGAGTGCTCCTAGTCTAGACTGTCAAGAATAGACTTGTGCATGTACACATACTCTAAGAAGATATTTATGTAATGTAATATAATGTTAATCTGTAGTTATGAGATGAAATGCTGTAATCTACATTATGATATTGTGTTATGGGACACTAAGACTAAGCATTTCTTAAGGGGCATTGTCATTAATCTTGTAAAAAATAATGCATGTGCAGTTGTATGTGAATAGCTATATAATGCTAGGCAGAACTATGAATCTTACTGTTTTTATTTGGAGATTTTTTAATGGCCTAAGGAAATGTAATTTGGTGTCAAATTGACAAGGGATGGACTTGTGCTAGTTAAGCCTGGGTGTCAACTTGACACACCTGGTATTCACTAAGCTGGGCTTAGACCATCACTAGAAAGGATCAAACTGAGACTACTTGAAAGGATTGTACACACCCCAGATCTTATCGGAACTCCAAAACTATCAAAGGATTCTTTCAATACTGCATCATATAAAAAGGAGCCACCAAGGAGAACAGATGCCTTCTTGCCTCTGTGCTAGGAATTGTTTTTCCTTCCAGCAGCCCGGTTTCTTCGACTTTCCAGTCTTCGACTAGACTAAGACTTTAGGAGTTCTCCAGCCTTCAGCCATCACCCACTTGACTACTGAACTGAGCAGCTAGATATTGGCAGCCATCGTTGGTACTACCTAGGCTACTGGCAGCCATCATTGAACTACCTCGGCTACTGGCAGCCTTCGCTGGACTACTTTGGCCATATCTGTAAGCCAACTCAATAAATTTCCTATATATATCCATTCTGTGAATTCCGTGACTCTAGAGAACCTAACTAATACAAGCATCAACATGTTTCTACAGCAAAAGAAACCTGGAATTGTTAACTTTAGTCTCAAGTGAATGCAAAAACATCTGATAAGTAATACAAAGCAAAACTATCAAAGAATCAGTATTCAGTGACTTCAGATAGCATTTCAATCAATATCAAACCATCCTAAAAGCAGCATATACAAAGAGAAATCTTAACTCAGGCAGTAGACACAAACAACATAGCAATATAAACCAAAGAAATAAGTGATAATTCTAGATCCCAACATCATACAAAAAAAAAAAAAAAACAACACAAAAATCCAAGAAAGCATGTCTCATCCTAAGGCCTCAACTCCCACAGAGGATAACCCACTGGGAGGTAGCTAAGACAGCAATAATCAGAACAATGGATTTCAAGGATCAATTATAAATATACTCTAACAGCTCCAAGAGAACATAGATAAATGTCTAACCAAATTTGAGTAACATATCAAACTCAGGAAAGAAACCCAAGAAAACACAAACAAGTTACTTGAAAGTAGAGAACTTGAAAACCAATTTAGAAACACTGAAGAAAACCAAAAGTGATCTACAAACACAAAAAAAATGAAAAAAATGCAAGGTTTAATAATGATGGAAATAAAACATTTAAAAAGTGCAGTAAAAAATCTAGTACAAAGTCTCAAATATAGCCCACCCCGGAGCCGGCCGTCCAGCAGCACACGCGCGACCACGGGCTTTGCCCCCGGGGCCCCGCCCCCTCCACGCAGACCCCTTGCCAACCTCCGAGGTGAGTGAGTGAGCGAGAGAGCCCCTCCCAGCCCAGCCCAGCCCAGTCCCCCACCCTGGAGCCACCTGGCCAGCAGCACCCACACTGCCACAGGCTTAGCCCCCGCGGCCCCGCCCCGGACCCCAGCCCCTCGTCCCCTCCTGCCCCCGCACGCCTCCGCCCCCCCCCCAGGTCGCAAGTGAAGAATTCTGCCATCAACATAAAACCCTGGGCCTCTCTGGCCCACCGGGGACTTACGCACGTGGTCCACAGAAGACACACTGCTATTCAGAATTCAATAGAGTCCAAAGGAAACTGAAGCAAAACTCTAAGGAACAAAGAAACACAGGCCATACATCTGGACTCCACTACAACCATTATATCACATGGGAGAGATTCTTCACATCCAGCCCAAAGATAAGTAAACTTCCTTTTTTTTTCTTTTCACCTTACTGATCCTTTCTAGTATCACTGCTGTAGATCAACTTCCTCATACAGCCACCCCAAACACATCAAACCCCAGAGAGTACACCACTCACCCTCACATTAAAACAAGACACTAAGTCATAAAAGTGCACTACCATACTAATATTCACCCCCTGGTTATTTAACTGATGTACTAACAGCCTAGTAGCCTCATCTAGGATATAACAATAACAATACACAAACATACCCAATCCAAGGCAAGCACTAGTAATAATTGGCAAGTGTAACAATACCAACTACATCAGTTCAGTGAAAAACACACAGAAACTGAAAGGTCCTAAAAAACAAAACAACAATGCCCAAGTCAAAGTGCAGATCCATGAGAAACAAAACCCAAGAAGACCAATCTCCCACAAAAAGAATAAATCCCATAACGATGGATTCCGACCACAACAAAACCACAGAAAATAGCCATGAAAGCCAGACCCAAAATAACGACTTTCAGAGTATGATCATTACCATGATTAATACTATGAAAGAGGAAATCCGAGGAGAGTTAAACAACCGTATCAACCACTTTGAACAGGAACACAACAGGCACCTGGAGGAGTTGAGAAAAACAGTTCAACAAACAAAAATAGGTATAGAGCAAATAAAACAGTCTCAAGCAGAGTTTAAAATTGAACTAAAAGACAAGTTATCTTCAACCCACAACTCAGCAGAACAAATGAGGAAGAAAACAGAATTTCAGATCTTGAAGACAAAGTGGGAGAATTAACCAGCTCAATGGAAGAGATTGTTAAAGCCAAAAAGATACTTGAGAGGAACATTCAAGAAATATGGGACACCCTGAAGAAGCCTAACATGTGCATTCATGGAATACCAGAACAAGAATCCCAAAATACCACACCTGAGGAAATATTTCAATTCATCATAAATGAAAACTTCCCACAACTAAAGAATGAGAGGCCAATCCTAATACAAGAGGCATTTCGCACTCCAAACAGATATGACCAAAATAGAAAATCACCACGGCAAATAATAGTCAAAACACTCCACATTCAAGACAAAGAAAAGGTGCTGAGAGCTTCAAGAGAAAAAAAGCAAGTCACTTTTAAAGGTAAACTTATTAGAATAACAAATGACTACTCAATGGAAACAGTAAAATCAAGAAGAGCTTGGAGAGACATACTTCAAGTATTAAATGAGAAAAAATGCCAACCCAGACTGATATACCCGGCAAAATTATCTGTCATGATTGAGGGAGAAAATAAGTTTTCCAGCACAAAGACAACTTGAAGGGATACATGTTTACCAAACCAGGCCTTCAAAAAAGGCCAGAAATGATACTCAAGCTTGAAGAAAAGAACCAGTGCATCCAGGAGGACAGAAGGAAAATATAATACCACCAAAACATAAATATCAAACAACATGCTTACAAAACCTACTAAACATAAAAAATGTCCAGAATTAAAAATAATTTCTCCATTATAACATTAAATGTCAATGGTATTAACTCACTGATTAAGACACACAGATTACAAACTTGGAATAAACATCACAATCCAACATTCTGCTGCCTTCAGGAAACTCATCTCACCACAAAAGATAGGCACATCCTAAGAATGAAAGGCTGGTCCAAAATCTTGCAAGCTAATGGAACCAGGAAACAGGGAGGGGTAGCCATTATGCTTTCAGACAAAGTGGACTTCAAACCAAAGAAAATCATAAGAGACACAGATGGATACTAAATTTTAGTCACAGGTACAATTCACCAGGAAGACTTCACAATACTGAACATATATGCAAACAATACGGGCCCCTCCACATTCATTAAGAAAACCCTATAGCGCCTAAAGCAAGAAATCAACCCCTAAACGATAATTCTTGGGGACTTCAACACTGCCTTCTCAACATGGGATAGATCAAAAGGTCAAAAGCTTAACAGAGACACTTTGGAACTTAATCAAACCCTGAAAAAAATGGACCTTACAGATCTCTATTGAACTTTTCACCCACGCACTGAAGAATACACATTTTTCTCAGCAGCACACGGAACTTTCTCCAAAATAGATCACATATTGGGCCACAAAATGAATCTACACATATACAAAAAAGTCGAGGGGGCTGGAGAGGTGGCTCAGGGGTTAAGCCTCCGCCTTGCAGGTGGAGGGTCTTGAGTTCGGATCCCAGATCCCACGAATAGACGCCAGGCAGAGGCAGGGGCAGCCGGTGCTTCTGGTCCTGGTAGAGCAGAGCCTGTGAATCCCAGGGCAGAAGGAGGTGGAGGCGTCCATGGTGGTTCGCAAATTCGTCCGTGTTTCTGCACATACACAGACACACACACACACAGACACACACATGTGCCGCACATACACACGCACATGCACACAGTTGAATAATAATAATAATAATAATAATAATGAAAAGGTTGAAATTCTAACCTGTGCCCTATCTGACCACCACGGCCTAAAGCTGGACATCCACAACACAACAAACAAGAGAAAATACACTAACTCCTGGAAACATTACACTATGATGCTGAATGATAACTGGATTCAGGAAGAAATTAAAAAGGAATTCAAGATTTCCTGAAAGTGAACGATAATGAAAATACAACTTACCAAAATCTCTGGGACACAATGAAAGCTGTCCTAAGAGGTAAGTTCATAGCTCTTAATGCCTACATCAAAAAAATGGAAACATCAGAAATAAATAACTTGGGGCTGGAGAGGTGGCTCAGGGGTTACGCCTCCAACTTGCAGGTGGAAGGTCCTGAGTTCGGATCCCAGATCCCACGTATAGACGCCAGGCGGAAGCAGGGGCGGCCTGCGCTTCTGGTCCTGGTAGGGCAGAGCCTGTGAATCCCAGGGCAGAAGGAGGTGGAGGTGTCCATGGTGGTTCGCGAATTCGTCCGTGGTTCTACACACACACAGACACACACACACACACGCACATGAACATGTGCACAGTTGAATAAATAATAATAAAAAAATTAAAAAAAAGAAATAAATAACTTAATGATGCAGCTTAAGGCTTTAGAGAAACTTGAGCAATCTGATCCCAAAAGTAGTAGAAGAGAGATTACCAAAATAAGGGGAGAAATATATGAAATCGAGACTAAGAAAACGATAGAAAAAATCAACCAATCAAAAAGTTGGTTCTCTGAAAAAATCAATAAGATTGATACACCCCTAGCTAAATTAACCAAAAGCAAGAGAGAGAAAACCCAAATTAACAAAATTAGAAATGAACATGGGGTTATCATTACTGATACCCAAGAAATCCAGAGAATTATGAAGTCATATTTCAAAAACTTGCACTCTGTGAAGTTTGACAACAAAAAAGAGATGGATGAATTTCTAAGTAAACACAACTTACCTAAGTTGAATCAGGAAGTTGTGAATTATTAAATAGTCCTATAACATATAAGGAATTTGAAGAAGTAATCTCCAATCTTCCCACCAAAAAATGTCCTGGACCAGATTGATTCAGCACAGAATTCTACCAGACATTTAAGGAGTTAATAACACCAATACTCCTTAAACTGTTCCATCAATAAAAAAGGAAGGAACACCACCAAATTACTTCTATGAAGCTAATATCATCTTAATCCCGAAACCTAATAAAGATTCACTTAAAAAAGAAAACTATAGGCCAATCTCTCTGATGAACACAGATGCAAAGATTCTCAACAAAGTCTTAGCAAATAGGATTCAAAAACATATCAAAAAGATAATTCACGGGGACCAAGTAGGCTTCATCCCTAGCACAACAAGGTTGGTTCAACATACACAAATCAATAAATGTAATTCGTCATGTAAACCAGTCCAAAGTCCAAGACCACATGATACTCTCGATAGATGCAGAAAAAAGCCTTTGACAAGATCCAACAGCCTTTTATGATCAAAACGCTAGATACAGTAGGAATGGAAGGAACCTTTATCAATATAATAAAAGCTGTATACAACAAGCCCACAGCAAGGATTATGCTCAATGGGGAACAATTGGAACCCATTCCCACTTCGATCAGGAACTAGACAAGGCTGTCCTCTTTCACCACTTCTATTCAATATTGTACTTGATGTCTTAGCTGAAGCCATAAGACAAGAAAGGGACATAAGAGGGATTCAAATCAGCAAGGAAGAAGTCAAGCTATCCCTATTTGCAGATGACATGATCTGATCTTATATCCAAAAACTCCACCAGGAAGCTCCTGGAACTAATTGAGAAGTTCAGCAGGGTGGCAGGATACAAAATACATGTGCAAAAATCAGAGGCCTTCCTATATGCCCAGAATGAAAGAAGTGAAAAAGCCTTGAGAGAAACAATCCCATTTACTATAGCCCCTAAAAAAATGAAGTACCTTAGTATAAACCTTACCAAGGAGGTAAAAGACCTTTACAATGAAAACTTTAAAACCCTAAAGAAAGAAATTGCAGAAGACACCAGAAGGTGGAAAGACCTCCCATGTTCCTGGATTGGCAGAATCAACATTGTAAAAATGACCATCCTACCAAAGGCAATATACAAATTCAATGCTATACCAATTAAATCCCAAAGCAATTCTTTAAAGAAGTTGACCAAACAATCTCAAAATTCATATGGAGGCACAAAAGACCTAGGATAACAAAGACAATACTGAGTAGCAAAAACACTGCTGGAGGTATTACCATACCAAACCTTAGTCTATACTACAAATCCATAGTTATAAAAACAGCCTGGTACTGGCTCCAAAATAGACACACAGATCAATGGATAAGGCTGTAGAAGTATAAGCCCACAAAATTAGAGCCATTTGGTCTTTGACAAAGGGGTCCAAATAATCCAATGGAAAAAGAACAGCATCTTCAACAAATGGTGCTGGCATAACTGGATCTCCACATGCAGAAGATTAAAGCTGGACCTGTGCTTGTCACCATGTACAAGACTTAATTCCAAATGGATCAAGGACCTTGATATCAGGCCAGAGACTATAAAAACCATAGTTGAAAGGATAGGGAACTCCCTCGAGCTGATTGGGCTAGGCCAACATTTCCTAAACGGACATCCAATGGTACAGTCACTGCTACCAACTATCAACATTTGGGACCTTGTGAAATTAAAGAGCTTCTGTTCAGATAAAGAGATTGTAACATGAGCTCAAAGGCAACCCACAGAATGGGAGAAAATCTTCACTAACCACATATCTGATAGAGCTCTACTGTCTAGAGTACACAAAGAACTTAGAAAACTAAACTCCAAGGAAAACAATGGCCCAATTAAAAAATGGGCCCTGGAACTTAAAAGAAATTTTACCAGGGATGACATTAAAATGTCTAACAAATATCTTAAAAATGCTCCACTTCCTTAGCGATCAGGGAAATGCAAATCAAAACATCCTTGAGATATCATCTCATCCCGGTCAGGATGGCAAAATTCCACAATACAAACAACAACAAATGCTGGAGAGGATGTGGAGAGAGAGGAACTCTCCTACATTGCTGGTGCGAATGCAGGCTCATACAGCCATGTCTGGCAAGTCATCTGGAGATTCTTCAAGAAATTAAAGATTGAAATGACCCTGCTATCCCACTTTGGAAATAACCCCCCATGCAGCAGAAGTTCACCTCGATAACACAAGCACCACCATGTTCATAGCAGCACTGTTTACAATAGCAAAGTCATGGAATCAACTCAAATGTCCAACAGTTGATGAGTGGATAAGGAAAATGTGGTACATCTATACAATCAAGTACTACTCAGCCTTCAAAAATGATGAATTACTGGAATTTGCTGGGAAATGGATGTCATTAGAAACAATTGTATTAAGTAAAGTATCCCAAACCCAGAAAATTAAGCGCCGTATGTACTCCCTAATAGGTGGCTCCTAGTACCAAACTCACCCAGCCCACATTGATACACTCAACGGTAAACCTATGTAATGCAGTAATTGCAGGGATTATGAACAGGAAGAATGGGGTTGGAAGGCGACACTAGACACAAGGAGAGAGGGGACCATGTTACAGCAGAGAAAATAGGCCTCCATCAAGAAATGCAAGTAAGTAATGTGACACCTGGTTAAGTTCACAGACGTTCATTCCTGATCATGTACAACTGAGGGGGTATGATCTCACCAGAAGAGGAGGGCATATAGTCTGGCAGATAAAAAGTAACCATTTTGCAAATGGGTGATTGACCCCTCCCTCACTGTGGTTTCCTACTTTTATTACATCTACCCTTGAATGTGCTTGTTATAACAAGACTCCAGTTTAACAGCTTTCTGTCTCTGACCAGGGGGTGACATACAATGCCCATCAGGATGGAGTGAAGGGCATTGCAGGAGCAGCAAAAATGCAAAAGAAAATCTACAAACCACAATCCAGAATTTCAGATATTCTATATCAACCACCTAGAACTAGGCCAGCCTAATCTCCCCCATCCTGAAGCTCAGGGACATTTGCGGAAGAGGGGGCGGTAAGATTGTAAGAGCACAAGGATGGGAGGAGCAATGATTTGCAAGATTCTCCACACTAGTTAGGGCCGAAGCAATCATAATTGGACATTGCATGACCGGCGCAATGTCCAACACACTATTGACCTCACAATGTCTAGCATCAGCTAAAGGCACCAAGATACTTGGAGGCAAGGGATTGACAGCCATAGTAGTATTCCTATGCTTAAAGGGAACACGAGAAAGGGTTCAGGGAAATGCCACTGGGTCCTTGTATGTCATCAGAGAGGAGGACCCAGAGGAGAGTTAGGCATACACAATAAAGGATTCTCTGGGAATTGAGGGGGGAGGCACTAGGGGATGGGGAGGGAGGGGAGGGGGAGCAGGGGATTCAGGGGGAGGAGGAGGGAGGGAGGGAACTGGTCTACCTATTAAGTTTATATGAGCAGAAATAATAAAAAATGTAATAAAAAGTCTCAAATATAAAACTGATCATGTAGAAGACAGAGTCTCAGAACTGGAAGAAAAGGGAGGAGAGGATAGGTCAATTAGAGAAACAGATAAATTGAAAAGCACACTTGAACAGTACTTTGGAACACCATTAAAAGGTCCAACATACTCATCAGTGGTATCCCAGAAACAGACACACAAGAAGATTTAACAATCATTAATGAGATAATAGAGGAAAATTTCTGTGACCTGAGAAGAAAGGTCTCCATTGTGATACAAAAGGCATACAAAGCACTAAGTGTGTTTATTAGGTGCTGTGCCTCCTGTAGAATTTACCTTTCTGCCCTGGACCCAGACCAGGGCAGACTCTCACTTTCTCTGATAAGGCCCCTATACCACACCCTAGGCCCCAGGTCACCTGTGCACCCCAGCAGCTATCTGCCTCTTGGGCACTGGGGAAGGCCCCTAGGTCATGCACCAGTTCCAAGTGATCTGCACAACCCACTAGCCACTCTGCCTTTCTGCCTCAGACCTGGACAAGGGCAGACTCTCTGCTCCTCAGATAAGGCCCCTAGAACATGCCCCAGAACCCAGGTCATCTGTTCAATACACCTGTAGTCAGTCTGCCTTTCTGGCACTGGGTAAGGCCCCTAGGCCACCACCCAGGTCCCAGGTGATCTGCATGCCACACTAGACACTCTGCCTTTCTGCCCTGGATCCTGAACTGGATGGATGCCCTGTTCCTCAGAATTCAACAGAGTCCAGAGAAAATCCAAGCAAAGCTCTAGGGGACAAACACCATACATCTGAAGTCTTCTAAAATCATCCAGTAAAATGGGAGAGACTCTTCACATCCAACCCAAAGATAAGTAAACCCTTTTTACCATCCGTTCCTCTAAATTATTAGTCATTACAGTTCAACATTTCCACATAGCTCCTCAAAAGCCCATTCAGGGACTATACCATTCACCCTCACATATCACCAAGGAAGTAAACCTAAAAAGTGCACTACCATACTAATCTTCATTCCCTGTCTACTAAACCTGACTTAATTGATGTACTAATAATCCAATAACCTCATCTAGGAAATAACATCAGTAACAGACAAGCATAACCAATTCCAAGGCAAACACCAGTAATAACTGCTCAAATGTAGTAATACAATCTAATTAAGTTAAGGCAAAAACACACAGAAACAAAAAGAAGGTCGTAAGAGATAAAAGAAAAATGCCCAGGTCACAGTGCACATCCACAAAAAACAAAACCAAGACAAGAAATCTCCTACTGGAAGAATTAACCCCATAATGATAAATTCTAACTAGAATAAACTCACAGAAAATAGACAAGAAAACCATACCCAAGATAATGATTTTCAAAGCCTGATCTTTACTATGATCAAAAAAATGAAAGAGAAAATCTGGGAGGAATTAAGTAACAGAATCAACCACTTTGAACAGGAACACAATAGGCACTTGGAAGAGATGAGAAAAGCAGATGAATAAACAAAAATAGGCATAGATCAGTTAAAACAACCTGAAGCAGAGTTTAAAATTGAACTAAAAGACAAGTTTTCTTCAACCCAGAACTCAACAGAGAGTCTTATCAGTAGAATTGCTGAAGCAGAAAATAGAATATCAGATCTTGAAGACAAAGTGGAAGTATTAACCAGCTCAATTGAAGAGGTTGTTAAAGCCAAAAAGATATTGAGAGGAATATTCAAGAGTTATAGGACACTTTGAAGAAGCCTAACATGTGCATTCATGGAATACCAGAACAAGAATCCCAAAATACCACACCCAAGGGAATTTTCAAATTATCATAAAGAAAAACTTACCTCATCAAAAGAGAGAGAGGCCTGTCCAAATACAACAGGCATTCCACACCCCAAACAGATATGAGCAAAATAGAAACTCGCCATGGCAAATAATAGTCAAAACATTCCACATACAAGACAAAGAGAATGTGATGAGAGCTTCAAGAGAAAAAAAAAAGTCACTTTTAAAGGTAAACCTATTAAAATAACAAATAATTTTTCAATGGAAACTGGAAAAAAGAGAAGAGCTTGGATAGCTGTTCTGCAAGTATTGAATGAGCACAAATGTCAACCCAGGCTGATATACACCCAGCAAAACTATCAGTCTCAAATGAGAGTAAAAGAAAAATTTTCCACCATAAAGACAACTTGAAGGCTTACAAGACCCCCCAAACCAGGCCTTCAAAAATGCTAAAAAATTTACTCAAGCTTGAAGAAAAGAGCAAGCATATCCAGGAGAATGGAAGGGAAGTACAATACCACCAAAACCTCCAAGCTGAACAATACATTTATGAAAGCCACTAAACACAAAATATATCAAAAAAGAAAAGAAATTTCTCCATTATACCCCTAAATGTTAATGCAATTAACTCATCAATCAAAAGACACAGGTTATAAACATGGATTACAAATCACAACCCATCCATCTGCTGCCTATAGGAAAAATATCTCACCACAAAAGAGGCAGATTCTCAAAGTAAAAAAAAGGCTTGTCAAAAATTCTGCAAGATAATAGTACCATGAAATAAACAGGGGTAGCAATTATGCTTTCTGACAAAGTGGACTTCAAACCAAAAAAATCATAAGAGAAATAAGGATACATTTTAGTCACAGGTACAACTCACCAAGAAGACTTCATAATACTGAACATAAACACATCTAATAAGGGTTCCTCCACATTCATTAAGTAAACACAACATCTAAAACAAGAAATCAATTCCAAAACAATAATATCTGGGGATTTCAATACTGCACTGTCAATATGGGATAGATCAACAGGCCAAAAACTTAACAAAGACACACTGGAAATTAATGAAACCCTTATTGAAATGGAATTTACAGATCTGTAATGAATTTTCCATCCATGCACCAAAGAATATACATTTTTCTTCAAAATAGACCACATGCTGGGCCACAAAAAGAATCTCCACATATATAGGAAACTTGAAATCATAGCCTGTACCCTGTCAGATCATCATGTTCTGAAGCTTGACATCTGCAACACAATAAACAGCAGAAAATACACTAACTTTGGAAACTAAACACTATGATGCTGAATGAAAATTGGGTTCAGAAAGAAATCCAAAAGGAAATTCAAGATTTCTTAGAACCAAACTACTATGAAAATACAACATATCAAAACCTCAAGGATGCAATGAACTCCATCCTAAGAGGTAAGTTTATACCTGTTAATGCCTATATTAAAAAATAGAAATATCACAAATAAATAACAATACAGCTTAAAGATTTAGAAATACAAGAGGAATCCAATCCCAAAAACAGTAGAAGAGAGGAGATTATCAAAATCAAGGGCGAAATATCCAAAATTGAGATAAGGAAAATGAAACAAAGAATCAACCAGTAGAAAAGGTGGTTCTCTGAAAAAAATCAATAAGATTGGTACACCCCTAGCTAAATTAACATAATCGAGAGATAGAAAATCCAAATTAATAATCTTAGAAATGAAAATGGAGTTATCACAACTGATATCCAAGAAATTCAGAGAATTATAATGTTATATTTCAAAAACTTATACTCCATGACTTTGATAACACAAAAGAAATCAATAAATATCTAAGTAAGCACAACTTAATAAACTGAATCAGGAAACTTTGATTTTTTTAAATAGTCCTATAATGTATGAGGAAATTGATGAAGTAATCTCAAATCTTCCCACCAAAAAATGTTCTGGACCAGATGGACTCAGCACAGAATTCTACCAGACATTTAAGGAGCTAATAACACCAATACTCCTTAAACTGTTCCATCAAATTGCCAAGGAAGGAACACTTCCAAATTCTTTCTATGAAGCTAATATAATACTAATCACAAAACCTAATAAAGATACACTTAAAAAAGAAAACTGTAGTCAGTCTCATTGATGACACAAATGCAAAGATTCTCAACAAAATCTTAACAAATTTGATTTGAAAACATATCAAAAAGATCATTCACTGTGATCAAGTAGGCTCTATCCCAGGAACACAAGTTTGGTTCAGCATACACAAATCAATAAATGTGATCCATCATATAAACCTATGGAGGTTGTCAGGCTTAAAGCCTGCTCTCTGGAGAATGATACATTAACATCTGAAATGGGTTGTCTTTAGGGGTTCCTTCCCTCAGAAGTTCAGTTTGCCTCTGGTCTGCAGGACAATGGCAGGCCTAACTCCTTCCCTTGGAAGTTGAGTTTACCTCCTGTCTGTTCTTGGATTGCTTTTTTCTCAGGAGGCTGGGCTGTTACCTCCCCCGAAAATTCCTTCCTACAGATTTGAGATATGCTAATGCACAGGCCAAGTAACTCTGTTTTGAGACATACATTGTCCATTCACTTCTAGCAACAAGGTGCCATGTCTGGTCCCACAGCAAGTAGATGTCACCCCTGCCTTTTCTTTGTTAACTGGAATGTATATGTTTTACATAATCCTGTAAGGAATTTGGCCCTGCTCCTTGATTATTTTCCTATAAATACTTATGTATGCTACATTAAGGTTGGCTTGGATGATGGAGGACATCCTGGACTCCCTCTGACCTTATGCGAGATCAATTCCTACTGCTCCCACTTCTGTTTCCTGCATGTAAGTCTGGGTTTATGCTGGTTCGGGGGCCCAGACATAAACCAATCCAAAGTCCAAGACCACATGACACTCTTGATAGATGCAAAGAAAGTTTTTGACCAGATCCAACACACTTTTATAATAAAAACTCTAGAGACAATTGGATTGGAAGGAACTTTTATCAACATGATAAAAACTGTATACAAGCCAACAGCAAGAATTATACTCAATGGGGGAAAATGTTGAAGCATTCCTGCTTTGATCAGAAACTAGATAAGGCTGTCTACTTTATCCACTTCTATTCAATATTGTACTTAAAATCTCATCTAGAGCCATAAGACAAGAGAGGGAGATAAAACGGATTCAAATTGGCAAGGAAAATGTCTAGATGTCTCTATTTGCAAATGACATGATTATATACCTGAGTGATTCTAAAAACTCCATCAGGAAACTCATGGCACTAATCCAGAAGTTCGGAAGGGTGGCAGCTGACAAAATAAAAGTTCAGCCCCTCCTTCCCCCCCCAGCCTACCACTTGTACCAGGAGAGACTTGCTCCCAGTCCTCCATCGCAGGTGAGTTCCACAAGCAGGTGAGTTTCCCCTTGTACTGTCCTCCTACCAGCAAGCCTGGGCAACAACCAGGCTGCCTCAGGTTTGACTGGGCCACGCCCCAGGTCCCAGCCCCTTTGTTCCTCCCACATGCGTGCTCACCAGCCAACCCGACCAGGACAGCACTTGCTTGCGGTCCTCCAAGCCTGAAGCTTGGCTGGGCCACTAAGATAAGTCCCAGGTCCCAGGTGAAGAGTTCAGCCATCTCCAGCCCACTGGGGACCCTCGATCATGGTCCACAGAAGGCACACTGCTATTCAGAATTCAACAGAGTCCAAAGGAAACTCATGCAAAGCTCTAGGGGACAAAGGCCATACATCTGAAGACTTCTACAATCACCCTATCACATGGGAGAGATTCTTCACATCCAGCCCAAAGGTAAACCTCCTTTTTTCACCTCACTTTTCCTTTCTAGTATTAATCACTGTAGATTAACTTTTACATACAGCCACCCCCAAAATATATACAACTCCAGGGATTACACCACTCACCCTCACATGTCACCAAGATACTAAATCATGAAAGTGCACTACCATACTAATATTCACTCCCTGTCTACTTAACCTAACTTAACTGATCTACTAACAGCCTAATAGCCTCATCTAGGAAATAATAACGAAAGACAAACGTACCCAATCCAAGTAAAGCACTAGTAATAACTGCCCAAGTGTAGTAATACCGACTAAATCAGTTCAGTCAAAAACACACAGAAACTGAAAGGTCCTAAAAGACAAAACAACAATGCCCAAGTCAAAGTGCAGATCTGTGAGAAACAAAACCCAAGAAGACAAATCTCCTACCGAAAGTATTAACCCCATAATGATGGATTCCAACCAGAACAAATTCACAGAAAATAGCCAAGAAAGCCAGACCCAAGATAATGACTTTCAAAGTATGATCATTACCATGATTAATACTATGAAAGAGGAAATCCAAGAGGAGTTAAGCAACAGCATGAACCACTTTGTACAGGAACACAACAGACACTTAAGAGAAGTTGAGAAAAACAGTTCAAGGAACAAAAATAGACAAAGATCAGTTAAAACAGTCTCAGGCAGAGTTTAAAATCGAACTAAAAGACAAGTTTTCTTCAAACCAAAACTCAACAGATAGTATTATCAGTAGAACTAAGGAAGCAGAAAATAAAATTTCAGATCTTGAAGACAAAGAGGGAGAATTAACCAGCTCAATGATAAAGGTTGATAAAGCCAAAAAGATACTTGAGAGGAATATTCAAGAGATATGGGACATCCTGAAGAAAACTAACATGCACATTCATGGAATACCAGAGCAAGAATCTCAAAATACCACACCTGAGAAAATTTTTCAAATTATCATTAATGAAAACTTTCCTTATCTAAAGAATGAGAGACCCATCCAAATAGAAGAGGCACTCTGCACTCCAAACAGATATGACCAAAATAGAAACTCACCAGGGCAAATAATATTTAAAACACTCCACATTCAAGACAAAGAAAAGGTGCTGACAGCTTCAAGGGAAAAAAAAAAGTCACTTTTAAAGGTAAACCTATTAAAATAACAAATGACTTCTCAATGGAAACAGTAAAAGCAAGAAGAGTTTGGAGATATGTACTTCAAGTATTAAATGAGCAAAAATGTCAACCCAGGCTGATATAACCCGCAAAACTATCCCCCATGATTGAGGGAGAAAGAAGTTTTCCACAACAAAGACAAGTTGAAGGCTTACATGTCTACCTAAACTGGCCTTCAAAAAATGCTGAAATAATACTTAAGGTTGAAGAAAGAACCAAGTGTATCCAGGAGGACAGAAGGAAAGTATAATACCACCAAAACCTAAATGTCGAACAATAAACTTATAAAAGCACTAAAAACATAAAAAATGTCCAGAATTAAAAATAATTTTTCCATTATAACAATAAATGTCAATGGTATTAACTCACCAATCAAGAGACACATATTACAAACTTGGATTAAATACCACAACCCGTCAATCTGATACCTTCAGGAAACTCATCTCACCACAAAAAGATAGGCACATCATGAAAATAAAAGGCTGGTCAAAAATTCTGCAAGCTAATGAAACCAGGAAATAGGCAGGGGTAGCCATTATACTATTGGACAAAGTGGACTTCAAACCAAAAAAAATTGTAAGAGATACAGACGGATACTACATTTTAGTTACAGGTACAATTCACCAGGAAGACTTCACAATGCTGAACATATATGCACCTGATACGGGCCCCTCCACATTCATTAAGCAAACCCTACAGCGTCTAAAGTAACAAATCAACCCCAAAACGATAATTCCTGGGGAACTCAACACTGCCCTCACAACATGGGATAGATCAACAGGTCAAAAGCTTAACAGAGACACTTTGGAACTTAATCAAACCCTAACTGAAATGGACCTTACAGATCTCTATCGAACTTTTCATCCACGTACCAAAGACTACCCATTTTTCTCAGCAGCACATGAAACTGTCTCCAAAATAGATCACATATTCGGCCACAAAACGAATCTCTGCATATACAGGAAAGTTGAAATTCTAGCCATGGTGTAAAGCTTGACATCCACAACACAATAAACAACAGAAAATACACTAACTCCAGGAAACTTAACACTATGATGCGGAATGAGAACTGGATTCAGGAAGAAATTAAAAAGGGAATTCAAGATTTCCTGAAAGTGAACGATAACAAAAATAAAACTTAACAAAATCTTTGGGACACAATGAAAGCTGTACTAAGAGGTAAGTTCATAGCTCTTAATGCCTACATCAAAAAAAAATGGAAACATCAGAAATAAATAACTTAACAATGCAGCTTAAAGCTTTAGAGATACTAGAGCAATCTGATCCCAAAAGCAGCAGAAGAGAAGAGATTAGGAAAATAAGGGGAGAAATATCCAAAATTGAGATTAGGAAAATGATACAGAGAATCAACCAGTCAAAAAGCTGTTTCTCTTAAAAAATCAATAAGATTGATACACCCTTAGCAAAATTAACCAAAAGCAAGACAGAAAAAACACAAATTAAAAAAATTAGAAATGAAAATGGAGTTATCACTATGGATACCCAGTAAATTTAGAGTACTATAACGTCATATTTCAAAAACTTATACTCTGTGAAATTTGAAAACACAAAAGTGATGGATGAATTCCTAAGTAAGCACAACTTACCTAAATTGAATCAGGAAGTTGTGAATTATTTAAATAGTCCTATAACATATGAGGATATTGATGAAGTAATCTTGAATATTCCCTCCAAGATATGTCCTGGATCAGATGGATTCAGCACAGAGTTCTACCAGACATTTAAGGAGCTAATAACACCAATACTTCCTAAACTGTTCCATCAAATAGCAAAGCAAGGAACACTACCAGATTCTTTCTACGAAGCTAATGTCATCTTAATACCAAAACCTAATAAAGATACACTTAAAAAAAAGAAAACTGTAGGGCAATCCCTTTGAGGAACACAGATGCAGAGATTCTCAACAAAATCTTAGCAAATCGGATTCAAAAACATATCGAAAAGATCATTCATGAGGGTCAAGTAGGCTTTATTCCAGGCACACAAGGTTGGTTCAACATATGCAAAACAATAAATGTAATTTACCATATAAACCAGTCCAAAATCCAAGACCACATGATACTCTCAATAGATGCAGAAAAAGCTCTCGATAAGATCCAACAGCCTTTTATGATCAAACCCCAGAGACAGTTGGAATGGAAGGAGCCTTTGTTAATATAATAAAAGCTATATACAACAAGCCCAAAGAAAGGATTACACTCAATGGGGAAAAACTTGAAACATTCCCACTTCAATCAGGAACCAAATAAGGCTGACCACTCTCACCACTTCAATTCAATATTGTACTTGAAGTCTTAGCTGAAGCCATAAGACAAGAAAGGGAGATTAAAGGAATTCAAATTGGAAAAGAAGAAGTCAAGTTATCTCTATTTGCTGATGACATAATCTTATACCTGAGTGATCCCAAAAACTCCACCAGGAAACTCCTGGAACTAATACAGAAGTTCAGCAGGATGGCAGGATACAAAATAAATGTACAAAAATCAGTGGCCTTCCTATATGCCCAGAATGAAAAAAGTGAAAAGCTCTGAGAGAAACAATCCAATTTACTATAGTCCCTAAAAAAATGAAATTCCTTGGCATAAACCTATCCAAGGAAGTAAGTGGCCTTTACATTGAAAATTTAAAACCCTAAAGAATGAAATTACAGAAGACACTATAAGGTGGAAAGACCTGCCATGTTCCTGGATTGGAAGAATCAATATCATAAAAATGACCATCCTACCAAAGGCAATATACAGATTCAATGCTATACCAATTAAAATCTCAAAGCAATTCTTTAAAGAAGTTGACAAAACAATCTCCACATTCATATGGAGGCAGAAAAGACCCAGGATAGCAAAAACAATCCTGAGTAACAGAAACACTGCTGGAGGTGTCACCTAACCAAACTTTAATCTGTACTACAAATCCATAGTAATAAAAACAACCTGGTACTGGCTCTAAAATAGACACTTAGATCAATGGATAAGGGTTAACAACCCAGGTATAAGCTCACATAATTAAAGCCATTTGATCTTTAACAAAGGAGCCAAAAAAATTCAATGGAAAGAGAATAACATCTTCAACAGATAATGTGTGGGATACCAGATATCCACATGCAGAACATTAAAACTGAACCCAAACGTCACCATAAACAAAAATTCATTCCAAATTAATTAAGGATCTTAATATTAGTCCAGACCCTAGAAAAATCCTAGTTGAAAGGGTAGGAAACTCCCTGGAGCTGATTAATCTAAGTCAATAGTTCCTAAACAGAAATCTATTAGCAAAGGCACTAGAATCAAAACTGAACTAATGGAACCTTATGAAATTAAAGAGCTTCTGGTCAGGTAAAGAGATTGTAAACCAAGCAAAATGGCAACCCACAGATTGGGAGAAAATCTGATAGAGCTCTATTATCCAGAGTGCAGAAAGAACTTGGCAAACTAAACACCAAAGAGATACATAGACCAATTAAAAAATGGGCCTCAGAACTCAAAAGAAATTTCACCAGGGGAGAAATTGAAAAATTTATCAAATATGATACAAAATGCTCCACATTCCAAATCATCAGGGAAATGCATATCAAAACTACCCTGAGCATCTCACCCTAGTCTGAATGGCAAAAATCCACAATACAAACAACACCAAATCCTGGAGAGTATGTGGAGAGAAGGGAACTCTCATATATTGCTGGTGGGAATGCAGGCTTATGCAACCACTTTGTTGAACAGTATGGCAATTTCTTAAAACGTTAAAGATTAAATTCCATATGATCCTGCTATACTACTACTGGTAATAATCCTACATGAGTCAGAAATTCACTACAGAGGCCATACAACTATGTCCTGAAACCACACTAAGATGGAGGACTCAGAGGGAGGTTTGGCATTCACACAAAACGATGCTCCATGGCATGGTATGGTGGGAGTTGGAAGCACTGGGAGAGGGAAAAGAAGGGAATGGCATGAAAGGAAGGGGAGAAGACTGGGTGGGGGGTAGGGAGAGAATGGGGATATCTATTGAGCTTTTATGATTAGGAAAAATTAAAATGCTGTAGAACAAAATGATACTGCCATATAACCCACCTCTACCACTTCTTGGGATATTCCCAAAAGATTCTGCATCTTATTACAAAGACATTTGTTCATCTTTGTTCATTGCAGCTCTATTCAAGATAGTGAGAAAATGAAATCAGTCAACATACCCATCAACAGAGGAATGGGTAAAGAAAATATGGTACGTGACTGAACGGAATACTATTCAGCCATCAGGAAGGATGAGATTGTGGAACTTGTTGGCAAATGGATGGAACTAGAACATACAGTATTGAATGAGATATATCAGACCCAGAAAGACAAATGCTAAATGTTCTCTCTTTCATACAGATGCTAACATTGATCTCTTGACCAAGTATTTGACTTGAAATTACTTTAAGTGTCAGAAAATTAGAAAGGGATCAATGAGTGGGCCACACAAATGAGTAGACTTGAAAAGAAGAGTGAGTCTGGCATGGAAAATGAAGGGTTGTGAGGGGTAAAGGAGGGGGGATGGGATTTGCGACTAAGGTTTTTAAATATTATAAAGTCACTATCTACATGTATACAAATTAAAAAATAAAACAAAATAAAAATATACCTAATATTACAAAAAAACACCAAGCTTCAACCTCTGAATCACTTCATAGGTTTTGGTTGAACCCAGAATTTAAATGTGAAAGAAAGACTAGAAGGAAAGAGGGTGAGGAAAGTAGGGGAATATGGGACAACAGAGAGAAGATAAAATGGAAGTTTACATATTCATGCTTGTAATACCAAAAAGAAAATTCATCAATACACAGAAGGAGAGAAGTAAAACAAAAGTAAAATAAATAAATAAGTCAATAATTGTCCATATATCAAAATGAAATCTCTGTTCAAACAATACATGATAATAAAAACTGTTACAAAAATGTAAAATATTGCAGAAGACTGAGTTCAGTAGAGCAGAAAAAACAATAAGCTTGGCTGGATACTCTAGTCTTACAAAGTCAAAGTCAAGGACTTTTTTAGAGACTCTAGTATAGGAATCTTCTAAAAACATTCAGATTGCTGGTAGAGTTCTATTGAACACACTGTTAAGACTTAGTGCAAATTTCCTTACTGTTGACAGCCTAGAATTTTCTCTGCTTTTGGAGACCACCCACATGGCTTGGCTTAGAGTTACTTTCATCTTGAACATCTTATGCAAACAATGTAGAAAATTGTCTTTGTTTTAAATCTCTGTAACTTCTCTTTGTCTTTTTCTGCTTTGAAAGATTCATGATAAATAAAATTCAAAAAAAAGATTCATGCTATTTTATGGCTTTACTATTCCTACTTCCAAGATTATATAAGGTAACATCCTAATTTCAAAATCAAATGATTAGTAAAAGTCATGGCAAATTCTGCCTGTTCATGTAAGGTGGTATGCATGGTGTCATGTTTTGAAATATGAGTTGTCGCCCACAGATTCATGTGTTTGAATCTTCAGTTGTTTGGAAAAATCATGGCATATTTTAAGGAGGTGGAATCCTTGCTAGAAAAAGGCAGTCACAGAGGGTGAGTCTTGAGTTTAGTTATCCCTGCCCTACAGTGAGACATTTAAATTTTGCTCTTGCAGCTGGCAGTTAATCAACTTTCAGCCTCTTTTTTTATTTCTTTTTTTTTATTTATTTCTTCCACTCATACAAAGTTGATAAGTACCCCATTCCCCTTCCTCCCTTCATCCCTCCCTGGATCCCCTTTTCCCTCCCCCTTTTTCCCTTTCCTTTCCCCCCTCCCTCCTTTTCTCCCAGTGCTCCCCCCCATTCCTGGAGCATCCTTTAGTGTGCATGTCAAACTTCCCTATGGGCCCTCCTCTCTGATGAGGTGTAAGGACTCAGTGGCATTGCCTAGAGCTCTTTTTTTATGTTCCCCTTTAGTATAGAAACACTATTGTGGTTGTTAATCCCTTGCTTCTAAGGATCATAGTGCCTGTGTTCTATGCTAGACTTTGGGGGTTCAATGATATGTTGGTAATTGCACAGGTCATGCAAAGTCCTATTATGATTACTTTGGCCCTAACTTGTACGGAGTATCTTGCATATCGTTGCTCCTCCCTATCTTTAGGCTCTTACACTCTCACAAGAAAGGGAGGGCATAGAGTCTGACAGACAGAAGGTAACCATCCTGCAAATGGGAGATTGACCTCTCCCCCTCACAGCAGTCTCCTACTCTTATTCCATCTACCTTTGAATGTACTCTTATAATAAGACTCTAATTTGACAGCTTTTTATCTCTGGCCAGGGAATGAAATCCAATACCCATCAGGATGGAGCCAAGGGTGGTGCAGTAGCAGCAAACCTGAAAAAAAAATCAACAAACCATAATTTGGAAAATCAGAGACTCTACCTCAACCATTTGGAACCAGGCCAGCCAATCTCTCCTTATCCTAAAGCTCAGGGAACTTTTAGCCTTTTTGACATCTGTAGTGACTTAGGCCTCATTCAGATTTTGCTACTAGCCATGCCTTTTCCACCATAAAGGACTGTATCTCCCCTTCAGGACCATAAGCTGAATAAATCTCCCTTTCTGCCATTAGTTGTTTGACTTTGGGCAATGTCTCACAGAATCAGAAAAGAGTAACCTGTAAATATAATATATTCACAATTCTGAGTATTATTGAAGGGAGTACTAGAAGCAACAATTCTGCCTTTCATAAGTTTTCACATGTGTCCTAACACCAGTAGCCTCTGCCAGTATATCACAGCTTCTTCCACTTACTCTCTCCTCACATGCACAATAATTTTAATGCATCAGAAGCAAAAGCAACGAATAAAGAACCTGTTTCATTCTATTTCCCACAAGACCACCATATTTGGGAGGCAAACAAGGAAAACTGATTAAGCATAAAATTATATTAAAGTGTCCAATTTATTAAAGATTTTAAGTGTTTAACTGTAAATAACTATGTCAGTAAATTCTTATTTATACATCTCTGGAAACATTGCTTGTTTGCATGTGAAAAAGGATAATTTCAAATGATTCTTGTGGTGTTCCTGAAGCCAGACACATTAGTGAAAGGGGACTGTCCTTAAATTAAATGCTATGCTATCAAAAGTATGTGGGAAGAAAATATACGTTGTTTTCCAATTGTCTATAAACATGGACAGAAATGATTACCTTTGTACAATTTCAAGTCTTAGTAGTTCATTCCTGAAGAAGGCCTGAGATGGTACTAAAATACTGTATAAATCCATTTCTTAAAGTCGTTAAGTACTAAAAAGGCTAATCTATCTCTTCTGATACACCTCTGAAATTAATTTTTCTCTCTAATTTTTTAGAACTGATAATAAAACATGAATACTAGGCCAACCTACTGACAGAACAAAAAGTATTTTAAATTATACATTTAAAAAAACAAGTCGTTCATTCGTCCAGAGAGTTTCAAAGTATTTATCCTATTGTTATAAGATTTAGGTTGCTTCGCCATTTTATTTGTACATTTAAAATGAAGGTTGATTCAGTGAGTCGTTTAAATTTTCATTTTTATCTTACTATTAGTAGTGCAACAAAAGGATAAAAATATGAAAAAACTAGTAGTCCTTTAACTTATTCTCAGAGCAGCAACAGCAATATGTTCACTTTCAATTATTTTCCTGTCAACTGCTATTGACCTGACTATGTATTTGTACAAATCTTTTGCTTCATGATAAAGTGAGGTCTTTATTAATATTATAAATCAAATTTTATTCTTCTATTTCCATGGCTTTTTGTTTTAGACACCTGCTCATCAATAATCTTTCTGTCAACAAGCAAGGGTACTTAACTCACTATCATTGTTTCAGAGGACTAAGGTATCATTTTGTGTTTTTCTTTGAAATAATTTTTTTCCTTTATATGCATAATTTTTCTGTTCCTACTTCAGTTTCTACCATGGTGCTGTACTGAATGCTAAATTCAACCACAACTCTTTTTGTTTTCTTCTCCAGCAGCTCTACAGTTTTGAACTAGTGACCTTTCCTGTACCAGGCAAATGCCCTACCACTGAGCTACTGCCAAAAGCCTAAGACACAACTCTTGATATGTAATACAATGTTGTACTCAGAGAATATTTTTCTACCCTTAACACTTTCAAAACCATCATGTTTAAAGACAATAAATTTGCTATGCTTGTACTCTATAAATAGAGATGGTAAATCTTAATTATACTTTCAGATTGCAGTGTCTGTTTCCAGCTGTGCATATGAATGTTTCTGATGAGGATGTATGCTCCAATATGTTTATTTTTAATCCAAAATTACATCCTTCACAAGCCAAGACCAAATACGAAGTGTTCAACTTTCATTTACCAACATGTGTGTCAACACCTGCTAATAGTCCCATTGACACACCTTTCTTCATAGAGATTTTTGAGAACTTCCCTATGCCTGTAATGTAAGGGAAGACATAAACCTGAAAGATTTCCTGCTAAGCCATAGCTGTCCCTGTAAAACTTCCCAAAGCTTACTAAGAGAGTCACCCCAAGCTAGGCAGGTGTGAGATATTTCCACATTCTTTCCTATGGTTTTTTCCTAGATGCTCATGATAGATTTTGAGAAATCTGCATCATGTAAGCAGATTCAGATATAAAAATGAAGCCAGATGCACTCCCTTAGGTTATTCAAAAGACTAGAAATGCATAAAATACACTGTATATTAAAATCAACTTATAATGTGGCTTCCATCTGTATTTTCCTTCAAGGAAGAAAAAAGGAGGGTGGGAAAAAAGGAAGGAAAAGAAGAACTACAAAATAATATCCAACTGAGTAGTGTACTTAACCTTATTTAAACTGTTTACCTCATTTGTTTTCCATTCTTACATGAGTCATATGCAGAAGCATGTACCTAAAGAGTATCTATTGCAAATGTTATGCATAGTTTTCTAAAACTACTGGGGCAAATTTGTGATTACACTGAATGCTGAAAAAGGCTTCCCAAAATAGCATTGATTCAAGAATTTTGGTAATATTGTTGGATGAAATGAGATAGAAGGATGGTTTGTTAAGTATTGTTTCGTGAGTTTGAAAAGAAATATCTAACAAATCTCAGTAAAGTCATATTTATTTAAAGATAGCAGCCACTTTACTTACATTGACAAGTACCTTTTTCATATGATAAACTTAAACCCATTGTAATTTCAAAATGCTTTTAAAACCACAGTTTTATTATCAGGAATCTTCTTAAAGTTTAACTGAATTTCAATTCTTTAGAAAATCCAAGATTTTCGGAATACGAGATTTATATTTTTAGAAGTAGTGTTTATATAGCGGTCCAAAAATGTTTAAGGGTCTGGGGTGAGGTGAGAGGATATATGGACAGTGATCTTCGTTGAAATCCAATATATAAGTGTTGCAATTGGCATCTAAAATCAACAGAACATGGGTTAGAATGATGGCTCAGAAATTAAAACTCTGCCTCACAAGCAGAAGGTCCTGAGTTTGAATCCCAGGCCACAAGTAAAAACGTCAAGCAAAGAATGGCAGAGGCCTATACTTTGGTCCCTGGTAGGCAGAGCCTGGGAAATCCCAGAGCCAAGCAAAAAAGAGGTAGACTCAATCCAGAGTAATTCCCAAAGTCATCCTTGATCCCTCACAGGGACATACAGTGCTCTCTGTCTCTCTCTGTCCCTCTGTCTTTCTGTCTCTCTGTCTCTCTGTCTCTCTGTCTATCTCTTTCACACACACACACAAACACACACACACACACACACACACACACACACACACACACAGAAATTTACTGGACATGATTTTTCTTTGTATTTAAGGAAAGGCCTATGTACTTTTCTCCAGTTAAGTAAGTAGCATCATTAGATCAAGTTAAAAACCAGATATTATTATTGATTAGATTTATCTCTTCATAATACCTCCTCACTATGTAATCATATAGTAGGCAGGAATTGTTTATCCTAGTCCAAAACATACATTCCTTCAGGTCACTTATCTTGATGTGTTTTCTAATCTAAACTATTATCATTTTTCATTTAGACTACTAGAAAAAATCTAAATAATCTCTGCCTTTCTATGTCTTCCAACTTAGGAGAGTAAAGTCAATATTTATATACAATTTTAAAATAAATACATTTTAATCAATGCATAAAAACCAAATTTATATTTATAGGCCTATTTTGACTTTTTTCAAAATTTTAAATAAGCATGTGAATGTGTCTGTGTGGGTATATATCATTTTTTAAAATGTCAAAAGTCCTGATGGGTATTGGATATCACCCCCTGGCTAGAAATAAAAACCTGTTAAATTAGAGTCTTGTTATAAGAGTATATTCAAAGGTAGATGTAATAAAAGTAAGAAACCGCGGTGAGAGAGGGGTCAATCACCCATTAGCAAAATGGTTACTTTCTATCTGCCAGACTATATGCCCTCCCCTTCTGGTAAGATCATACCCCATCAGTTGTAAATGATCAGGAAGGAAAGTCTGTGAACTTAACCAGATGTCCCATTACTTACTTGCAGTCCTTTATGGTAGCCTATTTTCTCTGCTGTAACATGGTCCCCTTTCTCCTTGTTACTGGTGTGTCCCTTCTTCCCCATCTCTCCTGTTCATAGTCTTAGCAATTACTGTAGTTATCACAGAGATTTATCTTTGAGTGTCTCTAAGAGGGTTTGGTACTAGGAGCCACCTATTAGGGAGTACATATGTTGCTTAATTTTTGGCATCTGGGATACTTCACTTAGTATAATTGTTTCTAATTTCATCCACTTCCCAGCAAATTCCATTAATTCAGTGAAGGGCATTGCAGGAGCAGCAAAACCGAAAAAAATAAATCAACAAACCATAATCCAGAACATCAGAGACTCTATATCAACCATCTGGAACTAGGTCAGCCTAATCTCTCCCCATCCTGAAGCTCAGGGAAATTTGCAGAAGAGGGAGCAGTAAGATTGTAAGAGCACAAGGATGGGAGGAGTAACGATATGCAAGATACTCCACACAAGTTAGGGCCAAAGCAATCACATTTGGACTTTGCATGCCCTGCACAGTGTCCAACACACTATTGACCTCACAAAGTCTAGCGTTTGCTAAAGGTACTAGTATCCTTGGAGTCAAGGGATTGACAGCCACAGTAGTGTTCCCATGTTTAAAGGGAACACAGGAAACGGTTCTGGGAAATGCCAATGGGTCCTTAGGACCCAGAGGAGAGTTTGGCATGCTCATTAAAGGATGCTCCAGGGATGTGAGGGGGAGGCACTGGGGGTTGGGGAAGGGGAGGGGGAGCAGAGGGGGGAGGGGGTGGAGGGAGGGAAGGGACTGGTGCACCTGTTAAGTTTGTATGAGTGGAAATAAAAATAAATAAATAAATATTAAAAAATAAATAAATGTATACCCATAATTTTTTCTTCATGGATTTGAAATTATTTAAATGTTGTTAATTTAGAAGAATATTTTTCCTTCAAATGTACTCAGTGAATCTAAATATCCATTTTAAATATTAAAAATATATGAATAAATTCTTCTTTAAAATATCAGAAGAAAAAAAGTCAAAAGTCCTATGTCATAGCTTTAAAAAATATTGAATACATTTTAATCATTTATAATTTTTTCCAATAATGTGAAAATTCATGTCAATTGCTAGTTCTTTTTTAATCTTGTGCAAAAAATAAGTTTATTTTTAATATTATATGAAATAATGTTTCACATCAATTAGATAACATCACATGACTATTTAGATATTCCTGGATTAAATAAATCCATATATTAAAGTGTTTATCCTGTGGATCCTGTGAATTCAATCTCTAGCACCTAAAAATAGCATATATATATGGAAAGATTTATTTATATTAATTATCAGTTATTTTTTAAGAACACAATAGCTTCTCAGTAAAACAGTATGTTTTGTACCTAAAAAGGAAACATAACTTTTATACAAAGATTAAATGATACATTTAAAATCCTTCCTCTAAAAAACCACAGTTCATTCCTTGTTTGGAATATTCACAACCTCTGTACATACAAACCTCAGAAATAAAAACATATTGATTTGTTCTGTGAATTTTTTTAGCTTTAATCTTTTACATTTTATTTACTTATTTATTTTATTTCCATTCATACAAACTTCACAGGTACACCGGTCCCCTCCCTCCCTCCACACTTTTATCCCTCTGTGCCCCCCTCCCCTCTCCCCTCCTTCCCCAACACCCAGTGCCTCCCTCCCTCATCCCTGGAGCATCCTTTAATGTGCATGCCAGTCTCTCCTCTGGGCTCTCCTCTCCGATGATGTACAAAGACCCAGCGGCATAACCCTGAATCCTATCCTGCGCTCCCCTTAAGTAAGGGGACACTACTGTGTCTGTCAATCCCTTGCCTCTAAGGTTCCTAGAGCCTTTAGCCCACGCTACACTTCGTGGGGTCAATAATGTGTTGGACATTGCGCAGGGCATGCAAAGTCCATTTATGATTGCTTCGGGCCTAACTTGTGTGGAGTATCTTGCATATCATTACTCCTCCCATCCTTATGCTCTTACAATCTTACCGCCCCCTCTTCTACAAATTCCTCTGAGCTTCAGGATGGGGAGAGATTAGGCTGACCTAGTTCCAGGTAGTTGATATAGAGTCTCTGATGTTCCGGATTATGGTTTGTTGATTTTTTAATGGCTACCCCTGCCTGTTTCCTGGTTCCATTAGCTTACAGAATTTTGGACCAGCCTTTCATTTTTAGGATGTGCCTATCTTTTGTGGTGAGATGAGTTTCCTGAAGGTAGCAGATTGATGGGCTGTGGTTTTTAATCCAAGTTTGTAATCAGTGTCTCTTGATCAGTGAGTCAATGTTGTAATGGAGAAATTATTTTTAATTCTTGACATTTTTTATGTTTAGTGGATTTTGTAAGCATATTGTTTGACATTTATGTTTTGGTGGCATTTTAGTTCCCTTCTGTCCTCCTGGATACACTTGTTTTTTTCTTCAAGTTTGAGTATATTTTCTAGCATTTTTTGAAGGCCTGGTTTGGTAGACATGTATACCTTCAAGTTGTCTTTGTGCTGGAAAATTTTTCTTTCTCCCTCGATCATGACAGATAGTTTTGCCTGGTATATCAGTCTGGGTTGGCATTTTTGCTCATTTAATACTTGAAGTACGTCTCTCCAAGCTCTTCTTGATTTTACTGTTTCTATTGAGAAGTCATTTGGTATTTTAATAGGTTTACCTTTAAAAGTGACTTGCTTTTTTTCTCTTGAAGCTCTCAGCACTTTTTCTTTGTCTTGAATGTGGAGTGTTTTGACTATTATTTGCAGTGGAGATTTTCTGTTTTGGTCATATCTGTCTGTAGTGCGAAATGCCACTTGTATTTGGATGGGCCTCTCATTCTTCAGTTGAGGGAAGTTTTTGTTTATGATAATTTGAAAAATTTCCTCAGGTGTGGTATTTTGGGATTCTTGCTCTGGTATTCCATGAGTACTTCAGGGTTTCCCATGTCTCTTGAATATTCCTCTCAAGTATCTTTTTGGCTTTAACAATCTCTTCCATTGAGCTGGTTAATTCTCCCACTTTGTCTTCAAGATCTGAAATTCTATTTTCTGCTTCGTTAGTTCTGCTGATAAGACTGTCTGTTGAGTTTTGGGTTGAAGATAACTTGTCTTTCAGTTTGATTTTAAACTCTGCCTGAGACTTTTTTAACTGCTCTATGTCTATTTTTGTTTCTTGAACTGTTTTTCTCAACTCCTCCAAGTGCCTGTTGTGTTCCTGTTCAAAGTGGTTGATGTGGTTGTTTAACTCCTCTTGGATTTCCTCTTTCATAGTATTAATCATGGTAATGATCACACTTTGAAAGTGGTTGCCTTGGGTCTAGCTTTCTTGGCCTTTTTCTGTGAATTTGTTCTGGTTGGAATCCATCATTATGGGGTTAATACTTTCGGTGGGAGATTTGTCTTCTTGGGTTTTGTTTCTCACAGATCTGCACTTTGACTTGGGCATTGTTGTTTTGTCTTTTAGGACCTTTCAGTTTCTGTGTGTTTTTGACTGAACTGATTTATTTGATATTACTACACTTGGGCAGTTATTATAAGTGCTTTCCTTGGATTGGGTATGTTTGTCTTTTGTTATTGTTATTTCCTAGATGAGACTATTAGGCTGTTAGTACATCAGTTAAGTCAGGTTAAATAGACAGGGGGTGAATATTAGTATGGTAGTGCACTTTTACGATTTAGTATCTTGGTGACATGTGAGGGTGAGTGGAGTAATCCCTAGAGTTGTATATGTTTTTGGGGTGGCTGTATGTAAAAGTTAATCTACAGTGATTAATACTAGGAAGGAACAGTGAGGTGAAAAAAAGGAGGTTTACTTATTTTTGTGCTGGATGTGAAGAATCTCTCCCATGTGATAGGATGATTGTAGAAGTCTTCAGATGTATGGCCTTTGACCCTTAGTACTTTGCTTGAGTTTCCTTTGGCTCTATTGAATTCTGAGTAGCAATGTGTCTTCTGTGGACCACAATCGTGGGTCTCCGATGGGCCGGAGAGGTAGAGGGGCTGATGTTGATGGCAGAATTCTTCACCAGGAACCTAGGACTTGGCTTAGTGGCCCACTCAAGCTCCAGGGATGGAGGAATGTGAGCAAATCCTGTCCTGTTGGGCAAACAGGCGGGTGGGAGGAAGAAAGGGGCTGGGGCCCGGGGCATGGCCAAGACAAAACTGGAGGCAGCCTGGGTGTCGCTCAAGCTGGCTGAAGGGAAGCACTGGAACACAGGGCCATCTGGGGGGCTGGGCGAACTCACCTGGGATGGAGGACTGGGAGCCCAGTGTGGCAGACAGGTGGGCGCGAGGAACAAAGGGGCTCTTACATTATAATAGAATTAGTAATTCTACAATATTCTCAAATGGAACACTATGATCTTCAAGTTCAAATGATGCAGTGTCATTTGAAGGTCTCTAAGGAGGCAGAGTTCAAGGAGCTAGTTGTCAGTGCCAGATATGTCCAAGATAGTCCAGCAAAGGCTGCCATAGCCAACTTAGTCCAACAATGGCTGTCAGTAGCCGAGGTAGTTCCAACAATGGCTGCCAACAGCTAGCTGCTCAGTTCGGTAGTCAAGTGGGTGATGCCTGAAGGCTGGGGAACTCCTAGAGTCTTAGTCTGGTCGAAGTCTAGAAGGTCGAAGAAACCAGGCGGCCAGAAGGAAGAATGATTCCTAGCACAGCTAGAAGGCCCTGTTCTGTGAATTTTAAAACACAACTGTGAAAAATGTTGCAGCTGTATGCACATGTACATTAAAATTCTATAAGATAGTAGTAACTATAACATTTCTAGTTCTTATCTGACTATAATGTAGTATCCACTAGTAAAAATTCTCCTGTTCTATTTTATCTTCTACTCTGCCCAGCTGCTGGTAACCATCATTCTACTCTGAACTTTTAGGAGAAAAATCGTTTCAGATTCCATATGCAAGTGAGATAATGCATAGCCTGATATAGTATACTTAATATAATAATTTCTGCTTTTACAAAGTTTGCTAAAAATTTCAGGGCATAAATCTTTATTTCTTTCCATCACGTAACATGTATCAGATTTTCTTTATCTTCTCATCCACTAGTGAACACTTAGGCTAATTCCAGAACTTGTCTACTGTGAAGAATATTGCAATGATCATGGGCATGAAAATATCTCTTTCAGACACTATTGTCATTTCCTTTGATTATACTCCTGGAATTGGGATACATAACTCAATTTTTAGTTTCTTGAGGAATCACCACAATGTTTCTTATAGTTCTATTAACTTACATTTAATCAATATTCAAGAATATCTTTCTCTACAGGTTCACCAGTATTTGCTTTCTCTTTTCTTTTTGATACATATTCCCACTGGAGTGAAGTGAAAGTCATCATTGTGGCTATGATTTGCAATATTCTGAATATTAGAGATGTTGTATATTTTTAGATACCAGTTAGCCATCTGGATATCTTTAAAAACTTATCTATTTTAGGTATATTGCCCATTTTTACTTGAGTTCTTTCCTTATTAATTTTTGGAACTTTTGACACATGCTAAATAGAAGTCACCTGCCAAATGTAGAGTTTTCAAATGTTTTATTACATTGTATAGGTTATATTTTTCATCCTGTCAATTGCCTCTCTTGTTATATCTATCATTGTTTTTATTTTCCAGGCTTCTGTGATATTATAAAAATTTTTTGACTACTTTATTATCCTGAAATGTTTTCATTTCAAAATGGGAATTTATATTTGCCTAGTTTTTGTGAAACTAATATTTTAAAAATATGATTCACATAGTGCTTAACTTTCCAAAATATTGCAATGTTTTTAACAATGAACATAGAATAAACCCAAATCATCTCACTTCAAAACCTTTAGATCAAGTTTCTTGCCTTCCTCTTTAATTAAAAAACACTTTCTCTGTATTTATAATATTCCTGCTGTTATGGTCTCCTTTACATTTCTGAAATACTCATGAATATTATTACTACAGAGCCTTCACACTTTCCTTCCTTAATAAATTAGTGAAAAACTATCATAATGAAATCATTGACACCCTGCTTGTAGCTTCCTATGACTTACTGTCTCTGATGGCTTGCTGCTGTTTTACTAGAATCCTGGGATGGCAATTGATAGAAGTTCATTTTCAAATCATTTTTGTTTCCCTTCCAGAGCAAGGTATTTGAATATACTATACCATATATTCTGGACTGTTAAAGGTGAAAATAGTTGAGAAAGATGTTCATATATAAGGTATTTGTTTCATAACTCCACTGTTGTACTAAATATGTTACCCAAACAATTAGGGAAAGAAAGAAGGGAATTATATTTTAGGTTGCACTGGTTATTCTTTCTTCTTCTGTGATAAAACACTCAAACATAACTTATGGAAGAAAGGGAGATTTATTCATCTTACATTTCCAGAAGGGGTATACAGGCCATTATGTCAGGAAAGGCATGGATTTTGTGCAGAAGCTGGAGACTACAGCTTAAGTCACATCTATCATGGAGGCTGAGAGAGCTCAAAAATACTAACTGTAAGAGTAGATTTCTCAAACAAGTACAACAGGACTAAACAGCTGCAAGACCTACACTCTGTGACTTGTTTCCTTCAGTAAGGCTCACCTCCCAAAGGCCATGACTTTCCCAAACATCAAATAAGGATTCAAACATATGAGACTGTAGAGGATAACTTATATTCAAATCATGACACAAGTTACAGTCCATCATGGCAGGAGAGGTTAGCAATAGGACTCAAGGGAACTGGTCACATAATAACCAAACCCATGAGGAAAGAGGTGAGAGGCAATGTACATCGACTTCCTAAATCTTTGTACAGATTTCTATTTATCAACTTATCCAAAGAATATTCCTACCAAGTGTGGATTGTGCATTCCCACATAATTATGAAACTAAAACAATATCTTACAGGACCGAGAAGAGGTTAGCCTTACCTAATATTGCCTCATAGGCATGTACTCCTAGAGGTCTGCATCCCAAATACCAAGTTGACATCTGAAACTAACTGAAACAGGCATCATATACATTAGAAAGACAGTCCACTTTTGAGAACTGAGGTTTTTCTCCTTTCACTGAGTATATGCTTTTGCTATCATAAAAACGTGTGTCACTTTTCATTGGTGATTTCATGAGTATGTAGAAATCCATTTGATTACATATTCAGATTATTCCATTTACACCTTTTTCTAGTTTTGAATTTCTGAAGACATTAAGAATTTTGGCTAAATGATTTCCACTCACATATGTGACTAAAAATTTAAAAAGACACCTCTGCCCCTCCCTCCATCCAGGACAGGATGCTCGATTGCAGATCTCCTTCCCAGGTAAGTTCTACCAGCTCCCAGGTGCACCCACTCATTTCACCTCCCCCCAGCATCCAGCTTGAGCAACACACAGGTTGCCACGAGCTTGGTCAGCCATGCCCCAGATCCAAGGTGAAGAGCTCTGCCATCACCATCAGCCCCTCTTCCTCTCGGGTCTGCCTGATACCCTCGCTCATGGTGCAGGGAGGACAAACTGCTCCTCAGAATTCAACAGAGTCCAAAGGAAACTCAAGCAAAGCTCTAGGGGACAAAAGCCATACATCTGAAGCCTTCTAAAATCATTCGATCACATGGGAGAGACTCTTCACATCCGGCCCAAAGATAAGTAAACCCCCCTTTTTACCATCATGCTCCTTTCAATTATTAATCACTGTAGATTAACTTTTCCATGTAGCCACACTCAAAACATATACAACTTCAGGGATTATACCACTCACCCTCACACATCACCAAGGTACTAAATCATAATGCCATACTAATATTCACCCCATCTACTAAACCTGACTTAATTGATGTACTAACTGTCTAACAGCAATAACAACAGAAAAACGTACCAAACTCCAAGGCAAACACTAGTAGTAATAGCCCAAGAATAGTAATACCAACTCAATTAGTTCAGTCAAAAACACACAGAAACTGAAAAGACTTAAGACACAATACAATGCCCAAGTCAAAACACAAACAATGGAAAACAAAACCCAAGAAGACAAATCTCCCACCAAATAATTAACACCATAATGACAGATTCTAACCAGAACAATTCACGGAAAATAGCCAAGAAAGCCAGGTCCAAGATAACGACTTTCAAACATGATCATTACCATGATCAATACTATGAAAGAGGAAATCCGGGAGGAGTTAAACAACCACATCTGCCACATTGAACACGAATACAACAGACACTTGGAAGAATTGAGAAAAACAGTTCAAGAAACAAAAATAGCATACAGAAGTTAAAACAGTCTCAGGAAGAGTTTAAAACTGAACTAAAAGACAAGTTATCTTCAACCCAAAACTCAACAGAGAGTCTTATCAGCAGAACCAAAGAAGCAGAAAACAGAATTTCAGATCTTGAAGAAAAAGTGGGAGAATTAACCAGCTCAATGGAAGAAATTGTTAAATCCAAAAAGATACTTAAGAGGAACATTCAAGAGATATGGGACATCCTGAAGAAGCCTAACATGCGCATTCATGGAATACCTGAGCAAGAATCCCATAATACCATACCTTAGGAAAATTTTCAAATTATCATAAATGAAAACTTCCCTCATCTAAAGAACTAGAGGCCCATCCAAATACAAGAGGAATTCCACACCCCAAATACAAGAGGCATTCCACACCCCAAACAGATATGACCAAAATAGAAACTTGCCATGCAAATAATAGTAAAAGCACTCCACATTCAAGATAAAGAAATGGTGCTGAGAGCTTCAAAGGGAAAAAACAAGTCACTTTTAAAAGTAAACCTATTAAAATAATAAATGACTTCTCAATGGAAACAGTAAAATCAAGAAGAGCTTGGAGAGACATACTTCAAGTATTAAATGAGCAAAAATGTCAACCCAGGCTGATATACCCAACAAAACTATCCATCATGATTAAGGGAGAAAGAAAAGCTTTCAAAAAATATTAAAAATGATACTCAAGCTTGAAGGAAAAAACAAGCATATCGAGGACAGAAGGGAAATATAATACCACCAAAACCTAAAAGCCAAATAATACACTTGCAAAAGCCACTAAATATAAAATATATCCAGAATTAAAAATAATTTCTCCATTATAACACTAAATGTTAATGGAATTAACTCACCAATCAAGAGACACAGATTACAAACTTAGATTCTAAATCACAACCCATCAATCTGCTGCATTCAGGAAACTCATCTCACCACAAAAAACAAGCACATCCTAAAAAGAAAAGGCTGGCCCAAAATTCTGCAAGCTAATGGAACCAGAAAACAGGCAGGGGTAGCCATTATGCTATCGGAGAAAATGGTCTTCAAACCAAAAAAAAAAAAAAAAAACCATAAGAGACACAGATGGATACTACATTTTAGTCACAGGCACAATTCCCAAAGAAGACTTCACAATATTGAACACATATGCACCTAATATGGACCCGTCCACATTCATTAAGCAAACCCTACAGTGTCTAAAGTGAGAAAACTTTACCAGGGATGAAATTAAAATGTCTATCAAATATCTTAAAAAATGTTTCCCATCCTTAGCCATCAGTGAAGTATTCCAGACACAGAAAATTAAGCACCATATGCACTCCCTAATAGGTGGAACCTAGTACCAAATACACTTACAGACATACTCAGTGATGGATCTCTGTAATACCAACAGCAATTGTGAAGATTAAAGATGGGAAGGAAGGGGAAGGAGGGCCATCCAGCAATGGGGAGAAAGGGCATCATGCTATGGCGGAGAAAATAGACCACCATCAAAGATTGAAAGTAAGTAATGAGATACCTGGTTAAGCTCACACTTTCCTGGTCACTTCCAACGGTTGGGATGTGATCTCACCAGAAAGGAAGGGCATACAGTCTGGCAGAAAGGAAGGGCATACATTTACAAATGGGAGACTGACCCCACCCCACCACAGTCTCATACTCTTATTCCATATAATTTTTTTTTATTTCCGCTCATACAAACTTAACAGGTACACTGCACCTACATTGAGACAGCGGTGTTGAATTCCCCAAGAATTATTGTTTTGGGGTTGATTTCTCACTTTAGATGTTGGAGGGTTTGCTTAATGAATGTGGGGGCCCGTATTGGGTGCATATATGTTCAGTATTGTGAAGTCTTCCTGGTGAATTGTACCTGTGACTAAAATCTAGTATACATCTCTGTATCTTATGATTTTATTTGGTTTGAAGTCCACTTTGTCCAGTGGCATAATGGCTACCCCTTCCTGTTTCCTGATTCCATTGGCTTGCAAAATTTTGGACCAGCCTTTTATTTTTAGGATGTGCCTGTCTTTTTTGGTGAGATGGGTTTCCTGCAGGCAGCAGATTGATGGGTTGTGGTTTTTAATCCAAGTTTGTAATCTATATCTCTTGATCGGTGAGTTAATTCCATTAACATTTAATGTTACAATGGAGAAATTATTTTTAATTTCAGACATTTTTTATGTGTAGTGGCTTTTAGAAGGGTATAATTTTGCTTTTAGGTTTTGGTGTTATTATACTTCCCTTCTGTCCTCCTGGATACACTTGTTTTTTTCTTCAAGCTTGAGTATCAGTTTTAGCACTTTTTGAAGGCCTGGTTTGGTAGACATGTATCCCTTCAAGTTGTCTTTGTGCTGGAAAATTTTTCTTTCTCCCTTGATCATGATGGATAGTTTTGTGGGATATATCGGCCTGGGTTGATATTTTTGCGCATTCAGTACTTGAGGTTTGTCTCTCCAACCTCTACTTGTTTTTACTGTTTCCATTGAGAAGTCATTTGTTATTTTAATAGGTTTACCTTTAAAGTGACTTTTTTTTCCCTTGAAGCTCTCAGCACCATTTCTTTGTCTTGAATGTGGAGTGTTTTAAATATTATTTGCCCTGGTGAGTTTCTATTTTGGTCATATTTGTTTGGGGTGAGGAATGCCTCTTGTACATGGATGGGCCTCTTTTTTTTTTAGATGAGGAAAGTTTTCCTTGATGATAGTTTGAAAAATTTCCTCAGGTGTGGTATTTTGAGATTCTTGCTCTGGTATTCCATGAGTACGCATGTTAGGCTTCTTCAGGGTGTCCCATAACTCTTGAATATTCCTCTTACATATCTTTTTGGATTTAACAACCTCTTCCATTGGGCTGGTTAATACTCCCACTTTGTCTTCAAGGTCTGAAATTCTATTTTCTGTTTCGTTAGTTCTTCTGATAAGACTCTCTGTTGAGTTCTGGGTTGAAGATAACTTGTCTTTTTGTTCAGTTTTAAACTCTGCTTGAGTCTGTTTTAACTTCTCTATGCCTATTTTTGTTTCTGGAACTGTTTTTCTCAACTCTAAGTGTCTGTTGTGTTTCTCTTCAAAGTGGTTGATGTGGTTATTTAACTCCTCCAGGATTTCCTCTTTCATAGTGTTGAACATAGTTTTGAAATTCGTTGTCTTGGGTTAGACTTTCTTGGCTATTTTCTGTGAATTTGTTCTGCTTGGGGTCTATCATTATGGCATTAATTCCTTCAGTGGGCGATTTGTTTTCATGGATTTACACTTTGACTTGGGCATTGTTGTTCTAACTCTTAAGACCTTCTTTCAATTTCTGTGTGTTTTTCTCTGAACTGAATTAGTTTTCCTAGAGCAGCTCCTGCTCCGGCTGGCTGGTGGGAGGAGCTGGGACTAGTGGGTTGCCTGTGGTTTGGGGGTGAGCAGGGGAGCTTACCTAGGTTGCAGTGTGCCCTGGCTGGACTGCGTGCTTTCCATGTGGGTGTGGAAACGTATTTCATCTACCTTTGAATCTACTCTTTATGACCCTATTTTAGCAGCCTTTTATCTTTCACCAGGTGGTTACATCCAATACTCATCACGATGGAGCTTAGGCTAGTGCGGAAACAGCAAAATGGAAAAAAAAAACAACAAACCAGTATTCAGAACATTGGAGACTCTATATCAACAATCTGGAACCAGACCAGCCTAATATCTCCCCATTTTAAAGCTCAGGGAAATCTGCAGAAGAGAGGGTGGTAGGATTGTAAGAGCCTAAAGATGGGGAGGAGTTACGACATGCACGGTACTCCACACAAGTTAAGGCCAAAATAATCATAATAGGACTTTACATGACCTGCACAATGACTAACATATCATGGAGCTCCCCAAAGTCTAGATGGATCACAGGCACTAGATTCCTTAGAGGCAAGGAATTAACAACCACAATAGTGTTCCCATACTAAAGGGGAACACAAAAAGTACTCTAGGCAATGCTACTTAGTCCTTATACCTCATCAGAGAGGAGGACCCAGAGGGAAGTTTGACATGCACACTAAAAGATGGTCTCCAGATGGGGGGGGCAATAGGGAAAAGGAAGGGGGGAAAGGAAGGAGAAAAGGGAGGAGGAAGCAAGTGGATCCAGGGAGGGGTGGAGGGAGGGAGGGGAATGGGGTATCTATCAAGTTTATATGAGTGGAAAAAATAAATAAATATTTTTTAAAAATAGAGGTAATTCCAAATGCTGGCAAAGACATCCAGAAACTAGATGATGGGAAAAACATGGAATGATATGGATACTTAGTTTAGGAACTAAGTACTCAACTCTCACTTGGCCAATTACACTGTAGTATAACAAAATGAAAATTTACATTTTCACAAAAACTGATTTCAATAATAGTATTAAAAGCTACAACCAAGTGGTATATCATGAAATGGGTTAATAATTAAACAAACTGTAGTACCTCCATACTATGGAGCAGTATCAGAAGTAGAAGAAAAAAATTAATGACCTATTAAAATGTACAATCTGAATGAATCTCCAGACAAATATGTTGAATATAAAAAGATAATCCCAAAAGGCTGAGCACTGTATTATTCTGTTGACAGAAGATTCTCAAAATAATAAGATTATATAGACTGAGTAGATTCATGATTGTCAAGTGACAAGGAATAATAGGTTAAGTGGGGGCATGGACAAGAGATATAAGGAAGATACAAGATACAAGAAACAAAGGAAGGTTTTAGTGAGGAAAATATTCTACTCACATCAGTACCTGGTGGAGATATTGTACAGTATACTGGGAAGATTATTTCCAAGTATCTAAATGACTTTACATCTTTGAAAGTCTAGACTGACTGAGGATTAGATATCAGGGAGGGACACTTTTAGAGCCCACTGAAGTCATGTCATCACTCCATGCTCCATTTCAAGGAAGAATGGTGGTGGGTGATTCCTCTTCCTAATGCAAGAAGGCCAGCATTGCAGGGATCATTAAGGGGACATACAGTCTGGAGAACAGGGGCATCACAGAAGGGTTACTCAAGTAGCTCTAAGGGCAGAGACAAGAAGGGGTAACATGGCTGTTTATAATGGCCAACATAGGAGGGATCCCGGTTTTCCCGAATCCCAGTTGTCTGTTTGAGCAAGCAATAAGGTTTTTCCATGAACGATGAAGCTAATTCCAATCAGAGGCAATTCCATATAATCACTGGTCAGTCAAAAAACCTGAATTCCACATCTCTAAGGTCTCTAAATGCCCAGAAGTGGATGGTGGATAGTCTACAATGAATTGCAACTCTGGTGGTTATTTTGAATACCCTTGTTCATAATCTGAAACAGACTTAGCATGCTATCCACAATTTAACTTCAATATTTTTCTTTTACAATTTATGCAAAGGATTGTATTTCATATTCATTTGTAACTAAATTCTTTCGGATAAAGTTTACAATACTTGAACTGGCTATACTAATAAACCATGCACTGTATAGAAAAAAATTTAAAAAGAGATATTAGGGAAAAACAATTTTAGTAATCTTTGGACAGCTGTTGACCAATGGCATTATTTTATTCCAGGACCTTCAGTATAACTGTTTGAGCCAAGAAAGGTTAGGTTCACTTATTTGAAGCTCAGTTTCTCATTCTGTAGAAGTAAGTTTTATATTTAAGCATGAATTTTGAAGCCGACTTACCAACTGCAGAATTGTATCATTGTTGACAGAATGAGGGAAGAACAATGTTGTTCCCGCTTTCTGCCCCTGCTTACATATCAAGCCAAATGCAGCTGGGAGTGGGGAACACTGTAAAAGTTTGAAGTATATTATCTCCTGTACTTGTAGGTATAATTGTCAGCTGTTTGACTAGAATGCGTCTTATGTCAAATTGTTGTAATTTGGCTAGTTCGAAAGAATGCTTGCCGTGCAAGTCTTAGGAACTGAGTTCCCATCCCAGCACCCATGTAAAAAGCTGGATATGGTTAACTATGCTTCAAGGAAATACGTTTAAAGGAAATCTGTTTCAAGGCAGATGGCAAATAAAGGCTGAACATATCGCTCAAGGGTTAAAGCTCTTGTCTCTAAAGCAAAAGGACCTGATTTGGATCCTGGATCCCACATACAAATGACAGGCAGAAATAGAAGCAGCCTGTAATTTCTAACCTGGGAACCTTGGAAACATCAGAGCAAAGGAACAAAGTCACCCTTGGACTGCTATAGCCACATACATTCAAATACTCTCTTCTACCCAAGTCCACATTCACACACCCACACACACCAAAAAGAGATGACAAGTAATGAAGTGGGATGCTTATTGTCCTCCTATGGCCTCTTTGTGCCTGGATACATACACCCACATATGTATGCTTACAGCAAACTACACAAACACACACACGCAAACACACACACACACACACACACACACACACACACACACACACACATGCACACAGAGGGAGGGAGGGAGGGAAAGAGAAAGAATGAGAGAATGTTGTAGATAGGGAGATAGGGAGGACTAGTCTTGGTATAAATCTATAGAGAAACATGACCCTGGAACTAAACTTCATTTTCTCTGAAGTTGAAACAATGTCTCACTTTCCTGTGTTTATGAGAGTCATAACAAATTCCATCAGAAGACACACTGTATGAGCTATCTTTTACAGAGTTTTCTGCCATTTGTTAGGTTCCTTAAGTGGAGAATATTAATATCCTACCTCTTCCTCTGCAGAAAAAGACAACCTGATTTTCCCAGTAGAGAAATGTCATGGAAACCCACAGATATGTCTAAATAGAGAAAGAATTAGCATTTGATAAGAGCCAAGGAAGAAAACGGATGTGATTATAATGATTTTACCTGGAATCTTCAGCAAAAGAAGTAATCTAGTTGGAGTTTAGAGAAGTTCAGTGATCCGTTATCTTAAGTTGGTATTTCTTCTTTGTTCTGTGTCTCAAGCAGTAAATATATTGAATCACATCATAACAATATACAAAATGCTTGACTACAAAGCAAAATGGAACAGTTACCAAACCTCTGGCTTTCTATTCTTGGAAACAATGTTCAACTTTACCAAGCCTCAGGATTCTTACCAAGAAAATGAAGGTGTTGGCACTATATTTTCTTAGAGTTATGTCAAGTTCAGAACTACAAAAATCTATAAAAATAATAAGAAACCAATCTAATGAAAAATGTTTCCAAAATCTCAGTTGTTTTCTAGAATACCAATGCTTTATTTTAAATTGCATAGATGATACAAGTTTAATAAAGATGGTGAATTAGGGCTGGAGAGGTGGCTCAGGGGTTAAGCCTCCGCCTTGCAGGCGGAAGGTCCTGAGTTCGGATCCCAGATCCCACGTATAGACGCCAGGCGGAAGCGGGGGCAGCCTGCGTTTCTGGTCCTGGTAGGGCGGAGCCTGTGAATCCCGGGGCAGAAGGAAGTGGAGGCGTCCATGGTGGTTCACGAATTCGTCCGTGGTTCTACACATACACAGACACACACACACACAGACACACACGCGCGCACATACACACGCACATGGGCACAGTTGAATAAATAATAATAATAAAAAAAAAATTAAAAAAAAAAAAAAAAGATGGTGAATTAGTGAAAAGTTGTCCTAATGAAATCATTGGCACGCTGCTCATAGCTTCCCATTGCTTAGTGTCTCTGTTTGTTTGCTATTGCTTTACCAGAATATTGAGGTGGCAATTGATAGAGTAAAGAATTTGTTTAGTTCATGGCCCTGAAGGCTGGACATTGTAGATCATTGGACAAACTTCATACTGCATTGTGATAGAGACAGATACAGAATGCCAAACAGGAACATGAGAAAGGGGAAAATAAGGGTGATCTCACTTTACATTTACTTGCTGTCATAGTTAGAAGTATCAACTTGATGGTTGAGAGTTTGAGCTCTGGGCACATTTGTAGAGAATTGGTAGCTGAGTTAAGCTCAGTGCAAACCCATAGGAGATTGTTTAGTAGATGGGGAAGGCCTAGCCCATGCTGGTTGGGACTAGTCCTCAGGCAGGTGAATATAATGAAGGGAGCTATTTGAGAAAGTGGGCATTCTTATGTACACTTTGCCAGACATGCTGGTCTGTCAAATAAGGGTCATCTATCTCTCAGCAATTATGCAGAGATTGTGTGGCCAGTTCCTTTGGCCCTGGTGCTGGTGTGGGCTCTCCCATCAAGCTGGACTATGAATTATAAGCAGACTATCATAAGAGAAAATAAACCCCTTGTTCTCTTAAGCAATTTTATGGTAATTTGTCAGCAACCATGCAGGCTAACTGCTACACTTACTAATTTGGTAATAATTCAGTGTTGTAAGAATAAGAACACTCATTCCCAAGGAAAGAAACATGCGCCTATGACCTAACAATTTTTGAAGTTTCCATTATTCTCAGTTATTATCTCATTGTGAACATTGCAACATGCACTGTGTGTGTGTGTGTGTGTGTGTGTGTGTGTGTGTGTGTGTGTGTGTGTGTGTGTGATGGGAGCGTTATGCATGTCTGAAGAGGTCAAAAGGCAACTTTTGGGGAATGTTATCTTTTTTCACCTAGTTAGTACAGGGAATTGAACACAGGTCATCTTGTCTGGTAGCATGTGTTTTATTTCACTGAGCCATCTTGCCAACCTCAACAGATAACACTGAGGCAAATACTGAAACTAAAGAAAAAAGAAATGAGTAAGACAGCATAGCATATATTTATTACTAGTTTATCTTGTTTCTCCCCAACCACCATCTCTTTTTTTTTTCTCTAGTTGACCATATTAAACAATAGGAACTGAAAAATTCTGGCATAGCTGAGTAATCTTAGAGAGAATTTATGCCTTTGGCCTCACCATGACAAATCATACATTTATTTTCCATTCTTATTCTTTTTTGTGAACTTCGTGAGATTCAACATTGATATACTTAGCCAGGGAAATTAGATACTTGGGTAAGTTTGAATTTAAGTACATTCATTACATCTGGCATACTTTGATTTCTGGAATTTTTTAATCTTTGAAATGTCAAAAATGGCAACATGCACATGCAATGATAAAATTTTCATTATAATTCTTTTTCTGTGTCTGTAACACTGGTTTCATTCCTTATGGTTTACATATTGAAAAACAGAAACTACAAAAGAGCAAAGAAATAACAAGATAGAACATCAAATATTAAGTGGAAAAGTCAAGACTCAGCAATTCCTTTCACATCCTGATATGTAGCTAGCAAAACCATTGGAATCTCTGCTTTAATGAGATGACTGTTTGCTCGGTGTGTGTATGGGGGAAATCTAGGAAATGTTCAAAGCATGGACAGAGTTGGGACTTTCAGTGCTATCTTCCAACCTCCACGTTGTGAAAGAAGGCCTGAAGGTCAAGTTAATTAACAGTAGCCAATGCAATGATGTCTCTGTAATTTTTGATTAAAAAAAATTCCCCACAATACTCTCTTCAGGACATTCTGTATAGCTGAATGCATGGAAGTTCCTACAGGGTGGTGCTACCAGAAAGTGCATATAAAATACAAACCCTCTGTACTTTGTAATATCCTCCATTCTGTAAATTACTCTTTCAGAATAATCTGAGGAAAGAGTCATAAAAACTTTAATTTCTAGACAGTGAATTAGAAATATAAAAGAACCTACTATCTGAAAGTGGTGTCTGAAGTGGAGAGATGTCCCTTAGGTCTGAAAACTCAACTTCTAGAATCTGACATTGTCCTTTAATAGCATGTCAGAATTGAGTTGAACTAGTAGCGGGAACTCTACTAATGTCTACAGCAAACTCACTTTTCTCATGGAGGAAGACAGGATCACATACATTTGGTGACTATGGGTGAAATATTCTACCTTGTAGAGAGTCTGAAAGAAGAGAGAGACAGAGACAGAGACAGAGAGGGAGAACTAGAGTAACATTGTTTACGCTGTCTATACTAGGGAAAGAAAGAAAATGTATTCTAAGTTTTTATTTTATAATTTCTACATGTCTATACTAAGGTTATATTAATTTCATATTGAAATGAAAACAATAGAAGCCTTCATTTCTCAAATTAATAATAATATATTTTTTAAAAATAAAATAAAATTAATCCAATAAATAATGAAGCAAATCTACAAGAGATTAAACATTCTTATGGAAAGTAGAGTTGGATGTATACAAGCTGCTTGAAAAAGAAATACAAACCCACAAAAATAGTGCTTGCCACTTAGAGAACTATGACAATGAGCTAGGATCTGTCTCAACTCTTTACACAGTAGGCATGGTAGCACCCAACCGCATTAATCACAGCTTTTCTGCTGGTTTCCTATGCTTTTCAACAGTGCTTCTGCTTTCTTTGATCCTTGGCTTATTTTTGTAAAAACATAATGTGTATAAAAACAATGTTTCCTGCCTTTCCCTCCCATTACTAGCTACATAGACATACTGTGTTGCTCATAAATGTTCCATAAAGTATTGCAAAATTTTGAATGCATTTCAACATTCCAGGGACACTTTCAGTGTGATATTACTGCTGATTCTATAAAACATTAACCATTCCTTTACATGATCCTTTCCTCATCAAATAAACAAGTATTTGATCTTTCTATTTAAATTTTATACCCTTCTGAGTATTGAGTCAGGTATGTTGCATTTTCTTCATAAATTCATATATTTTTTTCTTACTTTTAATATAGGTCATGTCCCAATAGACAAGCTAATTAAAAATAGTCCACCTTCAAATGACAAGTGCTTTTAAAAACTATTATTGGCCCTTAAGGGACCCATTAAATTAATCATACATGTAATGTTCCTGACTTCTTATATTTTTATGTTGTTATGGTATAATAAACATTATTGACAATATGAATATGATCCTTGCTACTGGGTCAGTTTGGACATACATATCATTCCTGACACATTTTTTCAAATTTATTTATTTATATTTTTTGCATATGTGTGTGTATGTGTGTGTGTGTGTGTGTGTGTGTGTGTGTGTGTGTGTGTAGGTACCAGTATTTATGTGTGTGGGGGAGTGTGTGTGTGTGTGTGTGTGTGTATTTTTATTCATTAATAATGACATATGACATGTATTATTAAAATGAATTTAGTCATTTTTCACCCCATATTACCCTATCTCTTTCCCCTCCTTCTTTCACTTAAAACCTTCTTTCTAACCAGTTTCTTTCGTACTTTTGCGCGCGCGCGCGCGTGTGTGTGTGTGTGTGTGTGTGTGTGTGTGTGTGTGTGTGTCAGAGGCCACCATATGTCTATGTGTTTTCCACTGAGTTTAATAAGGATTGCCTGCATTTGCATGCTAGATCATGCTGCCCCACAGCTTTTGATTAACTTTCTTTTTTAAATTTATTTTTATTTTTTTCCCACTTATACAAATGTGAATAGTACCCCATTCCCCTCCCTCCCTCTACCCCTCCCTGGATCCCCTCGCTCCCTCTCCCCTTTTCCCTTTCTTTTCCCCCCTCTCTTCCTTTCTCCCAGTGCCCCCTGCTGCCCCCCATTCCTGAAGCCTCCTTCACTGTGCATATCAAACTTTCCTTTGGGTCCTCCTCCTCTAATCCTCCTCCTCTGATGAGGTGTAAGGACTCAGTAGCATTGCCTAGAGCTCTTTTTTGTGTTCCCCTTTAGTATAGGAACACTATTGTGGCTGTTAATCCCTTACCTCTACCTGACACTCTTAAGGAAGATATTTAATAAGATTTGAACTGAAAAACCCTAGTAAAAAGGCAAGATGTTTATTAGCATGACTAATGTGCTATTGGAGGCCTAGTTTTCCATTAGAGGCTTGAATAATATACACATTCTTTCTGTAAATACAAATGATATTATTCATTAATTAGTATTTAATTGTAAAGTTTCCTTAGTTGTCTAACAAATGTGTTAATTAGATCCTTTCTAAATTACAGTGATTATATTTACTTCCATTGGTGACATGTTCTTGAGACATAAATGGACTCTGACACCAATGTTTGGTTCCCTTTTTGAAAAGAATTCAAGTAAAGTTACTTTCCCATTATGTCCCAGTCTGAATGGACATAGAACCCTTTGGTTTAGTGACTGAGATTCAGCAAAGGTATAAAGTGAAATGAATCCTGGCTTAAAGCCCATAAAATATACCCTGTTAGCTAACTGAATGCAAGCAACCAGCATTCTGATGTTCGTATTTTATGTACAATTAAAGAACAATCTTACTAAGACTCTCCTCCAAAGTATTCAATAACACAAGACAAGATGGACATGTGAATGAAAACATCCATTTTTATCGAATATGAATACCTTTTATTTTGCTTCCTTCCTTTTCCCAATATATCCTCTGTAAAATCTTGAATACTTCACATTTTATCTGGATACTCATTATGGGTATTTCTCACAGATATCCTTTACCAGTTACATATTCCAGGTTTCTGCTCCACTCTTCATCTCACTGAGGGTTGTGATTTTGGATTAGTCTTGTAAGACTAACTAGGGCAAATTCACTGGGTAGTGGAGTCTTGCATGTGTAAGTTTACTTAGAACTAATATGAAGGCTAGGACCAAACCTTTAGTTGTTAGTGGAGTCGGGTATGACTCGTCTAAGCATTTTCAGTGCTTTGCTTTATATTAAGCTACAGTAACATAAATTTATTTTATTGTTTTTATACTGATATGGTAGTTAAAATTTTTAGCAAGAATAAAATAGGATTTTGAAAAGAGTGAAAGTAAGTGTTTTGATCTATGTAGTGTAAATATTTATTATTTAGGCTAGATATATAGTGGTAGACTTCTATTATTAATGATAGGGTTTGCTTATTTATAAGTAAGTGTTTTTGAGTTTTAGTAATGATTTAATGTATTAGAAATTATATTTAGTGGGTTGGTGGTTATCCCGTATAGTTTTGTTTTTGGGGTTTGGCAAAGCTTAATTATATAATATAAATTTATTTATATTATGTAATGGGGGGGTATGGGGGGGTTTGTCGTAAGATAACTTTTAAGTTTTATGTCATTCAAGCATTGACTGTTAGTCTACCTGGATGTTTGAGTGGATTTAGCATTTTGACTTTAAAGTCCAGCTAAATTAAAACTTGGATCCCGGAGCCTTTACGGCAATGCTGAGTCGAAGCATCCCCGAAAATAAAAAACTACCAAATGTATGACAGCACAGTTATGTGTGAGCATGGGCTGATTAGTCATTAGTCCATCGAGATGTCTTATTTAAGAGGAACGAATGGGCGATCACGCATTCTATGGCCCTGAAGTAAGAACCAGATGTCGGTTGAGACCTTAATTAGCTACCCCCAAGTTAAATGGGCTCGAAGCGAGAAGAGGGGGACTTATTGGGCGAGTTGATGATTTCACGGAGGATGGTAAGTTGTGTGATGAACAGTAATTGTGGATAGGCATGTGGTAGATAATTTAATTGACTTAATGGTTTATGTACAATAACGCATTAAATAGTATTATGTATTTTATGTAGGTTGGATTGTGTTTTAATTAGTCATGGTCTAATTCATTAATGTGGATTATACATTGATGTAATGGACCATTATGTACTTATTAAATTTTATGCATGTGTTATTAATAATTCATGTATAGAGTGTATTTTATTTAAAAAGTCGTGTTTGGGGAGATTAGGTTTGTGTGATTAAGTTGATTTAAAGTTTAATATTAAAGTGTAAGAATGGCCTGTATGTCAAGGAATAGTTTAAGTTTTAGAATTCTAGCTTTGGGTGTTAGAGGTGGGATTTGTCTCTTCCTTGAGAGTCTTAGGAAAGTTTGTTGCTTTCATTTATGGCTTACAAGACCATGGTAATGAGTTATACTACTAAGACTTTCTTCATTTAAGGATTTTATTTTCTATTGAGCTGGTTAATGGTAGTAGAATAAGGATAATAGAAAAATATATGATAGAGGCGATTTGGCCGATAATGATGAATGGATGTTCGACTGGTTGACCTCCAATTCAGGTAAGGGTGAATAGGTCAGCTACTAAAATTCAGTATATGCATTGGCTGATAGGACGGAATGTTATGCTACGTTGTTTGGAGTTATGAATAAATGGGAGGATAGCTAAGATTAGGATGGATAAGACTAGAGCTATTACTCCTCCTAATTTGTTGGGAATAGATCGTAAGATGGCGTAGGCAAATAAGAAGTATCATTCTGGTTTGATGTGGGGTGGGGTGTTAAGAGGGTTAGCTGGGGTGTAGTTATCAGGGTCTCCTAATATGTCTGGATTAAATAAGACTAATAGGAGTAAGATGGTAATTATAATAATAAAGCCTAAGATATCTTTAATAGTAAAGTATGGATGGAATGGAATTTTATCTGTGTCGGAGTTTATGCCTGATGGGTTATTGGAGCCTGTTTCATGAAGGAAAATTAAGTGTACTATTGCTAAGGCTGCGATTACAAAAGGAAGGATGAAATGGAAAGCAAAGAATCGTGTTAAAGTAGCTTTGTCTACGGAGAAACCCCCTCAGATTCATTCTACTAAGGTAGTGCCAATATAGGGGATAGCAGAAAGGAGGTTTGTAATGACTGTAGCCCCTCAAAAGGATATTTGTCCTCATGGAAGAACATAACCTATGAATGCTGTTGCTATTACTGCAAATAATAAGAGGACTCCGACATTTCAGGTTTCTATGTAGGTATAGGAGCCATAATATATTCCTCGGCCTACATGTAGGAATAGGCAAATGAAAAATATTGAAGCGCCGTTGGCGTGTAAATATCGAATTAGTCAGCCGTAGTTTACGTCACGGCAGATATGGGTAACGGATGAAAATGCTGTAGTAGTGTCTGAGGTATAGTGTATGGCTAGAAATAGGCCTGTAAGAATTTGGATGATTAAACATACTCCTAAGATTGAGCCGAAGTTTCATCAGGATGAAATATTAGAGGGTGTTGGTAGGTCAATGAAAGTATGATTAATAATTTTTATAAGGGGATGGGTTTTTCGGATGTTGGTCATTAAATGTTTTTATAGTTGAAATACAACGATGATTTTTCATGTCATTAGTCATGGTTTTAGTCCATGTGAAAATATATTATGACATTATATTTATTTTTATTAAGTATTGTATTTGTGTTAGGTTTTGTAGGGGTAACGTCAAAACCTTCGCCTATTTATGGAGGGGTGGGGTTGATTGTGAGTGGTGCTATTGGTTGTGGTATGGTTTTATTGTATGGGGGTTCATATTTAGGTTTAATAGTATTTTTGATTTATTTAGGGGGTATGCTTGTGGTATTTGGTTATACGACGGCTATGGCTACAGAAGAGTATCCTGATACGTGGGGATCTAATAAGTTTGTTTCAGGGTTAATGTTAGTAGGTCTATTTATGGAATTAGCATATATGATATGATTAATTTATATAGAAGGGGTAGATATGGTAGTTGGTTTTGATGATATGGGGGAGTGGGTTGTTTATGAAGGAGAAGAGGTTGGAGTGTTAGTTGAGGATTCTGTTGGGGTAGCTGCATTATATAGTTATGGGACTTGAATGATATTAGTAGCTGGGTGATCATTGCTTGTTACGGTTTTTATTGTTATTGAAATTACTCGTGGTAATAGGTTTATAAGAGAAGTAAAAGTATTGGAAGTAGTAGGCTTAAAATAAAGGATATAAAGTAAAGTTTGATTATTCCTTTTTGATTTGATGTGTTGATAGCTAAAAGTGTGTTGATATTAGAGATAAGTTTGGGGCTGGTTTTTTCTGTTCAGAATAAGTCTATAAGTTTGGAGGCCATTGTTTCACTTGCATGTATTGTGTTGTTGGGTAAGAGTCAGTGGGTAGTGGAGGGGTAATAGCCTAGTAGGGTTGTGAAAAAGTTTATTGGAGATGGGTCTTTTTTGTGGAGATTTAGTGATAAGTTATTAAGTTCTATTGCAATGGAAAACCCTATAATAGTAACTATTAGGGCTGTTAGTTTAAGGTAATAGGGTATTGTTATGGGTGGAGTAATAGTTGGGGGGAGATAGTTTGAAATGATAAAGCCTGCAAAAATGCTGCCTAGGGCTAGTCGTTTGATAGCATTTATTAAATTGGGGTTGTTTTCGTTGATGATAATAGTTGGTGGGAAGCGGGGTTAAGTTATTAGGACGTAAAAGATGATGCGAGTACTGTAGGCTGCAGTGAGGGAGGTGGCGATTAGTGTAATTAAGAGGGCTCAGGCGTTGGTATAAGATGTGTTAAAGGATTCAATGATTAGGTCTTTAGAGTAGAATCCTGTGAGGAAAGGTATACCTGTTAGTGCTAGGCTTCCGATTGTGAGTGTAGATGAGGTAAAGGGTATTCACTTGATTAATCCTATTTTTCGAATATCTTGTTCGTCATTTAGGCTGTGAATAATTGATCCAGAGCATATAAATAATATTGCTTTAAAAAAGGCGTGAGTACAAATATGTAAAAAAGCTAAATATGGTTGGTTAATTCCGAGTGTTACTATTATTAGGCCTAGTTGACTTGATGTTGAAAATGCTACAATTTTTTTGATATCGTTTTGTGTGAGTGCACATAGGGCGGTAAATAATGTGGTTAGTGCTCCTAAGCAAAGTATGGTAGTTAATATTAAATTATTGTTTGCTGTTAATGGGTGGAATCGAATTAGTAGGAAAATTCCTGCTACAACTATAGTACTTGAGTGTAGTAGGGCTGAGACAGGGGTGGGACCTTCTATGGCTGAGGGGGAGTCAGGGATGGAGGCTGAATTGGGCGGATTTTCCTGTTGCAGCTAGGATTAGGCCTAATAGTGGTAGAGTATTTGATGGATGTAAAGAGAAGATTTGTTGGAAGTCTCAGGTATTTAGGTTAATGCAAAATCATAGTATAGATAATACAAATCCGATATCTCCAATGCGATTATATAAAATAGCTTGGAGAGCGGCTGTGTTGGCGTCGGCTCGTCCATATCATCAGCTAATTAGTATGAATGATATGATGCCGACGCCTTCTCAGCCGATAAATAGTTGGAATATGTTGTTGGCTGATACTAGAATTAGTATTGTGATGAGGAATATGAGTAAGTACTTTATAAATTTGTTTAGTTGAGGGTCTGAGTGTATATATCAGAATGAGAATTCTAGGATAGATCAGGTAACAAATAGAGCTACTGGGATAAAGATGATAGAGAATAGGTCGAATTTAAAGCTGAGATATATGTCTAAGGTTTGGATAGATATTCAGTGTCAGTTGGAGATAATAATTTCGTTGTTGGAGATAATGAATATAGTAAGTGGAATCAAGCTGATAAAGAAGGCGAATTTAATTGAATTAATAGCGTGTAGTGGGAAGTTAATGTTTTTGGATATATTAATGGATGTAATGATGATGGGGGTTGCTAGTGTAATTAGTATAGTTATCAGAGATGTAATTATTAAGTTTATTACTTTTATTTGGAGTTGCACCAAGTTTTTGGTTCCTAAGACCAATGGATTACTTCTATCCTATAAAAGTTAAGAAAGCCATAAGTTTAGTTATGGTTGCATGAATTAGCAGTTCTTGCAGACTTTCTTGGTAGAAAAGAAGGGTAAGCTTCTGTTTTTAGATTCACAGTCTAATATTTTTAGTAAATTATATCTACAGTATATTGTGCCTAGGGTAATTTTGGGGTTGATAGTTAATAAGATTAAGGGAATAATATGTAGAATTATAAGGGTAGCTTCTCGTGTGTGGGTAGGAGGGAGGGAGATGATGTGTGGGGAAATATTACCTCGTTGGGTAGTAATAAATATGTGAAGTGAATAAAGTGCTGTGATAAGTATATTTGTTCCTAATAAAATGATTGTAAGGTTTGATCATGTGAAGGAGGCGGTTATGATTATAAGTTCTCCAATTAAATTAATAGAAGGAGGAAGAGCTAGGTTTATTAGGCTGGCTAGAATTCATCAGATGCTTATTAAAGGTATGATAGTTTGTAATCCTCGAGCTAGTATTATTGTTCGGCTGTGAATTCGTTCATAATTTGTGTTGGCTAGGCAGAATAATAAAGAAGATGTAAGTCCGTGTGCAATTATTAGAGTTGTGGCACCTATATAGCTTCATGGTGATTCAATTATAATAGCGATAATTACTAGGGCTATATGACTAACTGATGAGTAAGCGATTAATGATTTTAGATCTGTTTGTCGTAAGCAGATAGAACTTGTTATTACTATACCTCATAAGGATAGTAGGATAAAGGGATATGCTATATATTTAGTTATTGGTTCGAGTATAATGGTAATTCGTATTATTCCGTAGCCTCCGAGTTTAAGTAGGATTGCTGCAAGGATTATTGAGCCAGCAATGGGGGCTTCTACGTGAGCTTTAGGTAATCATAGGTGTACACCATATAATGGTATTTTAACTATGAAGGCTATGATGCATGTTAGTCATAGGATTTTATTTGATCAGGGATTATTATGTAGAATAGTTATGTAATCTATTAGTAAGAAGTTTAAGGTGCCTAGGGAATTATAAATGTGTAGAAGGCTAATAAGAAGGGGGATTGATCCAATTAAGGTATAAAATAGGAAATAGATTCCTGCATTTAGTCGCTCTGTTTGGTTACCTCATCGTGTGATAATAATTAGGGTGGGAATTAGGGTTGCTTCGAATAGGATATAAAATAGTATGAGTTCGGTGGATGAGAAAGTTAGGATGAGGAGAATGTGGAGAACGATTAGTATAGAGATGTATAGTTTTTTTAGGTTGATAGGTTGATTTTTGATATGATTTTGACTAGCTAGAATTGTTAATGGTAGAAGTCAGGTAGTGAGGATGATTAGTGGTGTTGATAATGGGTCAAGAAAGAATATTGTTGATATATTAATGTTCAGTTCAGTGTTAAAGTTAATTGTAATTAGTGAAATTAGGCTGATTAGGAAGGCATGGATTGTAGTGTTAATTCATAGATAGTTTTTTTTAGATAATAGTAAAAGGGGAAATATTATTAGTGATGGTATAATAATTTTTAGCATTTTAGTAGATTAAGGTTTTGTACGAAATCTGATCCATATGTATTGGAAATTATGACTAGGAGGGCTAAGCCTACTGCTGCTTCGCAAGCTGCGAATACGAGAATAGTGATTGGAAGTATGAATGCTAGAAGGAAGTGACTATTTAGGGTGAGTGAGGCTGTGATAATAAATAGGGATAATATTATTCCTTCTAGACATAGTAAGGTCGATATAAGGTGTGAGTAGAATGTAAGTGTTCCAATGAGAGCAAGAGAAAAAGCTAATATTAGGTTTATGAAGATAGGTGTCATTTGATAATTATGATTATTTTCATAGTCTAATGAGTCGAAATCATTTATTTTAATTTAAACTAATTATCATTATTCGTGTCATTCTAGTCCTTTTTGGGTTCATTCGTATGCTAAACCTAGGGCTAGGATTGAGATTAGGATTAGTGCTATAGTAATTACTAAAGATAGGTGGGTAAATTGAATGGCTCATGGAAGAGGAAGTAGGAGTGCGATTTCAAGATCAAATAGTAGGAAGGTGATAGCTACTAGAAAAAATTTTATTGAGAAGGGTAGGCGGGCAGTGCCTATTGGGTCGAACCCGCATTCATATGGGCTTGCTTTTTCTATGTATAAATTTATTTGTGGAATTAAAAAGGCAATAATGATTAGGATTAGTGATATGAAGGTGTTAAATAGAATTGTTAATATTAGATTAATTATTCCTTTCCAAGGTAGATTGGAACTGCTTGATTGGAAGTCAAGTGTACTTATTGATACTAAAGGAATAGGATCCTCATCAATAGATTGATACATATAGGAAAAGTCATACTACATCTACGAAATGTCAATATCAGGCAGCAGCTTCAAAACCGAAATGGTGGTTAGATGTAAAATGGAATTTTAGTTGTCGAAGGAGGCATACTAGTAGGAAAGATGAGCCGATGATTACGTGGAGACCATGGAAACCAGTTGCTATAAAAAATGTGGAGCCGTAGATTCCGTCTGAGATGGTAAAAGGTGTTTCAAAGTATTCAGAAGTTTGTAGTATGGTAAAATATAGGCCTAAGATGATAGTGATTGATAGGGCTTGAATTATGTTTTTTCGGTTTCCTTCGGTTAGGCTGTGATGGGCCCAGGTAATAGATACGCCTGAGGCTAATAGTACTGATGTATTGAGTAAAGGGACATCTAAGGGGTTAAGGGGTGTGATTCCGGTTGGAGGTCAGCATGCTCCTAGTTCATGAGTTGGGACTAGGCTTGAGTGGTAGAAAGCTCAGAAAAATCCTGCAAAGAACAATACTTCTGAGAGGATAAATAGGATTATTCCATATCGTAGGCCTTTTTGTACTACTGGCGTATGGTGGCCTTGAAAGGTTCCTTCTCGTACAATATCGCGTCACCATTGATATATTGTTAGGGTATTTGTAATGAGACCTAAAATTAATAGGATGGATGAGTTGAAGTGAAATCATATTACTAGTCCAGAAGTAAGGAGAAGGGCTGAGAATGCTCCTGTAAGGGGTCAGGGACTAGGATTAACTATATGGTAGGCATGAGTTTGGTGGGTCATTAGGTATTGTCATGTAGGTATAGGCTTACTAGAAGTGTAAATACGTAAGCTTGAATTAGGGCTACAGCTACTTCTAGAATTGATAGCAGAATAAGTAGAATAAATGTAAGGGATGCTACGGGAATACTTAAAGATGATAAAACTAGTGTTGCACCACCAATAAGGTGAATTAATAGGTGGCCAGCTGTGATGTTTGCTGTAAGTCGTACAGCTAGGGCTATTGGTTGAATAAAAAGGCTAATAGTTTCAATGATAATGAGTATTGGGATTAGGGGAATTGGGGTACCTTGGGGTAAAAAGTGAGCTAGAGATGCTTTTGTTTTGTATCGGAAGCCTGTTACTACAGCTCCTGCTCATAGGGGGATTGCTATTCCTAGATTTATAGATAATTGAGTTGTGGGTGTAAATGAATGTGGAAGTAAGCCTAGAAGGTTGGTAGAACCAATAAAAATAATTAATGAAATAAGTATTAGGGATCAGGTTTGTCCTTTGTTGTTGTGGATGGATATTATTTGTTTTAAAATTGTGTTGATAAATCAGTGTTGGAATGAGATAAGACGATTGTTAATTAAACGATTTGATTTTGAGAATATAATGGATGGAAATATGACAATTAGAATTACAATAGGTAATCCTATTATTGTAGGGGTAATGAAAGAGGCGAATAAATTTTCGTTCATTTAGTTTCTCAAGGGTTATTGGTTTTTAAGGTTTCTAAGGTTTTGGGGTTGGGTGTGTTAGGGTAATAGAAGGATGAAATTTTTATTTGGAAAATTATAAATAGAGTGATTAGTATAGCAGTGATTACAGTAAATCATGTAGATGTATCAAGTTGTGGCATATCATTATGGTGAATTAAGATTCACTATCTTTAACTTAAAAGGTTAACGCTTTAAGCTTCATAATGCTTATGATATAGATAGGGATCAGTTTTCGAAAATTTTTAATGGGACTATTTCGAGAACAATTGGTATAAAACTGTGATTAGACCCACAAATTTCTGAACATTGGCCATAATAGATTCCTGGGCGAGTAGCTACAAGTGTAGCTTGATTTAAACGACCTGGGATAGCATCTGTTTTTAATCCTAGGGATGGAACAGCTCATGAGTGTAAGACGTCTTCAGAGGAAATAAGTATGCGGATTGGTAATTCTATAGGTAGGACTACTCGATTGTCTACTTCTAATAAACGAAATTCTCCTGGTTTTAAGTCTGAAGTTGGAATTATGTATGAGTCAAAATTTAGATCTTCGTAGTCGGTGTATTCGTAGCTTCAGTATCATTGGTGACCTATAGTTTTTACTGTTAGGATGGGATTATTGATTTCATCTATTATGTAGAGGATGCGGAGGGAGGGTAAGGCAATTATAATAAGAATTACTGCTGGTAGGATAGTCCAGATTGTTTCAACTTCTTGAGCATCTATTGTACTGGTGTGCATTAGTTTAGTTGTTAATATAAGTAAAATAATATAAAGGACAAGTGAGCTAATTATAAATACAATTATTAGCGTGTGGTCGTGAAAGTTAATTAATTCTTCTATGATAGGGGATGTTGCATCTTGGAGTCCTAGTTGAAAGGGGTAAGCCATTTAAGATATATGAGGTTATAACTCATGATTTAGCCTTGACAAGGATATGTAATGGTTTTACTAATATCTTATTAAGAAAGACATAGAGGTTATGAAGTTGGCTTGAAACCAAGTTTAGGGGGTTCGATTCCTTCCTTTCTTATTTGATATTAACATATACTGGTTCTTCGAATGTATGATAAGGTGGAGGACATCCGTGAAGTCATTCTAAGTTAGTTGAAGTATTTTGTACATTTAAAACTTCTCGTTTAGATGCAAATGCTTCTCAAATTATAAAAATTATAATTAGTACAGCAGTTAAAGAGATAAATGAGCCTATAGAAGAAACAGTATTTCAAGTGGTATAAGCGTCTGGATAGTCTGAGTAACGTCGTGGTATGCCTGAAAGGCCTAGGAAATGTTGGGGGAAGAATGTTATGTTTACGCCTACAAATATTACTGAGAAATGAACTTTAGCTCATAAGTCATTTAGTGTATAGCCTGTAAATAGGGGGAATCAGTGAATAAATCCTGATAGAATGGCAAATACTGCTCCTATAGATAGTACATAGTGGAAATGAGCAACTACATAGTAAGTATCGTGAAGGACAATGTCTAGAGAAGAGTTAGATAATACGATGCCTGTTAGTCCTCCTACTGTAAATAGGAAGATGAAGCCTAGTGCTCAGAGTATAGCTGGAGATCATTTGATATTTCCTCCATGAAGGGTTGCTAATCAGCTGAATACTTTTACTCCTGTAGGAATGGCAATAATTATAGTTGCTGATGTAAAATATGCTCGAGTATCAACGTCTAGTCCTACTGTAAATATATGGTGAGCTCATACAATAAAGCCTAAGAAGCCAATTGATATTATTGCTCAAACTATTCCTATATACCCGAAAGGTTCTTTTTTTCCTGAATAATATGTTACGATGTGTGAAATAATGCCAAATCCTGGTAGAATGAGGATATATACTTCAGGGTGACCAAAAAATCAGAATAGATGTTGATAAAGAATAGGATCTCCTCCTCCTGCTGGGTCAAAGAATGTAGTATTTAGATTTCGATCTGTGAGTAGTATTGTGATTCCTGCAGCTAATACTGGTAGAGAGAGTAATAATAGTACAGCTGTAATTAATACGGATCATACAAATAATGGTGTTTGATATTGTGTAATAGCTGGTGGTTTTATATTAATGATAGTTGTAATGAAGTTGATAGCTCCTAGAATGGAGGATACACCTGCTAAGTGTAAAGAGAAAATAGCTAAGTCAACAGAAGCTCCGGCGTGTGCTAAATTTCCTGCTAATGGTGGATATACAGTTCAGCCTGTGCCAGCGCCAGCTTCTACTATTGATGATGCTAGGAGTAGAAGGAATGATGGTGGGAGGAGTCAAAAACTTATATTATTTATTCGGGGAAATGCTATATCGGGTGCACCAATTATTAGAGGTACAAGTCAGTTTCCAAAGCCGCCAATTATTATAGGTATTACTATAAAAAAGATTATAACAAAGGCATGGGCAGTGACAATAACATTATAAATTTGGTCATCACCTAATAATGCGCCAGGTTGGCCGAGTTCTGCTCGGATTAGCATGCTTAAAGCGGTTCCTACTATTCCTGCTCAGGCTCCAAAAATTATATAAAGGGTTCCAATATCTTTGTGGTTAGTTGAAAATAGTCAACGGTTGATGAACATAGGTAAAATGGCCGAGTAGGTGTTAGACTGTAAATCTAAAGACAGAGAGTAATCTCTTTTTACCAAGCCTTGAGGTGAGTTTCATGTTGAATTGCAAATTCAAAGAAGCAGGCTAGAGCCTGCCGGGGCTTCTCCCGCCTTTTTTTACTTAAGGCGGGAGAAGTAGATTGAAGCCAGTTGAATTAGGGTTCTTAGCTGTTAACTAAGATTTCGTGGGTTAGGATCCCACCAGTCTAGAAGGATTTAGCTTAATTAAAGTGTTTGATTTGCGTTCAGAAGATGTAGGATAAATTCTTGCAGTCCTTAATTTCAGAAGTTAAGTTGTTACCACTTACTTAGGGCTTTGAAGGCTCTTGGACTATGATATCCTAAACTTCTATATTAGTGTGGATAATAGGGGAGCCAGGGGTAGTGATAGGGAGGTAATAATGGTTAAGGGGGCTATCATGGTGGTGTTTTTGGGGTTTGTTTGGTATCATGCTAGTTTTGAATTGTTGAAGGATGGAAATATGGTTAGGGATGTTGAATATACAATACGTATGTAGAAGAATAGGTTAATTAGGGCGGTGATTGCTATTATTATTGAAATAATGAGGTTATTGTTGGAGATGAGATCATTGATGATAATTCATTTGGGAAGAAAGCCTGTGAGAGGAGGAAGTCCTCCTAAGGATATTAGAGAGATTAAAAGTGTTAAAATTATTATTGGTATTTTATTTCATAGAATGGATAGGGATAGTGTAGTTGTTATGGAATTAAATATTATTGTTGTAAATATGCACAGGGTTAATATAATGTAGATTGCTAGGTTTAGAAGTATTATATGGGGGCTAAAAGTTAAGATAGCAATTATTCATCCTATGTGAGCAATGGATGAGTAGGCTATAATTTTTTTATTAAAAATTTAATTATACATTTTAAAATTTTTTTACCAGTTCCCTCCCTCCCCTCTCCTCCCCCTCCCTTTCCCCCAGTACCTCCCCCCCAATTCCCAGAGAGTCCTTTATTGTGTACGCCTAACTCTCCACTGGGTCCTCCTCTCCGATGACATATAAGGACCCAGTGGCATTTCCATAAGCCCTTTCTCTTCTTCGCCTTAAGCATAAGATCACTACTATGGCTGTCAATCCCTTGCCTCCAGGGGTCCGGTGCCCTTAACAGATGCTAGACTTTATGAGGGCAACAGTGTGCTGGACATTGTGCAGGGCATGCAAAGTCCCATTATGATTGCTTTGGCCCCAACTATTGTTGAGAATCTTGCAAATCGTTGCTCCTCCCATCCTTTTGCTCTTACAATCTTACCGCCCCCTCTTCCGCAAATGTCCCTGAGCTCCAGGATGGGGAGAGATTAGGCTGTCCTAGTTCTATGTGATTGATATAGAGTCTCTGAAGTTCTGGATTGTGGTTTGTTGATTTTCTTTTGCAGTTTTGCTGCTCCTGCAATTCCCTTCACTCCATTCTGCTGGGCACTGTATGTCACCCCCTGGCCAGAGACAAAAAGCTGTTAAACTGGAGTCTTGTTGTAATAGCACATTCAAGGGTAGATGTAATAAGAGTAGGAAACCTCACTGAGGGAGGGGTCCATCACCCATTTGCAAAATGATTACTTTTTATCTGCTAGACTATATGCCCTCCCCTTCTGGTGAGATCAGGAAAGAACGTCTGTGAACTTAACCAGGTTTCTCATTACTTACTTGCAGACCTTGATGGAGGCCTATTTTCTCTGCTGTAACATGGTCTCCTCTCTCCTTGTTTCTGGTGTGGCCCTCCTAACCCATCTCTCTTGTTCATAATCCTTGCAATTACTGTGTTACATAGGTTTACTTTTGAGTGTCTCAATGTGGGCTGGGTGAGTTTGGTACTAGGAGCCACCTATTAGGGAGTACATACGGCGCTTAATTTTCTGGGTTTGGGATACTTCACTTAATATAATTCTTTCTAATGACATCCATTTCCCAGCAAATTCCAGTAATTCATCATTTTTGATGGCTGAGTAGTACTCCATTGTATAGATGTACCACAGTTTCCTTATCCACTCGTCAACTGTTGGACATTTAGGTTGATTCCATGACTTTGCTATTGTAAACAGTGCTGCTATGAACATGGTCGAGCTTGTGCTATCGAGGCGAACCTCTGCTGCATGGGGGGTTATTCCCAAAAGTGGGATAGCAGGGTCATATGGCATTTCAATCTTTAATTTCTTTAAGAATCTCCAGACGGCTCGCCAGAGTGGCTGTATGAGCCTGCATTCCCACCAACAATGTAGGAGAGTTCCCCTCTCTCCACATCCTCTCCAGCATTTGTCGTTGTTTGTATTGTGGATTTTTGCCATCCTGACCGGGGTGAGATGATATCTCAGGGAAGTTTTGATTTGCATTTCCCTGATGGCGAAGGAAGTGGAGCATTTTTTAAGATAATTGTTAGACATTTTAATTTCATCCCTGGTAAAGTTTCTTTGAAGTTCCAGGGCCCATTTTTTAATTGGGCCAGTGTTTTCCTTGGAGTTTAGTTTTCTAAGTTCTTTGTGCACTCTGGACAGTAGAGCTCTGTCAGATATGTGGTTAGTGAAGATTTTCTCCCATTCTGTGGGTTGCCTTTGAGCTCGTGTGACAATCTCTTTATCTGAACAGAAGCTCTTTAATTTCACAAGATCCCAACTGTTGAGAGTTGGTAGCAGTGACTGTGCCATTGGATGTCTGTTTAGGAAGTGTTGGCCTAGCCCAATCAGCTCGAGGGAGTTCCCTATCCTTTCAACTATGGTTTTTAAAGTCTCTGGCTGATATCAAGGTCCTTGATCCATTTGGAATTAAGTCTTGTACATGGTGACAAGTACGGGTCCAGCTTTAATCTTCTGCATGTGGAGATCCAGTTTTGCCAGCACCATTTGTTGAAGATGCTGTTCTTTTTCCATTGGATTCTTTGGGCCCCTTTGTCAAAGACCAAATGGCTGTAACTTTGTGGGCTTATATCTGGGTCTTCAATCCTTATCCATTGATCTGTGTGTCTATTTTGGAGCCAGTACCAGGCTGTCTTTATAACTATGGATTTGTAGTATAGACTTAGGTTTGGTATGGTAATACCTCCAGCTGTGTTTTTGTTACTCAGGATTGTTTTTGCTATCCTGGGTCTTTTGTGCCTCCATATGAACTTTGAGATTGTTTGGTCAACTTCTTTGAAGAATTGCTTTGGGATTTTGATTGGTATAGCATTGAATCTGTATATTGCCTTTGGTAGGATGGTCATTTTTACAATGTTGATTCTGCCAATCCAGGAACAAGGGAGGTCTTTCCACCTTCTGGTGTCTTCTGCAATTTCTTTCTTTAGGGTTTTAAAGTTTTCATTGTAAAGGTCTTTTACCTCCTTAGTTAGGTTTATACCAAGGTATTTCATTTTTTTAGGGGTTATAGTAAATGGCATGGTTTCTCTCAAGGCTTTTTCACTTCTTTCATTCTGGGCATATAGGAAGGCCTCTGACTTTTGCACATTTATTTTGTATCCTTGCCACCCTGCTGAACTTCTCAATTAGTTCCAGGAGCTTCCTGGTGGAGTTTTTGGGATCCCTCAGGTATAAGATCATGTCATCTGCAAATAGGGATAGCTTGACTTCTTCCTTGCCGATTTGAATCCCTCTTATGTCCCTTTCTTGTCTTATGGCTTCAGCTAAGACTTCAAGTACAATATTGAATAGAAGTGGTGAGAGTGGACAGCCTTGTCTAGTTCCTGATCGAAGTGGGAATGCTTCCAATTGTTCCCCATTGAGCATAATCCTTGCTGTGGGCTTGTATACAGCTTTTATTATATTGATAAAGGTTCCTTCCATTCCTACTGTCTCTAGCGTTTTGATCATAAAAGGCTGTTGGATCTTGTCAAAAGCTTTTTCTGCATCTATCGAGAGTATCATGTGGTCTTGGACTTTGGACTGGTTTACATGATGAATTACATTTATTGATTTGCGTATGTTGAACCAACCTTGTGTGCCGCTGATGAAGCCTACTTGGTCCCCATGAATGATCTTTTTAATATGTTTTTGAATCCGATTTGCTAAGACTTTGTTGAGAATCTTTGCGTCTGTGTTCATCAGGGAGATCGGCCTATAGTTTTCTTGTTTAAGTGAATCTTTATTAGGTTTTGGTATTAAAACGATATTAGCTTCATAGAAGGAATTTGGTAGTGTTCCTTCCTTTGCTATTTGATGGAACAGTTTAAGGAGTATTGGTGTTATTAACTCCTTAAATGTCTGGTAGAACTCTGTGCTGAATCCATCTGGTCCAGGACATTTTTTGGTGGGAAGATTCGAGATTACTTCCTCAATTTCCTTATATGTTATAGGACTATTTAAATAATTCACAACTTCCTGATTCAATTTAGGTAAGTTGTGTTTACTTAGAAATTCATGCATCTCTTTTGTGTTGTCAAACTTCACAGAGTATAAGTTTTTGAAATATGATGTTATACTTCTCTGGATTTCTTGGGTATCAGTAGTGATAACTCCATGTTCATTTCTAATTTTGTTAATTTGGGTTTTCTCCTCTCTTGCTTTTGGTTAGTTTAGCTAGGGGTGTATCAATCTGTTGATTTTTTCAAAGAACCAGCTTTTTGATTGGTTGATTTTTTCTATCGTTTTCTTAGTCTCGATTTCAGATATTTCTCCCCTTATTTTGCTAATCTCTTCTCTTCTACTGCTTTTGGGATCAGATTGCTCTAGTTTCTCTAAAGCTTTAAGCTGCATTGTTAAGTTGTTTATTTCTGATGTTTCCATTTTTTTGACGTGGGCATTAAGAGCTATGAACTTACCTCTTAGAACAGCTTTCATTGTGTCCCAGAGATTTTGGTAAGTTGTATTTTCGTTATCATTCACTTTCAGGAAATCTTGAATTTCCTTTTTAATTTCTTCCTGAATCCAGTTCTCATTCAGCATCATAGTGTTAAGTTTCCAGGAGTTAGTGCATTTTCTCTTGTTTGATGTGTTGTGGATGTCCAGCTTTAGGCCGTGGTGGTCTGATAGGGCACAGGTTAGAATTTCAACTTTCTTGTATATGTGTAGATTCATTTTGTGGCCCAATATGTGATCTATTTTGGAGAAAGTTCCGTGTGCTGCTGAGAAAAATGTGTATTCTTTGGTGCGTGGGTGAAAAGTTCGATAGAGATCTGTGAGGTCCATTTCTTTCAGGGTTTGATTAAGTTCCAAAGTGTCTCTGTTAAGCTTTTGACCTGTTGATCTATCCCATGTAGAGAGGGCGGTGTTGAAGTCCCCAAGAATTTTCGTTTGGGGGTTGATTTCTTGCTTTAGATGCTGTAGGGTTTTCTTAATGAATGTGGAGGGGCCCGTATTGGGTGCATATATGTTCAGTATTGTGAAATCTTCCTGGTGAATTGTACCTGTGACTAAAATGTAGTATCCATCCGTGTCTCTTATAATTTTTTTTGGTTTGAAATCCACTTTGTCTGATAACATAATGGCTACCCCTGCCTGTTTTCTGCTTCCATTTGCTTGTAGAATTGTTGACCAGCCTTTTATTTTTAGAGCGTGCCTATCTTTTGTGGTGAGATGGGTTTCCTGCAGGCAACAGATTGATGGATTGTGATTTTTAATCCAAGTTTGTAATCTGTGTCTCTTGCTTGGTGAATTAAGTCCATTAACATTTAGTGTTATAATGGAGAAACTATTGTTAATTCCAGACATTTATTATGTTTAGTAGCTTTTATAAGTATATTGCTTCGCTTTTAATGGTGTTATATTTGCCTTCTGTTCTCCTGGATATGCCTGTTTTTTTCTTCACGCTTGAGTATCATTTCTAGCAGTTTTTGAAGGCCTGGTTTGGTGGCCATGTATCCCTTAAAGTTGTCTTTGTGCTGGAAAATTTTTCTTTCTCCCTCGATCATGACTGATAGTTTTGCAGGGTAAATCAGCCTGGGTTGACATTTTTGCTCATTCAATACTTGAGTATGTCTCTCCAAGCTCTTCTTGCTTTTACTGTTTCGACTGAGAAGTCATTTGTTATTTTAATAGGTTTGCCTTTAAAAGTGACTTGTTTTTTCTCCCTTGAAGCTCTCAGCACCAGTTCTTTATCTTGAATGTGGAGTGTTTTAACTATTATTTGCCGCGGTGTGCTTCTATTTTGGTCGTATGTGTTTGGGGTGCGGAATGCCTCTTGTATATGAATGGGCCTCTCTTTTTTTAGATGAGGAAAGTTTTCCTTGATGATCGTTTGAAAAATTTCCTCAGGGGTGGTATTTTGAGATTCTTGCTCCGGTATTCCATGAATACGCATGTTAGGCTTCTTCAGGGTGTCTCATATCTCTTGGATATTTCTCTCAAGTATCTTTTTGGCTTTAACAACCTCTTCCATTGAGCTGGTTAGTACTCCCACTTTATCTTCAAGGTCTGAAATTCTGTTTTCTGCTTCATTAGTTCTGTTGATAAGACTCTCTGTGGCGTTCTGGGTTGAAGATAACTTGTCTTTTAGCTCAGTTTTAAACTCTGCTTGAGTTTGTTTTAACTGCTCTATGCCACTTTTTGTTTCTTGCACTGTTTTTCTCAACTCCTCCAGATGTCTGTTGTGTTCCTCTTCAAAGCGATTGATTTGATTATGTAATTCCTCCCGGATTTCCTCTTTCATAGTATTGAACATGGTAATGATCATATTTTGAAAGTCGTTATCCTGGGTCAGGCTTTCTTGGCCTTTTTCCGCGGGTTTGTTCTTGTTGGAGTCTAACATTATGGGATTAATTTCTTCAGTGGGAAATTTGTTTACTTGAGTGTTGCTTCTCATGGATTTACACTTTGACTTTGGCATTGTCATTTTAACTCTTAAGATCTCTCAATTTCACTAAACTGAATTATTTGGCCTGGGGTACTGATGGGCGGGGCCGAACGGGGACTTACCTAGGGCGCGGGGTGAGGCCCGGGTGAACCTCGCGCGTGTCCCGACCGGCGGAGCGGGTGGGGTGAAAAGGGAGGATGGGGGCGTCGGCGTGGAGCTATTTAACCCGAGGGCAGCTGGGGCGGGGCCCGGGCGCAGGGGGAGGTCCTCCTCGTCCCTCGGCCCCCGCGCGGCTCCGGCTGGATGGTGGGAGTCGGAGCCGGATCCGTGTGGGCTGACCTGTGGTCCTAGAGCGCGCGGTGAGGCCCGGCTGGATCGCGCGTGCGCGTCCCGACCGGCGGAGCGGGGGTGGGGAGTAGTAAGCTATGATTTTTCGTAATTGGGTTTGATTAAGTCCTCCTCATGCGCCTAGGAGAATTGATAGGCTTGCGGAGGTTAGTATAATATTGTGGTTGGTGGCGTTTGATAGTTGATATAGAATGGATAGGGGTCCAATTTTTTGTCAGGTTAATAAAATTAAGCCTGAGGAAGTTTTAATTCCTTGCGTAACTTCTGGTACTCAGAAGTGGAATGGTGCTGCTCCTAGTTTTATAATAATGGAAATGGTTATGAGAATGTTGGTTATGGAATCTGTATTATGTAGTAGTGTTCATTGGTTAGTGTGGAAAAAATTGTTTATGATGGCGAGTATTAGGATTATGGAGGCAGTTGCTTGGGATAGGAAATATTTTGTTGCTGCTTCGGTGGATCGGGGGTTGTGAGGCTTATTAGTGGTGTCAGTTGTCCCTTCTTCATTAGTTCCAAACATTTTTCTGTTTTCCTAAGGTCTTCTGTGTCTCACCTCAATGAGTGATACTAAATACTTCTTTTATAGCTTTTATGATATGCTAGCAAACTTAGCAACCCTTAACTCCAGAAGTGGCATATGTATTATATGAAAAGAGTACAAAGCATTATTGCTCAACAACTTGGGTTTGCTGGCTGGAATGCCTCAAAACCAATATTACCGTGACCAGAGTATTAGCCCAGACTTATGACTATTGAAAAAGTTGCTGTAAAAATTACAGACTTAGTTCAGTGTTGAAATCTGTTAGTCTGTGAAACTTATATAGAATTCTAGGCCAAGGACATAATTCTAGACATCCTTACATACTACAGTCTACCATCTGCCAACTTGAGATTCCAATCAGGCTGATAACATATGGTAAGGCAAGAAAGGAATTTATTTGCTTTGGAAAAACAGAGGTCCTAAATCCTAAATCCTGGCTCTAGGACAGTGATAATGATTTCAAGATTATTCAGGGAAAGATCAATGGTGTGGAGGATATAGGTTCAGGAAATATGCATATTCAAGTAGTCTTCATCAAACTGTGATCTGGTCGATCAATGTTGCAGGTCTTACTCTGTAAGGAATTGATAAGGGTTATCTGCAAATGGTGTAAAAACAAGGTGTGGCAGTTTGGGTGTCAATCATTTTTGTGTCATTTTCCATTTTCTACAAGAATTTCTCAATTAACCTTCCATCTATGTGATAAAATACAAGCATTAGTAGGGGTCAGAGTATTTCCTAGCTGAGCGATATTTCCAGCAAAAAGGCACATATTCTATCCAATTTTCTTAAAATTATGTGTTTAAATGTTTCACATCTACAGTAGTATTCCTTAGTATGGCAAATACTATTCTCAGGAGTGATGGAAATGTGTTGATGAGTAGACAAAAGCCCATTCATGTGATTGCCATTGTTAAGTCATATCAATGCACTAAATATACCAGAATATAACTGTTCCATGAGTAAGAAAATGTAAGATATTTTCATTAGTCTCCACTATTGACTTTGAAGATGGCATATTGTCTCTCACCATATGCTGAGATAGATGTCTAGACTTTGAATGTAGTTACATTGTTCTCTAGAAAATTAAAGTTTGGGCAGTCTTGAGGTATAAGAGTCGAACTAAGCATTGTAAGTATTAAAGATGGTAGGGTAGAAAGAGGAAAAGTAAAACATCATAATTTTGAGTGCTTTCTCTTTGAAAATCTGAAGGTTTGGAGCAAGCTAAAATTGTAGGTAGCATACATATTCATTCTATGTTCAAGTATTTTTGGGAAAAATATTAGGTAAGCCAAGATAAAAGTTATTTTTAATTTCTTAAAAGAACAGTCTAAACTCATGTCTCACCAAATTGGGACAAGGTTACAGACAAGTTGCTTAGAAACAAGAAAATTGCTGAGAATTCACAAACAAGAGGCAAATCTAGCAACAAAAAAACAGCAAAGTTTGAAAGAAAAATTAAAAAAAAACTGTTAATACAAAACCAAAAGCCAATTCCAATAAAGAGTAAGAACAAAGCTTTTGAATAAAATTAGAAATTTCAAAAAGGCCTGAAGATAATGACACCATTCTAAACAGGGAAAGGACAAATAGACAAGTGTTTTTAGTTAATTTTCAATGCTTGAGATAAAGTAAAAGCTAAGTCAATCTGCCTCTATGATGTCTGCAGTGATTTTACCCTCCTTCTGCTTCTGCCACTTGTCATGACATTCCCACTATAATGGACTGTATCTTCCCTCTGGTACTATAAGTCAATATATTTCCTTTCCTATCCTTAAAAAAAGTGAAAACAAAGGAAGTAATCAAATGACGACCAATGACCTTTTCCATCTACATACTGAGTCTCTATTGAAAAATAACTTTTTTCCCAAAACTCTCCGCTGACTTCTCTTCTACCCCATGACTGCATTACAGAAGTGAAGTTGTCTTTCACATGCTATGAACACCATGTTGTTATATCCCCTATAAAATTTAAATAGAAACTAATGATAAATTATTAATCATGTAGTCATCAGAATTTTGATCTTTTACAATGACTTGAAAATAAAAAATTTTTAAATTAATTAATTTATTTAGTTTGTGCACACGTGTGTGCATGCATATGTATGTGTATTTATCAGAGGACACTGCATGCCCCTGTAGAAACCAAGGGAGATTTCAAGAATCATCCTTTTTGCCTCATTTTAAGATTTCCCAGGCTTTACCCACCAGGGCCAGAAGTACAAGCTGCTGTCATTTCTGCCTGGTATTTTCACATGGGACCTAGGATGTGTCAGGATCTTTTGCCTAAGAGGCAGAATCTTTACCTCTGAGCCATCTCTCTAGTCCTGAAAATGAAACTTTGACATGTTTTGATTAAAAAATAAAATGAAGGGCTGGAGAGATAGCTCAGGGGTTAAGATTCTGCCTTGAAAGCAGAAGGTCATGAGTTCAGATCCCAGGTCCCACAGGAAAACAAAAACAAAAAACAAAACAAAACAAACAAAAAATGCTTGGCTGAAAGTGCAGCAGCCTGCACTTCCAGCTCTGGTGGGTGGAGCCTGGGAAATCCGAGTGAATCAAGAGGGAGGTAGAAGCAATCCAAGATTCCCGAAATCATCCTTTCTCCTCCACAGGAACTTACAGTGTCCTCTGACCCCCCTCCACACACAGAGTAAATAAATAAATAAAAATAAAAATTTTCCTTTAAAGGCCTGAGCACCCATAGTAGTAGACTGGTCAGAGTGAACCTGTCTACTCCATAGAAGCACACACGTGGAAGGGTGGGAAGAAGTGGGAGAGAATGGGGAAAGGAAGGGAGGGGATGGGGAAGGAGGAGGGAGGGAAGCTGGGATGAATACTCAATATTCTTATAAAAGTAGAAAAATAAAAATCATTTAAAAAATTTTTGGCATATGAATTCAATCTTATGTTTTACTAAGTAATACAGGCCTCGTTGTCTATATTCCTTGTCAGTTAACTTCTCCCAATTCTTGTTTCTTGCCAAGGGAGGGAGAGAAGAAAAGTGAAAGAAAGGAAGGAAGGAAGAGGGAGGTAACACAGAGAGATTAACACAGCTTTTTTCACTCATTTGATGGAGTTTAGTATCCATCTGGTTCATGAAATATGGAAGCCGTGTCTTTGGAGCACAGCCACCAGGGTTTAAGGAAGCACCAAAGGCCATATATTGACATTGGTTAGCAGCAATGCAGAGAACATTAATAATCATTAGGCAGATCCCCAGCACTTTCAGCTTCCATTATACTTTCTTTTTATTTATTTATTTATTTATTATTTTTACAAGCATATTGGATAATAATCCTTGCTTCACTCCATCCCCCTCCCTCCCATTTCCCTCCCTTCTTCTCTTCAATCCATTCCACTCCTTTCCACTCTGCTGCCTGTTGTGCTTTCTATAATAAGCAAGTAAAACTGATTCCAATTTTCAGGGGGGCAATAACAAAGGCTGTGGTATTTATTCGTCTACATAATTTTTGTTTTGCATTATGTAATCGACATTAGAAAATTGCTCTTGAAATCTCAAATTATAATTTAACTTCAAGTCTCAAAGTGGATTCAATTTGTCCTGTCTTACTTACCATATAAAAGAATCCTAATAACCTGGGGTTTAGAATTATCCAGGTTTCACTTTTTACACATGATTAAGTTACCTTTAATCTTAATGTCTCAATGCTTTCATCTTTCCCTGTGAACCTGGACTTCTTCTATATGCTTCATCTTCATTATTGTCACCATCCTGGAACTAAAATATAGTAATATGTGTTAGCTTTGACCAACATAAAATGCCATAGAGTGAGTAGGCTAAGCAACACAAAATAGATGTCTCTCAGTTCTGAAGTCTGGATGTCTGAGATTAGGTTATAAGTCTCTGCTTCTTAAACATAGAAATCAATATGCTGATATTTCCTTTCTAAAATCTCTCTCTCTCTTTCTTTTTTTCTCAATGTGCATGCGTGTGTGTGTGTGTGTGTGTGTGTGTGTGTGTGTGTGTACACACGCACACCACTGCATATGTAGATCAGAGGTCAATTTTTGTGCTGATCCCCACCTTCCTTATTCCTTATTGAATCAGGCAGATTCTCTTTGTGTCTCTACCACTGCATACTCCAGGCTAGATAATCCTTGAGTTTCCCGTATTTATTCTTTTGTCTCTGCCCCTCATCTCATCAAAGAAACTCTGGGGTTATAGATACCTATTCATCATCACATCCTGGGTTCTGGCGATTTGAACTCAAGTCCTAATGATTACATGGCAAGCGCTTTATACACTGTGTAATATATATCATATACATATGTAAATATATTATATACATTATGTTTATTTTGCTGCTCCTGTCATGCTAGTCTGGTTTCCATTATTCAAAAGCCTTATGCTTCCCTCACTTTAAGATTTAGATGTGCATCTTCCCACTCCCACTCCCTTGCGAATCCTTCCTTGATCTTCATGACTAGAGAAATCCCTCTAATTATACATTCTTATAGCTACTTTTAAGACATACCACAGTTGCAATTTTAATTTATTTATGAGATTATTTGATTATTGTTTGCTTTTTCTCTAGACTTTAGCCCCTCCAAAGTACTGCTGTGAAAACTGAATGAGATAATGAATGTAAATTTCCTTATCCAGAGCATGGTCCTTATTAAATGCTAAATTGATTTTAGTTTTATCCTTATTGTTGGTGTGGAGGAATTATCAGCCATTATATATATGTTACTGGTTGAATTTAGTTTTCAACCTTATATTCAATACTTGCTTTTTAAATCATTTTTAAAATGCTAACATTTTTAGTATGAAATGTACTCTTAATAGTTGTTTGCTAAAACTGTTCTTAGGATAGGGTTTGGAAGTCATTGAAGATAGACTCTACTTTCTATTTCCCTGGTAACACTAGAAGGGAATCTGAGAACACATCTACTACAGTCTACACTCTTGACTTTATCCAGGCCCATCAATCACCTGGCCAAAAACCTACCCCCCAAGAATACTGATTGACCTGAAGACATGCTAAGAAGTTGGGATGAATAATTATCTCCTTAATGTGATAAATTACTTGGCAATCTTATATTGCTTAGAATCCCTTCCAGAGTGTAGCTATTTACTGAACTTCCACCATGTGGTACTGCTAAGCCTATCCACATTTTGAGTTCTAACCTCAAAAAGCACAATTTTTCCTTTTCTTTCTTTCCATGTCCTCTTCCAAAATCTAAACATGCTTTCCTTGATGCTTCTTGATGTTTCTTGAAAACTCTAATTCCTTTGCTGCTGTCTTGCTCAGAGGGCATAGATTCTCTTCATGTGTTATGTCTTCCTTCTCCCGGTAGCTTCCAGGATAACAGTTTTCATGCCCTGTCGCTTTTATTTCAAACCCTGATTAAAAATGATGTGTGAGCCTCTTTTTGAGCCCAGTTTAAAATTCCTTTGTTAAGAGACTAAGAACCCAAAAAGGGCATCCCCAATTCTCTGACAACACTGTTATATATTCTCAAATTCTCTCAAAGTTTTTTAGATCTTTTAACTTTCAACAAAACACTATATTATGCATATGTGCTGGACCTCATTCACACCTATTTTGGAATGGATGAGGAGAGCTGAACATGAGTCAGAAATACCTAATAGAATTTTGTCTTTGCTATTTTCTCATCTGTCACCTTGGGCAATTAGCTTACCTTCACTCACAATGAACCTGATTTCAACCAGCTGCTATCAAAATTAAAGAACTACAATAATTTGGAGAGAAAATGTGCTGGCAAATACTATTTTCCCCCACATTCTATGCATATGTCTCATGCTTGCCTTTCTCATAGATATACAAAATAAAGGCATCTTAGGAAAAGTATTTTATGTGCATAAACAAAGCGTTGCCACTATAAGAACCTGATTTCAGATTTGCTTTAGAAGTAACACGTTTCTTTTTTTTTTTTTTTAATTTTTTTTATTATTATTTATTCAACTGTGTGCATATGCGTGTGTATGTGCCCGCGTGTGTGTGTGTGTGTGTGTGTGTGTGTGTGTGTGTGTGTGTAGAACCACGGACGAATTCGCGAACCACCATGGACGCCTCCACCTCCTTCTGCCCCGGGATTCACAGGCTCCGCCCTACCAGGACCAGAAGCGCAGGCCGCCCCCGCTTCCGCCTGGCGTCTATACGTGGGATCTGGGATCCGAACTCAGGACCTTCTGCCTATAAGGCGGAGGCTTAACCTCTGAGCCACCTCTCCAGCCCCTAGAAGTAACACATTTCTTTCTCCTCAGTTCTCAGGAGAATATTCATAAACATACTTATCTTTCAGTGATGTGACTAAAGGGAGTGCCAATGTGAACATCTTTTTTTCCCTGCTGGCAATGTTCAGAACTAAATGCATTCACCTCTATTTCCCATTTGCCTTTGTCTTTCCTGTGGCTTGCAGCTGTGTCTTCCAAAATAACAGCAGATGCAGATCCTAAGACAAGAATATGAGAAACATTCAAATTTTAAAAACATCAATTTGAGAGTGATTATTCTCATTACTTGATTCTGTCTTAAAAAAATTATGGTATATCATAGGATTGCTTTAAACATTGATTTCCCCCAGTGAATTGAAGTGTTCTTTCACACATCATTAACTGAGAAGAATTTAGGGAAGAAGGTAGCCAGATGAAAGCCAAGAGCAAAATCACAGTAAGCAACTTGGAAATGATTAGGCTTTGTCCATTTGCACACACCTTTTCAATTTAGTTTGAGTTTATAAAAAAGGGCCTTGACCTTAAGAACTTAAATTATAAATTCTTACTAAAATCAAAGAACACCAATGTGACAGCTGATGGGGAAACTCCTTCCAGAAATTCCCCCATAATTCTATCCCTTTACAATCTCACCACACCCAACCTCCCCAAAAGAAATACCACAGTGGAAATGGACCTTGCTACTATTTCAGAACATGATTATCTTATAGTAAGAGCTGTAAAATAGATCATGCATAGTTCTGGATAAATGGGGAAATAAATATATTATAGAATATACACCAGCTTTCAATTGTAAACTTATCCTCTGATTTTTTTCTAATTGTACCAATATGTCAAGTGATTTTAGATTCTGAAGTTTCCATATACAAATATCATACATTTCTTTTTATTCTCAAATAATACCATTCTTTGCATCCCACTCCACTCATTGCCCTTTCCATCCAGTCTCCCTTCCACTCCTCTATTTCCCTGTTTGTGTGATCTATTGGGCCTGATCTAAAACATTTGCAGTATTATCGTCTACCACATGATCAGCTCATCAGTGAACTGATCATAGAGTCAATAATATCTCCCCTTTGTGACTTGTACCAGTCTGACAGTCTCTCAGGATGGCACCGTATCTCTTGGAAACCTATCTCGTTTCTCTCTGGTGAGATTTTGATAGGTCAATTGTTGTGAAGGTCTAACAGAGGAAGGTATATGTGTATTGAGTTATTGGGTGACTCAGTACTGATATGAACAGAGGTTTCTGTCTGGAGGAATTTCTCCCGACTCTCAGGCTCTTACATTCTCACCATCCCCTCTTCTCCAATGTTGCCTGAGCCATGGGATAAGGTATGACTAAAATGTCCTGTGTCAGGCCACGCTTTTCCCAAATGTTTTCACTTTGCAGTTTGGCCTGTTCTCTCTCATGGTTCTTTGCATTGCAGTGCAAAAGGATATTTCTTTGAGAAATGTTTGAGAGTGTTTCTTTGATTTAATGGTATAAATATAAATGTTTAGATAGTAGCCTACTATCAAACAGTTAGTTATCACTAAGACTTTCATTCCCAAATAAGACACATGGTCACCTTTCTGTCAGATATTTGGTTTGGTTTTTGAGTTCTGGCTTACATGTTCTATCTCGAAGAGTTCTTATATGCCCATCAGAAGAAAATGGTTGGCTGAATATGTGTTTAAGCACTCTCTTGCATCCTCTGTTCTATTTACTCCATCTTTTAGGGTTCGTTCACCCCTTTCCCCCATACTTTATCATATGTGCTTTTCTTGATAGCAGCTACTATAGAGACTTCGGTTTAGTATTTTAATCTAATATTCTAAAGTTTCAGTGTCAGAATCTGCTCTTAAGGGAGAACATATGTCATTTCTCTTCCTGTGTCTGGGATACTTCATTTACCATTACTTCAATTCCATCTATTTACTAGCAAATATCATAATTTCACTTTTCTTGACAACTGAGTAGTATTCCATTGCTTATATGTACCACATTTTTAATATCCATTCTTCTACTGTTGAGCTTCTAGGCTAGTTTCATTTCTTTGCTGTTGTGAACAGAATTGTAATGTCCATTGCTGTACATTTGTCTCTATAATATGATGCAAATTCCTTTGGGAATATTCCCAACAGTGGTATGATTGTGCCATATGGTAAGTCGATGTCATAGTTAGGTATAGGTGTCAATTTGATGGTTGAGGGTTCAAGCTCTGGGCATATTTACAGATTAATTAGTAGTTGAATTAAACCCACAGCCAACCTTCAGGAGATTGTGTTGTCAATGGGAAAGGCCCAAATCATGGTAGGTGGAATTAGGCCCTAGACAAGTGAATAAAATACAGAGAGCTGATTGAAGAAGTTGGCATCCTTCTGTATACTTGGTGAGACATGTTGATCTGGCAATTAAGGATTGTCCATTTCTCAACTGTTATGTGGAGATGGCATGGCCAGTTCCCTCAGCTCTTTGGTGATGGTGCATACTTTACTGTCAACTGGATTAAGAACTATAACTAGACTATGGTAAGACAATAAACTCCTTGTTCCCTTAAGCGTATTGGTGGTAATTTATTAGCAACAATACAAGTGAACTGCAACAGAAATTGGTACCAAAGAAGAGGAGTATTGCTAGTAAATCTGGATATGTGTTTTTTTTTTTGTGGATTTAGAGTGGTTTTGTTAGACAAACTTTGAAATGTTTTAAGATTTTAGGATTATGGATAACAAATATAGTTCTGCAGAGTTTAATGGCCCATTTAGAAAATAGAAATGCTGAGAAAGTTGTGGACTGTTTAGACCCGGTTTGTGATTAAAGGAATAATGACTTTGGCAATATTGCATTTAGAGATGATGGACTAGTTTACTTGATAGAGGAGAGCTATGTTGGCAGCCTAGAAGATTTAGATGTAGACGGGGAAGAAAGAAGAGCAGCTGTAGTTGTTGAAGTAATGAATATCATTGAAGGAAAACCTGGTGCTCTGAACTGGGAAGAGTGAATAAAGGAATTTCATTGTGTTGAGATTCTGCCAAGCATGAAGATTCTTCTGAGAGTCAACACAGAGAAGCTGAATCAGCTATAATACCAGGAGGCTAATCTCTATCTGAAGATTATGGAAGAATTTGACACTGTCCATGTGATACTGGTTTTAGGGACATCAAAGTTACAAGAGGGAGGATGTCAAGGATCTCTCCTCCAAGGTTCAGAGAATGAAAGAAATCCAAGTAATGTGTGGCAAGAAACCTGCAGAACTCCAAGAAAAACATTTTGTGCTGTGGAGTTGAAGCCTGGCTTTCCAATGAGAAGTGAAGATGTTGGAGATGCTAGGACCAAAATGGGTCATCTGCCAAGAATAGTGTATATGTGCTGAAGATGGCTGTGAATGGAAATTCATACAGGTCTGGAGAAATGCTTCTTGTGCATCTTCAAGCTGTGAGGAGAAACTGGTAATTTCCCAGAATCTTGGAGCCACTGTGACTATGTGATGAGAAACGGAATAGGGACATTGAACTATACTTTATAGAATGTAGTATTTGACAGGCTGGACTTTAAGCTTAACTTGATATTTTCTAATTTTCCATTTTAATGTTTTATCTGTACTGAAGTATTTAACTTGATTTGACATATCTTACAGTTAAGAGATTTCAGACTTTTAGTAATAAATGAATTATATAAAATAAACTTAACACCTGTGAGGACAAGGATTGAAGGTTACAATTTAAATGTTTTATGCTTTTTCATCAAGTTGACAAGGGGTGTAGTGTCATAGTTAGGTACAGGTGTCAACTCAATGGTTGAGGGTTGGAACTCTGAGCACATTTGTAGAATATTCTTCGTTGTGTTAAGCCCAGAGCCAACCTTCAGGAGATTATCTAGTTGATGTGGAAGTCCTAACTCATGGTGGGTAGAACTAAGCCCTGGACAGATGAATAAAATACAGAGAACTGGTTGAGGAAGTAGGCATCCTTTGTATACTTGGCCAGACATTTTGGTCTGGCAAGTAAAGATGGTACACATTTCAGCTGTTACATGGAGATGGTATGGCCCTTTGGTGATGGTGAATGCTCTCCTGCCAACTGGGCTAAGAGCTGAAACAAGACAATGGTAACACAATAAACCCCTTGTTCCCTTAAGCAGTTTGTCCTGATTGTATCAGCAAACATGAAGAGTAATTGCTATACTTAATTTCCAGCTTTTTAGGAAACCTCCATACTGATATACAAGGAAGTTTTATGAGTTTAAACTTACACCAATAATAGATAAGGGATCCCTTTATTTTTTTGTGTTTTTAATTTTAGCTATTCTGACTGGAATAAGATAATATCACAGAATATTTATTTAACTTGGAATTCCCTGATGGTTAAGGTAGTTGAACACATATTAATGTATTTATTAAGTATTTGAATTTGGTCTTGTGAAAAGTTTGTTTAGTTCCAAAATCCAGTTTTTAATTTCATTGTTCGTTTAGTTTTGAGATACATTTTTAATTACATTGTTTGCTTTATTAATATTTAAATTTTTAGTTCTTTACATATTTTGGATATCAATTATCTATCAGATATGTGACATGTAAATTATCTATCAGATATTTGGCATGTAAATATTCTTTCCAATTATGCGGGTTGTGTTTTTGTACAATTAGTGATTTATTTTGCAGGACATAAGCCTCTTTACTATTTGAATAAACCTAACCAGGGAAGTGAAAGACTTGTATAAATTTAAAACACTGAAGAAAGAAATTCAAAAAGATACAGAAGCTAGGAAGACATCCCATGTTCATGGATCAGAAGGGTCAACATTGTGAAAATGACCATAATACCAAAGGCAATACGTAGATTCCAAGCAATTCCATTCAAAATTTCAACATACCATCACAGAAATCACAAAATAATTCAGCCACTAATATGAAACATAAAAGGCCATAAATAGCCAAAATCACCCTAAGCAATGAAAATACTTCTGATTATAAATCATATCAATTTTAAACTACACTACAGAACCATAGAACCATAATAATAAATCAGCGTGGTTTTGACATGAAAACAGACACAGAGATCAATAGAATAGAATTGAGAACCCAGATACAAGCCCATGCATCTGCAGTCATCTCATATTTAACAAGATTGTAGAAATTGCACATTCAAGAAGGGACAGAATTTTCAACACGTGGTCCTTCAAAAATTGGATTACTACATGTAGGAGAATGAAATTAGACTCGTATTTCTCACCCTGCATAAAAGTTAACTCCAAAAGGTCCAAAGACCTCAATTTTGGACCAGAGATGCTGACTCTGAAAGAATAGGATTATACTAAAATAGATTGACTTAGGTGAAGATTTTCTGAAATAGAACCCTATAAGAACAGGAAATAAACTTAGGATCAACATTTTTGGATCTCATAAAACTAAAAAGATTCTGTATTGATGCATTTTCTATTATGTTAGGCAGCATCTGCTATGGTGGTTAGTAGTTAGTGTTGACTGTGTTTTAATTCCCATATAACTTCCCTATCAAGAGATTATCAAACTCTGTTTTAATCATTTTTACTTGTTGGAATCTTACTACCTCTTAAAAGTATTAATAACCACTGTGGTATTGTCTGCTTAATGATGTAAAATTCTGTTTATACAAATCCAAAATTCTATTCTGTGGATATCACATCATTTCCAAAACCTTTTGAGGACACAGAATGTTCTGTTATTTTATCTTCATTCTTATACTTCTTTACCAACCTTATGTGCTTTGAGAAGATATTTAGCATCATGATTTCAGTTTCCACACATGTAGAAAAATAGAACGTTTATGAAGGTAGCAAGTATTATGTCCTTCTCTACTATTTAGTTTATTGTATACCATTCAGTCCATCTTCAATGAATATTTTACTAGTGTTAAATGGTCCATGAATATTAATATTAAATACCAGCTTCCTAAATGTGGACAGAAACAATTCATAATAAGTGCACTGTGTCTACATAAAATGTATCCATTTTCAATATTAAATGTTATAAAAAGACATAGTTGCAAGAGAATACGTTGTCTTCCACAGAAAAGAACATTTAAAAAAAAACACGAGCAAAGTGAATAATAGTTATATGAAGAGATGCTAAAAGATGAAACCTATTGTTTTGACAATGAACATTAGACAGTAAAATGTGGAAAATATATTCAACAGATAAACAATGGGGTACAAGACATTGTACAAAAGCTCTGTGTAGGAAAAGGAAAAGTATTCGTACATACAGAAAGTCATGGAAATGATATAAAGATACATGAGCAATAGGTAATTAAAATAAATAATAAGATATTGTTGTTCACAATATGATCTATATCACATAAACATCTTGTTTCATTTACAAATGAAAGGGCAAAGTAAAATTTCTGAGTGGTTGAATTCCAACCTTTTTTAAGTCTATTTTTTTTTTTGCTCAAGGAAATCACCTAATTGTGTGTTTCACTTTTGTTTTACATAAAGTGTCACAAATAATTTCACTGTGTGAAGGAAGGAGAAAAAAACATTTTAGATGTCTCCTATGTATCAACAAATGTATACACATATATACTCACATACACATAGAAGTATATGCATATGTGCAAATTAATGCAAACATATGTATATGTGTATAAATTAATACATATTAAATCATAAAATTATCTTTAAAATGAAGAGCTCTTATCCCCATTTTAAAGTATTCAAAAAATTACAGGCTCAGAAACTATTCTCAGATTTCATTCATCAATTTTCATGGATAACCCCACACTAAACATATGTTAATTGATTAATGATAGTAATAAAACGATGAGATTCCAAATAGCTTTTCACTTCAGTAATAGTGTAAATTAGCCTAAATTTGGCACTCTATATATAAAATAGTTGTTTAGAAATTTCACTGGCTTTTTTCTATGCTGAAGGTAAGTGAATAAAACACTGTATAGAAGAAGTGTAACTGAGTGAGAATAAAACAAGATTTAGAACTGCTCAACATCAGTCTCCCAGAAATAAGCTTCATGTTCCTATAATTTTTTGATCTTCATATATTTGAATAAAGTAAAGAATTCTTTCTTATTATTTATACTGTGAGCACTTTTAAAGATTAATTCATACTACTAAGACATACTACTCTGACTGGCATTTTGCCTCAATCAATGTCAAAATGTAAATTCCTTTAATCTATCTGAGGTTGTAATGTAATGAACTATTATAGTAACTGAGTTGGTCATGTTAAACGGAGTCAATCAAACAGGCCAACATTCAGTCTGTTAACCAAAAATGTGATAGAAATATCCAGCTTGTAGAAAACAGAATCAAACCTACCACATATAAAGTTCTAGACCTGAAATAGAATTCCCCCCCCAAAAAAAGGTGAACATCAACTCTCCCAACAGGCAGTTAAATGTGAGTGTCTGCTTATTAATATTGCTCTTCTCTAGGGCACACACTAAACAAAATACCTTTCCTCTATTTACAGAGTCCGCCAACTAACACTTCTACACTTTTGGCATTTACTCTTAACTGTGAAAAAGCAAACTGCTCATATTGCTTCTATATATATAACTCTCTTCTTTTCAAAATTCCAAGAAAGACACCAAACTCAAATATGCCTTTGTGCATGTCTGCACTCATATTCCTCCCATTGTTCAAGTCTTTAAAGGTGCTTATATACTTATCAATATTCTTTTTGCCATGACATGCAGGCTTTTTCTCTATTTACCTTTTTTATGTGATTTAGTTTGTTATTTACATGGTCTAAAAACTTCTTTAAATTTCCCAAGCACACATCATTTTTGCTTATCTTTACCTTTTTCAAAATTTCCCAACCCCTTCTGTTTTAATTATTAAAAAGTAAAAACAGATATAGGTGATAATAGAACAAATGTCTAAGAATCTAAAACCTAGATTTGAGGTTCCCAAAGCCTTAAGATAGGGAGAGATTAGGTTGCCCTGATACCGGGTGAACCTTACTAAGTTGCTGGTATACTGCATTATGGCTGGACATTGCTATCCACTTCACTGCTCTTCTACTACCCAAGGCTGCATCCTGTCAGGGTGTTGAGATCTTCTTCTTTTGTAGACCTCTAGGCTGAATGTCAAGTGTTCTTCAAATCTATGGATACAATAGGAGCTATTTACAGAGCAGTTTGGTGTATTGTCTTCTTATCTATAGGGTAATTGTCTGCTTGTGCCTATTGATCTATTTCCTTCCCTTTTTCAGGTACTTATTCTAGTTAACAGTAATAGAAATGTGTTCCATTCTGACAAGCGGTTTTGAGTCCAATCAGAAAGCTGTTGGTTGTCTCCTTGATACTCATGCCACTATTACACTGGTGGTCACCTGTTCCCATGGTGATTTTTATTACAACTTATAGATCTTATGCATTGATGGGGCCTGTGATTATTTCTCTCCTCTATCAGCTTCTACTGCATTCCTTTGTACTGTGTAAGCTATCTAGCGAGGAGGAAGTTTTAAACCAGATCCAGCTGATGCATTATGTCCATATTATGTGATCCATACGTGTTGCATTTTCAGTAACAGGGTCTTACTGACAGTTTTTGGAGAGCAACAAAGAACAATGGCAAAAACTTATAATATTTGCAGCTTTTTAAGAAATCTATGACCAACATTTTATCAGGAAGTATCACATTACTGTTACTTCTAGTATATTTTTGTCACTGGGTTCTAAGTGGAGCTTAGGGCTTTTTTCCTTTTGTTTTTCTCACTCTATGTTCCTCTTCAAAGGGACTTCTCATTCTTGTTCCTTTCTTTTGAAGACACATTTTTTTTTCATATTACTATCATAGGAGTTTCCTTTGGGGTTACATCCCACAATGTTAGTTTTTTTTTTTTATAAGGCCCTCTGTCCCTCTTATCTCCCAACCTTTTATTCTGCAATTATTCCCTCCCTCACTTTACTTGTCATGGTATCCTTAATCTCCCTTTAAAAGGTTTCACCCTAATGATCCCTTCTCACCTTCCCATTCCTATCAACAGGGTGCCCCAAAGAGGCAACTTTGTATGCCCCAAAAGAGTAGACAAGCCAGAGTGAACACTGGTGCCCATAGAAGAAGACAGGCAGGTAGGTGGGTGAGAGAAAGTGGGATGGATTGATGAAGGGAAGTGAGGGAAATGAGAGGGAGGGGAGATGGATAGAAACAGGCTGAGTACTCAATAAACAGACCACCCAAATCTTTCCCCATCCTGAAGCTCAGAGAACCTTGTAGAAGAGGGGCCAGCAAGATTGTAAAGAGCCTAAAGATGGGGAGGACCAAGTACATGAAAGATACTCCACAGAAGTCAGGGCTGCAGCAGCCAGTATATAGCCACAGTATGATTGGACCTTGCTAGACCAGAACAATGACTGACATGTCAACAAATCCCCAAAGTCTATTATGGATCACAGGGCAGAAAGCTTTAGGCAGCATGATCCTTAGAGGCAAGGGGTTAAACAGACACAATAGAGTTCCCATACAAGTGGGAAACCCAAGAATGGGCCCTAAGCTACACCACTGAGTCTTGATTCCTCACGAGTGTAGATGACTCAGAGGGAAGTTCAGTCCCCACATAAACAGATGTTCTGGAGGATGGGAGGGAGAAGGCAGGAAGCACCAAGAGAGGAGGAGGGAAGGAAAAGGGGTTGAGAGTAAGGGAGGAAGTGGGAAGGGGAGTAGAGAGTATTGGGGGACAAAAGAGGGGAAGGAAGGGAGGATAGAGAAAAGGGATACATATTAAGCTTGTATAACTAGGTAAAAAATATAATAAAAATAAAGTTATTACCAAGTCAAAAGCCCTTTAAAAATAATAATAAAAAGATTCTAAAAATAAAACACTTATATAAATTCCAGGTATACCAGTCACCCAAGTGTTTATAAAAATATTACATACATTTATGCCCACAAAACTAGCTCTAGTATAGGTTAATGTGATCAAAATATATCCAGCATAAACTGGGGAGATTTCTCAGTGATTGAAGTGTTTCCTGTATAAGCTAATGTACTGGAATTCAGGTTTCTAGATCCCAGATAAAATATCAGGTGAACGAGATAGCCCACCTGTAATTACTATAATTATAGCCATGGAAGGCAGAGACTGGACTTCCATGAGTAAGTTTTTTTTTTATTCAATTGTGTGTGTATGTATGTGTGTATGTATGTGTGTGTGTGTGTGTGTAGAACCACGGGCGAATTCGGGAACCACCTCCTTCTTGTTTACTCTGCCCGGGGATTCACAGTCTCCGCCCTACCAGGACCAGAAACGCAGGCCGCCCCGCTTCCGCCCAGCGTCTATACGTGGGGTCTAGGATCTGAACTCAGGACCTTCCGCCTGCAAGGCAGAGGCTTAACCCCTGAACCACCTCTCCGTCCCCCCCCCCCGAGTAAGTTTTGAGCTAGAAAGGACCTATAGGTGATTTCTGGATTTAGAGACTCAGGCTAAAAGATTCCTGATATCAATTCCAGGCCTACCTACACACATGAACACAAGAGTGTGTAAGTGCACACACACACACACAAACATACACACACACAAATTTGTACCAATCTGCATCAAACACAATCTACATCAAACATTCCATATAGGTACACCAGTACCTAATAAGTTTGTATGAGCTGAAATAAAAATATGGAAATGAAAAAAAAACATTCCATATACACACATATTCATGAAAGTTGAAAAATGAGAAAAATATATACACAAAGAGTAATTTATGTATGTAACTCTGAAATTTTATTTAGTTGATAAGAATTTTTTGCTTCTATTCATGGAATATTTACATTTAATTCACCAAAATTCAATGATATATATAATCCTCCATCAATGAACATTTTAAATTATTTTTAATTTTGATCTACTACAAAATGTGCTATATCAAGTATCTTTGCACAAAATTACTTACATATGTCTAAAAGAAATTTTCTAGCTCATCTAAAAATAAATATTCACACTTTAAATTTTTTTATTTTTATTATTTATTCAATTGTGCATGTGTGCATGTGTGCGCATGTGTGTATGTATGTATGTGTGTAGAACCACGGATGAATTTGGAAACCACCATGGACCGCCTCCACCTTCTCATTTTCTCTGCCTTGGGATTCACAGGCTCTGCCCTACCAGGATCAGAAACTCAGGCCGCCCCCACTTCTGCCCGGCATCTATACATGGGGTTTTCTGCCTGCAAGGGAGAGGCTTAACCACTGAGCCACCTCTCCAGCCCTTATTTACACTTTAAATTTGAACATTTTTACATTTGATTCTCAAGCAAGTATAAAATTTTATATTTCTATTAGTATGTCTAAATATTCCTTTATTGTGAATTTTCTTCCACACTACATATTTCCAAATATATATTTTAATTTTTAAGTAAACTTTATCCAGGGATTGTGAGACATACCTGTAACCCCAGAAATAAAGAAACAGAGACAGGAGGCTCACAAGATGAAGATGAATCTGGACTACAGGAAAAGACACTGTCTCAAAAATTAATGGCAATATGAAGATACCATAATTTATTGTTCCCATCACATATTGAGTGAAATTCAGTAAGTTTCACATATTTTATTTTCTGATTGGTGTTTCTATGATGCCCAACAATGACATTAAGTTATCTTATAATAGAGTACAATGATGGAAATCCATTTCTAAAATAAATATATTCTATTTCCTTAGCATTTTTCTTTCAAACTTAACTAAATTTTTATGATAATGTACTTACCTGAACATTTATATTTTTATAGAAGAAAGTAGATAAGACTTCTTCCATATCCTGAGTTTATTAATATGACTAAACCCTTCCCCATCCTCTTCATCAAATAGCTGTTCATATCAGTATGGTCCAGAAACTTCCAGGATGGATGGAGTATTCCTCAGTTATACACCCACAGTCTTCTGTGTTTGTCTCAACCAGAACACATATCCAAAGGACCTTGAAGTAAACATAATTTCTTAGGATCCCACAGATCTTTAAGTTTAAAATAGTTGTTTCATGCAATAGATTCTCAACATTGGTGTTTCATTTTATTGAGATTTTTCATATATGAACAAAATGAAATTATGTCCTTGTCCCGATTTCCTCCCCATTCAACCCTCTCCTCTCCTACTCTTCCTTCCCACCTTTCTTCTGTTCCTTTCTCATCTCCTATCATCAATCCAACCATATCCCTCACATTCTCCAGTCCCTCTGCAAATGCAAATCACAGGGCTCCTTTTGGAGTGCATGTGTTCATAAAGACGTCAGATATGTTATTGTATATGCGGCTCTTCAGTGGGCAAAGGCATAAGAGGAGATGTTGATTTATGTTGATCATTTTTTCGATCTGGTAGCAGAAGTTCTCATTGCAGTGAGCTTCTGGGTATAGTAGCCTGGTTATGGCTGGAGTGTGTTGATTAGAAGTACACCATCCCTCTTTAAGGCTCTTATAGTCTACATTTCAATGAAGGCTTAAAGGAATGCAAAACCGTATTTCCATTTACACTTTCTGATCATGAAACCAAAGAATAAATAATGTCAATAATTCAGTGCCTAAAGATAATATGGGAAGAGTAATTTGATGCTGCACAAGTGTGAAGACCTGAATTTGAATATCCAGAACCCACATAAAGACAGGCACATTTGATGACATGTTGAGAATTCGGCATTGCTACAGGGATGGAAGACAATGCTGGGAGCCTAATGTGGAAGGTTACAAACAGGCTAACCTGGCACAAGCATTGTATAGAAAGAAAGAATCTATCATGAACAAGTTAAAAAGCAATGATCAACACCAGAAATTGTCCTCTGCCACCTATATGTTAAAATATTAATATATGCACACATTTTATGTAGGACTGGGATCCATATTCACGACCTTCTGCTTCATTCTAGAGTCTTAACCCCTGAGTCATCTCTCCAGCCATAGTGCTTATTATTCTCCTGCCTTGAAAGTTAGAGCAAAGAGGAGGTAGTGAAATTCATGGTGATTCCCAAAGTCACACTTAGTCCTCCATAGGTACACACAGTGTCCCCTGATTTACACAGGTGCACACACACATGTGTGCACACACATATACACACACATGCATGTGCACACACAAAAATATAAGTTGAAATAAATAAAATAAAATTGGAAACATCTATTTTCCTTAACTATAACTAAGTCAGTAATGACACATAGCTACCAAGGATCAAAGCATTTTCTTTGGTAACATGTGACTATTTTAACATTAAGTGAGTACAAACATTGAAACATACAGGTTCATTTCAAAGTACCAACATCTAGTGGATCATGTGGAAATAAGAAGACGATTCGCATTTGTAGTATATGCCCACAAGAAAGACTAGAACGTTGACAATTCTTGATACTATATTTAAAAAGTAAAAGTTAAAGGAATTAATGCTTTTATGTATTACAGATTATACATATATTTGTATTTGTGTAAGGGTCAGCTTCTTATGAACGAATATTCAAAAGCTTGAAGGTAATTACAAAAAAGCAAGCAAACAACTACAAAACTTCCTGTGGTGTAATTGAGAAAAGCTACTAAAAGATCCTTGCAACTCAGATGCCAAGTAAATTAGGTGTGAAATTCTCTAATATAATGAAAATAAATATATTTTTCAGGGAGATAAGCATGGATTTCTTAGTACAAGTTAGTTGTTTAAAATGAAATTTGCTGCTAAAAATGATACTCAAGTTTGAAAAAAAAAAACAAGCATATCCAGGAGGAAAGAAGGGAAGTATAATAACACCAAAACCTAAAAGACAAATGATACATTCACAAAAGCCACTAAACATAAAAAATGTCCAAAAGTAAAAATAATTTCTCCATTATAACATTAAATGTCAATGGAATTAACACACTAATTAAGAGACACAGATTACAAAATTGGATTAAAAATCACAACCCATCAGATTTGCTGCCTTCCAGAAACTCATCTCACCAAAAAAGATAGGCATATCCAGAAAATAAAAGTCTGGTCCAAAATTCTGCAAGCTAATGGAACCAGGAAACAGGCAGGGGTAGTCATTATGCTATCAGACAAAGTGGACTTCAAACCAAAAAAAAAAAAATCATAAGAGACACAGATGGATACTACATTTTAGTCACAGGCAGAATTCACCAGGAAGACTTCAGAATACAAAACATATATGCACCTAATAGGGGCCCCTCCACATTCATTAAGCAAACGCTACAGCATCAAAAGCAAGAAATCAACCCCAAAATGATAATTCTTGGGGATTTCAACACCATCCTCTCAGGTCAAAAGCTTAACACAGACACTTTGGAGTTTAATCAAACCCTTACTGAAATGGACCTTACAGATCTATATCGAACTTTTCATCCACACACCAAAGAATACACATTTTTCTCAGCAGCACATGGAACTTTCTCCAAAAGATATCACATATGGGGCCACAAAACGAATCTCCACATATACAGGAAAGTTTAAATTCTAGCCTGTACCCTATTAGATCACCATGGTATAAAGCTTGCATCCACAACAAAACAAACAACAGAAAATACACTAACTCCTTGAAACTTAACACTATGATGCTGAAGGAGAATTGGATTCAGGAAGAAATTAAAAAGGAAATTCAAGATTTCGTGGAAGTGAACGATAATGAAAATACAATTTACCAAAATCTTTGGGACACAATGAAAGCTGTCCTAAGAGGTGAGTTCATAGCTCTTAATGCCTACATAAAAAAAATGGAAATATCACAATTAAATAACTTAACAATGAAGCTTAAAGCTTCATAGACACTAGAGCACTCTGTTCTCAAAAGCAGTAGAAGAGAGGAGATCAGCAAAATAAGGGGGTAAGTATCCAATATTGAGATAAGGAAAATGATACAGAGAATCAAACAGTCGAAAAGCTAGTTCTTTGAAAAAAATCAATAAGATTGATACACTTCTAGCTAAATTAACCAAAAGCAAGAGAGCGAAAAACCAAATTAACAAAATTAGAAATGAAAATGGAGTTATCACTACTGATACCCAAGAAATTCAGAGTATTATAACATCTTATTTCAAAAATTTATACTCTGTGAAATTTGACAACACAAAAGAAATGGATGTATTCCTAAGTAAGCACAACTTAACTAAATTGAAACAGGAAGTTGTGAATTATTTAAATAGTCCTATAACATATGAGGAAATCAAGGAAGTAATCTTGAATATTCCACCAAAAAATGTCCTGGACCAGATGGATTCAGCACAGTTATACCAGACATTAAAGGAGCTAATAACACCAATACTCTTTAAACTGTTCCATCAAAGAGCAAAGGAAGAAACACTACCAGATTCTTTCTACGAAGATAATATCATCTTAATCCTAAAACATAATAAAGATACACTTAAAAAAGAAAACTATAGGCCAATCACTTTGATGAACACAGATGCAAAGATTCTCAACAAAGTCTTAGCAAATCAGATTCAAAAACATCAAAAAGATCATTCACGGGGATCAAGTAGGCTTTATCCCAGTCACACAAGGTTGGTTCAACATACACAAATCAATAAATGTAATTCACCATATAAATCAGTCCAAATTCCAAAACCACGTGATATTCTCGATAGATGCAGAAAAAGCTTTTGACAAGATCCAACAGCCATTTATGATCAAAACCCTGGAGATGGTTGGAATGGAAGGAACCTTTATCAATGTAATAAAAGCAGTAAAAAACAAGCCTACAGCAAAGTTTATACTCAATGGGGAAAAACGTGAAGCATTCCCGCTTCGATCAGGAACTAGACAAGGCTGTCCACTCTCACCACTTCTATTCAATATTGTACTTGACGCCTTAGCTGAAGCCATAAGACAAAAAGGGAGAGTAAAGGGATTCAAATCAGCAAGGAAGAAGTCAAGTTACTCTATTTGCAGATGACATGATCTTATACCTGAATGATCCCCAAAACTCCACCAGGAAACTCCTGGAAATAATACAGAAGTTCCGCAGTGTGGCAGGATACAAAATAAATGTACAAAAATCAGTGGCCTTCCTATTTGCCCAGAATGAAAGAAGTGAAAAAGCCCTGAGAGAAACAATTCCATTTACTGTAGCCCCTAAAAAAATGAAATACCTTGGCATAAACTTAACCAAGGAAGTAAGAGACCTTTACAATGAACACTTTAAAACCCTAAAGAAAGAAATTACAGAAGATACCAAAAGGTGTTAACCCCCCCCCATGTTCCTGCATTGGCAGAATCAAGATCATAAAAATGACCATCTTACCAAAGGCAATATACAGATTCAATGGTATACCAACTAAAATCCCAAAGCAATCCTTTAAAAAATTTCACAAAACAATCTCAAAATTCATATGGAGGAACAAAAGACCCAGAATAGCAAAATCAATCCTGAGTAACAAAATCACTGCTGTAGGTATCACCATACCAAACGTTAGTTTATAAGAAAAATACGTAATTGAAAAACAGCATAGTATTGGCTCCAAAATAGACACACAGATCAATGGATAAGGGTTGAAGACCCAGATATAAGCCCCACACAGCTACAGCTATTTGATCTTTGACAAAGGGGCCCAAAATTCCAATGGAAAAAGAACAGTGTCTTCAATAAATGGTGCTGGCAAAATTGGATGTCCACATGCAGAAGATTAAAACTGGACCCGTACTTGTCACCATGTACAAGAATTAATTCCAGATGGATCAAGGACCTCACTAGAAGGCCAGAGACTATAAAAACAATAGTTGAAAGGGTAGGGAACTCCCTCGAGCTGATTGGACTAGGCCAACAGTTCCTAAACGGACATCTAATAGCACAGTGACTACAACCAACAAGAGGTGGGATGTAATGAAAAATTTTTTCCTTTAACCTTTTTTTATTATTATTTCCGCTCATACAAACTTAATAGGTACTCCTGTTCCCTCCCTCCCTCCTCCTCCCCCCGACCATCCTGCTCCCCCTCCCCTCACCCCTCCCTCCCCATCCCCCAGTTCCTCACCCCCAATCCCCAGAGAATCCTTTAATGTGCATGCCAGACTCGCCTCTGGGCCCTCCTCTCCGATGACGTTCAAGGACCCAGTGACATTACCCTGAACCCTTTCCTGTGTTCCCCTTAAGCATAGGAACACTACTATGTCTGTCAATTCCTTGCCTCCAAGGATCTTGGTGCCTTTAGCAAATGCTAGACTTTATGGGGTCAATAGTGTGTGGAACATTGTGCAGGGCATGCAAAGTCCAATTATGATTGCTTCAGCCCTAACTTATGTGGAATATCTTGCTTCTCCATTCTTGTGCTCTTAAAATCTTACCACCCCCTCTTGGGCAAATTTTCCTGAGATTCAGGATGTGGAGAGATTAGGCTGGCCTAGTTCTAGGTGGGTAATATAGAGTCTCTGAAGTTCTGGATTATGGTTCATTGATTTTCTTTGCAGTTTTGCTGCTCCTGCAATGCCCTTCACTCCATCCTGATGGGTATTGTATTTCACCCCTGGCCAGAGATAAAAAGCTGTTAAACTAGAGTCTTGTTATTAGACTATATTCAAAGGTAGATGTAATAAAAGTAGGAAACCACAGTGAGGGAGGGGCCAATCACCCATTTGCAAAATGGTTTCTTCTTATCTACCAGACTATATGCCCTCCCCTTCTGGTGAGATCATACCCCCTCAGTTGTAAATGATCAGGAACAAAAGCCTGTGAATTTAACCAGATGTCTCATTACTTACTTGCAGTCCTTGATGGGGGCCTATTTTCTCTGCTGTAACATGGTCCCCTCTCTCCTTGTTTCTGGTGTGGCCCTCCTACCCCATCCCTCCTGTTCATAATCCTGGCATTTACAGTAGGTATTACAGAGATTTATCTTTGAGTGTCTCTAGGTGGGCTGGGTGGGTTTGGTACTAGGAGCCACCTATTAGGGAGTATACACAGCGCTTAATTTTCTGGGTCTGGGATACTTAATATAATTGTTTCTAATGGCATCCATTTCCCAGCAAATTCCAGTAATTCATCATTTTTGATGGCTGAGTAGTACTCCATTGTATAGATGTACCACAGTTTCCTTATCCACTCCTCAACTGTTGGACATTTGGGTTGATTCCATGACTTTGCTGTTGTAAACAGTGCTGCTATGAATATGGTCGTGCTTGTGCTATCCAGGTGAATCTCTGCTGCATGGGGGTTTATTCCCAAAAGTAGAATCTCAGGGTCATATGGCATTTCAATCTTTAATTTCTTTAAGAATCTCCAGATGGCTTGCCAGAGTGGCTGTATGAGCCTGCATTCCCACAAGCAATGTGCCAGAGTTCCCTTCTCTCCACATCCTCTCCAACATTTGGTGTTGTTTGTATTGTGGATTTTTACAATCCTGACCTGGGTGAGGTGATATCTCATGGAAGTTTTGATTTGCATTTCCCTGATGGCTAAGGAAGTGGAGCATTTTTTAAGATATTTGTTAGACATTTTAATTTCATCCCTGGTAAAGTTTCTTTTATGCTCCAGAGCCCATTTAATTGGGCATTGTTTTCGTTGGTGTTTAGTTTTCTTTTTTTAAATTTTTTATTATGATTATTATTTATTCACCTGTGCGCATGTGCGTCTGTGTGTATGTGTGTGTCTATGTATGTGTAGAACCACGGATGAACTCGTGAACCACCATGGACGCCTCCACCTCCTTCTGCCCCGGGATTCACAGGCTCCGCCCTACCAGGAACAGAAGCACAGGCCGCCCCCACTTCCGCCTGGCATCTATACGAGGGATCTGGGATCCAAACTCAGGACCTTCCGCCTGCATGGGGGAGGCTTAACCCCTGAGTCACCTCTCCAGCCCCTGGTGTTTAGTTTTCCAAGTTCTTTGTGCACTCTGGACAGTAGAGCTCTATCAGATATGTGGTTAGTGAAGATTTTCTCCCATTCTGTGGGTTGCCTTTGAGCTCGTGTTACAATCTCTTTATCTGAACAGAAGCTCTTTAATTTCACAAGATCCCAACTGTTGAGAGTTGGTAGAAGTGACTGTGCCATTGGATGTCTGTTTAGGAAATGTTGGCCTAGCCCAATCAGCTCGAGGGAGTTCCCTATCCTTTCAACTATGATTTTTATAGTCTCTAGCATTATATCAAGGTCCTTGATCCATTTGGAATTAAGTCTTGTACATGGTGACAAGTATGGGTCCAGCTTTAATCTTCTGCATGTGGAGATCCAGTTTTGCCAGCACCATTTGTTGAAGATGCTGTTCTTTTTCAATTGGATTCTTTGGGCCCCTTTGTCAAAGACCAAATGGCTGTAATTTTGTGGGCTTTTATCCGGGTTTTCAATCCTTAACCATTGATCTGTGTGTCTATTTTGGAGCCAGTACCAGGCTGTTTTTATAACTATTGATTTGTTGTATACACTAAGGTTTGGTATGGTGATACCTCCAGCCATATTTTTGTTACTCAGGATTGTCTTTCCTATCCTGGGTCTTTTGTGCCTCCATATGAATTTTGAGATTGTTTGGTCAACTTCTTTAAAGAATTGCTATGGGATTTTAATTTGTATAGTCTTGAATTTGTATATTGCCTTTGGTAGGATGGTCATTTTTACGATGTTGATTCTGCCAATCCAGGAACATGGGAGGTCTTTCCACCTTCTGGTGTCTTCTGCAATTTCTTTCATTAGGGTTTTAAAGTTTTCATTGTAAAGGTCTTTTACCTCCTTGGTTAGGTTTATACCATGGTATTTCATTTTTTTAGGGGCTATAGTAAATAGGATTGTTTCTCTCAAGGCTTTTTCACTTCTTTCATTCTGGGCATATAGGAAGGCCACTGATTTTTGCACATTTAATTTGTATCCTGCCACCCCGCTGAACTTCTCAATTAGTTTCAGGAGCTTCCTGGTGGAGAAAAAAACCAGCTTTTTGACTCGTTGATTTTCTGTATCGTTTTCCTAATCTCTATTTCAGATATTTCTCCCCTTGTTTTGCTAATCTCCTCCCTTCTACTGCTTTTGGGATCAGATTGCTCTTGTGTCTCTAATCCTTTTAGCTGTATTGTTAATTTGTTTATGTCTGATGTTTCCATTTTTTTTTGATGTAGGCATTAAGAGCTATGAACTTACCTCTTAGAACAGCTTTCATTGTGTCCCAGAGATTTTCTTAAGCTGTATTTTCATTATCGTTCACTTTCAGGAAATCTTGAATTTCCTTTTTAATATCTTCCTGAATCCAATTCTCATTCAGCATCATATTGTTAAGTTTCCAGGAGTTAGTGTATTTTTTGTTGCTTGTTTTCTTGTGGATGTCAAGCTTTAAGATGTGGTGGTCTGATAAGGTGCAGGCTAGAATTTCAACATTCCTGTATATGTGGAGATTCGTTTTGTGCCCCAATACGTGATCTATTTTGGAGAAAGTTCTGTGAGCTGCGGAGAAAAATGTGTATTCTTTGGTGCATGGATGAAATGTATGATAGAGATCTGTAACGTCCATTTCAGTAAGGATTTGGTTAAGCTCCAAAGTGTCTCTGTTAATGTTTTTTACCTGTAGATCTATCCCATGTTGAGAAGGTTGTATTGAAATCCCCAAGAATTATCGTTTTGGGATTGATTTCTCGTTTAGATGTTGTAGGGTTTGCTTACTGAATGTGGGAGGGGCCGTATTGGGTGCATATATGTTCAATATTGTGAATTCTTCCTGGTGAATTGTACCTGTGACTAAAATGTAGTATCCATCCGTGTCTCTTAAGATTCTCTTTGGTTTCAAGTCCACTTTGTCTGATAGCATAATGGCTACCCCTGCCTGTTTTCTATTTCCATTAGCTTGTAGAATTGTTGACCAGCCTTTTATTTTTAGAGCGTGCCTATCTTTTGTGGTGAGATGGGTTTCCTGCAGGCAACAGATTGATGGATTGTGCTTTTTAATCCAAGTTTGTAATCTGTCTCTTGATTGGTGAGTTAATTCCATTAACATTTAGTGTTATAATGGAGAAACTATTTTTGATTCCAGACATTTATTATGTTTAGTGGTTTTTGTAAGTATATTGCTTTGCTTTTAATGGTGTTATACCTCCCTTCTGTTCTCCCGGATATGCCTGTTTTTTTCTTCAAGCTTGAGTATCATTTCTAGAGTTTTGAAGGCCTGGTTTGGTGGACATGTATCCCTTCAAGTTGTCTTTGTGATGGAAGATTTATCTTTCTCCCTCGATCATGACGGATAGTATTGTGGGGTATATCAGCCTGGGTTGACATTTTTGCTCATTCAATACTTGAAGTATGTCTCTCCAAGCTCTTCTTCCTTTTACTGTTTCGACTGAGAAGGCATTTGTTATTTTAATAGGTTTACCTTTAAAAGTGACTTGTTTTTTTCCCTTGAAGCTCTCAGCACCATTTCTTTATCTTGAATGTGGAGTGTTTTAACTATTATTTGCCGTGGCAAGCTTCTATTTTGGTCATATATGTTTGGGGTGCAGAAAGCCTCTTGTATATGTATGGGCCTCTCTTTTTTTAAATGAGGAAAGTTTTCCTTGATGATCATTTGAAAAATTTCCTCAGGTGTGGTATTTTGAGATTCTTTCTCTGGTATTCCATGAATAAGCATGTTAGGCTTCTTCAGGGTGACCCATATCTCTTTTTTTTTAATACATTTTTTATTATTATTTCAGCTCATACAAACTTAATGAGTATACCAGTTCCCTCCCTCTCTCCTCCTACCCCCGTACCCTCTGCTCCTCCTCCCCACCCCCCTCCCTTCCCATCCCCCAGTGCCTCCCGCCCCAATTCCCAGAGATTCCTTTCTTGTGCATGCCTGATTTTCCTCTGGGCCCTCCTCTCTGATGACGTACAAGGACCCAGTGGCCTTTCCCTAAACACTTTCCCGTGTTCCCCTTAGGTATAGGAACCCTGCTGTGTCTGTCAATCCCTTGCCTCCAAACATCTTGGTGCCTTTAGCAGATGCTGGACTTTGTGGAGTCAGTAGTGTGTTGGACAATGCGCAGGGCATGTAAAGTCCAATTATAATTGCTTCAGCCCTAACTTGTATGGAGTAACTTACATATCATTGTTCCTCCCATCCTTTTGCTCTTACACTCTTACCGCCCCCTCTTCCGCAAATTTCCCTGAGCTTCAGGATGGGGAGAGATTAAGCTGGCCTAGTTCTAGATGGTTGATATAGAGTCTCTGAAGTTCTGGATTGTGGTTTGTTGGTTTTCTTTTGCAGTTTTGAATATTTCTCTCAAGTATCTTTTTGGCTTTCACAACCTCTTCCATTGATCCCACTTTATCTTCAAGGTCTGAAATTCTGTTTTCTGCTTCGTTAGTTCTGCTGATAAGACTCTCTGTGTTCTTCTGGGTTGAAGATAACTTGTCTTTTAGCTCAGTTTTAAACTCTGCTTGAGTCTGTTTTAACTGCTGTATGCCAGTTTTTGTTTCTTGCACTGTTTTCCTCAACTCCTCCAAGTGTCTGTTGTGTTCCTCTTCAAAGCGATTGATTCGGTTATTTAATTCCTCCCGGATTTCCTCTTTCATAGTATTGAACATGGTAATGATGATGTTTTGAATGTCGTTTTCCTGGGTCAGGCTTTCTTGGCCATTTTCTGTGGGTTTGCTCTGGTTGGAGTCTAACATTATGGGATTAATCCTTCAGTGGGAGATTTGTTTACCTGAGTGTTGGTTCTCTGGATTTGCACTTTGACTTGGGCATTGTCGTTTTAAGTCTTAAGATCTTCTTTCAATTTCTGTGTGTTTTTAACTGAACTGAATTATTGTGCCTGGGGTTCGGGGGTGGGCGGGGACGGAGCTTACCTAGGTGGTGGTGAGTGCCAGGTGAACCGCACACATCCCAGGTAGCGGAGTAGGGGTAAGGGGGGATGGGGTGGCCAGCTGGGTGCTATTTAACCTGAGGGAGCTGGGGCGGGCCTGGGTGCAGGTGGTCCTCCTCCCCGGCCCTGCTCGGCTCCGTGCTCTGGCTGGCTGGTGGGAGGAGCTGGGCCCCTTGGGCTGCCTCGGGTTCTGGGGGTGGGCAGTGGCGGAGCTTACCTAGGTGGCGGTGAGTCCCGGCTGGACCGCGGGCGCTTGATTCCCAAGTGGCGGAGTAGGGGTAAAGGGCCGGATGTAATGAAATTAAAGAGTTTCTGTTCAGATAAGAAGATTATAAGTGGAGCACAAAGGCAACCCACAGAATGGGAGAAAATCTTCACTAACCACTTGTCTGATAGAGCTCTATTATCCAGAGTGCACAACGAACTTAGAAAACTAAACACCAAGGAAATAAATGGGCCAATTAAAAAATGGGCCTTGGAACTTAAAAGAAACTCTACCAGGGAGGAAATTAAAATGTCTAACAAATATCTTAAAAAATGCTCCACATCCTTAGCCATCAGGGAAATGCAAATCAAAACTGCCTGGAGATATCATCTCACCCTGGTCATGATGGCAAAAATCCACAATGCAAACAACACCAAATGTTGGAGAGGACGTGGAGAGAGGGGAACTCTGCTACATGGCTGGTGGGAATGTAGGCTCATACAACCACTCTGGCGAGCTGTCTGGTGATTCTCAAAGACGTTAAAGATTGAAAAGCCATATGACCCTGCTATTCCACTTTTGGGAATAATACTCCATACTGGCTGGTGGGAGCAAAAATTCACCTCAATAGCACAAGCACGACCATGTTCATAGCAACAATTGTTTACAATAGCAAAGTCATGGAATCAACCCAAATGTCCAACAGTTGACGAGTGGATAAGGAAAATGTGGTACATTTATACAATGAAATAGTACTCAGCCATGAAAAATGATGAACTAATGAAATTTGCTAGGAAATGGATGGAATTAGAAACTACTATATTGAGTGAAGTATCCCAGACACAGAAAATTAAGCACCCTATGTACTTCCTAATAGGTGGATCCTAGTACCAAACCCACTTAGAGACACACACAAAGATAAATCTCTGTAATACCTACAGTAATTGCAAAGATTATGAACAGGAGGGATGGGAAGGAGGGACACACCAATAACAAGGAGAGCATGGACCATATTACAGCAGAGCAAACAGGACACCATCAAGGACTGCAAGTAAGTAATGAGACATCTGGTTAAGCTCACAGACTTAACTTCCTGGTCACTTGGAACTGACGGAGTATGATCTTACCAAAAAGGGAGGGCATACCGTCTGGAAGAAAGAAGGTAACCATTTTGCAAATGGGATACTGACCCCTCCTCACCGGTCTCCTATTCTTATTCCATCTACCTTTGAATCTACTCTTATAATAAGACTCCGTTTTAACAGCTTTTTATCTCTGGCCAAGGGGTGACATCCAGTACCCATCAGGATGGAGTGAAGGGCATTGCAGGAGGAGAAAACTGGAAAAAAAATCAGCAAACCATAATTCAGAGCATCAGAGACTCTATATCAACCACCTGGAACCAGGCCAACTGTTGCAGTCCACCTGCATGGTTGCTGATAGATGACCATCACACAGCTTAAGGGAACAAGGAGTTTACTTTCTTACGACAGTCCGGTTACAGTTCATAGTCCAGCTTGACAGGAGAGCACACACCAACACCAGAATGGCCGAGGGAACTGGCCACCATAACGGCTGAGAGATGGACAATCCTTACTTGCCAGACCAGCATGTCTGGACAAGTGTACAGAAGGATGCCAACTCTCTCAACCAGCTCTCTGTGATTTATCCAGGGCCTAATCCCACCCACCATGGGCTGGGTCTTCCCCAGCAGCCAGACAATCTCCTTCAGGTTGTTCTGGGCTTAACTCAACCATCAACTCTCTACAACTGTGCCCTGATCTCAAACCCTCAAGAGTCAGGTTGACACCTGTGCTTACTATGACATTCCACCCCTTGTCAACTTGACACAAAAACAATAGCACTTTTAAACTGTAACCTTTCCTTGTCCCCACAGATGTTAAAATATAAAGACATTCCACGGACAAATTTAAAATGTTCTTTCATTAAAACTTCAGTTCCAATATTTTAAAAGTTCAAAGTTTCTTAACCTTAAAACTCTTAAATCAGAATAAATTAAATACTTTAAATCAGATAAAACATTAAAACAGAAGGATCTTAATAAGAAAACATTAAAAAGAACAAAGTCCAGCAAATCACCACATCCTGTACTTCAACGTCCATCTTCTGCTGCTCATCACGTAATCAAGGCGGCTCAAAGATTCGAGTCATTCCCAGTCCCCTGTTTGAAGCTCGAAGTTGTAAGAGCAGAGTTCCTCTGAACCAGGCTGAATCTCTACTCGCAGTTGCCCTCAGCAGCAGTCCCACAGTTCTGGCATCTCAACACAACTCTGGGCTCTCCTCTGCAGCTTTAAGCTTCACCATCTCTTGCAAGAACTCTACACCTGCCACTTGGTGCCAAGCTTTTGCTGCTCTCCATGAACCCTTCAGTAGTACACAAAAAACAGTATCACCTGAGGGATGCTGCCAGATTCCAAAGCGAGGTTGAAACTCAGCTTAGTCCACTGGAGCCACAGCTGCACCAACTTCAGTGTGCTGACACTGGAAAAGCCTCTCTTCTAGGCAACAAAACTTGCAAAGGGCAAGAAACAGCTTTAACTTGGGCTTCGGCCCCTGAAGAATCTGAGCTTCCAAACCATGAACTTGCCATATGGTGGTTTCCACGTCCCCCACCGTCTCAGTGCAAGTCACTAGGTTTTTCCTTCACGGATATTCATTTGTCCAACAGCAGCAGATATTCTGCTTCCTGCCCTTTGCACATCCAAACCTCCAAGGTTGCCAACACAGCTCTCCTCTGTCAAGCAAACCAGTCCATCGTCCTTATATTCAGTTTTACCAAAGTCCTTGTTTCCCTCATCACAAACTGGGCCCAAACAATGTCTCTCAGCAATTGGCCCACTAAATGCTGAAGAATGGTATTTGTAAATCCACAAAGTGAAAACTCTCAAGCATTTTCAACTTTGTCCAGCAAAACTGTTCAAAAGACACAAAATCCACATAGTCAGATTTATCAGCAACACCCCACTTCCTGGGTACCAAATTCTGTTGCAGTCCACCTGTATGGTTGCTGATAAATGACCATCACACAGCTTAAGGGAACAAGGAGTTTACTTTCTTACTACAGTCCGGTTACAGTTCATAGTCCAGCTTGAGAGGAGAGCACACACCAACACCAGAATGGCCGAGGGAACTGGCCACCATAACGACTGAGAGATGGAAAATCCTTACTTGCCAAACCAGCATGTCTGGCCAAGTATACAGAAGGATGCCAACTCTCTCAACCAGCTCTTTGTGATTTATCCAGGGCCTAATCCCACCCACCATGGGCTGGGTCTTCCCCAGCAGCCAGACAATCTCCTTCAGGTTTGTTCTGGGCTTAACTCAACCATCAACTCTCTACAACTGTGCCCAGAGCTCAAACGCTCAAGAGTCAAGTTGACACCTATGCTTAACTATGACACCAGCCTTATCTCTCCCCATCCCAAAGTTTAGGGAAATTTGCGGAAGAAGGGGCAGTAAGATTCTAAGAGCATAAGGATAGGGAGTAGTAACGATATGCAAGATACTCCACACAAGTTAGGGCTTAAGCAATCTTAATAGGACTTTGCATGACCTGCGCAATGACCAACACATTATTGATCCCTCAAATTCTAGCATGGAATAAAGGCACTAGGATCATTAGAAGCTAGAGATTAACAGCCACAATAATGTCCCTATAGTTATGGGGAACACAAGAAAGAGTTTTAGGACATGCCACTGAGTTTTTACACCTCATCAGAGAGGAGAGACCAGAAGAAAGTTTGACATACCCACTAAAGGATGCTCCAGAGATGAGGGGAGGAGGCACAGGGAGTTAGAGAGGGAGGGAGGGAAGGGAGGAGAAAAGGGGGAGGGAGGGAGGGGGTCCAGAGAGGTGGAGAGAGGGAGGGGACCTGTGTACCTATTAAGTTTGTATGAGCAGAAATAAATAAATAAACAAATTTTCTGGGAAATGGATGAAATTAGAAAAAATTATATTGAGTGATGTATCCCAGACACAGAAAATTAACCGCCACATGTACTTCCTCATAGGTGAATCCTAGTACCAAACCCACTTGGTGACACACTCGAAGATAAATCTCTATTATACCTACAGTAATTGCAAAGATTATAAACAGGAGGGAAGGGGAAGTAGGGCCCCACCAGAAACAAGGAGAGAGGAGATTATGCTACAGCAGAGAAATAGGCCTCCATCAAATACTGCAAGTAAGTAATGAGATATCTGGTTAAGCTCACAGACTTTTCTTCCTGGTCACTTGCAACCAATGGGGTTTGATCTCATCAGAGAGGGAGGGTATAAAGTCTGGCAGATGGAAGGTAATCATCCTGCAAATGGGAGACCGCCCCCTCCCCCAGCAGTCTCCTACTCTTATTCCATCTACCTTTGAATCTACTCTTATAATAAGACACTATTTTAACAGCCTTTTATCTCTGGTTAAAAGATGATATCCAATACTCATCAGGATGGAGCCAAGTGTGATGCAGACACAGCAAAACTGGAAAAAATAAAAACAAAACAACAAATCATAATTAAGAACATCAGAAACGCTACATTAATCACCAAGAACCAGGCCAGCCTAATCTCTCCCGATCCTAAAGCTCAGGGAAATTTGCAGAAGAGGGGGTGGTAAGATTTTAAGAGCCTAAAGATGGGAAGAAGCAACGATATACAAGATACTCCACACAAGTTAGGGCTGAAGTAATCATAATAGTTCTTTGCATGACCTGCAAAATTATCAACATATCACTCACCCCCCAAAGTCTAGCATAGATCACAGGCACTAGAATCCTTAGAGGCAAGGGATTAACAGCCACAATAGTATTCCTATACTAAAGGGGAACACAAGAGAGAGCTCTTGGCAATACTACTGAATCCTTACACCTCATCAGAGAAGAGGACCCAGAGGGAAGTTTGACATGCACACCAAAGAATGCTCCAGGAATGGGGGGAGGCACTGGGAGAAAGGGGGGGAAAGGAAGGGGAAAAGTGGGGAGGGAGCAAGGGGATCCAGGGAAGGGGTGGAGGGGGGAGGGGGGAATGGAGTACCTATCAAGTTTTGTATGAGTGGAAATTAAATAAAAATAGTTCCTGAATATTGGAATTAACTCATTCCTATATAGCTCATTTAAATGAAAGAATATAAATTAAGCATCAGTCATTTGAAAGTACTGTTTTCTTCTACATATGTATTTTCTTTTAGCATTTTCTTTCAAACTTAACCCAACTTAATGGTATGTACTTCACTTACTATTAATACTTTATGCTATTGGTGTTATCATTTGGAGAATGAGGAATGTATCACTTCTACACTACATCTACTAGCAAAACCTATAAAAGAACTATGTTATGGTTAGTATCACAAAGTCCATTTTGAGACACCCAATATTATTTATCACATCAGAAATCACTTGAATGCTTACTAAAATGGCTTTCCTGTATCACATCCTATAGCAGTTTTCCTACATGTTGCTGATCAATTCATGACTAATGACTTATGAAAACAAGGGATTTTCTTTTTTATTTTTTCCACTCATACACACTTGATAGGTACCCCAACCCCCTCCCTTCCTCCACTCTCCCCAGACCCCGTTGCTCCCTCCCCACTCCTCCCCTTTCTTTCACCCCCTCCCTTCTTTTCTGACTTGTTTTGCAATTCTTATTACATGTTGACAAGAGAGCTCATACTGCAGCCAGGAGTCAAAAGAACTGGCCACACCACGTCTACAAGATCACAGAGAATGGGGCAAATCTCATATGCTGGACAGCACATTTGTTCAACTATGTCAAAGAAACCAACTCACTGAACTAGTAAAGAACTACAGCAGTGAGCTTATGCTCATGCTCATGGAATTCACTGGTCTTATCACTGAACATTTCAGTCTGATGCTGAAGAATGCCAAAGTTTATTAAGCTAACTTCCCCGTCTAATTCTCCTGCCCAGGGAAAAGTCTCTCCCACATAGACTGGGTCTTCCCCCATCAATTGGAAAATATTCTGCAGACTTGCTCAGGGTGTAACTTTACTACTAGTTCTTTAAAATGTGCCCAAAGCTTGAGCCTTTAATTGTCACGTTCACACCTGTATCTAACTAGTACACATTCCTACAATGTAATGCTAGGTTTGACATATAAAATTGAGCTTAATCAAATTATTAATGAGCTATACATAACAATCTACACACTATATTAAGGTAATAATGCAGTAGCCATGTTACTGAAAATTTGTCTGGAAATCCCATCTTAGTATATTAAATATAAAAATATTTTAAATGCACCTGGGAATATTTTATTCATAACAGCCATGTACAGAATACATATTCATTTCCTGCATTCATCACAGTATGGTAACTTTCAACAGTAATACCTAAAAGAAGATTTCAGAATTCAAAATACAATAAAGTCAGACTGATTCAGTAAGTGTACTGTGAACAAACAGTCGATGTTATTATTTTAGGCTACATTTATAAAACTATATTATCTACATTGAGGAAAGTTATTATATAAAGTCTATTTTGGTGAGAGCATGCAAAACTATTACGTATAGATTTTGGACTTTACACCTCTTTTTTAGAACTTCAGTGAAATAAGGCAAGCCCATAATAATACATCTTAAATAGTTTAGGCCAGACATATTTCAAAATGTCTTTTATTTAGATTTTGAAATCTAATGCAGTGACATAATCCTATGTTGAAAAGCACTCTTAGTGGATCTTAGGAAACTGCACCATAATCAAATACAATAATATTTCTTGAGCAAAATTTATATATAGACAAACTATATGAAAATAATGACAGTTGTGTGTCTGAGTGTCCTTATATCAGTTGAGATTTTTGTGCCCAAATAATTAAAATTTCATATTCAAATGATAGGACAGAATGTTTTGATCTGTCACAGGGCCTGTGGTATATTTTTAATTGTATATATGATATTGTGGAACTTTACATATTTTTCTGAATAAACATTGAAGAAATCCCTTGTGTAAAAAAAAATCCCCTGTGCCTTGCTTTATGACCTGGAACACATCAGGCAGTTAGCCCAAGACTCCTGTTCTGTGCCCTTTTAGCTTTTGGTAACTCTCAAGACCCATGTCCCACCAATAGTCATTAAAAATTCAAGATATTACTAGACACCACCGAAGTCAAAATCAGATAATCCCACTTCTCTTAAACTTAGAGTTAGAAATACATACCAAAGAGAAAACTCAAGGAACAAGATGCTCAGATCTCATTGCAAAATGACAAAATATACCAAAAACAGGGAAAAAAGTCTCCTCCAAAAAAAAAACCCACCATCCTTATAATGATAGATTCCAACCAGAATAATGGCTTGAATATTATTCAAGAAATCAATAATCATGACAGTGAATTTGGAAGGTCTGATATTAATATCAAAAAATGTGAAAGGAACTACAAAGGAATGAGATGAATTCCAAGAGAAGACAAATAAACAGATGAAAAGGTATGATCAGGAAAATAATAAGCAGCTAGGTCTGGAGAGATGGCTCAAGGGTTAAGACCCTAGCTTGAAAGTAGAAAGTCCTGAGTTCAGATTCCAGGTCCCATGTAAAAAAATATCAGGCAGAAACCAAGGCCTGTACTTCCTGACCTGGAAAAAAGAGCCTGGGAAATCCCATAGTGAAGCAAAAAAGGAAGTAGAAGCAATTCAGGATGATTCCCAAAGTCACCATTTTTCCTCCACAGGGATACACGGTGATTACTGATGTACACACATACATACACACACACACACACACACACACACACACAGTCACTAAATAGATAAATAACAAGCATCTAAATGAAGTGAAAAAAGACAAATAATGCAACAAAAGCAAGCACATAACAGTTGTAAAAATCCCAAGTTGATACTAAAGTTGAAATAAAAATCAGAGTAAATAAAATAGAAAACTCAGTAGAAATTCTCAACAGAAATAATTAAAGTAGACTATAGAATAACAGAACCACAAGATAAGATATAGAACCAAATTATTCAATTAAATAAGTTGAAAATTATTTAAAATGTATCAATGGAATATTCAAGAGCTATAAGATAACATGAAGAAATCATAACTGTGCATGCATGGAATTCCAACAAAGAAAACACAGTATATTTTCCACACCATAATAAATGAAAACTTTTCATACATAAGGAAAGAGATCCCCATCCAAGTATAAGATGCAAACAAGTACAATGTGACCAAAATAGAAACACCCCATAGCAAATAGTAATCAAAACACTGCAGATATAGCAACAAAAGTCTGAGAACTTCAAGAGGGAAAAATTAAGTCACATGTAAGGAAAGCTGATCAGCTTAAAGCTTAATGGCTGACTTTTAAATATAAACAGTAAATGCCAGAAAAGCTTAGAAAGGCACAATTTAAGTCATAAATGATCACAAATAATAACCCAGGTTGCTATATTCAGCTAATCTATCAGTCATGATTGAAGGTGAAAGAAAAATTTTCCATGACAAAAGTAAACTGAAGTTCTGTATAAGCACCAAATCAAGTCACCTGAAGATAAAAGAAAAAATATTTATATAAAAAAATAAAATGATAAACACACTCAGGAGGATAGAAGGGAAAAATAATGCCATCACAAAATTCAGAAAATGAGAGGAGTTTAAAAAAATGTCTCATGGGCAGTCCCTATGCAGAGGAGCATAGAGTGAAGAAAACGGGATAAAAGCCTTGAGTTGATCCAATTAGATAGAACCCAGAGATAAAATTATACTATAAGTAACAGGAATGTGGCACTTCCTAATAAAATGTTGGTCAGAAAGGTCTTAAAGGCCCTCAGATATTATAGGTTTTTCCTATTGCTCTTGGTCATTATACAAAATCTGTCAATAAGACCCTATTACTAAAGATTCAACACAAATGGATCACAGAACATGGGCAAAATATATCAACCAGAACTTGTCTATGGACTTTCTCCTTGCTGGATAGCTTACACAGTACCAAGGAATACTGTAGAAGCTACTGGGAGAGAGAAATAAAAGCCCCATCAATGGCATGAGATCTGTAAGTTGCAATATAAATAACCATGGTAACAGTTGACCACCAGCGTATTAGTGGCATGAGCATCAAGGAGACAACCAAAAGCTTTCTGATTGGATTCAAGACCCATTTGTCAGAAGGATATACATCCCTGTTACTGTAAACTAGAGTAAGTACTTTTTAAAAAATTTTTTAAAAGGAAGGAAAAAATCAATATGTTAGAAAGCCAATCAACCTATAGGTAGGAAGACAGTAAATCAAAGTGTTCTATTGGTAACTGTTATTATACCCATAGAATGGGCACTTACAGTGGAAACCTTTGGGTCTAAAGCTGGATTAGTGAAGGGAAATGCACATATCAGTGGGGTGACCTGAAAGGAATTAACTTTACATACCACTGAGGCCTGAGCACCCCACAGGAGTAAACAGACCAGAGTGAACCCTGGGGTCCATAGAAACACACAGGCAGAAGGGTGGGAGGGAGTGGTAGAGAATGGTGAATGGAAAAGATAGGATGGAGGGGAAGGGGAAGGGAGGAAAGCTGGAATGAATAGCCAATATGCTTGTATAGGTAGAAAAACATCTCAACTGTATGTGTAAATGTCAATGGGCTCAACTGTGAGTGGTAAGCTACAAAGTCAATGTCTAAAGATCAGTGACTTTTATATACACCAAGAATTAATAAAGTGAAAAATTTCTGAAAGAAACAATTCCATTTAAACCATGGCTCCAAAGGAATATATCTAACAAAGGATGGGAGAGACCTGTACAATGAATACTTTAAAACAATAAAGAAAGTGGTTGCAGAAGACACCAGTAGGTGGAATGTCCTCCCATTATTATGGATCAGTAGAATTAAGCATTGTGAAAGTGACCATCCTATCAAAAGCAATATACCCATTCAATGTCATTCCATTAAAATCCCATGTATTTCTTCACGAAATTGATAAATTTATCACAGAGGAAAAATGGCCCAGAATAGCAAAAGAAAGAGAGAGAGAGAGAGAGAGAGAGAGAGAGAGAGAGAGAGATGAAGGAAGGAAGGAAGGAAGGAAGGAAGAAGGAAGGAGGGAGGGAGGGAGGGAGGGAGGGAGGGAGGGAGGGAGGGAGGGAGAGAGAGAAAATAGAGAAAGAGAGAAAGAGAGAAAGAGAAAGAAGAGAGAGAGAGAGAGAAAAGAAAGAAAGAGGAGAGAGAGAAAGAGAAAGATAAGTGCTACGATAGAAGCGAACTACATAGAGAGAAAGACAGAAAGAAAGAAAGCACTACCTCCCTCAATCGAGTCACAGAATTCACAGAACGAATATATATAGGAAATTTATTGAGTTGGCTTACAGATATGGCTGAGATAGTCCAGCGAAGGCTGTCAGTAGCCGAGGTAGTTCCAACGATGGCTGCCAACAGCTAGCTGCTCAGTTCGGTAGTCAAGTAGGTGATGGCTGAAGGCTGGAGAACTCCTAGAGTCTTAGTCTAGTGGAAGGTCGAAGGAACCGGGCGGCCGGAAGGAAGAATGATTCCTAGCACAGCTGCAAGGGATCTGTTCTCCTTGGTGTCTCCTTTTTATATGATGCAGTACTGGAAGGATCCTTTGAGAGCTTGGGAGGTCCTGATAAGATCTAGAGTGGGTAGAATCCTTCAAGTAGTCTCAGTTGAGCTTAGTTAATACTGGGTGTGTCAAGTTGACATCCAGGCTTAACTATCACAGAAAGAAAGAAAGAAAGATCTTGAGTTCTAAAAACTCCACTTATTGTCATACTGGAAATTAAACTATACTACAAAAACATAATAATAACAAAAATATGGTACTGGCTCCAAACAGAAACACAGAGGTATGGATTAGAATTGAAAATGCAGATATCATCTTATACACTTACATTCAACTGATTTTGACATAGAGTAAGGCATCTTCAACAAATGGTCTGGAAATGCAGAAAAATGAAAGTATACAGTTATCTATTACACAGAACAAATATTAACTTCAATTGATAAAAACCTCAATGTTAAACCAGAGGCTATAAAACTCTTGGAAGAAAGACTAGAAATTACATTTGAGCATTTTCTGAATAGTACCCCAATTGCACAGAAAATAATACCAACACTCAACAAGTGCAATTTCATAAAACTAAAAAGCTTCTGTACATTAAAAGATACTAACATGTGGAATGGGAACAAATCTTCCTTAACCATATATCTGATAAAAGATTAATATTCAGATCATGCAATGAGCTCAAAAACTAAATAATGAGGAAGTAAACAACCTAATTTAAAAATCAGCCTTATAACTAAAAATAAACTTTTTCACAGGACAAAATTCAAATATCTAAGAAATATCTTTGAAAATGATTAACCTTCATAGTCATTAGGGAAATGCAAATTAAAATCAACCTGCAATGTCATCTCACCCCAGAAATAATGGCTAAGATCCAAAACACAAACAATAACATATGCTAATAAGAATGTAAAGAGAAGAGATCTTTCATTCACTGATGGTGGGAATGCAACTATATGCATCCCTCTGGAGATGAACATGAAGTTTTCTAAAAGTGTTAAGATTTGAACTATTATGTGACCCAAGTATACCACTTCTGGGAATATTTCCAAAGAATGCTATATCCATGTGCATTGCAGCACTGTTCACAATAGTAAAATGAAGGAATCAACCTAGATATCTAACAGTATACAAATGGATAATGAAAATGTAGCACATATAAACAATGAAATACTATAAGCTGTCAGATAAAATTGAAGTAATGGAGTTTGCTGGTAAGTGGATGAACTTGGAAGAAATTACACTGAGTAAAGATTTCCAGGCACAGAAAGTCACAGTTCATGTTCTCACTTTTAATTGAACTCTTCAAATGGTATGTCCAAAGGGAAACTTCTATAATACCCACAATCTACTTGGAACATAAGTGTGTGTGTGTTGGGGGGGGATCCCAAAAGAGTAAAAACAAACACAGATATATAGATGAATAAGGCAATTACCAAAGAAATGTCTTCAAAGAGAGAGAAGAAAAGAAGAAAAGAAATAGAACTTAATATGGGGTAGGAGAACAAATTTTAAAAAAGGAAGGTAACTGACTGGGGGAAAAAGTTACCACTGGCCTCATCCAGTTACAACCTACAACTCTTGTAAGAGGATTCCAATGGAGTTCCAGTGGTATAGAAGATCAATGAGTAACCAGTTACTCTCAGTGGGCTCTGAACTCTCCTTAAATATAAATACATGATATTAAAATGTTATCAAAACACTTATTACCTTTAGATACAAAAAGTTCACAGCATTCAATCAAGATGCACCCTATTGCAATGAAAGATCAGTGAGAAAAAAGCAACTTTTCAGAGTGCAGAGTATCAGAGATCCTGGAATGCTCAGCTCTTAGCATATCATTAAAATCTGTCCCGATCTTAAGTCTCAGGGGACCTGCAGAAGAGGGGGTGGCAAGAGCTTATAGATGGGGATGTGTAGTGCTGCCAATACAATCTAGTCACAACAGATCTGTTGAATCCATGAGCTCATTTCAATGAAATCTACTATCACCAGATTTACAGAATGGCTGATTTATTTCCTCATGGACCAATGAAGATCTCAATAGAAACAACTACAACCAGAAAGAAGCTCTGGGTCAGGTCCTGGACAAAAGATTTTGAGCTTCCCCACGTGTGAGTTTGCCCACTAAGGGCCACTTATACTACCACAGAGACCTGGTTCCTTGGCAGCACAGGTTCACTGAAGATTGCTCCGTGATCCCACACATAAAGAGGAACAGGAGGATGGGAGGGGAATGGCTGGATTGATAAAGGTAAAGGATGGTAGAAGAACAGAAGGGAAGGAAATGGGGATTGGGTAAGAGCATAACTTCATTTTGTTTGAATATGAGAGCATCTCATTAAAAAGAAGGAAAAAAACAAATAACAATAAATAGATTTGATTCAAATTCTAGTGTGTATCCTTAAATTAAAAAAGGAGCAAACTGGAAAAAAGTAACATGTGTTTCACTTAAAAAAAAAAAAAAAAAAAAGGACGTGCTGAAGAAATGGCTCAGGCGATCAAACTCTGCCTTGAAATCAGAAGGACCGGAGTTCAAATTCTCGATCACACATAAAAAGCCAGGTTAAAATGGCGGCAGATAGTACTTTTAGCCATGGAAATCAGAGCGTGGGGAATCCCCAGAGCAAAGCCAATGTGAAGTAGGGCAATTCAGGATGATTCCGAAAGTCACCCTTGGGCCTCCTCAGGCACATAGTGCTTTTCACACACACACACACACACACACACACACACACACACACACACACACACACACGTAGGCATGTACACGCATATATGTATGTGTATGCTTTAAAATAGATTAAAAACACCAAAATGAGCAATGAGAAAATAGAACCATTAATTCTACCACCAGCCTCAGGTTAAGAATTATAAGTACTTTTAACCATTTCTCCTTATAGGTTTCTTGCTGCCTACTGTCATAACTCAATGTATTGTATTTATACATATAAATATTTTAAGGTGATATAGTCTGCCAACATACAATTAACCTATTCAAGTTTCTCATTTCTTCCCTATTCATTTTAACAAGTAGTCCACACAAAAGCCAAGCTAATCATGCTTTGATGTATAATTGAACATAACAGATTACATTTTTTCTTAAGCTTCTTATTTTAAATGGCATAGCTACAGAGTCTCATATTACAAACCTTAACTAACCTGGAACTCATGGAAAACCTCCTGCCTCAGATTTCTGAGTTCTGGAATATAAGGATGGCATGCCATGCATAACTAAAACGTATTTAATTTTTTTCTCTCTCTTTGAAATATTAGGTATTGAACTCAATGTCTCACACATGCTAGATAAATGTGACACTGGTGAAAGACATTCCAAGCAACCTTTTCATGCAGAATGGAATCCTTAGTCATGTGTTCACAAAAGGGGATAAATAACAATATAGAAAAATGTAATGAAGCATAAGAATAATAGAGCTTGAAGGAGAAAACACTCAAGGAAAAAAATAGATGCTATCTTCAAGCAATTAGAGGGCTATTTTATAGCTAGAGGTTTGGATATAAGGAGATAGGAGTAAATGTAAGTTACCAAGACCATCAAAACATTACTGTTGGAAAAATATCTATTTCAAATTTAAACCCAAGGCCTCCAAATAATTCATTACAGTCTTGGTGAAAAATAGCTATTCATAGGAATGATATTGTTGTTGGGAAATATGCAGGGAATATCTTTGTCATGCTCATATTTGAAAATCAAACCTTAGAAGTACATGGATATATCTCATGGGTATTTGTTATAATAAAGGAAATATAAAAGGCAATTAAAAGTAGAGAAAGACCTTGATAGCACTCTCAGAAGTGAATTCTTATTTCTCATTTCCTTTATATTATCAAATAAACATTTTAACAAAGTCTTCTCAACACTCAAATCTCAATGAAATAACTAAGGATGCCTGTCTTGGATATGCTTTATTTTGTAGGTATGTGTATAGTAAGGTTCTGGGGCAAGTATTCTTTTGCATCTCCTCAGCGATTTCTATTAAGGAATCTCAAGAAGAAATGCCTTCCACTAAATGAATGGCATATCCATGTAAAGCCTTTATGCATATCATCTCAAATTTGTTATGAATATGAATATATACACATCCTCAAAAACATGAGTGAATATTCAAAATGTAAGATAGAACTTTTTAAGGACATATTTGAATAATTCCAATGAAATAGCATATTTTTCTGCATGGAAAGAGAAAATTTAACACCATTTGTCTCAGTATTTTCCTATTTTATCAACCAACATGCATAGTTTCTTAAATGGTGGCATCTAAATTAGGCTTCAACATCACATTATTACCACACATATTCATACATGCATATAAACATACACATAGCTTTCTTCATATTCAGAAATATCTCACCTCTCACATATCTTGAGATATTGAACACTGATATAATAAATGTATTCATTTATTATTGCAAGTGTGATCATAAAGGCCTAAAGAAATGTATCTAAGTTGACCAAGAAGGAGTTTACTTTAATCTACAAGAATAAGGATTGTGAGAGTGAAGTGCTGACTGTCATAAATTTATCAAGCTGTATAATATGGAACTTGCAAAGAGATACATAAACAAAGCAAAGTTGAAAACTTTGTTATCAAACAAAAGAATATCTCATTACATACCAATGAAAAGGTAAATGTTTTTGACTGTAAGTTGCTGTGTCCTCCCGTGTTTGAAAAACTATCTCGCTAGATAGGTAGCAGTCACAGTAATATGTAAGTCATTTGTACTTAATAAAAGTCGTTTCCATTAAATTTATCTTACTTTATTTTATGCTATGATGTGAGTGATTTACAAAAACAAAATCTTTTTATTTTTTGGAGTTATCTGGAGGCTGGAAGGTACAAGAAACAGTATCAACAAGCTTTATATATTATAAGAGCCTAGCACAGATTTCCATCATGGCACTGTAAGGCTGCAGACCACCCCCCCACACACAAGAAGTTAAAAATCTTGCTCCCCACATTTCATAAGAATGGCAAATCTGAGAGAAAACTTTAGGTACTTTATGAGCACAAATTCTTCCTGGATGAATTGCCTCATAAAAATCCCATCTTTTAATATTGTTACAATGGCAGATAAATTTCTTTATTTTTATTTTTTTATTTATTTCTTTCACTCATACAATGTTGATAAGTACCCCATTCCCCTCCCTCCCTCCACCCCTCCCTGGATTCCCTTTGCTCCCTTCTCCCTTTTCCCCTTCCTTTCCCCCCCTCCCTCCCTTTCTCCCAGTGCCCCCTTCCCCCATTCCTGGAGCATCCTTTAGTATGCATGACAAACTTCCCTCTAGGTCCTCCTCTCTGATGAGGTGTAAGGATTCAGTAGCATTGCCTAGAGCTCTTTTTTGTGTTCCCCTTTAGTATAGGAATACTATTGTGGCTATTAATCCGTTGTCTCTAAGGATCATAGTGCCTGTGATCCATGCTAGACTTTGGGGGTTCAATGATATTTTGGTCATTGAGCAGGTCATGCAAAGCCCTATTATGATTACCTTGGCCCTAACTTGTATGGAGAATCTTGTATATCGTTGCTCCTCCCCATCTTTAGGCTCTTACAATCTTAACACCCCCTCTTCCACAAATTTTCCTGAGCTTTAGGATGGGGAGAGATTAGGCTGGTCTGGTTCCAGGTGGTTGATGTAGAGTCTCTGATTTTCCGAATTATGGGTGTTTTTTTTTTTTCAGTTTTGCTACTTCTGCACTGCCCTTGGCTCCATCTTAATGGGTATTGGATATCACCCCCTGGCCAGAGATAAAACACTGTTAAAATAGAGTCTTATTATAAGAGTAGATTTAAAGGTAGATGGAATAAGAGTAGGAGACCACTGTGGGAGGGGGGTCAGTCTCCCATATGCAGGATGATTACCTTCTATCTGCCAAGTAAAAATCCACAATACAAACAATACCAAATGCTGGAGAGGATGTGGCAAGAAAGGAACTCTCCTACATTGCTGGTGGGAATGCAGGCTTATACAACCACTCTGGCGAGCCATCTAGTGATTCTTAAAAAAGTTAAAGATTGAAATGCCATATGACCCTGCTATTCCACTTTTGGGAATAATCCCCCATAAAGCAAAAATTCACCTTGATAGCACAAGCACGACCGTGTTCATAGCAGCACTGTTTACAATAGCAAAGTCATGGAATCAAACCAAATGTCCAACAGTTGATGAGTGGATAAGGAAAATGTGGTATATTTATACAATGGAATACTGCTCAGCCATCAAAAAATAATGAATTAATGAAATGTGCCAGGAAATGGATGGAATTAGAAAAAATTATATTGAGTGAAGTATCCCAAACACAGAAAATTGAGCACTGAATGTACTCCCTAATCAGTGGATCCTAGTACCAAACCCACTTAGTGACACACTCAAAAATAAATCTCTGGAATACCTACAGTAATTGAAAGATTATAAGCAGGGAGGAAAGGGGAAGGAAAGCCCCGCCAGCAAAGAAAATAGGCTACAGCAAAGAAAATAGGCCACCATCCCGGACTGAAATAAGTAATGAGACATCTGGTTAAGCTCACAGACTTTCCTTCCTGGTCACTTGCAACTGATGGGGTTTGATCTCACCAGAAAGGGAGGGCATAGAGTCTGGCAGATAGAAGGCAGATAAATTTCTACATGCCTTCTAATGACACAAATTTTTCAACAATAGCAATAGTCATATCTGGAAAGGTTAGTGTTCAAAACATTTCTTATATATTATGTTATTTATTCTGTTTATTGACATCTATGTAGGAACTGAAATCTTATTATGACTTAAAGACACATGACACGCAATGAATCATTGTAACAGATTTTAGTCAATTGTTTATGCACTCATATTTTGCAATGTTCTCCACCATTTAAATATTCCCATATGTCTCATCCAGGATACAGTGAGGGAATAAGACAGTCAGAGATTCTATATTAAATGTGTGGTTAACAGGAGGACAAAAGTAAATCTATAGCTGGGAGAAGCTACATAAATTGTACATGTGAACTCTCTGTAGTATTTTTTCATATTCCTGTGACTCTATAGCTATTTCAAACTTAAAACAGTTTCATTTTGATAAATGACCTCATTATGTAGCCCATGTTGATTCAAATTCTTAACCCTATTTTTTCAATGGGATTCTAAGATAACATGTGTGTGCAACCATACCCAGCATTTAATTTTTTATTTAATGTTCAATGAACAAGCATGTGATTGAACATAGAGATATTAATAAGAAATGGAAATAATAATGCTGACCTAGGGGTTACTGAATTTACATATCAACTACACTATGACTGTTTTTAGTCTATACATGACTAAGCGGATAAATGGCAAAACAGCCCTTTAATTTCTAATTTTTAAGAACTAAGCAAGTTTGGACAAGAACTTCTTAAGAAGGAAAAGATATCCTTACTGTTCAGGGCCCCAGTGGGCTCCCTGCTCCTCACAATAAAGGAGAGGCTCCTAGGCCATGTACAGGCCCCAGGTCATCAGCAGGTCCCACTAGCCAATTCACCCTTTCCACCTTGGGTCCCAGTGGACTCCCTCCTCCTTACAGTAAAGTCTCAGTGGTTGCTGGCCCAACAGCCTCCATAAAGACACCTATCCATCCTCTTGTGATGTTCTTCTTCCTTATCCTTCTCCTGCTTTCTGTTTCTGTCCACTCTCACCCCCATAATCATTAGAGAGCTTTAAATTTTTCAAGAGTTCATCAGCGTCCATAGAAAACCAAGCAATGGCTAGGGAACCAACACCATACATCTGAGGATTTCAAAAACATCCCATCAAATGGGAAAGAAACTTCACTTCCAACTCTAAGATATGTAAAAACTTTTTACCTTCTGGATACTCACAGTTGTTAGTCACTTTAGTTTAAGATGTCGATAAGACCCACCCAAAAACCTGTACAACTTTTGGGACTATACCATTCATCCTCACACATAGCCAAGGAAGTAAAAAGTGCACCACCAAACTAATCTTCAATCCCTGTGTACTAAACACACATAAATTGATAATAATAACAGTCCAATAGGCTCATCTAAAGCAACAATATCAAACAACACCAGAGAGTATATCCAACTGCAAGGCAAACACTAGCAATAACTGCTCAAGAGTAACAATACTGTCTAACTCCGATCAACCAAAAACACACATCAAAAAGGATATAAGAGATAAAACAAAAATGCCCAGGTCATAGCACAAATCCATGAGAAACAAAAACCAAGACAACAAATCTCCTACCAAAAGCATCACACTATAATGATGGAATCTAACCAGAACAAACTCACAGAAAAAAAGTCAAGAAAGCCATATCCAAGATAATGATATTCAAAGCCTGATCTTTATTATGATCAAAACAATGAAAGAGGAAACCTGGGAGGAGTTAAATAACCTCCTCACTCACTTTGAACATGAACACACCAAGCACTTGGATGAGATGAATAAAGCAGTTGAAGAAACAAAACTAAGCACAGAGCACTTAAAACAATCACAAGCAAAGATTAGAGTCAAACTAAAATACAAACTACAAATAACCCACACCACAACAGTGAGTCTTATCAGCAGAACAAATAAAGTAGAAAATTGAATATCAGATCTTGAAGACAAAAATGGAAGAACAAACCAGTTTAATCAATGGGGTTGTTAAACCAAAATGATATTTGAGAGTTATTTTCAAGAGTTATAAGACAATTTGAAGAAGCCTAACATGCACATTCATGGAATACCAGAACAAGAATCCAAAAATACCACACTGGAAGAAACTTTTCAAATTATCCTAAAGGAAAACTTTTGATATTTAAAGAAAAAGATTCAAATACAAGAGGCATTCTGCACCCTAAACAGATATGAACAAAATAGAAATTCCCCATGGCAAATAATAGTCAAAACACCACATATACTAGACAAAAAGAATGTGCTAAGAGCTTCAAGAGAAAAAATGTTATTATAAAAGGTAAAACTATTAAAATAACAAATATTTTTCAATGTAAAACTTAAAAGCCAGAATAGCTTGGACAGGCGTACTTCACATGTTTAAGCCAAGAGCAGTTAAAACAATCAAAAGTCAACCCATGCTGATATACCTATAAGTCATGATCAAAGACAAAGAAAATTTTTCCACCTTAAATAAAATTTGAAGTCTTATATAGTCAACAAACCAGGCTTTCAAGAAAGGCTAGAAAAGATAATCACGCTTGAAGAAAAGAACAACCATATCCAGGAGGACAGAAGTGAAGTACAATACCATCACAACCTACAAGCTAAATAATACACATATAACAGCCATTAAACACAAAAAATGTCAGGAAACAAAAGTAATTTCTTCATTATAACTCTAAATGTCAATCGAATTAACCCACCAATGAAAAGACACAAGTTACAAACATGTATCAGAAATCAAAACTCATCCATCTGCTGCCTTCAGGAAACACATCTCACCACAAAAGATAGACACATTCTAAAATTAAAAGGCTGAGCAAAATTAATTCCAGCTAAAGGAACCAAGAAACAAGCAGGGGTATCAGTTATGGTATCTCAAAGTGGACTTCAAACCAAAGAAAATCACAAGAGATACAGAACAATATTATATTTTAGTCAGAAGAATAATTCACCAGGAAGACTTCACAATACTAAACATATATGCATCGAATATGGGCTCCTCCATATTCATTAAAGTAACACTACTGTGTCTGAAAACAACAAACCAATCCCAAAAAGATTGTAGTTGGTGATTTCAATACCCCACTCTCAACATGGGATAGATCAACAGGCCAAAAATTCAACAGAGATGCACTGGAACTAAAAAAAAAAAAAAAAAAAAAAAAAACTTTACCAAAATGGACTTAACAGATCTCTATCAAACCTTCCATCCAAGCACAAAGGAATACACATTCTTCTCAGCAGCCCATGGAATGTACTCAAAAATAGACCACATATTGGGCCACAAAACAAATTTCCACATATACATGAAAGTTGAAATTATAGAATCTAAAAAGAAATTCACAATACAACAAATAGCAAAAAATATACTTATTCTTGGAAATTAAACACAATGATGCTGAATAAGAAATGAGTTAAGAAAGAAACAAAAAAGTAAATTTAAGACTTCTTAGAAGCAAACTATGGTGAAAATTCAACATATCAAAATCTCTGGGACATAATGAAAGCAGTCATAAGAGGTAAGTTCATAGCTCTTAATACCTATATCAAAAAATGGAAACATCACAAGTGTCATGGTTTGAAATGTGTCCCCCACAGTCTCATGTGTTTGGCAAGGTCATGTCACCTTGAGAGGTGGAGTCTTGCTATAGAAAGGCAGTCATCAGAGGTGGGCCTTGAATGGATTAGTCCCACCCTACCTCCAGGAGAAGTCTGCCTTTGCAGCAAGTATTCTGCAGCTCTCAGACTGAATAAACCTGAATAAACCTGAATAAAGCTGAATAAACCTGAATAAAGCTGAATAAACCTCCCTTTCTCCCTTAAGTTGCTTGGCTTTGGGTGCTCTCTGACAGCAATAGTTAAGAGTAACTGTTACAGAAATTGGTACCGAGTAGTGGGATATTGCTGTGAGATTAAGAACAGCTGGTACTATAACATGAAGCTGTTTGTGAAGCTGATAGAACGTACCCAGAAATATGGCCAATGCTGTGATGTGGCTAGTGTGCCTCTGGAACTGTTTGTTGGGAGAAATGTGGAGAACTTTGGGACATTATGCTGGGAAAGTCTTTGCATCTTAGCGAGGGGGGCAAATGGGCCTTTCTCATGAGAGCTCAGATGAGATCAATTCTGTGAGAGATGCAGGCAGTGGAAGCCCAGCTTGTGATGGTCCAGAGGGGAACTGAGACTGTGTTTGCAACTGGATGAGTGACACATGGAGCAATGTGTTGGCCGAGAGTTTATTGAAGATTTGCCCTCGTCCTTAAAGCTTGCCTGAAGTTAAACTGGGGTGCTTGGCGAAGGAAATTTCAAAGCAGTGTAGTCTCGACAATGTGATATGGCTATTTTTTAGTTGTCTCCAAAAATTATGAAAAATAGCAAAGAATTAGGCTGGAAAAAGCAAAAATTATAAGATCTAATGATGAAAAAATACAATGGCACACTTAAAGAGTTGAACCAGGAGGAGGAAGCAGGGAACAAAATGGCTCTTAAAAAGATTAGCTCTGGGCTGGAGAGGGGGCTCAGGGGTTAAGCCTCCGCCTTGCAGGCGGAAGGTCCTGAGTTTGGATCCCAGATCCCACGTATAGACGCCAGGTGGAAGCAGGGGCGGTCTGTACTTCTGGTCCTGGTAGGGCGGAGCCTGTGAATCCCAGGGCAGAAGGAGGTGGAGGTGTCCATGGTGGTTCACGAATTCATCCATGGTTCTACACACACACAGACACACACACACGCGCGCGCGCGCGCACATACACATGCACATGCGCACAGTTGAATAAATAATAGTTAAAAAAAAAGATTAGCTCCATTTCTAAATCAAAGTCTGCTCTCAATTTGGATAATAGGAAAGGCCCAAACTAGAGGACTCCCACTCATAAGAATGCAAATCCTTTTAGAAGAAATGAGCTAAAGGGTGACGTTCCAAAGCAAGTATCCACTTCTATAAAACGACTGTCCAGGTATGAAAGAGTTTTCCCCCATGGTCAGCATTGAGAAGTGGAATCAGCTGTGATTCAAGGGGGCCAGTCTTAGCAAAGTCGTCCACGTGGTTCTGGTTTTAGAGGCATCAAGGATGCAAGAGGGAGGAGATGGTGGAGTCCTCCTCCAAGATTTTGAAAAAAGATGGAAGCCAGGCAGCATGTGGCAGAAAGTCTGCAGTTTAGAGGCCCAAGAAGGGCAGTTTGTACTGTGGTGTTAAAGCTTGGTTTGCCATTAAGAAGTAAAGATGTTAGTGATTCCAGAGACAACGTGGGACCCTGCCAAGGGGAGCTGTATACCCTAGGAGGAGTCAGCTCAAGAGAGCAATGAATTATATGGGGAGCTGCATTGGAGGGGTGGAACCAAAGCCCTTTGGACGGAGATGATTTCAATAAGAGGCTCACCTATTGGACTTGGAGCTACAAGATTTGGAGTTTGTTCTGCTGGTTTTTGGTCTTGTTATGGACTGATCTTTCCTGAATATGCTCCCATTCCTTCCTCTTTGAATGGGAATGTTTATTCTGTGCCATTATATGTTAGAAGTATGTGACTTGTCTTTTGATTTTACAGGAGGCTTTGGACTTTGGAATTTTGGACTGTGTTGGGACTACTGTTATAGTCTATGAAGACTTTTAAAGTTGGACTGAGTATGGTTTGCATAATGAAATGGCAATGAGCTTGTGGGGGCCAGGGTTGGAGTGTCATGGTTTGAAATGTGTCCCGCATAGTCTCATGTGTTTGGCAAGTTCATGTCACCTTGAGAGGGGGAACCTTGCTGGAGGAAGGTAGTCATAAGGGATGGGCCTTGAGGTGGATTAGTCCCACCCTACCTCTAGGAGAAGTCTGCCTTTGCAGCAAGCAGTCCAAAACTCTCAGCTTCCAAGATGTCTGCGGTGACTTAGCCTCCTCCAGCTTTGGCCGGCCAGCCATGTCACCTCTGCCATGAGAAACTGCCTTCCCTCTGGAACCATAAGCTGTATTAACCTCCCTTTTTCCCTTAAGTTGCTTGACTTTGATGCTCTCTCACAGCAATAGTTAAGAGTAACTGTTACAAGAAGTAAATAACTTAGCAATGCAACTTAAAGCTTTAGAGACTCAAGAGCAATCCGATCCCAAAAGCAGCAATAGAGAAGAGATTAGCAAAATCAAGCTAGAAACATACAAAATTGAAATAAAGAAAATGATACAAAAAGTCAACCAAGCAAAAAGCTGGTTCTTGAAAAAAAATCATCAATGAGATTGATATACCCCTAGCTAATCAAGAGAAAGAAAACCCAAATTAACAAAATTAGAAATGAAAATGTAGTTATCAAAACTGATGCACAGGAAATCAGAGAATTATAAGGTCTTATTTCAAAAACTTACACTTCATGAAATTTGATAATCTGAAAGAAATGGATGAATTTCTGAGTAAACACAATTTATCTAATTTCAATCAGGAAGTTTTGAATTATTTAAATAGTCCTATAACAAATGAGGAAATTGATGAAGTAATCTCAAATCGTCCCACCAAAAAAAGTCCTAGACCACATGGATTCAGCACAGAATTCTTCTAGGCATTTAAAGAACAACTAAAACCACTACTCCTTAAATTATTCCATAGAATAGTGAAGGAAGGAACACTTCCAAATTCTTTCTACAAGGCAAATATCATACTAATCTCAAAACCATACAAAGATACACTTAAAAATGAAGACTATAGGCCTATCTCTTTGATACATACTGGTGCAAAGATTCTCAACAAAATGTTAACAAATTGGATTCAAAAACATATCAAAAGTATCATTCATTTTGATCAAGTGTGGTTTATCAGAGGCTCACAAATTTGGTTCAACATACACAGATTAATAAATGTAATCCATCATATAAACCAATCCAAAACCAAGACCACATGATATTCTCCATAGATGCAGAAAAAGCTTTTGACAAGATCCAACATCCTTTTATGATCAAAACTCTACAGAAAGTTAGAATGGAAGGAACTTATATCAACACAATAAAACTGTATACAACAAGCCAACAGTGAAGATTATACTAAACGGAAAAAATTGAAGCACTCTGACTTTGATAAGGAACTACACAAGGATGTTCATTCTCACCACTTCTACTCAGTATTGTACTTAAAATCTTACCTAGATCCATAAGAACAGAGAGGGAAATAAAAGGGATTCAAATTGGAAAAAAAGAAGTCATGATATCTCTTTTTACAGATGACATGATCATATACCTGAGTGATCCTAAAAACTCCACCAGAAAACTCCTGGAACTAATATGTAAGTTCAGCAGGGTGACAGGTTACAAAGTAAACATGCAAAAATCAGTGGCCTTCCTATACACATAAGATGAAAGAAGTGAAAAAGTCTTAACAAAAACAATGTCATTTATTATAGCCCCTGAAAAAATGTAATCCTTGGTATAAACCTAACCAAAGAAGTGAGAGACCTTTATAATGAAAACTTTAAAACCTTAAAGAAAGAAATGGCAGAAACCAAAAGGTGGAAAGACCTCCCATGCTCCTGGATCGGCAGAATCAACATCATAAAAATGATCATCCTACCAAAGGCAATATACAGATTCAACGCTATACCAATCAAAATCCCAAATCAATTCTTTAAAGAAATTGACCAAACAATATGAAAATTCATGTGGAAGCACAAAAGACCCAGGATATCAAAAACAATCCTGAGTAACAAAAACACTGCTGGAGGAATCACTATACCAAACCTTAATCTATACTACAAATCCATAGTAATAAAAATAGTCCAGTATTGGCTCAAAAATGTACACATAGATCAGTGGATCAGAGTTGAAGGCCCAGATATAAGCCCAAAATTACAGCCATGTGATCTTTGACAAAGGGGCCTAAAAATTTAATGGATAATTGAACAAAGGTGCTTTCAAAACTGGACATCCACATGCAGAAGAATAAAACTGGACCCTTACTTGTCACCATGCACAAAAATTAATTCCAAATGGATCAAGGACCTTAATATTAGGCCAGAGACTATAAATACCCTAGTTGAAAAGGTAGGGAACTCCCTTGAGCTAATTGGTCTAGGCCAACAGTTCCCAAACAGAAATTTGATAGCACAGGCACTAGAACCAACACTCAACAAATGGGATCCTATGAAATTAAAGAATTTCTGTTTAGATAAAAGGATTGTAAACTGAGCAAAAAGGCAACCCACAGAATTGGAGAAAACCACACATCTTATAGAGCTGTCATACCCAGAGTACACAAAGAACTTAAATTTTTAAACAACAAGGAGATAAATAGCCCAATTAGAAATTGGGTCTCGGAACTCAAAAGAAGCTTTTCCAGGGACAAAATTGAAATGTCTAACAAATATCTTTAAAAATCCTCTATATCCCTAGCCTTCAGGGAAATGCAATCAAAACTGCCCTGAGACATCATCTTATCCTGGTCAGAATGGCAAAAATCCACAACAAACAACACCAAATGCTGTAGAGGATGAAGAAAGAAGGGAACTCTCAACCATTGTTGATGGGAATGCAGGCTTATACAATCACTCTGGAGATAAGTTTGGTGACTGCTAAAAGTGTTAAGGATTGAAATGACATATGACCCTGCTATCCCATTAATGGAAATAATCCCCTGAAATTGAAGCAATTCATTATAGTGACATGAGTACACCTATGTTCATTACAGCACTGCTTACAATAGCAATGTCATGGAATCAACCCAAATGCCCAACAATTGAGGAATGGATAATGGAATGTGGTACATTTATACAGTGGAATACTACTCAGTCATCAAAAAGGGTGAATTAATGAAATTTGCCAGGAAATAGATGGAATTAGAAAAATTATATTGAGTGAAGTATCCCATACAGAGAAAGTGAGATGTCATATGTACTCTCTAATAACTCGATCCTAGCTCCAAATCCACTTAATGACATATTCAAAGGTAAATCTCTGTAATACCCACTGTAATTGCAAAGGATTATTAGCAGGAGGGAAGGGGAAGGAGGACCTCAAAATAAAGGAGATAGATTATCACACTTCAGTAGAGAAAATAGGCCAAGGTCAAAAATTGTATGTAAGTATGGAGACATCTGGTACAGCTCACTCCTTACTTCCCTTCCTGGTCACTTGCCATTGAACTGGTTTGATCTCACCAATCAGGGAAGATATAGGAACTGAAAGATATATGGTAACCATCCTGCAAATGGGACATTGATCCCCACACACACTGCTGTGTCCTCCTCCTATTTTTCTACCTACCTATGAGTTTCCTCTTATATTAAGATCTTCATTTAAACAGTCTTTTATCTTTGGTTAGGAGGTGATCGTTGATACCAATCTGGATGCAATCATAGGCAATGCAGGAAAAGCAAACCTAAAAACATCAACAACTATAAATCAGAACACCAAAGACTCTACATTATTTACCTGGAACCAGACCAGCCAAATCTCTCCCGATCCTAAAGCTCAGGGAGGGAACCTTGCAGAAGAGGGGGCGGCAAGATTTTAAGAGTCTAAAGATGGGGAGAACCAAGTTACTCTACACAAGTTAGGGCTATAGCACCCAGGATTGGACTTTGTCTGACCTGCACAATGGCTGACATATCACCGACTCTTCAAAGTCCAGCATGTATCACAGGGGGGAAGGGTCCAGAGAGTAGAATCCTTAGAAGCAAGGGATTAAACAATCATAATAGAGTTCCCATGGTAACTGGGAGGCCAAACAGTGTCTCCTGGCTATGTCTCTGAGTGCTTATCCCTCACTAGGCTGAAGGATTTATAGAGAAGTTTAGTATTCACAAAAAATGATTGCTACAAGGTATGGGAGGGAGGAAGATGGAAGCAGAGGGAGAGAGGGAGGAAAGGAGAAAGGTGAAAGGAAGGGGGGAAGGTGGATTGTACAAAAGTGACTGGGGAGGTGAGGAGGGAGGGAGAGGATGGAGGTATCTTTTGAGCTTTTATGATTAGGAAAAAAATAAAATGTTGGGGAAAAAATGAAGTTTACTTGAAATATAATAAAAAAGGAATATCCAGGGGATGGGATGGAGGAAGGGGAAGGTACTGGAAGAGGGGGAGGGAAGGAAGGTATTGAAAGAAAGGGAGAAGACGGGGTTTACTAATGAGCTTGTATGATTACGAAAAAAATAAAATGTGGGAGAAAAATTTTAAAAAAAGGAAATACTCAGCAATCAACAGTGATAAACTCCAGGTGTCATGTCAAGTTCACTGATTCCTTTGTAATGACAGTAAAACTATTTGTGATGGTGAGTAGGCTCTGGGGCACATAAACATTCAGCCAGTTTGCTTTGCCTGAATTTAGGAAAATCTTCTAAATGGAGTAGATTTCTTGAAAAATTAAAAATGTGTTGAGATTGTACAGTGAAAGATAGTTACCTATTTTCCTTTTAAATAGAGGTTTTAGTAATTACATGAAATTTCTCCTCTGCAGCAAAGCTTAGGCCGTGGTGGATCTATCTGGCATAAACATTGAATGATGTCTATCTGTCTCAACCCCCTCTCACTATGACTTGAGTCTGATGAACACTTAGTTGTATGTGAGACACTTGTAAATGCTGCAGTAGAGAGACAAATGACATTGTTCTATACTCAGAGAGTAGGTAGACCAGTGGAAGTAGCACACATGTACAGTTAGCTATTACAATATACTAAATATTTTATTCATGGTAGATTGTAATTCAACAAAACTGACACGAGTTCGAGCGTGGGAGCCAGCGGGGCCAGCGTAACTTCGTGAAGGCTCTCAGCATCGCACCCGCAGCCACAATGCCCAGGAGGAAGGTCCGCTCTGCGGATGGCACCAAGGAGGAGCCCAAGCGCAGATCCCCGCGGTTGTTGGCCAAAGACTCGGCCTTGCCCAATGAGGTGGAATTGTAGTCTGAAAAGGCCACAGGAACCGATGCATCTTCAGATGAAAAAGTACAAGCAAAAGGGAAGAGCGGAGTGAAGGGAAAGCAGACTGTGGTGACCAACCCCGAAACCAAAGCAGATCTGCCTGCAGAAAATTAACAGACCAAAACCGAAGAGAGTGTGCTCTCCGATCCTGGAGACAAAAAAGAAGCCAAGTCCGACTAATCACACAGCAGTGTCAGCAGTGTTCCCTATCTGCCTTTTTATACAACCCAGAGGAATATTTTTATCAACTATTTTGTAAATGCAAGGTTTTCAGTAGTTGTAGAAACATTATTAAAAAGGAGGGAACCGACCTCATCCCATTATTTAAGTGTAATTTTTTTTAAAGTGAAATCATTGGCTGGTTTATTTTTTGCTACAACAGAAAATAGTGGGAACTAAATCGAGGTGACTGCAACTGTTTTGATGTCAGTGCAACATTCGGTAGTGGGTTAGTTTTCTGTCCTGCAATACAAATCTTTCTGGGGCAGTTAGGCGTCTCAGTTGTGCAGTTTGTGTCCTGGGTATTTTCATCTGTCTAGTCTCGTGTTTCTTAGTAGAGCTGTTTCCTAAAGAAACCACTCCTTGCCATCTGCCAGTCAGATCTGTGCCCTGTGTGACATCTCTCTGATCGTGGTATGGTTTTCCTAGTCATGTTGCTGAGGTGCTGGGAAGAAGCCAACCCTTGAGTAGTATGTGTGATGAGGAGGGTGAATGAGCACGGTCAGGAACATCGGCATTTGATGGAAAATGGTTTCCAGGGTGGAATCCTGACATCCTTGGAATAACCAGTTTGTGAAACACAATGTGTGACTTTTTAGATCTTTCAGTACATGTGTGAAGAGTTGTATGTGAATTAAAATGCCTGTGGACTGATCCTCAAAAAATCTCAATTATGGGAAAAAAAGTGACACATGCCACTCTGGGAAAGTTGGTATACACACACACACACACACACACACACACACACACACACATACATATATATATAAATATATATATATATATATATACACACACACATATATTCATACCACATGAGTGCATAATCCACTCTAAAATCATTTTATAGTAGTAGTATATATATGTGTGTGTGTGTATACACACACACACATAGTAGTTGTATCTCTTTTGGGAGGGAGGCTGTTCAGTTATGAAATGGGGGTATAAAAAGGAAAAGCACTCTTCTGGTTCTGATCACCAGCCCTTCCTACTTAACACCTTGAAGTTTTGACACAGCTGTAAGCCACCTGAAAAAAAGAATACACTCTCCTTTTTGAAACATCACAAACAAGATTTTTGAAAATCTCCTAATGAACTGTACCTTAAGTCCAAACACCCTGTGGCATATGTACTAAAGGAAGAATCTTTTTGATCCATGTTTTATCTCTCCTGGCATTACATTCTCCACCCAAAAGCCTGCATAATATGTCCAACATGTTTCTTCTTTGAGGATAGAATTAAGCATCCTAGTGCCTGTGATCCATGCTAGACTTGGGGGGGGGTCATTGATATGTCAGTCATTGCTCAGGTCATGCAAAGCCCTATTATGGTTACTTCGGCCCTAACTTGTGTGGAGTGTCTTGCTATCCTTAGAGGCAAGGGATTAACAGCACAATAGCGTCCCCATACTAAAGGGGAGTGCAAGAAAGGGCTCAAGGCAATGCTACTGAGTCCATACACCTCATTAAAGTGGAGGACACAGAGGGAAGTTTAACATTCACACTGAAGGATGCTCCAGGGTTTGGGGGGTACAAGAGGAGGGTACTGGGAGAAAAGGAGGGAGGGGGTGAAAGGAAGAGGAAAAGGGGGAAGGGAGCAGGGGGGACCAGGAAGGGGTGGAGGGAGAGAGGGGAATGTGGTACCTATTAAGTTTGTATGAGTGAGTAAAAAAATAAAAATAAAATAAAAAGGATAGAATTAATAAGATAATAAAAACTAAGTTTAAGAGCACATGCTTTCATTAATATCAAAATTTAGATGTAGATTAAGTGGTGTCAATATCCCCAAGTCACACATGTGCTGATGCCGAGGCCCATTAAGCATGCTTCACTCTATTGCTGGGACTTGACTCTCTTCAAGTACAACTTATCTTCCTGGATAATCAGTAAACAGTAATTTTGCTTCAGTCTGTTTTTTGCTGATGTTCTTTGCTGTTTTGGACATTAAAGATCCAAGTGGACTTCTCATGAATTCCCTCAAATTCCCTGGGGGGGGGGATCTTCAGGTCAAACTCCTGTGGATGTCAATATTTTTCCTGCTGCTAGTGACACTTTGAGAAATGACTTACATTGCACTCTATTACTTAAATTCCTTCAGTGCTCTAACCTCAATCCCAAGAGACAGGTAATAAAAAAGAGGAAGAACCAGGAATATGTCTAAAAACTTGTTTATTTAATTGTATCAAAGCAGCATAACTAGCTTGAAAGCTCTTGAAATAGGGTAAAGATTGAAATGGGAGAGTGTTATGGTTTGAAATGTGTCCCCCACAGTCTCATGTGTTTGGGAAATTCATGGCAACCTTGAGAGGTGAAGCCTTGCTGGAGGAAGGTGGTCACAAGGGGTGGGCCTTGAGGTGGATTAGTCCCATCCTACCTCCAGGAGAAGTCTGCCTTTGCAGCAGCTCTCAGCCTCTTGGATGGGTGTGGTGTACCCTATCTGTAGCTTTGGCCAGCCAGCTATTCTGACTCCTCCATAAAAGACTGTATCTTCCCTCCTAAACCTTAAGCTGAATGAATGTCCCTTCTCCCTTAAGTTGACTGACTTTGGGTGCTCTCTCACAGCAATAGTTAAGAGTAACTATTACAGAGAGAAACTTTATAGTGGACACACTGAATTTGAGGTCTCAGCAGCAAGGGCATGAGATGAGTCTGAGGCTCAGGAAGGAAACATGGATTGGTAACATGATGGAAGGTTACATGAGGGAAGGTTACACTCTTTCTATTTTTATTAAGGTCAATGGTAGAGCTGAAAAAACTATAAGGTGTCTTATTGAGGTAAAGTATCACTCTAAAAAGATTTGCTTCCAATCTCTTCTGATTTTTATAAACAATATGGTTCATATAATAAACATAAATATGGCTCAGATCATATTGGTGACATTGACAGTCTATGTTTTGTATCAGAACCACTATACTGCTAGTTTATATTGGATACTATGTGGGGCTAGGCAGGTTTTTTTTTTTTTCAAAGTGATAACCAGATTCTTACTGTTTCTACTAAATTTTCACAGGAAATAGAAAAAGACTCAGTAACTTAAAGTGATTTACATCCCTGGGAGAAATAATTGTATGAATTATTCAGCATGTCACAGAAGGACCATAAATTATTTGAGTGCTGTACAGTTTAATGATAGCTGAATCTACAATTATTAAGGCAGCATAGTGAATAAGTGTAATAGTGTCTAAAATAAGGATTTGGGGGCTTGTAAAACAACCCAGTGAATAAAGGTGCCTGTGCACAAACCTTAAAGATGCCTATGCACAAATCCCACAAAGTGGAAGGAGAGAATCAGCTCCCTCAAATTTAGCCCAGACCTTTTAATATGTGCTGTGGCACATGAACACAAGTGTGGACAGTCTTACACACTAAAAACTATAACAATAATTGTAAAAGATATATATATATATGTATATATATATATATATATCAAAATGGAGCTTTTCACCTTCATATCTGGAGATATGTGAGCCAAGTACCTGAGTTCAAAATTACTCTTCTCAAAAATATTTGATCTTTTATAATAATTTCTATAATAATCATATTTAATAAATTAAGAGCACTCTAAACGAGTCAAACATTAAAATTAAGTGACATTTCAGCCATGGTGAAATATACTACTATTCCCAATTTGAGAAACATTACTATAAATAGACAGCCAAAAATGCAGACATGGGACAGCAAACATTCTCTTTGATGGTTGGTGATTCAGGAAAAGAGGTGTGGGAAATGTTCTGTCAGTGATAGAATTGCTCTATGAAATAAGACAAATTAAGATTACAAAGAATACAAGGGGAGAGGCTTCATGCACAACCTCTTTATTCACCTGGTTAATAACTAAGGCTATTCATTAGGCACCAAAGAAGAATGTTTTATTGTTTTCCACAGCTTAAAGAAAATGAAATGCTTATATTCAAATTATAACAACATGCTTCAAAGCCTCTTTAATTGAAAATGTGCAATGGGATCTAATGTAACATTTATCTTGCTGAAATTGACATGAAAAGAAAAGGTGTAGGTTTTAAGGAATATTGTATTTAAAGACCACTTTAAGAGACTGTCAGCTAGTCAGCTGACCCACTAGTATCTGCAAAAACCATTTTAATCTTTAGCCATCTAAATCCCAGTATGTTCCAAGGAAGATCTAGTGACGGCTTTGTCCCTTCTCACCATACACCCAATGTCTTTAATCCCTAATAGATCTTTCTATAAATATAAATTAGTGCTGCTCAATGTGCATTAAAAACATTGAACATGGAAGCGATTCAATGAAAACCCTATTTTAGAAGTTTATTTAGTCTCAGGTATGTCTTTTGACCCCACATGCAAACAAACTATTGGTATTTATAAGAATCAGAAATACAGAAGTGATGTAGGGAGATTCTCTCAGGTTAATATAACCTGAAAAAAATGCATTTGCATGAAAGTTCCTCCCTCTTACACTGTGGCTATCATTCAAGGGCTCCCCACTAATGTAAGTAAGAACATAGTTCTTAACTGTGATTGGATGCAACTGGAGGGAGATTGGTACATTTACCAAATTTATGTTATGAATCTTTGAAACAGAAGCTGTCTTCTTAGAAGTAGAGATTAACATTCATTCTCTGGATATATGTGCCTTGTTTTTTATTACATTTTATTACATTTTTTTTCTCATTATAAAGCTCAATAGAAAATCCCCTTCTTCTCCCTCCCCGTTCCCTTACCCCATTTTCCCCTATTGCAGTCTCCCACCCTTCACACTATTGCCTCTCCTTCTCACTCCTTTTCCTTCCCTCCTCTTCTTTTAGTGCTTCCAGCTTTCTCCCTCCCATCTTCCAGAGCATCTTTTGATTTGGGCGCTGAATTTCCCCGAGTGAGGGTTCAGGACTCAGTGGCATAGCTTCTGCTGCCCGCTATTGTGGGAACTCTATTATGACTATTAACCCCTTGCCTCTAAGGATCCTACTTCCTGAAGATTTCTCCTGTGTTGATCCATGCTAGACTTTGGGAGATTGTTGACAGGTCAGCCATTGTGCAGGTCAGGCAAGGTCCAATCACATTGCAGTTATATCCTGGCTACTACTGCCCTGACTTGTGTGGAGTATCTTGCATATCATTGGTTATCCCTATCGTTAGACTCATACAATCTTGAGGCCTCAGGTTCCACAAGGTTCCCTGAGCTTCAGGATGGGGAGAAATTCATCTAGTCTAGTTCCAGGTGAGCACCGTAGCGTCTTCAGTGTTATGAATTATGGTTGGTTGTTGTTTTCAGTGTTGCTGTTCCTGCACTGCCTCTGGCTGCATCCTGACTGGTTGTCAAGGATACCTCCTAACTAAAGATAAAAGACTGTTTAAAGGAAGATCTTAATATAAGAAGAGACTAAAAGGTAGATGGATGAATAGGAGTAAGACAAAGCACTGAGAGGGGTAAATCTCCCTTTTGCCAATTGGTTACTATCTAACTGCCAGTGCCTACACCCTATCTGACTACAGAGATCAAACCTGTTCAGTCCCAAGTGGCCAGAGAGGGAAGTGAGAATAAGCTGCATCTGATGTCTCACTACTTATATCCAATAAATTATCTTGGCCTAATTTCTCTGTGGAAGTCTTTTCTTTTGTCTCTTTTCTTTTGAGGTCTTCTTTCCCTTCCTTTTTATAATCCTCTGCAATTTTAGTCGGCATTACAGATATCTACCTTTGAATGTGTCATTAATTGGGTTTGTAATTAGGATCCACCTACAGAGAAATACACAGAGCATCTAAATTTCTGTGTCTGGGATAATTCACTCAATATAATTTCTTCTAATTCCATCCATTCCTTAGTAAATTTCATTAATTCATCTTTTTTGATGGCTGAATAGTATTCCACTGTATAAATGTACTACATTTCCATTATCCATTCGTCAAATATTGGGCATTTGGATTGATTCCATAATTTTGCTATTATAAGTAGTACTACAGTGAACATAGTTGTACTCATGTCACTGTAGTAAATTTCTACATTTTCAGGGATTAGTCCCATTAGTGGTATAGCAATGTCATTTGTCATTTCAATCCTTAACTTTTTTAGAAATCACCAACTTATCTCCACAGTGATTGTATAAGCTGCATTCCTACCAGCAATGTATGAAAGTTTCCTTCTCTCCAGCATTCAGTGGATTTTTGCCATCCTAACCCAGATGAGATGATAACTCAGGGTAGTTTTGATTTACATTTCCCTGATGGCTAGAGATGTAGAGGATTTTTTAAGATATATGTCAGACATTTCAATTTCATCCCTGGAAAAGTTTCTTTTGATTTCTGAGGCCCATTTTCTAATTGGGGCATTATCTCTTTAGTGTTTAATTGTTTAAGTTCTTTGTGCACTCTGGATAATAGAGCTCTATCAGATGTGTGGTTTTCTCCCATTCTGTGGGTTCCTTTTTTGCTTGGTTTATAATTTCTTTAGCTAAATGGAAGCTCTTAAATTTCATAGGATTCTATTTGTTGAGTGTTGGTTCTAGTGCTTGTACTATTGAGTTTCTTTTTAGGAAAGGTTGGCCTATCTCAATACACTCCAGTAAGTTCCCTATTCTTTCAACTATGATTTTTATAGTCTTCGGTCCTTGATCCATCTGGAATTAATTTTTGTGCATGGTGACAAGTAAGGGTCTAGTTTTAATCTTCTGCGTGTGGATATCAAGTTTTGACAGCACCATTTGTTCAAGATGCTGTTCTTTTTCCATTGAATATTCTGAGTCCCTTTGTCAGAGATCAAATGTCTGTAATTGTGTGGGTTTATATCTGGGGCCTCAATCCTTATCCATTAATCTATGTGTCTAATTTGGAGCCAGCACCAGGCTGTTTTTATTACTTTGGATTTGTAATATAGATTAAGGTTTGGTATGGTGATGCCTCCAGTGTATTTTTATTACTCCAGATTGTTTATGCTATCCTGGGCTTTTTGTGCTTCCATATGAATTTTGAGATTATTTGTCAGTTTTCTTAACTTGTCAATTTCCTTGCTTTAGGGTTTGCATTGGTATAACATTGAATCTATATATTGCTTTGAGTAAGATGGTCATTTTTATGATGTTGATTCTGCCAATCCAGGAGCATGGGAGGTCTTTCCACCTTCTGGTGTCTTCTGTAATTTCTTTCTTTAGGGTTTTAAAGTTTTCATTATAAAGATTTCTCATTTCTTTAGTTAGGTTTATATCAAGTATTTCATTTTTTTAGGGGCTATAGTAAATGACATTGTTTTTGTTAAGACTTTTTCATTTTTTTCATCCTTGGTGTATAGGAAGGCCACTGATTTTTGCACATTAATTGAATTTATGTATTAGTTCCAGGAGTTTCCTAGTGGAGTTCTTAAGGTCACTCTGGTGTATGATCATGCCATCTGCAAATAGAAATATCTTGACTTCTTCCTTTCTGATTTAAATCCCTTTTATCTCCCTCTCTTATCTTATGGCTCTAGCTAAGACTTCAAGTACAATATTGAACAGAAGTGGTGAGAGTGGACATCATTTCTGTTTAAGTGTTCCCAGAGAAACATTGGCATCATGTATCTGGTGCTCTTTAATACTTTAGGTACAAGTTAGCTAAAAAGCATAGAGGTAAAAACCTCGGCTTAGGTTTCTTTCTTCCATATTTTTATAATTCCTTTTAATGTTTTATAACTCCTCTGTTGTAATCTGTGATGCAGTGTGATCACATTGTTAATTTCATTGTACATATACAAGATAAAATAATCCCTCAAGTTGCACTAAAGATTAAAAGTGTCAAATCAGATTACAACCTAAATTCTTTAAAGTAATGAGACATGAATGATAGCAAATAGTGAATGACATTCGGTTGGAGTATAATAAGAAAAGTAATAATGGGGACATTGAACTGGAAAAAGTATGTCCCATTTCAACAGGTAATATCCATCTTTTTCTGTCTCTTCTATATATGTTTATATTCATATTCCTGTGCACATACATAGATATAAATAATATGTATGGAGAGATACACATAATACATATGTGTATATATTTAGAGACAGTTCAGACAGCATTTATTTGTGCATAAAATTTTAATTTTAAAGGTAAAATTCTTGTTATTTCAAGTTAGACTGCCAATTTGTAAATTCAAAGTTCTAGTTTACTTGTAATAAGCAGTAAAATAAGATTAGATACTGGTTCGAGGCTTCAATCTGCCATATCACATTGGAGCCATACACAGTTACCTGAGTCCAAGATTTTATTATGTATTCTGATGATATTTTTAAATCGATTATATCCTAATACCTTTTATTCTGTTCTTCTGTTTCTTTTCCTTCTATTCTACACCTGAAAATCCAATTATAAAGCTAAGTGTACTCTCTTGCTCTCTCTTGCTTTTAGCATATAATTCCAATAGTTTAAACTCCAATTTCAACAACAGCCAAAATTCTAAACCAGTCTTCTCGTAGCTTTTTCAAACCATTTTCACACCAGTTTTTGCAAGTTTGCCTTATTGTTCCCAGAAATCTCTATTCAAGCAACAAACTTTTATTTTTATAATGCAGATTCTTGTGCATGCTCTTATGTGTACGTGTGTGTGTATGTGAGCGTGCGTGCGCATGTTTTGGATAATACTCTATTTTGTACCTGTTAAGCAACATGACAAATGTAATATTTACTCTGTAAATTACTCAGAATAAATAAGGAATATCTGAAAGATCCCCTAATCAAGGTAAGTATTTAATAAGTACCAATTACTATAGCAAATAGTATTAGTTCTCAAAACTTTCCCAATGATCCCCTCCTTTCCCTTTTCAGAAATGTGTCTTTTCTTGTCTAACAAACAGTCGTATTTCATTGAGTCCCTATGCTCAGGAATGAATACAGGAGTGAAAACATCTATTGAGATTTAGAACTAGCATGGCTTGCTTCCAGTCTTTTTGATGTGTTCTGAATTCATGGCCTCAAAATGGCTCGCATTTATTCAGAATTCCTAAGAAAAACTTGAAACCAAACTGACCCACAGATGGTTTATATTGGGTCCACACAATATTTTAAAAATATTTTTGTATCAGTTGCCAGTATTTTTAAATCAGGAAATATCATACAAAATTCTGTGTTTCTAGTTCTCATGAAATTTTTGGAAGATTTAGCATCACTACTCCTATTCCTGCTTAGCTTAACTGAACAGTAGCTTCCATGAAGGAGACATGTACTTACTATTTCATATTATTTCCTTCATTAACATCCATCTCAAATGCCATTTAGCCATGTAACTTCACTATTTATTGTTCTAATAATTAGGAATTTTTTACATCAGTTCATAAGAATAGGAAATGAAAGTCCAACCATAAATTAGTCCATTCCTTTCACTATAGTAAATATTTACTAAAGAGAGGAGTTTATTTAACTTACATTTTTGGAAGCTGAAAATTCAAGATCATTTACCTCATCTACTCAAACTCTGACAAATGGCATCGTGTTATGGGAGTGTGTTTGGAAATTATTCCACAGTGACAAGGGAAGTCAGAGAGATTCTGAAACCAATCTCATTGTTCAGATGTTAATCAGAGTCTCATAAGAGCTACACTTATCCTCTCCAAAGATCATGCAGATAGTGACCTAACTAACTCCAGTAGGCTCTACCTCTTAACAGTTTTACTATCTCAACATTGCAACACTGACCAGGATGGAGTGAAGGGCATTGCAGGAGCAGCAAAACTGCAAAAGAAAATCAACAAACCACAATCCAGAACTTCAGAGACTCTATATCAACCACATAGAACTAGGCCAGACTAATCTCTCCCCATCCTGAAGCTCAGGGAAATTTGCGGAAGAGGGGGTGGTAAGAGTGTAGGAGCAAAAGGATGGGAATAGCAATGATATGCAAGATACTCCATACAAGTTAGGGCTGAAGCAATCATAATTTGACATTACATGCCCTGCGCATTGTACAACACATTATTGGACCTAGGCCAGCCTAATTTCTCCCCATCCTGAAGCTCAGGGACATTTGCGGAAGAGGGGGCGGTAAGATTGTAAGAGCACAAGGATGGGAGGAGCAATGATTTGCAAGATTCTCCACACTAATTAGGGCCGAAGCAATCATAATTGGACTTTGAAGCCCGGCGCAATGTCCAGCACACTATTGACCTCACAAAGTCTAGCATCTGCTAAAGGCACCAAGATCCTTAGAAGCAAGGGATTGACAGCCACAATAGTGTTCCTATGCTTAAGGGGAACACAAGAAAGGGTTCAGGGAAATGCCACTAGGTCCTTGTACGTCATCAGAGAGGAGGACCCAGAGGAGAGTCAAGCATGCACAATAAAGGACTTTCTGGGAATTGGGGGGGAGCACTGGGGGATGGGGAGGAATGGGTGGGGGAGGGGGAGGGAGGGGTGGGGGAGAGGGAGGGAGGGAGGGAACTGGTGTATCTATTAAGTTTGTATGAGCAGAAATAATAAAGAATGGATATAATAATAAAAAATTAAAATATAATCCATGGCTGAGGATTTTACAATACTAACTTAAAAAATAAAAAACAAAAAAACATTGCAACACTTGTCAGTTACCAAGTTTTCAGGACATGAACCTTCAAGGGATATTTTCAATCCACATCTAAATCAAAGTAGACCAGAGGACCAATTCTCTTCTGGGAAAATAGAAAGGCAGCAATATTTAATGAGATATTATGCTCAACTTTCTTATTCACAATAAAGATACTGGGTTTGTAAGAATACAAGTTTTAATGGGAAGACTGCCAACCAAGAATACTATGCCTTCAAAAATTGCTCTTTAGAAATGAGATATAAGACTCTTCTGAAAAAGCAAAAATTGAGGAAGTTTGTCACCATATTACTCCTGTTTGAAAAAATGGTAAAAATTGGTCTGAAGCTGAATGCAAAGTTGCTTAACAGAAATCTGAAAACATATGGAAATGTAATATGACTGATAAAGATAAATAGAAATAACATAAAATATGTTGATATTCCAATGGTGACACAGATTCCCTTTAAACCCTGATATGAAGTTAATAGAACTGAGAATACATATATTCATAAGCTAGTTTACATATACATGTATATTTAAATAACAGGATTCAGTTCTTCAGATATATGATATACTATTACATAGAATTAATATTACTCTTATCATATGGTTAAAATTTGTTGAAAACAGGTCTTAAGAGTCCTATAACAAAAGAAAAATTAAAATGCATAAATAAAAATAAAAACAAGAATATTTTGAAAGTAATGAATGCATCATAGATTTAATTGTGATAATGAATCATTTAAGTCATCAATTTATGTACAATAGATGTAGTTCTTAGCATATCACTACATTTCAAAAAAGTGGGTATTAAAATAAGAATTAATGTGGTATAGATAATGTGAGGACTTTCAGCTATTTATTAAATTACTGCAGGTGTCCAATATTTATAAGTATGCATAAAAAAGAAAGGCTAAATTCTTTTTAATATGGGCAATTAATGTTTTATTTTTATTTAATTCACTGATATCCTGAAAACATATATTTATATTATTTCTCCAATCTGTATAAAATATTAAATTGAAAGAAATTTAATTTCATTTTAAACCAAGTGCATTCAAGAGTCTCAAGTTTCATGCCCAGGTTATATAATATTGCAGGTGTTCAATGAAGCTCCAGGAAAGGACCTCTGTATGTCAATGTAATAATTTACTATAACAAGGAATTGTGACCAAATTAAACCCTTTATTCCGTAAAGTAATTATGTCAGGTACTTTGTCACAGAAACTAGAAAGGAAATTGAAGTGAGTATATTTTCAAAATTGCATGTGAGATAAATTTATGACCAAGGACATTCACAATGTATGGATTTTGATGTAAACAGAGACTGAAAATGTATATGAAATATAGCATTCTCCATCTGAAAACAAATCTGTAATAATTTATATACACTCTCTTTTCATATGTAAGCATTTGGTTCATTATGGCTTGACTAAAATGGCACCAAGCAGTTTCAAGTTTTACTTCCAAATAACAAAAAAAAACACTAATGCCTTAGAAAAAAAGTCTGTTCTATTGTTTATATCATTACTCATTAGGCATTTGAATTCTCTATTTCATTAAAATAAAGATATTTAGGTTCCTTCTATTTATTCAATTTCAAAACTTTGGATCAACAAGAAACTACACAAATTAAAAAATCATATAAGAATTTACCAATGACATCTACATACTTTAAATATTATATTAAAATTGAAAATAATTTTCCCTGTCATTATTCATTAAAGTATAGAGAGACGTCTTTTTTCAATGATCATCTTAAAAAACCCAGTTTAAGTCAAATGTTCTGAAGAATGTACAACATTGCTAAGATTTGGAAATGAGAAATTGCTCACAGTAAACCATTATTTCATCACAAGTAACCAAAATTTAATGGGTTTGGCTTTTAAGTAGTGCTTAGCTTTTTCTGTTGTAATTTTCTGATTATAAGAATTTCCATGAAAGTACACTTGTAAGTCATGGCTTCAAACTCATAGAAATGCTTATCCAAATCCAAATACTAAAAAACCTGAGCTTATCATGCGATATTCTGCCAACAGCTGCTAACAGCATTTTCTAATAGCCCTCTCTGGGACATACCACTCATTTCATACTTGGCATAAAATTCATGTTTTGCTTAAATCTTCTAGATAATAAGAGTAGGATGACAAATCTATTCCATTAATTAATCATATTTCCTAAATATTGTATTAGGAGTGCAATATATATTTGCTCCTTTATTTGCAATGCATAACAAGGAGGAAGAAGGAAATTAGCATGTGGGAATGAAATTTACCATTGAGTAATTTTAATTGAATGTATCTTGAGAATATATTTTCATTTATTTTAGAAACAAATCATTATTGACAAAAAGATAAATGACAGTTGCTTCCACACCTACATTCTAAATTTTGATTTTTCCAAGGAGTATTGTATGCTTTTTATTCCCACCTATGTGGGAATTGAAATTGAATCTTCTTGTTCATATAAATAAATAACTTAAAAAGCTCATTTTCTGCATAAAAACGGATAAATCAGCAAAATGTCAACCCACAGAATGTAAAAAAAATCTTTGTTAGCTATGTATCTGATAAAGATTAATCTCCAGAGTATACAAAGAAATGAAAAGATTAAAAATAAAGAAATCAAATAATCTTATTTTAAAAAAGAGCTTTGGACTAAAATAATTTTTAGGAGAAGAAATTCAAATGTCAAGAAATATTCTAAATAGTGTTCAACTGCCCTAACCATCAGAGAAATACAAATTAAGACCACTCCAGTCAAGTATCAGAATACTCAAGATCAAAAACACAAATAACAACAAATACTATTGAGGAAGTGAGGGGAAAGAAACAATAATTGTTGGTGTCAACTAGTGCAGCCACTTTGTAAATCAGTATAAAAGTTCCTCACAAAGCTAAAAGTTGAATTACCATCTGACCCAGCTATACAATTTCTGGGAATATTCCCAAAGATCTTTACATCTCATTATGGAACATATGTCCATGTTCATTGCAGCTCTATTCACAATAGCAAGGAAACAGAAATCAGCCTTTATGTCCATTAAAGGAAGAATTGGTAGAGAATAATATGATGTAAATACACAATCAAATGCTATTTAGCTATCAAGGAATATGACATTAGAAATTTGTTGGTAAGCAGATAGAACCAGAACATATATTGAGTTAGGCATTTAATGAAATTCCTGTAGCAACTTAAAAGGGACCAATAAGTGGGAGTAGGAGAGAGAGAGGATAAAGATCTTAAAAGAGGATATATAAAAGTCTATGGGGAGTAAAGTGGAAAGGTGCTTAATGGGGGGAAATGATTATGGGAGGGGGATAGGAGGAATAATGTACAGGAAGGACTGAAAGAGTGACAAATAGCACTAAGGTATGTAAGATACAATCAGACACAAACTTATTAGTATTCAAAAATGTTCAAAAGTGAGGGTGAACAGACATATACACAGGGGAAGACAGACAGAGGAAAATAGAGAATAAGGGAAAACATACTATAATGCTCCTACCAGAAATCATAGGAAATTAAACAGTTTTCACAGTACAAGATATGTGATACCTCCTAAGAAATAGCTGGTTAGGAAGGTTTTAAAAATTCACAAAAGCATATATGCTTTGGTTATTGCTCTTGGTTGACCTCCAGAAATTGACCATAAGAATCTTTTACTAGAGATAATATTCATATTGATTACACAGTGTGCACATGCACGTGTACACACACACACACACACACACACACACACACACACACACACACACACACACAAAGCTGGTGTTAGTCTGGAAACTTACTCCTTGCTAAGAATCTTTCATAGAACCATAAAGTGTTAAGCAATCTTCTAGGAAAGAAAAACTCAACAGGCTCATTAATCTCTGACAGCTGCAATCTGTAATAACAACCACGCTGGCAAGGGATTACCATCAGTGCAATGGTGACCTGAATGTCAAGACAACAACTAACAGCATTCTGATTAGATTAAAGGTCTGCTTTTTAGCAAGGATTACATTCTTGGTACAGTATACCAGGCCAAGAATCTATGAAAGGGAGAATATAGGCTGTGGGGTGGGGAAAAAATTAAGGTCTAGCTATAAAATCACTATATCAAACATGAATTAATTGCTGTGATAATCAGAATACCATATACATGTACATATAAATGTATACATATATATGATACAATGATAAGAGCTGTACACTCTTATTTGAAAAAATAAAAGAATCTTGAAATAAGGAGCATAACAAAGCAAGATGAAAACCTTGCAAGGCAAACACTAAATGCAAAATATACATGTCTGGAACATAAAACACATTGTGGTAGGATGTGGATGTGGGTTCTCCATAGCATGTTCATTTCTACACCTATTGCTTTGATAGTTGCAGCCATTATGGTCTCTCTTTGGGAGAATTTTGTATATTTCCTGAAGCCTCTCTTTGCAGTTGTTCCACATGCATGTATCTCTAACTGCAGTTTTGGAATTACTCTCACAAATGCTTGTATAATTACTGTTGTAGTAACATGAAGCTCAGTACTTTGCTTCTCAAGTGTTCTGAAAACCCAGTATAAACCTTTACGAATCTCTCATTCTTGTATGCAGAATTAATTCATAGCTAACCACAGTACAGCAATGCCAAGATTTGCAATGTGCAAAATAAATAAATAAATAATGAATCACTACTACAGCAATCTCTAAATTCTTTCATAGCAGCAAATATCAATGCAGACTTACGAACAGGGCACTCCAGAGTTCTCATACCCCAGTCTCTGACTTATAAAGCTTCTTTTAAAATTTCCTGTTTTCCTTTTCAAACTTATGATAAGTGGGGTATTATAAATTCCTGAAATGGCTTCAAAGTTATTTCCTACTGTACCAATGCAAAGCATTTGGAATTTATGTTTTCGTTTTGAGACAAAGTTGGTATGCAACTTAGATTACGTCATGTCCAGGAGATATGTCTGGTCCCCGACCTTTACACTTCAGTCTCTTACAATTTTTCCACTACCTATTTCCTGATGTTCTCTGAGCCTTAATGTGGTGATGGATGAGACTTCTATGTCCATTTTAGGGGCAAGAAGTCCACACACTCTTATTTTCTGCACTTTGGCAACTTTTCAGTAATAAACACCTTCTGTCCTGGGAGAGGGTTTCTAGTTTGGTGCTGAATGTTTTTTCCAATCTACAGGTATATTGATAGGTGTTTACAAAGCAGATTGGTGTACTCTCCATCTAGCTAAACATTCATAGTCTATTCTTCCCTTGTGACATATTACCTTCCATTTCATATGTTCTTGTTCTAATTTACAATAAAGGAATGTGTTCCATTCTGACAAGTGAGTCATAAATTTGATCAGAAAACTATTGATTATCTCCTTGACATTCATACCATTATTACACTGATGATCACCTGTTGCCAAGGTAACTGTTATTATAACTTGCAGCTTCCACAGGTTGATAAGATTTTTGATTGGTTTTCTCCTCCAGTATTTTCTGTAGTACTCTCTGGTAATCTGCAAGATATCAAGCAAGGAGGAAAATGCCTAACCAGTTCCTGTTGGTGTTTTTTGAATATGTTACTGTGATCCATATGTGTTAAATCTTCAGTAAATGGGATTTATTGTCATATTTTTGAAGGGCAACCAACAAAAATGATAAAAAGCCTACAGAGTTTAGAACCCTCTTTGACCAACAACTTATCAGGAACTATCACATACCCGATACTTTTAGCTTTGTTTTAATTGTCACTGGGTTCTAAGGGGAACAACACAAGGAATTTTGTTGTTGTTGCTCTGTCCCATTATTTTCTATTTTATTTATTTTTGTGTGTGTGTATGTGCATGTGTGCATGCATGTGTGTGTGTGTGTGCGTGCATGTGTGTGTGTGTGTGTGTGTGTGTGTGTGTGTATCAATGTGTCCTTGTGGAGGACCAATGGTGACCATGAATCATCCTGGATTGCTTCTACCTCCTTTTGATTTGCTCTAGGATTTCCCAGACTCTGCCTAACAGGGTCAGAAGTGCAGGCTGCTGTGTTTTTGCCTGGCATTTTAATGAGAAACCTGGGGTCCAAACCTAGGACCTTCTGCTCGCAAGACAGAGTTTCAACCACTAAGCCATCTCTCCAGCCCTGTTTTCCTCACTCTCTGCTCCTCTGCATAGGGACTGTCCATCCTTATTCTTTTAAAAAAGAAATATTTTTTGACATGTTAATAATACAGGAGGTCCTATCTGGTTCTATCCACAATCTTAGGGTTTTTCCTTTAATCTCTCAGCCCCTCTTATATGCCATATGCCCATCCCCTAGATATTTTTCCTATTATTCCCTCCCTCATCTTACCTGACATGGTATCCTATTTCACCCCTTCCAAAAGCATTACCCTAATCTTCCCTTCACACCTTAGCACTCATGGTCCCTTTAAAATTTTTCTCAGTCTTACTATAATTCCAATTTGAATACTTCAATTAGGACATCAGTGTTAGCATCTGCATATAAGAAAGATCATTCAACATTTGTCTTTCTGTCTCTGAGATACCTCATTCGGTATTATATTTTCCAGTTTTATGCATTTATCATCAAGTTCCACAATCTCATCTATCCTGATGGCTGTATAGTATTCCATTGTGTATGTCTACCACCTTTTCATTATCCATTCCTCTGTCAATGGGCATGTTGACTAATTCCATTTTCTTACTATTTTGAAAAGAGCTGCAATGAACATGGATAAGCAAGTGTCTTATGTAAAAAGATGTAGAGGATTTTGGGATTATTCCTAGAAATATTATAACTGGCTCATATGATATTTCCATTTTTAACATTCTGAGGAACTTACACACTGATCTCCTATGTGGCTGTTCTAATTTACACTCCCACCTGTAATGAATTAGTGTTCCCTTTTCTCCACTTACTTGCCAGCTTTCTTTATTTCTTGTGTACTTGATGTTAGCCATTCTGACTGAGGTAAGATGGTATCACAGGGTAGTTTCAACTTGCATTTGTCTCATGACCAGGGAAGTTGAGCATCTTTTGAGATATTTGTTTGACATTTGAATTTCTTTTGTGAGAAATCCCTGTTAATTTCCAGGGTCCACTTTTCTTTTTTTTCAAAAATCAAGACTTTGTTAATTTCTTTGGTAAGCAAAATAACAATGTATGTGGGAATGGACTTATAAAGTCAGAAGTAGAACAAAATATTAGATATAAAATCTATCAATTTTTTTATTTTTATTATATTTACTTATTTTTTCCCAATCATACAAACTTAATAGGTACTCCAGTCCCCTTCCTCCTTCTACCCCTCCCCATTCTTCCTTGCACATGCCCCCCTTTTACTCTTCCTTTCACCCTCCTCACTCCCTTTCTCCCAGTGCCCCCCTTCTCTCCCTCCCATTCCCGGGAGCATCCTTTAGTGTGAATGTCAAACTTCCCCTCTGCATCCTCCACTCTGATGGGGTGTAAGGACTCAGTGGCATTGCCCAGAGCCCTTTCATGGGCTCCCCTTCAGTATGGGAACACTATTATGATTGTTAGTCCCTTACCTATAAGGATCCTAGTGCCTGTGATCCATGCTAGACTTTGGGGAGATCATTGACATGTCAGTCATTGCACAAGTCATGCAAAGTCCAATTATGGCTACTGTGGCCCTAACTTGTGTGGAGTATCTTGAGTATTGTTGCTCCTCCCCATCTTTAGGTTCTTACAGTCTTACTGCCCCCCTCTTCCACAACAGGGCCCATTTTCAATTAGACAGATTTTTTTTTTCTCGGTGCTTAGTTTTTTTGAGTTCCTTGTATACTCTGGATATTAATTCTCTGGCAGATTCATAGCTATAAAATATTTTCTTCCATTATGTTGGCGTTATTTTTGTCCAATTAACAGTTTCTTTTATGGAGCAGATTTTTTTTTTAATTCATGAAGTCCTACTTCTCTTAGATTCTGGATATTTGGGATTCTGTTTAGAAAATCTTGACCTAGGCCTATCAATTCAAGAGTACTCCCTACTCTTTCATCTCACACTTTCAAGGATTTCAGTTTAACATCAAGGTCTTTGATTCATTTGGAGTTGATTTTTGTGTAAGTTGAGAGGTAGCAGTAAGTTTTAATTTGTCTATATGTAGATGTCTAATTTTCCCAACATCATTTGATCAAAATGCTGTCTTTCCTCAGTGTGTGTGTTTGGCATCTTTGTCAAAACTCAAATGGCTGTATGTGAGGGAGCTTAACTGTGTTCTCTGTTTTAATTTATTGCTCAATGTTTTGCACCAGTGCCATGCTATTTTTATTACTATAGCTATGCAGTTTAAAGTCCAGTGTAGTAATACAGTTTTGAACTAGTTTGGATTGCTTTTTTCTAGGTCAATGAAGTATTGCATTGATATTTTGATTGGTATTACACTGAATATGTATATTAACTTTGGTAAGATAGTCTTTTCACAACATTAATCCTACTGATACATGAGCATGGAAGGTCTTTCTGCCTTCTAGTATTCTCTTCAAATTAAATTCTTTTAGCAGCGTTTTATAGTTTTTGTTATTTAGATCTTTTACTTCCTTGGTCAAATTTATTCCAAGGTGTGTTGTCTGGTCTGAAGCCACGATGAGTGGAATTTTTTCTCTCATTTCTTTCTCAACTTGTGTGTCTCTAGTATATAAGATGGCTATTGATTTTTATATGTTGATATTATAGCCTTCCACTTCACTGAAAATGTTTGAAAAGTAATACCTTTGTTGAATCATATGGATTTCTCGAGCATAGAACCATATCATCTACAAATAGGGACACTGTAATTTCTTCCTTTCCTTGGTGTGTCCCTCCCTTGCCTTATTGCTCTGGCTAGGAGTTCAAGCACAATACTGAACAATATGGTGATGATGAACAGTCTTGTCTCATTCCTTATCTAATTGGAAATGTTTCAAGTTTTTATATTGTTATTTTGATTGTATCTACTGCCTGAATTAGGGTTTCTATTTGTGTATATTGCTGTCAGGATGGGCAGACATTAAAGTTCTCTCTTAAGTTGCTGGGTGCTGATTCTTTGATGGGAGAGTTGTCTTCTATCTGGAATGATGAGTTTCATCACTTAGATGATGCTTGTAGCATCTATGTTTTCCTTAATGCTTCTTATCCAATGTTTGTGCTTTCACTTGTAACAAAGGTAGTGATTTCAGCATTCTGTAGCTGGGCTGGACTGGACTGTGGGAACCACATAATGAAAGGAAGCATCGTTAGGCAATGTCTGGGGACTTCAAATCTGAACTATCCAATGCCTAGTCCAATTTTTAATATAGGTCACCTTTTGATCTGAGCATTCATAAGCATTCATAATCTTATTCCTGTCATCATTCTATACTTCTCAGAACTTATCATAATTTCCTATTAAATTCTGCTTACAGTATGCTAGTCTTCTTGCAACCTCTGAATTTTTTCTGAAATTCTCCTATAAAAAATACAAAAGATCCTCTCCATCATTTCAAATAAAGCCATAATCAACCCTCTCCTTAATACCAACTGTTTTGTAACTTTGCCTTGCATCACCGTAAGAAAAATCAGAGATAAATCAACACACAAATAGAAACTTTCTTTGTTTGTCTGTTTGGCTCACAGGTTTGAAGGTTTTGTTCAATCCCATTTTTTGTTGCCTGTAACAAAGTAACATACCATAAAAGGAAGAACATGATAGGGCAGAAATGCTTACCTATTAGTTACAAAGTGAAAAGAGACACAGGAAGACTTCACATTACTATAGGAAACCTCTTAAAGTTTCCATTACCTTCCACAAGTTTTCCATTCCATCCTATAACACAAGTCCTTTGGGAATATTACAACTCCGAGGATTATATCCTGAAAATATCTAACCAAGTGCTGTAGTTTTTTAACCCAAGAAATTGGCCTTAAAACAAAGCAGTGAATTCATTTTATAAAGTTTAAATTTTATCAGTTGTATGAGTTTTAGAAAAGGCAAAATCAACAGCATATGGATATAAAAGCAAAAAACAGGCAATGCCCTTTGAAAATGACTAGAGTTTTTAAAGAAAATCAAAGTTACCTCTGCTATTAATATCATCTACTTTAGTCACATATTCATTTAGGATTAGGTTCCTGATTTTGCTATGCTTTTGGCTAGTGGCTGTAAGTGATTAACAGGTTTAGCAAATCCCATGGAGTGGGGGCACATCTAGGAAAGGAATTACTGGCTCTGAAAACATAGCTATTAACCTTGAGCATCTTTAATCGGTCACCAATTAAGCATAAGCACCCTTAAGCTCCCAGTGATTAACCTTTATTACCCCAAGTTGCTCCCACAGGCTCTTCTACTTACTTAAAGACAAAATAGAAGAATGACAAACTGTAATACCATTAACCTTTTCATAATGTATCTTGGTTGCACTGATGTAAAATTATTTTGTTGGCTTTGAAAACATGTTTATTGGGACAGTGAAGAAAACTGTCCTAAGTTTTTTAAAGTATTTAGGTCAAGCACTCTAGACAAAAATGGTTTCAGGAAACATCAGTCCCTTTGCTGAAATGCTAAAGCAAAATACTAATAATGGGAAAAATCTGGATATTACAAACAATTAGGTAAGAGTAGAACTAAAAAGTCCCAGAAATTCTCTTGTTCTCATTTTCTTGTAGAAATTGAAAAGCATTTCTTGTTGATATTTGTTTCTTTTCATTTTTTGTGTTTTGTGTTTTCAGGATCTTAATATGTATAGTTCAGGGTGGTCTGAATCTCTTTCAGGTTACACTTGAACCCAGACATCTATACTTGGCCTCCTGAGTGCTGAAATTATAGGCATCTGAGATCAGATCTAGCAATTGAGGTAACTGTAGTCGATAATCCAGAATGCTCTTTTTAAGCTGTCATAGTCTATGATTCTGATTCACTTTTCTATGATGGACTAACATGAACTGATTCAAACAATCCATTTTATTTGATATAGAATGAAGAAGGCAGGTATGCCTGCTTACACTTCTGATTACATTTGGACATTAGGTATTTAGCAGCATATAAACTGGGATATAAATCCTCAGATGCTAAAATGCAGGAACTCTGACAACACACTAGGGGTTCAGCTTTTGAGCATTTCAGAGATCCTCTAGGAATTTCTTTTTTTTATTATTATTTATTCAATTGTGCGTGTATGCGTGTGTGTGCTTGTGTGTATGTATGTGTGTGTGTGGAGAACCACGGACGAATTCGGAAACCATCATAGACTGCCTCCACCTCCTCCTTGTTTACTCTGCCCCGGGATTCACAGGCTCCGCTCTACCAGGACCAGAAACGCAGGCTGCCCCCGCTTCCACCTGGCGTCTATACCTGGGGTCTAGGATCCGAACTCAGGACCTTCTGCCTGCAAGGCAGAGGCTTAACCCGTGAGCCACCTCTCCAGCCCCCCTCTAGGAATTTTTGTAAGTTGTCTTTTTGTAAGTTCATATTTATAGATCTAGAACTTTTCAAATACTTTTAGTTACTTTGTGCCATGTGGAAAGGTGCTGCTTGCTACCTGGCAGATATTGGTTCCAGAAGACTCTAAATTTATGAGCCTAAGAGTTAAATGGCTTATAGCTTGTGTAAGGACAAATACATTACAAATCTTACAATTTTCTGACAACTAACCATTTTATTATAATAGACTGAATGCATTTCATATTTAATAATACTAATTGCTAATAGTCACAGTGACAAGAGCAACATATTGAAAGTTATTTGGTAGTAAAAGAGTGAATCTGAGGAAAAATATGTTAGAGAGAAAGTTAAATTGGTCTGAAAGAAAATAAATGAGAAACATTGGTTTTTATACTTAGAAGAAAGGGTAAGCAATATGGTAAGAGCAGAGAAGGTAGAAGGAATGAGAAAAGAGAGACACTGAATGCTGAGCTGTTTGAAATATTCTAGTAATTCCCAAAGACTAAATTTATCAAGCATAGAATGTAAAAGTCTGTCCAGTCAAGTTTCATTTTTCATAGTCTTTGCCACAAAGATCCCATGTAAGCAGTACATACATGAAACTTAAAGAAAGGTTATCCATCTATCAATGTGAGACACTGTAATGTAGGATTATAGTTAAGAATATACAACATAGACTGGAAATATGGCTTAGGGTTTAAACTTCTGCCTTGAGAGCTGAAGGATCTGAGTTCAGATCTCAGATCTCACATAAAACCAAAGGCAGAAATGACAGTGAACTGCATTTCTGGCCATGGAAGGCATAGCCTGGGAAACTCCAGAACAAAGCCAAAAAGTGAGAGAGCAATCCAGGATCATCCCAGAAGTCACCCTTGAGCCTCCACAGGCACACTGTGCCCCTTTGTGCGCACACACACACACACACACACACACACAACACACACACACACAGATATAGAGTATAAAACAGAAGCCTAAGAAAAACAAAAAAACACATATTTTTATTGAATTATGTTTTTGTTCTTCTACTCAACTCTACCTTCTCCAATTCTGGGAACTTAATCATGACATCTGCCAAGGAATTTCCTAACCTAGTTTCTTATGGCTCATTTTGGTTGGTCATAATATCCGATACCTGGTCCATTTGATCGCAGTGTTCATCTACAACTGAGGCTGTGTCAACACTGGTTTATTTTTTTAACATTTTTTATTATTATTTCTGCTCATACAAACTTAATGGGTACACCGGTTCCCTCCCTCCCTCCTCCTCCCCCCAAACCCTCTGTTCCCCCTCCCCTCACCCTTCCCTCCATATGCCCCAGTGCCTCCCGCCCCAATTCGCAGAGTCCTTTAATATGCATCCCTGACTCTCCTCTGGGCCCTCTTCTTTGATGACGTACAAGGACCCAGTGGCATTTCCCTGAACCCTTTCCCATGTTCCCCTTAAGCATAGGAACACTACTGTGGCTGCCAATCCCTTGCCTCCAAGGATCTTGGTGCCTTTAGCAGATGCTAGACTTTGTGAGGTCAATAGTGTGTTGGACATTGCGCAGGGCATGCAAAGTACAATTATGATTTCTTCGGCCCTAACTTGTGTGGAGTATCTTGCAAATCATTGCTCCTCCCATCCTTTTGCTCTTACAATCTTACCACCCCCTCCTCCACAAATTTCCCTGAGCTTCAGGATGGGGAGAGATTAGTCTGGCCTAGTTCTAGGTAGTTGATAATAGAGACTCTGAAGTTCTGGATTGTGGTTTGTTAATTTTCTTTTGCAGTTTTGTTGCTCCTGCAATGCCCTTCACTCCATCCTGCTGGGCACTGTATGTCACCCCCTGGCCAGAGACAAAAAGCTGTTAAACTGGAGTCTTATTATAAGAGCACATTCAAGGGTAGATGTAATAAAAGTTGGAAACCTCAGTGAGGGAGGGGTCAATCACCCATTTGCAAAATGGTTACTTTTTATCTGCCAGACTATATGCCCTCTGCCTCTGGTGAGATCATACCCCCTTAGTTGTAAATGATCAGGAATGAACGTCTGTAAACCTAACCAGGTGTCACATTACTTACTTGCAGTCCTTGACGGAGGCCTATTTTCTCTACTGTAACATGGTCACTTCTCTCCTTGTTTCTGGTGTGGCCCTCCAACCCCATCCCTCCTGTTCATAATCCTTACAATTACTGTGGGTAATACATAGATTTACCTATGAGTGTCTCAAGGTGGGCTGTGGTACTAGGAACCACCTATTAGGGAGTACATACGGCACTTAATTTTCTGGGTTTGGGATACTTCACTTAATATAATTGTTTCTAATGACATCCATTTCCCGGCAAATTCCAGTAATTCATCATTTTTGATGGCTGAGTAGTACTCCATTGTATAGATGTACCACAGTTTCCTTATGAACTCGTCAACTCTTGGACATTTGGGCTGATTCCATGACGTTGCTATTGTAAACAGTGCTGCTATGAACATGGCCGTGCCTGTGCTATCGAGGTGAACCTCTGCTGTATGGGGGGTTATTCCCAAAAGTGGAATAGCAGGGTCATATGGCATTTCAATCTTTAATTTCTTTAAGATAATCTGCAGACGGCTCGCCAGAGTGGCTGTATGAGCCTGCATTCCCACCAGCAATGTAGCAGAGTTCCCCTCTCTCCACATCCTCTCCAACATTTGTTGTTGTTTGTATTATGGATTTTTGCCATCCTGACCGGGGTGAGATGATATCTCAGGAAAGTTTTGATTTGCATTTCCCTGATGGCTAAGGATGTGGAGCATTTTTAACATATTTGTTAGACATTTTAATTTCATCTCCTGTAAAGTTTCTTTTAAGTTCCAGGGCCCATTTTTTAACTGGGCCAGTGGTTTCCTTGGTGTTTAGTTTTCTCAGTTCTTCGTGCACTCTGGACAGTAGAGCTCTATCAGATATGTGGATAGTGAAGATTTCCTCCCATTCTGTGGTTGCCTTTGAGCTCGTGTTACAATCTCTTTATCTGAACAGAAGCTCTTTAATTCACAAGATCCCAACTGTTGAGAGTTGGTAGCAGTGACTGTGCCATTGGATGTCTGTTTAGGAAATGTTGGCCTAGCCCAATCAGCTCGAGAGAGTTTATTTTTCCTTTGGATAGTTTCTGGTGAAACACAGCAGTGTATGGGATGTACTGTATAATTGGGAAAACTAAGGTAGTATGTGGAACTTACATTTCCTATTATAATGGTTAGTTATTATTGGTAATCAACTTACACTTAAGTGGAAAGCCTCTTGGCACACTTGAGAGTCTTTCTCTGGATTAAGGTCGGCCTCATGGCATGCTTGTGAAGGATCATCTTGATTATATTAATTGACGTGTGAATAACTAGCTCATTGTAAGCATGACAGTTCCCCAAGCAAGTTATCTAGGACTGTATAAAGGTAGATAATGTGAGCATGGAGGGATGCCACACATTGTTTCCTTCTGCTCTCTATTACAGAAATGATATATACAGCTCTTCAAGTTTGTGTGGCTGTAAGTTCCCTGTAATGATGTACTGTAACATGGAACTGTGAGCTAATTAAAGCCTTTCTTCTCTAACACTGTTTGGGTCAGGGATTTTATTACAGCAACATATAATGAAACTAAGTGACCTGAATATTTTTATTGTTGTCACAACTTCTTAAGGATATTTATTATGGGAATGTGATTCAATTTGTTTATTTTGCATATAACTAGATTCATTGTTTATCAAATCTGATGGTATTTTACAAAAATACTTAGTATTCTGCATATAACACACTATGTAATCTGTAGGCAGTAATGATTTTAACTTTTTCATTTCCATTAGGAATGGTCTTTAGAAAAGAAATTGCTATTTGAATTATGAAAGTATAAAAACATAATTTTGTAATGATTTCACCAAGAGGATGAAAGAATTATATTCTCAAAATCACAGATTGGTGAGTAAAATTAAAGAAGACACAAATAAATAGCAAAATGTCCTCTGTTCATGGACTGGAAGACTATACTATCAAAGCAATTTGCACAGTCAGTATAATGCCATCAAAACCTCATCAGAATTTTGGAAGATATAGAAAAATTCATTCTCGGGCTGGAGAGGTGGCTCAGGGGTTAAACCTCTGCCTTATAGGCGGAAGGTCCTGAGTTCGGATCCCAGATCCCACGTATAGACGCCAGGCGGAAGCGGGGGGCAGCCTGTGTTTCTGGTCCTGGTAGGACGGAGCCTGCGAATCCCAGGGCGGAGGAAGTGGAGGCGTCCATGGTGGTTCCTGAATTCGTCCATGGTTCTACACACACAGACACGCGTGCACACATGCATACGCACACACGCACAATTAAATAAATAAAAAAATTAAAAAAAAAGAAAAATTCATTCTCAATTTATATGGACTCTTATGGGACACAACATTTTTAAAAAAGCAGTTACAGAATTTTCACTTCCTGGTTTCAACGCATATTCCAAAAATGTATTAATCAAAACAAGCTGATACACCACATGAAGACACAAATAAATGAAGAAAATAGCCTAAAATAAATGCTTGAAAAATATTTTCAACAAGAATTTGAAGTTCACTGACTAGGTAAAGGACAGCATCTTCAACAAAAAGCATCAGGAAAATTGGATATAATTTATTGCCAAAAGAATGAAGGAGGGCTCTTTACATTATATGCTAAACCTCCATAAAAATTCATTAAAGACTCAATGATAAGACTATAAAATCATTGGAAGAAACAGGATAAAAATCTTGACATTAGGCTTTCAAAGTTGAAGGAATACAACAGTGAAAGCACATTCAAAAAAAGTGAAAATCCACAAAGAAAATTCTGAACAGCAAAGAGAACAATCCATAAAGTGAAAATGAAATAAAGTTAAAGAATGAGATAAAAACAGTGCTACCATATAACTAAGATTGTGTTAACATCCAATGTACATAAAAACCTCTTACAACACAGAAACAAAATAATCAGGCAACCCAAATATAATGGCAAAGTCACTAAACAGACTTTCACCAAAAGTAATATTTCCAAATTTGGTGAAGCGACTCAAAGGATAAAGGTTTTTACCATGCAATTGTTTTGACCCGGGTTCCATCCTGGAGCTAAGCTCCACATGTACTCTGACAAACACACACACACACACACACACACACACCACACACACACACACACATTCACATGCACAATATAATGAGCTTTTAAATGATGATTTCTACAAGTGTATAAATATATTTAGCATCACTGATTAGAGAAATGTAATTTTTTTTCTTTTTTTTTATTTACACTCATACAAACATAACAGGTACACCGGTCCCCCCCTACCTCCAACCCCCTATCCCCTTCCCCTCCCCCTTCCCTTCTCATCCCCTAGTGCCTCCCCCTCCAATCCTGGAGCATCCTTTAATGAGCATGCCAAACTCTCCTCTGGGTCCGTCTCTCCAATGAGGTGCAAGGACCCAGTAGCATTTCCCAGAACCCTTTTCTGTGTTCCTGTTAAGCATGGGAACACTACTGTGGCTGTCAATCCCTTGCCTCCCAGGATCCTAGTGCCTTTAGCAAATGCTAGACTTTGTGAGGTCAATAGTGTGTTGGACATTGAGCAGGGCATGTAACGTAAAAATATGATTGTTTTGGCCCTAACTTGTGTGGAGTATCTTTTAGGTCATTGCTCCTCCCATACTTGTGCTCTTACAATCTTACCGCCCCCTCTTTCACAAATTTCCCTGAGCTTCAGAATGGGGAGAAATTAGGCTGGCCTAGGTCCAAGTGATTGATATAGAGTCTCTGATGTTCTGGATTATGGTTTGTTGATTTTTTTTCAGTTTTGCTGCTCCCACAATGCCCTTGGCTCCACCCTGATGGGTATTGGATGTCACCCCATGGCCAGAGATAAAGACCTATTAAATTAGAATCTTGTTATAAGAGTATATTCAAAAGCAGATGGAATAAAAGTAGGATTTCCTGAAAGTGAATGATAATGAAATACAACTTACCAAAATCTCTGGGACACAATGAAAGCTGTCCTAAGAGGTAAGTTCATAGCTCTTAATGCCTACATCAAAAAAATGGAATCATTAGAAATAAATAACTTAGCAGTGCACTTAAAAGCTTTAGAAACACTAGAGCAATCCCATCCCAAAAGCAGTAGAAGGGAGGAGATTAGCAAAATAAGGGGAGAAATATCTGAAATCGAGATTAGGAAAATGATAAGGAAAATCAACCAGTCAAAAAGCTGGTTTTACAAAGTCTAGCATTTGCTAAAGGCACCAAGATCCTTGAGGGCAAGGGATTGACAGCCACAGTAGTGTTCCTATGCTTAAGGGGAACAGAGGAAAGGGTTCAGGGAAATGCAACTGGGTCCTTGTATGTCATCAGAGAGAAGGGCCCAGAGGAGAGTCTGGCATGCACATTAAAGGATTCTCCGGGGATTGGGGGGGGAGGCACTGGAGGATGGGAAGGGAAGGGCGAGGGGCGGGGGAGCAGGAGGTCGGGGGAAGGAGGAGGGAGGGAGGGAAACGGTGTACCTATTAAGTTTTTATGAGTGGAAATAATAAGAAAAAAATGTTTAAAAAATGTGTCCACCCAGCCTTGAAATAAACAGCTAAGAATCTCTTTAAAAAAAAAAAAAAAGCTGGTTTTTTGAAAAAATCAATAATATTGATACACCCCTAGGCAAATTAACCAAAAGCAAGAGAGAAAAACACAAATTAACAAAATTAGAAATGAAAATGGAGTTATCACTACTGATACCCAAGAAATCCAGAGAATTATAACATCATATTTCAAAAAATTATACTCTGAAATTTGGCAACACAAAAGAGATGGATGACTTCCTAAGTAAACACAACTTACCTAAATTGAATCAGGAAGTTGTGAATTATTTAAATAGTCCTATAACATATGAGGAAATTGAGGAAGTAGTCTCAAATCTTCCCACCAAAAAATGTCCTGGACCCGATGGATTCAGCACAGAGTTCTACCAGACACTTAAGGAGTTAATAACACCAAAACTCCTTAAACTGCTCCATCAAATAGCAAAGGAAGGAACACTACCAAATTCCTTCTATGAAGCTAACATTGTCTTTATCCCAAAACCTAATAAAGATACACTTAAAAAAGAAAACTATAAGCCGCAGTAGTAGTGTCCTATGCTTAAAGGGAACACAAGAAAGCGTTCTGGAAAATGCCACTGGGTCCTTGCACCTCATTGGAGAGGAGGACCCAGAGGAGAGTTTGGCATGATCATTAAAGGATGCTCCAGGGATGGGAGGGGGAGACATGGGGGGATGGGGAGGGAAGGGGGAGTGGAGCGGGCACAGGGAGGTGGGGGGTGGAGGGAGGGAAGGGAGTGGTGTACCTGTTAAGTTTGTATGAGTGGAAATATAAAACAAGAAAACTATAGGCGAATCTCTCTGATGAACACAGATGCAAAGATTCTCAAAAAAGTCTTAGCAAATCAGATTCGAAAACATAGCAAAAAGATCATCAACGGGGATCAAGTAGGCTTTATCCCAGGCACACAAGGTTAGTTTGACATACGCAAATCAATATATGTAGTTCACCATATAAACCAGCCCAAAGTTCAAGACCACATGATATACTTGATAGAGGCAGAAAAAGCTTTTGACAAGTTCCAACAGCCCTTTATGATCAAAACCTTAGAGAAGGTTGGAAGGGAAGGAACCTTTATCAATATAATAAAATCTGTATACAACAAGCCAACAGCAAGGATTATACTCAATGGGGAAAAATTTGAAGCATTCCCACTTCGATCAGGAACTAGACAAGGCTGTCCACTCTCACCACTTCTTTTCCACATTGTACTTGAAGTCTTAGCTGAAGCCATAAGGCAAGAAAGGGACATAAAATGGATTCAAATTGACAAGGAAGAAGTCAAGCTATCTCCATTTGCAGATGACATGATAATATACCGGAGTGATCCCAAAAACTCCACCAGGAAGCTCCTGGAACTAATACAGAAGTTCAGCAGGGTGGCAGGATACAAAATAAATGTACAAAAATCAGTGGCCTTCCTATATGCCCAGAATGAAAGAAGTGAAAAAGCCCTGAGAGAAACAATCCCATTTACTATAGCCTCTAAAAAAATGAAATACCTTGGTATAAACCTAACCAAGGAGGTAAAAGACCTTTACAATGAAAACTTTAAAACCCTAAAGAAAGTAATTGCAGAAGACACCAGAAGGTGGAAAGACCTCCCATGTTCCTGGATTGGCAGAATCGACATCGTAAAAATGACCATCCTACCAAAGGCAATATACAGATTCAATGCTATACCAATTAAAATCCCAAAGCAATTCTTTAAAGAAGTTGACCAAACAATCTCAAAATTTATATGGAGGCACAAAAAACCCAGGATAGCAAAGACAATCCTGAGTAACATAAACACTGCTGGGGTATCACCATACCAAATCTTAGTCTATACTACGAATCCATCGTTGTAAAAACAGCCTGGTACTGGCTTCAAAATAGACACACAGATCAATGGATAAGGATTGAAGACCCAGATATAAGCCCACAAAATTACAGCCATTTGGTCTTTGACAAAGGGGCCCAAAAATCCAGTGGAAAAAGAACAGCATCTTCAACAAATGGTGCTTGCAAAACTGGATATCCACATGCAGAAGATTAAAACTGGACCCATACTTGTCACCATGTACAAGAATTAATTCCAAATGGATCAGTGACCTCGATATAAGGCCAGAGACTATAAAAACCATAGATGAAAGAGTAGGGAACTCCCTTGAGCTGATTGGGCTCGGCCAACAGTGCCTAAACAGACATCCAATAGCCCAGTCACTGCTACCAACTCTCAATAGTTGGGATCTGGTGAAATTAAGAGCTTCTGTTTAGATAAAGAGATTGTAACATGAGCTCAAAGGCATCCCACAGAATGGGAGAAAATCTTCACTAAGCACAAATCTGATAGAACTCTATTATCCAGAGTGCACAAAGAACTTAGAAAACTAAACATCAAGGAAACAAATGACCCAATTAAAAAAGGGGCCCTGGCAAGGGATTGACAGCCATAGTAGTGTTCCTATCCTTAAGGGGAACACAGGAAAGGGTTCTGGGAAAAGCCACTGGGTCCTTGCACTTCATCGGAGAGGAAGACCCAGAGGAGAGTCTGGCATGCTCATTAAAGGATGCTCTGTAGATGGGGGGAGAGGCACTGGGGAATAGGGAGGAAGGGGGGAGGGGAGGGGCGCACAAGGGGATAGGGGGTTGGATGGCGGGGGGCGGGGGGGGGGGTGTACCTGTTATGTTTGTATGAGTGGAAATAAAAAAAAGAACTTCCTTGAGGCCAATGAAAATGAAGTTACAACCTTCCAAAACCTATGGGACACATTGAAATCAATATTAAGAGAAAAATTTATCATACTAAATACCTACATCACAAAAAAGTGAAAGATCCCAAGTAAATAACTTAATGTTAAACCTAAAAGCCTTAGACAAAAAAGGAACAAACTAATCCCAAAAGTAGCATACAGGAAGAAATATCTAAAATCTGAGCAGACATTAATGAATTCAAACTGAAAAAAAATACAGACAATCAATGAAAAGAGCTAGTTTTTTTAAAAGTTAAACAAGATTGAAAAGTCACTACCCTCACTAACCAAAAGAAGAGAGAACACTCAAATCTGCAAAATCAGAAATAAAAAGGGGGAAATTACAACAGATACCAGAGAAATCAGTAGAATTGTAAGGACATACTTTAAAAATTTATACTCTTAAATTGGATAATCTAAAGAAAATAAATAAATTCCCTAAACACATAAGACCTACCAAAATGAAATAGATACAATAAACAAGCCAATAACAAGAAATGAAATTGAAACAATAATTATAGGTCTCCCAACTAAAAAAAGCCCAGGATCAGAAGGATTTCAGTGCAGAATTCTACCAGGTCCTAAGAGAAGACATAATACCATTACTCCTCAAATAATTCCATGAAATAGAGAAAGAAAGAATACTCCCAAATTCTTTCTACAAAGCCAATATAGCTCTGATCTCAAAGCCAAACAAAGACACATGAAGGAAAGAGAACTATAGGGCAATCTCACTAATTAACACAGATACAAAAATCCTCAATAAAATACTAGCAAACCTTATTCAAAAACATCGTACACCATGATCAAGTCAGGTTCACACCTGAAATGCAAGGATGATGATTTAATATATGTGTTGCAGTTAGCCTACATGGTTGCTGATAAATGACTATCAAAAGGGTTAAGGTAACAAGAGTTTTATTGTCTCTTATGATTATTTCATTACAGTTCTAGGTCCAGCTTGACAGTAGAGCTCACGTCAACACCAGGGCTGAGGGAACTGACCACACCTTCTCTACATAATGGTGGAGAGAGGGACGATCCTTACTTGTCAGGCCAGCATGTCTGGCCAAGTGTACAGAAGGATGCCAACTTCCTCAACCAGTTCTCTGTATTTTATTCACCTGTTCAAGGCCTAGTCCCACCTACCATGGGCTATGTCTGCCCCATGAACTAGACAATCTTCTTCAGGTTCACTCTGGGCTTAACTCAACCACTAATTCTCCACAAATGTGCCCAAAGCTCAAACCCTCAACTGTCAAATTGACATCTGTGCCGAACTATGACAGTATGTAAATCAATAAATGTGATTCATCATATTAATAGGCTCAGAAAACAAAATAGTATGAACCTTTCAATAGATACAGAAAAGGTATTTGACAAAATACAACATCCCTTCATGAAACAAGTTATGGATAAAGCAGGAATGGAGGTGACTATCTGAACTTGGTAAAGGGTATATGTGACAAACCTAAAGCAAACATCATCCTAAATAGGGAAAAACTTGAAGCATTCCAACTTAGATCTGGAATGAAACAAATCTGTCCACTGTCACCACTCCTTTTCAATATTGTGCTTGAAGTCCTAGCTAGAGCAATTAGACCACAGAAAGAAATAAAAGGGTAACAGATAGGTAAGGAAGAAGTCAAAATATCCCTATTTGCAGATGATATGATTCTATACTTGAGAGATCAATATGACACCACCAAGAAACTACTCGAATAAACAGTTTCAGTAAAGTGGCAGGCTACAAAATCAACATACAAAGAAGCCTTCCTACATACCAGAGACAAACAAACTGAGAAAGAAATGAGAGAAGCAATCCCATTCACCATAGCTATCAAGAAAATAAAACACTTTGGAATAAATTTAATCAAGGAAATAAAAGACCCGTACAATGGAAACTACAAAACACTGCAGAAAGAAATTAAAGAAGATACTAGAAAGTGGAAAGACCTTCTTTGCTCATGGATTGGTAAGCTCAATAATGTGAAGATGACCATCATAACCAAAACAATACCCAGATCCAATGCAATTCCAATTAAAATTCCAATGGAATTCTTCACAGAATATGGAAAAAACAATCTCAAAATTCATTTGGAAGAAAAATAAACCTTGAGTAGCCAAAATAGTTATGGGCAATAAGAAAACTGCTGGAGGTATCATCAAATCAGATTTCAGACTATATTACAAAGTTCAGTAATCAAAACAGCTTGATACAGGCACAAAAACATATACAATGAAAAGTAAAACTCAACTGTTGCCTAACACTTTACCCAAAAGTCAGCCCCAAATGGATCACAGACCTCCATTGTAAACCCTAAACTCTGAAATCATTAGAAGATAGAGTAAGAAGAACACTTGAATCAATAGGCCTAGGTAATGTTTTTCAGAGCAAAACAACAGATGCCCAGGAACAAAGTCCAATAATCTAGAAATGAAACTTCATGAAATTAAGCTGCTTCTTTTTTTGCAAAAGAAACTATTACTTGTGCAAAAAGATGGCCCATAGAATGGGAGAAAATGTTTGCTAGTTATGAATCTGACAAAAGATTAATCTCCAGAGTATAAAAGAACTCAGAACATTAAATACCAAGAGAGCAAATATTTCTATTTAAAAATGGGCCCTGGAACTAAACAGGCATTTTACTCGACAAGAAATTGAAATTTCAAACAAATACCTTAAAAGATGCTCAACTTCCCTGTTTATCAGAAAAATACAAATCAAAACAACTCTGTGATACCATCTTGCCTATCAGAATGGCTACTATCAAGAACACAAGCAAGCCCTTCCCTCCACTTTGCCGACTGGGACATGCACACTGTCCAGCCTGGACTCACCGCGACCTAGGTAAGCTCGGTCCCCACCCACCCCCAGAACCCCAGGCCGCCCAAGGGACACAGCTCCTCCCACCATCCAGCCGGAGCTGCTGCGCAGGGCCTGGGAGGAGGAGAGTGCACCCCCTGTGCCCAGGCTCGCACCCAGATCTCCCAGGTTAAACAGCGCACCCCGATGCCCCATCCTTCCTTCCCCCACTCTGCCACCTGGAATCACCTTGACCTAGGTAAGCTCCGTCTCCGCCCACCCCCAAAACCCCAGGCCAAATAATTCAGTTTAGTGAAAAACGCACAGAAATTAAAAGAAGATCTTAAGAGTTAAAAACGACAATGCCAAAGTCAAAGTGCAAATCCATGAGAAACAACACTCAAGTAAACAAATCTCCCACTGAAGGAATTAATCCCATAATGTTAGACTCCAACCAGAACAAACCCAAGGAAAACGGCCAAGAAAGCCTGACACAAGATAATGACCTTCAAAATATGATCATTACCATGTTCAATACTATGAAAGAGGAAATCCGGGAAAAATTATATAATCGAATCAATCGCTTTGAGGAGGAACACAACAGACACTTGGAGGAGTTGAGAAAAACAGTGCAAGAAATAAAACTGGCATAGAGCAGTTAAAGCAGACATAAGCAGAGTTTAAAACTGAGCTAAAAGACGAGTTATCTTCAACCCAGAACTCCACAGAGAGTCTTATCAGCAGAACTAACAAAGCAGAAAAACAGAATTTCAGACCTTGAAGATAAAGTGGGAGTATTAACCAGATCAATGGAAGAGGTTGTGAAAGCCAAAAAGATGCTTGAGAGAAATATGCAGGAGATATGGGACACCCTGAAGAAGCCCAACATACGTATTCATGGAATACCAGAGCAAGAATCTCAAAATACCACCCCTGAGGAAATTTTTCAAATGATCATCAAGGAAAACTTCCCTCATCTAAAAAAAGAGAGGCCCATACATATTCAAGAGGCATTCCGCACCCCAAACAGATATGACCAAAACAGAAGCTCACCACAGGCAAATAATAGTCAAAACACTCCACATTCAAGATAAAGAACTGGTGCTGAGAGCTTCAAGGGAGAAAAAACAAGTCACTTTTAAAGGTAAACCTATTAAAATAACAAATGACTTCTCAGTCGAAACAGTAAAAGCAAGAAGAGCTTGGAGAGTCATAATTCAAGTATTGAATGAGCAAAAATGTCAACCCAGGCTGATTTACCCTGCAAAACTATCCATCATGATTGAGGGAGAAAGAAAAATCTTCCAGCACAAAGACAACTTGAAGGGATACATGTCCACCAAACCAGGCCTTCAAAAAATGCTAGAAATCATACTGAAGCTTGAAGAAAAAAACAGGCATATACAGGAGAACAGAAGGCAAATATAACACCATTAAAAGCGAAGCAATATACTTATAAAAACTACTACACATAATAAATGTCTGGAATCAAAAATAGTTTCTCCATTATAACACTAAATGTTAATGGAATTAACTCACAAAACAAGAGACACAGATTACAAATTTGGATTAAAAATCACAATCCATCAATCTGCTGCCTGCAGGAAAACCCATCTCACCACAAAAGATAGGCACATCCTAAGAATGAAAGGCTGGTCAACAATTCTACAAGCTAATGAAAGCAGAAAACAGGCAGGGGTAACCATTATAAAATCAAAGGGGACTTCAAACCAAAGAAAATTATAAGAGACACGGATGGATACTACATTTTAGTCACAGGTACAATTCACCAGGAGAACTTCACAATACTGAACATATATGCACCTAATATGGGCCCTTCCACATTCATTAAGAAAACCCTACAGTGTCTAAATCAACTCCCAAACGATAATTCTTGGGGACTTCAACAGCGCCTTCTCAACATGGGAGAGATCAACAGGTCAAAAGCTGAACAGAGACACTTTGGATCTAAATAAAACCCTTAAAGAAATGGACCTTACAGATCTCTATTGATCTTTTCACCCACGCACCAAAGAATACACATTTTTCTCAGCAGCACACGGAACTTTCTCCAAAATAGATCACATACTGGGCCACGAAACGAATCTACACATGTACAAAAAAGTTGAAATTCTAACCTGTGCCCTGTCAGACCACCATGGCCTAAAGCTGGACATCCACAACACAACAAACAAGAGAAAATACACTAACTCTTGGAAACTTAACAATATGATGCTGAATGAGAACTGGACTCAGGAAGAAATTAAAAAGGAAATTCAAGATTTCCTGAAAGTGAATGATAATGAAAATACAACTTACCAAAATCTCTGGGACACAATGAAAGCTGTTCTAAGAGGTAAGTTCGTAGCTCTTAATGCCTACATCAAAAAAATGTAAAGATCAGAAATAAACAACTTAACAATGCAGCTTAAAGCTTTAGAGCAACTAGAGCAATCTGATCCCAAAAGTAGTAGAAGAGAGGAGATTAGCAAAATAAGGGGAGAAATATCTGAAATCGAGATTAAGAAAACGAGAGAAAAAATCAACCAGTCAAAAAGCTGGTTCTTTGAAAAAATCAATAAGATTGATACACCCCTAGCTAAATTAACCAAAAGCAAGAGAGAGAAAACCCAAATTAACAAAATTAGAAATGAACATGGAGTTATCACTACTGATACCCAAGAAATCCAGAAAATTATAACATCATATTTCAAAAAATTATACTCTGTGAAGTTTGACAACACAAAAGAGATGGATGAATTTCTAAGTAAACACAACTTACCTAAATTGAATCAGGAAGCTGTGAATTATTTAAATAGTCCTATAACATATAAGGAAATTGAGGAAGTAATCTTGAATCTTCCCACCAAAAAATGTCCTGGAACAGATGGATTCAGCACAGAGTTCTACCACACATTTAAGGAGTTAATAACACCAATACTCCTTAAACTGTTCCATCAAATAGCAAAGGAAGGAACACTACCAAATTCCTTCTATGAAGCTAATATCGTTTTAATCCCAAAACCTAATAAAGATTCACTTAAAAAAGAAAACTATAGGCCGATCTCTCTGATGAACACAGACGCAAAGATTCTCAACAAAGTCTTAGCAAATAGGATTCAAAAACACATTAAAAAGATCATTCACAGGGACCAACTATGCTTCATCCCCAGCACACAAGGTTGGTTAAACATATGTAAATCAATAAATGTAATTCATCATGTAAACCAGTCCAAAGTCCAAGACCACATGATACTCTCGATAGATGCAGAAAAAGCTTTTGACAAGATCCAACAGTCTTTCATGATCAAAACGCTAGAGACAGTAGGAATGGAAGGAACCTTTATCAATATAATAAAAGTTGTATACAACAAGCCCACAGCAAGGATTATGCTCAATGGGGAACAATTGGAAGCATTCCCACTTCGATCAGGAACTAGACAAGGCTGTCCACTCTCACCACTTCTATTCAATATTGTACTTGAAGTCTTAGCTGAAGCCATAAGGCATTAAAGGGACATAAGAGGGATTCAAATTGGCAAAGAAGAAGTAATGCTATCCCTATTTGCAGATGACATGATCTTATACCTGAGTGATCCCAAAAACTCCACCAGGAAGCTCCAGGAACATCAGAAGGTAGAAAGACCTCCCATGTTCCTGGATTGTCAGAATCAACATCATAAAAATGACCATCCTACCAAAGGCAATATACAAATTCAATGCTATACCAATTAAAATCCCAAAGCAATTCTTCAAAGAAGTTGACCAAACAATCTCAAAGTTCATATGGAGGCACAAAAGACCCAGGATAGCAAAGACAATCCTGAGTAACAAAAACACTGATTTAGGTATTACCATACCAAACCTAAGTCTATACTACAAATCCATAGTTATAAAGACAGCCTGGTACTGGCTCCAAAATAGACACACAGATCAATGCACAAGGATTGAAGACCGAGATATAAGCCCACAAAATTACAGCCATTTGGTCTTTGACAAAGGGGCCCAAAGAATCCAATGGAAGAAGAACAGCATCTTCAACAAATGGTGCTTGCAAAACTGGATCTCCACATGCAGAAGATTAAAGCTGCACCCGTACTTTTCACCATGTACAAAACTTAATTCCAAATGAATCACGGACCTTGATATCAGGCCATAGACTATAAAAACCATAGTTGAAAGGATAGGGAACTCCCTCGAGCTGATTGGGCTAGGCCAACATTTCCTAAACAGACATCCAATGGCACAGTCACTGCTACCAACTCTCAACAGTTGGGATCTTGTGAAATTAAAGAGCTTCTGTTCAGATGAAGAGATTGTAATGCGAGCTCAAAGGCAACCCACAGAATGGGGGAAAATCTTCACTAACCACACATCTGATAGTACTCTGCTGTCCAGAGTGCACAAAGAACTTAGAAAACTAAACACCAAGGAAACCAATGGCCCATTTAAAAAATGGGCCCTGGAACTTCAAAGAAACTTTACCAGGGATGAAATTAAAATGTCTAACAAATATCTGAAAAAATGCTCCACTTCTTTAGCCATCAGGGAAATGCAAATCAAAACTTCCCTGAGATATCATCTCACCCCGGTCAGGATGCCAAAAATCCACAATACAAACAACAACAAATGCTGGAGAGGATGTGGAGAGAAGGGAACTCTCCTACATTGCTGGTGGAATGCAGGCTCATACGGCCACTCTGGAGAGCCATCTGGAGATTCTTAAAGAAATTAAAGATTGAAATGCCATATGACACTGCTGTTTCACTTTTGGGAATAACTCCCCATACAGCAGAGGTTCACCTCGATAGCACAAGCACGACCATGTTCATAGCAGCACTGTTTACAATAGCAAAGTCATGGAATCAACCCAAATGTCCAACAGTTGATGAGTGGATAAGGAAAATGTAGTACATCTATACAATGGAGTACTACTCAGCCATCAAAAATGATGAATTACTGTTATTTGCCGGGAAATGGATGTCATTAGAAACAATTATATTAAGTGAAGTATCCCAGACCAAGAAAATTAAGCTCCGTATGTCCTCCCTAATAGGTGTCTCCTAGTACCAAACCCACCCAGCCCACCTAGAGACAGTAATTGCAAGGATTATGAACAGGAGGGATGGGGTAGGAGGGCCACACCAGAAGCAAGGAGAGAAGGGACCATGTTACAGCAGAGAAAATAGGCCTACATCAAGGACTCAAATAAGTAATGAGACATCTGATTAAGTTCACAGACTTTCGTTCCTGATCATCTACTACTGAGGGGTTATGATCTCACCAGAAGAGGAGGGCATATGGTCTGGCAGATAAAAAGTAACCATTTTGCAAATGGGTGATAGACCCTCTCTCACTGTGGTTTCCCACTTTTATTACATCTACCTTTGAATGTGCTTTTATCACAAGACTCTAGTTTAACAGCTTTTTGTCTCTGGCCAGTGGGTGACATACAATGCCCATCAGGATGGAGTGAAGGGCATTGCAGGAGCAGCAAAACTGCAAAAGAAAATCAACAAACCACAATCCAGAACTTCAGAGACTCTATATCAACCACCTAGAACTAGGCCAGACTAATCTCTCCCCATCCTGAAGCTCAGGGAAATTTGCGGAAGAGGGGGTGGTAAGAGTGTAGGAGCAAAAGGATGGGAATAGCAATGATATGCAAGATACTCCATACAAGTTAGGGCTGAAGCAATCATAATTTGATATTACATGCCCTGCACAATGTCCAACACATTATTGACCTCACATAGTGTAGCATCTGCTAAAGGCACCAAGATCCTTGGAGGCAAGGGATTGGCAGCCACAGCAGTGTTCCTATACCTAAGGGGTACACGGGAAAGTGTTCAGGGAAAGGCCACTGGGTCCTTGTACGTCATCAGAGAGGAGGGCCCAGAGGAGAGTCAGGCATGCACAAGAAAGGACTCTCTGGGAATTGGGGCGGGAGGCACTGGGGGATTGGGGAGGGAGGGGGTGGTGAGGGGGAGCAGGGAGTACGGGGGGAGGAGGAGGGAGGGAGGACCTGGTGTACCTATGAAGTTTGTATGAGCTGAAATAATAATAAAAAATGTATTAATAAAAAAGTAACACAATCAAGAGTCAGTGCTGGTGAGGATATGGAGAAAAAGCGACACTTATTCACTGCTGGTACATCCTCTATGGTAATCTGTGTGGTGATTCCACAGAAAGCTTAAAATGGAACCACCATATGATCCAGCTATACCACTTCTTGGAATATTCCCAAAAGACTCTACATCTTATTACAAAGACACTTGTTCATCTACGTTCATTGCAGCTCTGTTTACAATAATGAAAACATAAAATTAGCCAACGTGCCCATCAAGAAAGAATGGATAATGAAAATGTGAAACATACACATAACTGAAAATTGCTCAGCTATTAGAAAGGGTGAGATTAAGGAATTTCTGGTAAATGGATGGAACTGGAAATTTTAATATTGAGTGAGATGTCTCAGAAAGTTAAGCACCACATTTTCTCTCCTACATGTGAATGATTGAACTGATATCCTTGTCAATGTATTTGGAATGGAAGCTGTGTAAGAGCCAGACAATTTGAAAAAAATTTAAGGTTGGGAAGGTGGGAAGCGATAGCTAGGGTAATACTTTTTAAAGGGGAGATTTAGGATCCCAGGAGAAGGATAGTGGAGGGAATAATTGAGAAAAATAAATAGCAGGGTATGAGGGGATGGTAGAAAGGAGGGATATGGGAGATAGGAGGACAGTGGAACTTACAGAAAAACCCACAGATTGTGGGAAGCAACAACAAAGGAACATCTTGTGCTAGCAATATATCAGAAAAAAATGTATTTTAAGAAAGGCATAAGAATGAGCAGTCCCTATTTAGTGGAGCATAGAGTGAGTAAAACAGGGAAAAAAAGCCTTGAACTGATCTACTTAGAACCCAGGGAAAAAATTATACTAGAAGTAACAGAAATGTGGCACTTCCTGATAAAATGTTGGTCAGAGAGGTCTTAAAGCCCCAAAATAGTATAGATTTTTGCCATGGCTCTTGGTTGCTCTCCAAAAAACTGTCAGTAAGACACTATCATTGAAGATACAACACAAATGGATTACAGAACATGGGCAAAATACAGCAATTGGAACTGGTCTAAGGACTTCCTTTTGCTGGATAGCTTACACAATACCAATGAATACTGTAGACGTTGCTGGAGGAGAGAAATAAACTTAAGCCCTACTAACAGCATGAGATCTGTAAGTTGTAATATAAATCACCATGGCAACAGGTGAACACCAGCATAATAGTGGCATGAGCATTGGACTCAAGGCCAGCTTATCAGAATGTTATCCATCTTTGTTACTGTAAACTAGAACAACAATCTAAAACAAGCAAAGGAAATAGATCAATAGGGAAGACAGCCAATAAACCTATAGGTAGGAAGACAATATATCAAACTCTTCTGTAGGCAGCTGTTATTATATAATGGGAACTCACAGTGGAAACCTTTGGGTGTAAAGGTGGATGAGTGAAGGGAAATGCACATATCGGTTGGGTGGCCTAAAGAGAGGTAACTTGTGATACTATGGAGCTCTGAGCTCCTGCAGGAGTAGACAAGTCAAAGTGAATTCTGAAGTGCATAAAAGCATACAGGCTGAGGTGTGTGACAGAATGGGAGTGTATGGTGAATTGAAGAGAGGGGTTAAGAGGGAGGAAAAGGGAGGGAAGTTGGAATGAATATTCAATATTCTAGTAAATGGAGAAAAATTAAATAGAAATGGAAAAAATTGCATAATATCCTGCAAACCAAAAAATTAAGTTAATCTAAAAGAAAGTATTATCTCATTTGTAGTACATACAAAAGTTAGGTTGAAGTATTTTCTATTTGTTTTCCTTGCTGGAAAATATTACATACTGTTTACAATTAATTTAAATATTAACCTCTTTTTATTTATTTGTGTGTGTGTGCATGTGTGTGTGTGTGTATGTGTGTGTGTGTATGTGTGTGTGTGTGTGTATCAGAGGGCACTGTGTATCTCTGTGGAGGACCAAAGGTAACATTGGGAATCATCCCAGATTGCTTCTACCCCCTTCTTGCTTCACTCTGGGAACTTCCCAGGCTCTACCCACCAGGGCCAGAAGTGTAGCTGCAAACATTTCAGCTCTGCATTTTTACATGGGACTTGGGATCCAAACTCAGGACCTTCTGTTTGCAAGGCAGAGTCTTAACCCCTGAGCCATCTCCACCCCAACCTGTTATTTCAATATATTTATTTTCCAGTGAGGAGAAACATGAAAGAGAATAATTTAAACTCAGCAACTAGAATCAAATATTTTAATTGACCATTGTGTTGCCTTACAAAAAGATTAAGAATTGCCTGCACTTTACTTGCCTTTACAAAAAGCCAGTACTTTGAATAGCTCTTGATTTCATCTTTAAATAATAAACAATTCAGAAAGGGCTCAAGGAGACTAGAAGAAAAATATATGTTGACAGATCACTGAGCCTTCCAGTGCTCAGCTGCCAGGTAAAATGAATCCAGTGGAGTTGCAATCCATTTCTACCACAGTTGCAAGGCAGCTGGAAGCACATTTCAGTACTTGTTAAGGCATACCCAGTCCACCTGAAAACTGTCACGGGAAATAACAATTTGACATTTAATAATTCATTTGTTGCTAAAGTCAATATTTAGAATGGTACATGAAGCATCCTTCATTTAATAGCAAGAGTTTGAATTATAGCTGGCAAGGTCATAAAACCTACCAGTATTTGAGGATTGGAATTTAATAGCACAAAGAATAATGGCTCTTTATATGTACATGAAACTCGTAGAAAATTTTGCTCTTCAAGTGCTGAAAAAAGTATATCTTTTATAAAATTAATACACACAGATTTTATGGAACTTCTTTTCTAATAAAGCATTCTTACAAAATTCTTAGCTTCAATGATAAGGGAGATGGGAAGTAGGAAGGTAGGTGGGTTAGAGGCTTTCTATATGTTATATTGATTTTTACACAGGTTTGCAATATTTCTTTTTTTTATTAAAAATTTAATTATACATTTTAAAATTTTTTAGCAGTTCCCTCCCTCCCCCCTCCTCCCCCCAAACCCCCTCTTCCCCCTCCCCTTCCCCCAGTGCCTCCCAATATTTCTATTACTTTCATTTCGCAACTAAACAAGTTAAGTTACAATACCATTATTTCAGTTATGAACAACAAATAATTGAATTAATACAACTGAAAGAATCAATTAGATACAAAGGTAGGTTTATCTAACTGTAACATATGTGTGTGTGTGTGTGTGTGTGTGTGTGTGTGTGTGTGCGCGCACGTGCGTCTGCGTCTGTGTCTGTGTCTGAGTCTGTATCTGTGTGTATAGCTTGCTAGTTACCGGCTAATGTGCACTGGAAAATGTGTGCGTGTGTGTGTGTGTGTGTCTCAGTGTGTGTGTGTGTGTGTGTGTGTGTGTGTGTGTGTCTCAGAGGGCAATATGTGTGCATGTGGAGTCCCTGGAGTAACTTCAGGAGTCATCTTCAATTATTCTACCTCCTTTTAACTTTCCTCTAGGGTTCCCCAGGCTCTGCTCTCCAGAACTGGAAGTACAGGCCAAAGCCATGTCCACCTGTCATTTTTGTTTGGAATCTGGAATCTGAGCTCAGGACCTTCTGTTTACAAGGTAGTGGCTTAACTCCTAACCCATCTCTCTATCCCTCATAACTGGGAGATTTTCAGTGGTTAAAAACAAGGAGCATATAAAAAAAATGGAACAAAATCACTTGAATCCCTGCCCCTATAAATATATCTTCTTCTTCCTTGCTTTGGACCAGTTCAGAAGGAAAATGACTTGAAAGCTATGTTCTGGGGTCAGAATTCTCCAATGTATTTCTGTAGAACATTGACACAGAATGATTTCTAAATGTTGTCACCAAGTAAAGGTTTAAATTAGTTTCCCAAGATGCATGCTTAAATAAAGTTAAACATACTTCCTTGTTTAACTTTTCCAAGCTTTTCATATGTTAATGTGCACAGCAATGTTCCAACAGACACTATGGAAACAGAAGTTTCCTAAATGTATCTTTTCACAGGAATCTGCTTTACAAAATGTTGTTCACAGAACACCAGTTTGAAAAATTCTCTTCTGCACTGTTTCAATGACTGACATCTAGCATGAGGGAGAGAAGCAGTTGCTAAGCAAAGAAAGATGAGGGCTTGAGGTCCTGGAAATCATGAAGATATTTCCAAATACCAAAACAAGGTATCTCAAATCCCTCCTAATTTCTTACTTTATAATTTTACCTACTTCTGACTCAGTTAGAGGAAATGCCAAGAAAAGCAACACTTTTGAAGTCTGATCATTCTACATAGAATTACTCTATGTTAACAAAGAGATAGCTAAGTATAATGAATTTATTCTCATTGTTTTTCAGTGTTGTCAGTGACAGTCCAAGAGAAACTCTTCCTCTTCATTAAGGACATGACAATAGTGTTCAATTACCGATTAAAGTAAGTCAAGACACGATCAGTCAATAGTATTGTGTGAAAATGGTCTAAATAAATAAAGACAACTACAGCTCACTCAATAGTGAACTCAGCCTTTTATATAGTTAGATGATTTTTCACATAGGCTTTCTTCATGCCTCTGGATGTATTCTTCTTCCTCCCCATTTAGAAGTGCATACATACACATAAAAGAGTGACATAAAATCACTTGTCATACTTTTTCTTCTATAGTAAAGAGCTGGGGTCTAACCTGTCAGAGGGGGATAATGCATTTCTGTACATCAAAGAAAAATTCTAACTGCTTCCATATTTGACTATTACAACAAGTCATAGAAAAATGTCTTCCTAATGTCCTTCCCTCAACTCTCTAGAAGTTAAAGTTAAGGTTGGAAAACTGCATAAGGATCCTTAGCACTCCAGTGTTATAACCTTCATGAGAAAAACTGTATAACCTGCAGTGATGATGAAATATCTGTCCTATTATTTGAATATCCCTCAGTGAGATACATAGAAGCAAATAATCATGGGAGAAAGAAGAATCAAAATGTGTAAATTAAAATCTAAAGAAAAGAAAAAGAAACCAGTGTGTGCTATAACAGTCAGGAAACTTTCTGAGAAAGGGAGAATTTCAGCTCACTGCTAACCTAGCAGATACAGAAGTGGTAGTTATTTCTCTTGGATCATGCAGAGTTAGCAAATTGGTTTCATCTCTAGCACCAATTCCAAACTATATATTGTGGCTGCTGACTGCCCAGATCCTAGTGTTGAGAAGAATACTGATACACCTTCCAGATTCCATAGAGAAGAATGCCATGTGTTTTGGATTTAAGGCCCACTGTCACAATAGAAACACATTCCTGTTACTGTAAACTAGAAAAAGAACCTATGAAAGATAAGAAAATACATTACAAGGGAACTATGAATCTTTAGCTAGGAAGACAGTACATCAAACTGCTTTGTAAAATACGTGTTATTGTACCTATAGTTTGAAAAAGCATGGAGCACTCAACCTAAAAGCCCTCTTCCACAACAGAATGTGTTTATTACTGAAAATCACAACTAGACAAGATATAGAAAATAAGTGTTGATGTACTGCTTGTCCCAGAGCAGTATATATAAGTCTTACCACCCCCACCCCAAGACTCAGGGAACATTAAGAAAGAGGGGGTGGCAAGATTATAAGAGACTGGAATGGGAAAGTAGTGTGTCAGGCATTGTCAGCATCTCACCATAACAACAGAATGATTTCAAGTAGTTCCACACTTCTTTGCAAGACTGAGAAGGACTAAAACTGATGAGGAAGTAAAGGAAGATGCTTTTCTCCATAGTATATCCACTGATCTAGTTTGCTTGATGGAGTATGAATCAGGTCAATTATAACTCATTGCAGACTAAATGAAATACAGTGAGCTGTACAAGTGAAAAGATTTGAAAAAAGGAGGGAGTCAGGCAGGGAAGATGAAGAGTTGTAAAGGAAAAAAGAGAGCTAATGAGATGTGGGACTAAGGGTTAAAAATATAACATCACTATATTCATGTATACATTAAATAAATAAATAAAGGTGAAAAGAATAGAAAGGTTAAATTAGTGATATGTGTCACTGCAATAAAGCATTTTTTTTTTGAGTATGGAGGCAAAAACTCCTCAAAGGCAATTTTGAGCTGATAATGATTAGATCAGATGTCTGAACGCCACCTGATATTAAATATCTATGGGATATATTCTGTGCACAACTGGAAAATTCTTTCCCTTACATTCACAGAATTTGAAATGCTCAGTGTCCATATTATGTCTCAATATTGCCTTCTTTACCACATAGGCAAGAGACACCTCAGAACGCAGAAAATTTCCACTTGTAGGTTAGTTGTTTTGAAGTCATGTTTAATGGCTTAAAACATAATTAACGTGGGTTCAGGTTTTTAAAAAAATTTGTGTGTAGTGAGAATGCTAAAACACAGTCTGTTAAATGTCTGAGAACTAAAAGAATCTATCTGTATAAGGTGCCAATATCTGACTCTACAACAGATGGGCCTGTTAATGGCTGCAGTCCTGTTTTATGGGAAAACTTGAGGAATGGAAAAATTTCATATCAATCTTGCTTCAGTACATCCTTAGTTTTTATGTACATTGCTTTTATCTCCAACAAATTGTGTTTCCCTTTCAGAAAACACTTTGCATTCTGTTGTCATAGCAACGAAATATGCTAGTAGGATGAAAAAAATGACATTTCCCCCTGAGGTTTATTATTCATGATGCTGATACCATTTTCTCCATTTCTTCCATCAGCACTAAGGGGTATCTCTATTTAAATGTAAATTGACCATAAAAAGATAAAGGCTCTACATTTACTAGCCATGAAAGGCAGAATTCTGTCTTTGCCATTATTTTCTTTTTTTTTCTGTGCTTCTGACTCAATATCTCCATCAAGAATATGATCCTTAAAAGTTGAAGGGACATTTGCCATTCCACAAAAATCAGGAATCAATAACAAACACGCAAAAAGACAAAAATTGTTCTTATGAACACAGGAAATTACCCTGGCAAATATATAAATTTATCCTTTCAAAGAATTTGCACAAACATCTCAAAAAGTGATCTAATGTGGACTATATATAAACATGCTCAGAATAATATTTTCTTTAATATCTTCGAAACAAAAGCATACATAATGATCCTGCCTCCCATGTAATAATAAGCTATCCACCAATTTCTTCAGGGGTAATTAAATAAAATTGTTTCTATACTGACAGATCTCTGAGAGATCACACAGACAGTTGGATTCACATAAACGTCATCCAACCACTCTTTTCTCTTATATTACTAGTTCACCACAGCTTTCCTTCTTTCCAATATATGGGATCCAATGATGAAAGACGTTAGCCCATTCAACATTTGTATGATTTAAAATCATAGATACAAACATATCGGTGAACACCTCTTTCTTTTTTCATATTTATATGTATGTATATACATATGGTTCACACATACATATATGAACAAAGAATAATCCTTTTTAGTTTTCAAAACTTACGATTTCAAATTTATGTGGCAGAGATTCTGAATTGATTCATAAAATAATTTGTGAACTGAAAGAATACTTTTTTGAAGTCTGTAAAAAAGTAAGCTTTTAGACTTAGGCAGAAGACTAAAAATATAAAAATTTATATTCATTTCCTGTAATTCTTCTAATTTTATCACTAAATTCTTGGTACACTAGCCGGACTTAATAGCTGGAATTGAAAACACAAAAGAGTGATTTTTCTTTTGTTGTTGGTATTGCTTCTAATATTGTTATAAGTACTCAAGTCTTATACTATGGGTATAAATCATTACAGTGACAAGAGGGTATATTAATATACTTAAATAGTCCAGGAATAAAATCACATAGATTTGTTTGAGTTCTTGCAATGTCATTCACTGAAATGAAACCTTAACCTATCTGATCTTTAATTTCCCCACTAGAAAAATATACCTTGAAACAATTTTTTTTATTTATCCTTGTGAACACTAAATGAGATCATTAATGTTATATTTTAGGCTAACATCTGGCACATCATTTTTCTCAATATTAGCTAAGCTTTATTAATATAAGCACAAGCTAAACACAGATAGGTCCTGGAAAGTTAACCAAGTTTTGATGCAAATAAATGTACTTATATTGTTTTCTTTAATTTCATCAAAAATGGGAATATAGGCCTATTACAGGCCAAACATATTAGCAAACCTGCCATTGAATTATTTTCCTACATGTAGCTTCATGAAGTCAAAACTTACGATTTCAAATTTATGTGGCAGAGATTCTGAATTGATTCATAAAATAATTTGTAAATTTGTAAAGCATTCAAGCCATTCAAGATAGAAATGATGTAAGATACATGCAGCAACAACCTTGCTCTTTAAAATGACCAATAAAGAATCTGATATTCAATTAGATTTGTCTTAGATCTTATCAGAAATCTTCTGGCTAGTATTCTTTCCTCATTAATGATGAACTGCAAATCTACAAGATTGTTTCAATAACCTCTATTGGAGCCATGATTTAGTCACAATATTGTGAACATCACATCTAGAAATGATGCTAGAGAACTGTCAGTCCAATGTACTAATTTTAAAGATGAAAATATACTGTATCTATAGGTACTACACAATGGCTGTTGTGTCAAATGATTGCAGAGATAAGATTATTTCTATAGTCATTGTACTGACCTGTGAATGATTAGTAGCCTACCATGACACAGTGCCTGCCACTCCCATGAATTCCATTTCTGTGTGTTCACAATGTCAGGAGCCTCCAGTGAGCTGGATTTCATGTGCTTACAACATGAACAGCACTCTTCAGCAGGGATTTATGTGTTACAATGTAGACAGCCTCCCATAGGCTGCCTCCATTTGTAAGGACAGCATGCCTGACCTGGTGCTCCATGTGCTCGAATCATAGATGACCTACCTAGGACAGCATCCTTTGTGCCTACAACAAGGACAGCTTCCCTAATCCAGGGCACTGTGTGCTCACATTGATGGCCTCCTTGGTCTGAGGCCCCATGTGGTCACAAAGTGTATGGCCTCTCATGGGCTAAGCTCTGTGTGCTCATAACATGGATATTACCCGAAGGAGCTGGGACTCATGTTTTCGCAATTTGGGTGGCAGCCTTTAGCCAGGTCTCCATGTACCCACAACACAGCATTCAACTACATACAATCAGCCACATGTGCCCACCCACATGAAAACAACATACACACATGCTGTTTTTGGTATTTCTTTTTCTGTGTGTGTATGAATGTAAGAAATGATCCTTAAAATCTCAAATCGTAGTTGGTCAAACAAAGAAAGAGAATACAATAAACTATGTATTAGTAAGTAAGCTGTACTGCGATTAACAGCAGTTAAGTCATGCTGCAGATCTTCACAGATAGAAAACACATCAAAACTGGTTAATGATATTTGTTCGCTTTCAGTCTCTAATTTGTGGAATTAGTTTCACATACCTTTGCACCATTACTTTCCCAGATTGTATCTTTTGGTGTGTTCAGCAGCTGTCAGATGCTTTGGAAATGGAGTCAAGATCCAAAAGCAGAGACACTATAAAGTTCCAGAAATGAAGTGAATTATCTAGCACAACTGTACTGAAATCACGTAGCTTGCATGGATGTTATGTGAGATTATATAAATGGTTATTACTTCATTGTTCACGAGGATCTAGTTATTTTCCTTTTCTGAATGCTTCTCATAATTCCTATGGGAGGGAAGGAGGTATACTGCAGAATTTCACAAGTGTTTAATATTTGACTGGAAGTAACAGGCATTACTATCCACATGGTAACTGAAGTCTTAAAGAGGGCCAGGCCAAAGGTAATCATTATGCCTGTCAGAGTCATATTGGGACACATAGTGAAATACCTTACAGTGCAATAATGATCTTCTAAAATAGTCAGAAACTAATCTGTATGTTTGTCCAGAAGGTGCTAAAGATTAGGGCTGCAATTCATGAAAAAAGTAAAACACTTTGTGTAGATTATGTGAACACATACACACACACACACACACACACACACACACACACACACACACACTATATATATATATATATATATGTATATATATATATATATGTATATATATATATACATACAGAACCTGGTCATTATTATATCATAATAATTAAGATAGCAAATCTTAAATTATACATTGATAAAAATACTTTGTTGTGGTTTCAATGCTTTTATCCATGCCAGAACCTCAGCAATTTTTCAAAATAACCCTTTAAAAAGTTATAGTTTATTGTTCCATTAATTTCCCTTCATATCATTCCCTTTTCTTTCAGAGATGGAAAATTCATAGTCATGCTTTGAAAGCCATATTTTAGGCTTACCAGATAAACATAATCCTTAATCTCTGGTCTCAGATTCATCACATTGTCTTTACCCACAGACTGTACCAATTTGTATCACAGTTTTTCTATTAGGATGTAGGACTGGCCCAATCTCCAAATCTACTTTTTTTTTTTTTTTTACTCTGCAGGCTTATTTTATTTATTTCTTGTCTCTTTGACATGTTTTTGATTTTATATATCTACTTAACACTGACACAAAAGTAGTCCATCTATTCCACACGTAAGATAAAAATAGGAATATTTATTATTTTACTTTCCTTCAGGCATCAGAAGACTTTCAAGGTATTTTGGGTTAAAATTCCGATGTGTATGTTCAAATGTCATGTAAAATATCTGTAGAGGACAATGCCAAAAATTAATACACTGAGATGCATTTACTTTTGCTCTCATTTACTCTCAGAATTAAATTGTCCTATTTCTTGCAATTTTTTAGTTATGTTAGCATGAGCATTCTTTTTTTAACATTTTTTATTATTATTTCCGTTCATACAAACTTAATAGGTACACCGGTTCCCTTCCTCCCCCCTCCTACCCCTTACCCCCCTGCTCCCCCTCCCTCACCCCTCTCTACCCATCCCTCAGTGCCTCCCCCTCAATCCCCAGAGAATCCTTTAATGTGCATAGCATGACCATTCTTAATGAAGAAGGTGAAGGAATTATATTCAACTCTCAAACATTCTTCAAAATGATTTAGTGCCTTTAAACCTAATGGTATCATTTAAGTCATGTTTTTTGTTATGCCATTATTAATTAACTTTAATTAGTTTCTCCCCAACTTCAACTCCACATCCAACCATTCATACAATTGTTTGCTTGAATTTCCATTTATTCTCTAAAAATCTGAGTCATTTCATAAAGGAATACTTAGTAACATATGTGTTGAAGCAACACTGAAAGAAAAATTATAATAAGATGACAAGGTTCAAGGCGAGTGAGAAAAATAAAGAAATAATTTTTCTTTAATTATAATTCTATAATCTTATTTCTAAAATGACTACTATGCATGGTGCATAGTTTATCTCTGTTCTTATAGAAAGAAGATATGTTCACAGTTTTAGAGGAAATGGCAATCAAGAATGAGATAAGGCATGCAGATAAAGCCAGACAAATGACAGATATAGATAGAGAAACAGATAATTGATTCAGAGGTAGAAAATTGATAAAAATTTAGTGTTCACCAATGATAGATTAACAGATACATAGATAGATATACAAGCAAAAGGAGAGCCGTGCGCAGGGCCAAGGGACGAGGAGGACCTCCCCCTGCACCCGGCCCCGCCCCAGCTCCCCTCCAGTTAAATAGCTCTACGCCCACGCTCCCATCCTCCCTTCCCCACCCGGCTCTGCAGGCCAGGACCGCGCGTGGTCCAGCCGGATCTCACCACGACCTAGGTAAGCTCCGTCCCTGCCCACCCCCAGAACCCCAGGCAAAATAATTCAGTTTAGTGAAATTGAAAGATCTTAAGAATTAAAACGATAATGACAAAGTCAAACTGCAAATCCATGAGAAGCAACACTCAAATAAACAAATTTCCCACTGAAGGAATTAATCCCATAATGTTAGACTCCAACCAGAACAAACCCACAGAAAATGGCCAAGAAAGCCTGACCCAGGATAACAACTTTCAAAATATGATGATTACCATGTTCAATAATATGAAAGAGAAAATCCAGGAGGAATTACATAATCGAACCAATCGCTTTGAAGAGGAACACAACAGACACTTGAAGGAGTTGAGAAAAAGTGCAAGAAACAAAAACTGGCGTAGAGCAGTTAAAACAGACCCAAGCAGAGTTTAAAACTGAGCTAAAAGACAAGTTATCTTCAACCCAGAACTCCACAGAGAGTCTTATCAACAGAACTAACGAAGAAGCAGAAAACAGAATTTAAAACCTTGAAGATAAAGTGAGAGTACTAACCAGCTCAATGGAAGAGGTTGTTAAAGCCAAAAAGATACTTGAGAGAAATATTCAAGAGATATGGGACACCCTGAAGAAGCGTAATATGTGTATTCATGGAATACCAGAGCAAGAATCTCAAAATACCACCCCTGAGGAAATTTTTCAAATGATCATAAAGGAAAAATTTCCTAATCTAAAAAAAGAGAGGCCCATCCATATACAAGAGGCATTCCACACCCCAAACAGATACAACCAAAACAGAAGCATGACACGGCAAATAATAGTTAAAACACTCCACATTCAAGATAAAGAACTGGTGCTAAGAGCTTTAAGGGAGAAAAAACAAGTCACTTTTAAAGGTAAACCTATTAAAATAACAAATGACTTCTCAGTCGAAACAGTAAAAGCAAGAAGAGCTTGGAGAGACATACTTCAAGTATTGAATGAGCAAAAATGTCAACCCAGGCTGATTTACCCTGCAAAACTATCCATTATGATCGAGGGAGAAAGAAAAATCTTCCAGCACAAAGACAACTTGAAGGGATACATGTCCACCAAACCAGGCCTTCAAAAAATGCTATAAATGATACTCAAGCGTGAAGAAAAAAACAGGCATATCCAGGAGAACAGAAGGCAAGTATAACACCAATAAAAGTGAAGCAACATACTTATAAAAATTACTACACATAATAAATGTCTGGAATTAAAAATAGTTTCTCCATTATAACACTAAATGTTAATGGAATTAACTCATCAATCAAGAGACATAGATTACAAATTTGGATTAAAAATTCATTCATCATTTAAAAATTCAATCCGTCAATCTGCTGCCTGCAGGATACCCATCTCACCACAAAAGATAGGCACGCTCTAAAAATAAAAGGCTGGTCAAAAATTCTACAAGCTAATGGAAGCAGAAAACAGGCAGGGGTAGCCATTATGATATCAGACAAAGGGGACTCCAAACCAAAGAAAATTATAAGAGACACGGATGGATACTAAATTTTAGTCACAAGTACAATTCACCAGGAAGACTTCACAATACTGAACATATATGCACCCAATATGGGCCCCTGCACATTCATTAAGAAAACCCTACAGCTTCTAAAGCAAGAAATCAACCCCCAAACAATAGTTCTTGGGGACTTCAACACCACCCTCTCAACATGGGATAGATCAGCAGGTCAAAAGCTTAATAGAGACACTTTGGACCTTAATCAAACCCAGAAAGAAATGGATCTTACAGACCTCTATCGAACTTTTCATTCACATACCAAAGAATACACATTTTTCTCAGCAGCACACAGAACTTTCCTCAAAATAGATCACATATTGGGCCATGAAACGAACCTACACATATACAGAAAAGTTGAAATTCTAACCTGTGCCTTATCAGACCACCAAGGCCTAAAGCTGGACATCCACAACACATCAAACAAGAGAAAATACACTAACTCCTGGAAACTTAACAATATGATGCTGAATGAGAACTGGATTCAGGAAGAAATTAAAAAGGAAATTCAAGATTTCCTGAAAGTGAATGATAATGAAAATACAACTTACCAAAATCTCTGGGACACAATGAAAGCTGTTCTAAGAGGTAAGTTCGTAGCTCTTAATGCCTACATCAAAAAAATGGAAACATCAGAAATAAACAACTTAACAATGCAGCTTAAAGCTTTAGAGAAACTAGAGCAATCTGATCCCAAAAGTAGTAGAAGAGAGATTAGCAAAATAAGGGGAGAAATATCTGAAATCGAGACTAAGAAAACAATAGAAAAAATCAACCAGTCGAAAAGCTGGTTCTTTGAAAAAAATCAATAAGATTGATACACCCCTAGATAAATTAACGAAAAGCAAGAGAGAGAAAACCCAAATTAACAAAATTAGAAATGAACATGGAGTTATCACTACTGATACACAAGAAATCCAGAGAATTATAACATCATATTTCAAAAACTTATACTCTGTGAAGTTTGACAACACAAAAGAGATGGATGAATTTCTAAGTAAACACAACTTACCTAAATTGAATCAGGAAGCTGTGAATTATTTAAATAGTCCTATAACATATAAGGAAATTGAGGAAGTAATCTTGAATCTTCCCACCAAAATATGTCCTGGAACAGACGGATTCAGCCCAGAGTTCTACCACACATTTAAGGAGTTAATAACACCAATACTCCTTAAACTGTTCCAGCAAAGGAAGGAACACTACCAAATTCCTTCTATGAAGCTAATATCGTTTTATTCCCAAAAGCTAATAAAGACTCATTTAAAAAAGAAAACTATAGGCCGATTTCTCTGATGAACATAGACAGGAAGATTCTCAACAAAGTTTTAGCAAATCGGATTCAAAAACATATTAAAAAGATTATTCACGGGAACCAAGTAGGCTTCATCCCCGGCACACAAGGTTGGTTCAACATATGCAAATCAATAAACGTAATTCATCATGTAAACCAGTCCAAAGTCCAAGACCACATGATACTCTCGATAGATGCAGAAAAAGCTTTTGACAAGATCCAACAGCCTTTTATGATCAAAACACTAGAGACAGTAGGAATGGAAGAAACCTTTATCAATATAATAAAAGCTGTATACAACAAATCCACAGCAAGATTATGCTCAATGGGGAACAATTGGAAGCATTCCCACTTCGATCAGGAACTAGACAAGGCTGTCCACTCTCACCACTTCTATTCAATATTGTACTTGAAGTCTTAGCTGAAGCCATAAGGCAAGAAAGGGATATAAAATGGATTCAAATCGGCAAGGAAGAAGTCAAGCTATCCCTATTTGCAGATGACATGATCTTATACCTGAGTAATCCCAAAAACTCCACCAGGAAGCTCCTGGAACTGATTGAGAAGTTCAGCAGGGTGGCAGGATACAAAATAAATGTGCAAAAATCAGAGGCTTTCCTATATGCCCAGAATGAAAGAAGCAAAAAAGCCTTGAGAGAAACAATCCCATTTACTATAGCCCCTAAAAAAATGAAATACCTTGGTATAAACCTAACCAAGGAGGTAAAAGACCTTTACAATGAAAACTTTAAAACCCTAAAGAAGGAAATTGTGGAAGACACCAGAAGGTGGAAAGTCCTCCCATGTTCCTGGATTGGCAGAATCAACATCGTAAAAATGACCATCCTACCAAAGGCAATATACAGATTCAATGCTACATCAAATAAAATCCCAAAGCAAACCTTTAATGAAGTTGACCAAACCATCTCAAAATTCATATGGAGGCACAAAAGACCCAGGATAGCAAAGACAATCCAGAGTAACAAAAACACTGCTGAAGGTATTACCATACCGAACCTTAGTCTATATTACAAATCCATAGTTACAAAAACAGCACACAAGGTACTGGTTCCAAAATAGACACACAGATCAATGGATAAGGATTGAAGACCCAGATATAAGCCCACAAAGTTACAGCCATTTGGTCTTTGACAAAGGGGCCCAAAGAATCCAATGGAAAAAGAACAGCATCTTCAACAAATGGTGCTGGCATAACTGGATCTCCACATGGAGAAGATTAAAGCTGGACCCATACTTGTCACCATGTACAAGACTTAATTCCAAATGGTTCAAGGACCTTGATATAAGGCCATAGACTATAAAAACCATAGTTGAAAGGATAGGGAATTCCCTTGAGCTGATTGGGCTAGGCCAACATTTCCTAAACAGATATCCAATGGCACAGTCACTGCTACCAACTCTCAACAGTTGGGATCTTGTGAAATTAAAGAGCTTCTGTTCAGATAAAGAGATTGTAACTCAAGCTCAAAGGCAACCCACAGAATGGGAGGAAATCTTCACTAACCACATATCTGATAGAGCTTTACTGTCCAGAGTGCACAAAGAACTTAGAAAACTAAACACCAAGAAAACCAATGGCCCAATTAAAAAATGGGCCTTGGAACTCAAAAGAAACTTTACCAGGGATGAAATTAAAATGTCTAACAAACATCTGAAAAAATGCTCCACTTCTTTAGCCATCAGGGAAATGCAAATCAAAACTTCCCTGAGATATCATCTCACCCTGGTCAGGATGGCAAAAATCCACAATCCAAACAACAAATGCTTGAGAAGATGTGGAGAGAGGGGAACTCTGCTACATTGCTGGTGGGAATGCAGGCTCATACAGCCACTCTGGAGAGCCGTCTGGAGATTCTTAAAGAAATTAAAGATTGAAATGCCATATGACCCTGCTATTCCACTTTTGGGTATAACCCCCCTTACAGCAGAGGTTCACCTCGATAGCACCAGCACAACCATGTTCATAGCAGCACAGTTTACAATAGTAAAGACATAGAATCAACCCAACTGTCCAACAGTTGACGAGTGGATAAGGAAACTGTGGTACATTTATACAGTGGAGTACTACTCAGCCATAAAAAGTGAAGAATTACTGGAAGTTGCCAGGAAATCAATGTCATTAGAAACAATTATATTAAGTGAAGTATCCCAGACCCAGAAAATTAAGCGCTGTATGTACTCCCTAATAGGTGGCTCCTAGTACCAAACCCACCCAGCCCACCTTGAGACACTCATAGGTAAATCTATGCATTACCTACAGTAATTACAAGGATTATGAACAGGAGGGATGGGGTTGGAGGGCCACACCAGAAACAAGGAGAGAAGTGACCATGTTACAGTAGAGAAAATAGGCCTCCATCAAGGACTGCAAGAAAGTAATGTGACACCTGGTTAAGTTCACAGACATTTGTTCCTTATCATTTACAACTAAGGGGGTATGAATTCACCAGAAGGGGAGGGCATATAGTCCAGCAGATTAAAACGTAACCATTTTGTAAATGGGTGATTGACCCCTCCCATTGCCAAATGCCATATGACCCTGTGATTCCACTTTTGGGTATAAGTATTACATCTACTCTTGATTGTGCTCTTATAATAAGACTCCAGTTTAACAGCTTTTTGTCTCTGGCCAGGGGGTGACATACAGTTCCCATCACGATGAAGTGAAGGGAATTGCAGGAGCAACAAAACTGCAAAAGAAAATCAACAATCCACTATTCAGAACTTCAGAGACTCTATATCAACCACATAGAACTAGGCCAGCCTAATCTCTCCCCATCCTGAAGCTCAGGGACATTTGCAGAAGAGGGGGCGCTAAGAGTGTAAGAGCAAAAGGATGGGAGGAGCAATGATATGCAAGATACTCCACACAAATTAGGGCCGAAGCAATCATAATTGGACTTTGCATGCCCTGCGCAATGTCCAACACACTATTGACCTCACAAAGTCTAGCATCTGCTAAAGGCACCAAGATCCTTGGAGGCAAGGGATTGACAGCCACAGTAGTGTTCCTATGCTTAAGGGGAACACGGGAAAGGGTTCAGGGTAATGTCACTGGGTCCTTGTACGTCATCGGAGAGGAGGGCCCAGAGGAAATCATGCATGCACAAGAAAGGGCTCTCTGGGAATTGGGGCAGGAGGCACTGGGGGATGGGGAGGGAGAAGGGAGGGGGGAAGCAGGGGGTACGGGGGAGGAGGAGGGAGGGAGGGAACTGGTGTACCTATTAAGTTTGTATGAGCTGAAATAATAAAAAATGTATTATAAAAAAAGAAGCAAAAGGAATTAGATATTAGAGCAATTTCCAAATTTCCATTTGAGCTGCTGCATTTGATAGAATAAATAGCATTTGATAGGGCCTATGTAGGATAAGGGTAAAGTATTACAGAAAAAAATGAAAAAACACAAGTAATAATATTTATGTGGTAAAACTGAGTTTGGTGTAAGTATACAGCTCTTGTATGTAAACTTGATTAAATAGAGAGTGGCTGAGTCAGATCATAGACAGCCTTGATTAATAGATTGGGGAATGTTTAATTTAATTCCATTGAATATGGGTCATTGGTGAATATTTTTTTGTAATGAAAGTCATGTAATGGGAATACTTCAGGAAGATTTACCTGGTAGGCATGAGCAAATGGATTAGAGAAGAGAAGGAATGTGAAGGATCACATTAAACCAAAGGCACAATTAAAACCCATGCACTTTAGCTTGCACATGTTTAAATGAATGCATTTCATTAAAAAAATATTTCATTAAAACACATTGTAATGTGATTGCCTCACCATTCCATTCTTTAAATTAGTACTCTAGATTGTGCAAACAAGTAAGTATGAGTACACTCTTTCTTTGGTTGATCTCTTACTTTCTTTGAGTTCTACTACAATAAATATCAAATCATGTTCGCTGTTATTGTATAAAACATGTATGTTTTTGTTTGTTTTAAAATTGTTCCTAAAGTCAAGGTAACTACTTCATGTAGTTCTTAAAAGAGGAATAATTCATACTAAGCCTAGGATAACTACTGCCCACACCAAATAATTAACAAGTTCTAAAGTGATGTTTTCTTAAGATATTCATGCTGAATTTTACAATCTAAACTCGGTGAAATTGTGGCTGCAGTGTTTTGTCATAATACAAGTGAAATATGATGGTACATTAAATGACACTGGTAGTAGGAAGGAAGTGACTAATTTTTTAATTTCTCATTTTTTTAATTTATTTTTCTGCTCATACAAACATAATAGGTACCCCTGTCCCCTCTCTCCCTCCACCCCTCCCTGGAATTCCCTGCTCCCTGCCCTCTTTTCCCCTTCCTTTCTCCCCTCCCTCCCTTCCTCCCAGTGCCCCCTTCCCCCTCTCAGAAGCATCCTTTAATGTGTGAGGAAGTGACTAAATTAATTTACACATCAGAATTTAGTCTACAGTAGTCATTCCTTTGATAAATAATTTCTACTGGAAAGATCAACAACTGGTTTAAAATAACTATTTGGAATTTGGATAACATAGCATATGGATTCATGAATGACAGGTAAACTGAGTGTTAAATAAACAGGGTTTTAAGAAACAATAATCCATCCGGATTTCTAACAGAAATTTATAAATAAAGACCAAATCTGTATCAGTGTATTAAAAACCGTGTTATGTATTAGAATCATCTGGTGATCATTCTTTAAAAATGATCCTAACATATGAGAACATGTGTTAAGGATGAAAGCTATCAATGGAGAGTACATGGAGAAAGGAAAAGTTGCAGGAAAAGTAGCCAGAACATTTTATGTACATGTATGAAATTGTAAAAGGACAAAATTCTTCAGTAAAGAAAAACAAGAGAAAAGTGATTCTGGTTCCTATTTCCATATATTATCATTTAATTAACATAGGTTTTATAAGGCCTTTAAAACAGTACAACGTAATAATTTCTAGGAGTATCTTTTTAATTCACTTTTAGGAGTATCTTTTTAATTCACTTTTAGGAGTATCTTTTTAATTCACTTTTTATCTTCGATGTTTCATATATGTACACAATGAAGTTAAGGCATTTTTACCCCGTTACCCTATACCATTCAGCCTCTTTCTCTCATTGAAAATCACCTTCTCAACCAGTCCAACTCCTACCTGTGTGTGTGTGTGTGTGTGTGTGTGTGTGTGTGTGTGTGCGCGCGTGTATGTGTGTGTGTGTGTGTGTCCCACTGAGTTTAATAAGAGTTGCCTATGTTAGCATGTGACATGGCACTTGCTGGAGCATGGATGATATGTCAATGGATACACCACTGAGGCATTAACCATCAATAGTCACTCAGGGAGAAGGAGAGGCGTGATGAGAGCTTACTGTTCCATGATAAAATATTGACAAACAGAATCTTGTGCAGACAAACACATCTGCAGTGAGTTCATGGGTGGAAAACCCTGTAATGTCCAGAAGGTACTGTTTGGCAGTGTTTGGCAGTACTTCTCTAGCTATCCTCTGGCTCTTGAATTCTTTATGTTCCCACTTTCACAATGTTTCCTCAACCTTGAGAGAGAGGGGACAATATTATGATGTTCTGATTACGGCCACTTACACCATAATCACTGACTCTTTGTGCTTTGGCCAGTTGTGACTCCCTGTATTTAATGCCATCCATTGCAAAAAGAAAGTCTCAGATAAAGGTTGAGAGCTATACTAATCTATGGGTTTAGATATAAGCATTTAATGCTGGGATCCTATAATAAGGGAGAATATACAGTGTCTGCCTTTCTGTATCTGGGATATTTCACTCAGCATGATTTCTTCCAATTCCATCCATTTAATAGAAAATTTCATTAGTTTGTCTTTCTTGACAGCTGAATACTATTCAGTATTCCATTGTATATATGTACCACATTTTCATTAACCATTCATCAACTGTTGGACATCTAGGTTGGTTCCTTTTGTTTGCTCTTGTGAAAAGTGCTGCTATGAGCATAGATGTACATGGGAATAATTCTAAGAGTGGTATAGCTGGGTCATATGAAATTTCAACTTTTAACATTTTTAGGAACCTTCAAATTGATCTTCAAAGGGGTTATATGAGTTTACTATCCCACCAGCAATATATGAGAGTCCCATATCCCTGCATTCACACCAACATTTGCTGTTGTTTGTGTTTGGGATCTTAGTCCCTCTAAGAGGAGTGAGTTGATATCTTAGGATACTTTCTGTTTTTTTTAAATAGCATTTCCCTGTGACTATTGAAGTAGAAAGTTTTTAAGAATGTTTGTTAGACATTTGAAAGGTATGACAGTATTTGCACTTAAATAGTATATCTAATAAGTAATGATAGAATTTTGGAAGATTTCTGTACAGGTATTGTCTACCACATAGTGAGAGATGAAATAAAGTTGACAGTAAAGAAATAGTCTCTAGCAATAAACATAGTAAATGTGAAAACAATACTTAAGAATTCATGTCATTAATAAGAATATAACTTCTGTTTCAAATACTACATGTTATTTTTTAAGATCATTATTATCATCCCTATCATTAACAGCATCATTCTTATCTTTATGATAACCATCATCATCAGAATCATGTCACAGTTATTGAATAATTTATATATATCATTGTAAATACATACATCATTCTAGGAAAACTACATATATTACATCTCTACTCATGCATGCATGATTGTGTTTGAGTATGTGTGTGTGTGTGTGTGTGTGTGTGTGTGTGTGTGTGTGTGTGTGTTCATGTATAGGAGGACATTTGAGTGTGTGTGTCTGTGGAGGCCCAAGGGTGACATTAAGAATCATATTGGTACTCCACACAAGTTTGGGCAGCAGCAGCCATAATCAGACTTTGTTTGACCTGTGAAATGACTGAAATGTCAACAACCCCCCAAAGTCTATCATGGATCACAGGCACTAAGATCCTCAAAAACAAGAGATTAACAGTCAAGAGTGTTCCTATACCAAAGGGGAACCCCAGAAAGGGCTCTGGGCAATGCCACTGAGTCCTTACACCTCACTAGAATGGAGGACTCAGAGGGAAGTTTGGAATTCACACAAAAGGATTCTCCAGGGAATGGGAGAAGGGAAGGGTGGGGGGTGACAGGAAAGGGTAAAGGGGAAGGGTGCAAGGAGAACTGGGGAAAGGTGTAGGGAGGGAAGGGAATGGGGTACCTATTAATCTTGTATGATTGGGGAAAAATAAATAAGTATAATAAAAAATCTTCTTGGATTCCTCTGCCTTCCTATTGCTTTCACTGGGATTTTCCATGCTCCCATTTCCAAAGTCAGAATTGCAGGCCACTGTCATGTTTGCCCAGCATTTTCATATGGAATCTAGTGACCCGAACTAAGATTTTTTTCCTTTCAAGACAAATATTTTAGCACATGCATCTCCACAACTCCACATTACTTAATTTTTACAAAAGCTTCCACTGTTTCTATTCTACAAATAGTGAAATGGTGCTTAGAGAGATTTTTAGGTTGTCTAAAGTCACATTGTTGCAGAATTTTGTTTGAATCCAGAAATACTTGTCTATGGAATCTGATATATACACTCATGCTATGACTATTGGTTGCTTGTTTCATTGCTGTGACAAAGTACATAAAAAAAAAGAAATAAGGGTTTTTATGGCCTAACATTCCAAGACACATAAGTCCATCATGGTAGTAATGTATAATAATAAATAGCAAGAGACTGCTGTTCACATTGCATGCACAGTCAGGAAGCAAAGAAACAAATATTTGTTATCAGATTTCTTCTTTTTGTTTCAGTCTGGGACCACATCCATGGAATAACGTCACCTACATTTAATTTAATAATACCACATTACTTACCTAATCTAAATAATCTCATAAAAAGCCCAGAGATTTTCTTCAATAATGATTCTAAATTAACAATAGAGATTAACTAGTGTCACAATAAATGTCTACTGGCATAAGTAATGTATTTTTAGCAAAAACAAAAACAAATTGGCATGGACTTTATAAACACAACATACCTCTCTTCCATTTCATTCATTTGAAGAAGATTATATTTGCAGTTTAAAAGATGGGAAAATTGATACAGATACCAGCTACATAAAAATTTAAGACTATACAACTTTATCTGTGGAACCTGAATTAGTCTAGCAGACTCATAAGATATATCAACATTTAAAATAAATGACGCACACAACAGTTGGTTTATCAACATTCAATCAAGGCTGAAGGAAGATATCAAGAGATATTATACCACCCTGAAGAACTGTTTAAGGTTTATTACCAGACAAGAGAAGGGGAGCTTCTTTTCTCAATGATCAAGTCATCCATGCCTTAACAAGCATTGAAGCACTTACCAGTACAGACATCCTAGATGAAGTGCATGAGCAACACATGGAAAAAGAGATGAAAGTAGAAAGAAAGTCTGATTGGAAACTATAAGGTATTTTTTAACATTTTTTATTATTATTTCTGCTGATACAAACAATAGGTACACGAGTTCCCTCCCTCCCTCCTCCTCCCCCCTGAAGCCCCTGCTCCCCCTCCCCTCATCCCTCCCTCCACATGCCCCAGTGCCTTCCCCCCCAATCCCCAGAGAGTCCTTTAATGTGCATGCCAGACTCTCCTCTGGGCCCTCCTCTCCGATGACTACAAGGACCCAGTGACATTTCCCTGAATCCTTTCCTGTGTTCCCCTTAAGCATAGGAACACTACTGTGGCTGTCAATCCCTTGCCTCCAAGGATCTTGGTGCCTTTAGCAGATGCTAGACTTTGTGAGGTCAATAGTGTGTTGGACATTGCGCAGGGCATGCAAAGTCCAATTATGATTGCTTCGGCCTTAACTTGTGTGGAGTATCTTGCAAATCATTGATCCTCCCATCCTTTTGCTCTTACAATCTTACCGCCCCCTCTTCCGCAAATGTCCCTGAGCTTCGGGATGGGGAGAGATTAGGCTGGCCTAGCTCTAGGTGGTTGATATAGAGTCTCTGAAGTTCTTTATTGTGGTTTGTTGATTTTCTTTTGTGGTTTTGCTGCTTGTGCAATGCCTTTCACTCCATCCTGATGGGTATTGTATGTCACCCCCTGGCCAGAGATAAAAAGCTGTTAAATTAGAGTCTTGTTATAAGAGTATATTCAAAGGTAGATGTAATAAAAGTAGGAAACCACAGTGAGGAAGTGGTCAATCACCCATTTGAAAAATGGTTACTTATTATCTGCCAGACTATATGCCCTCCCCTTCTGGTAAGATCGTACCCCCTCAGTTGTAAATGATCAGGAACGAAAAGTCTGTGAACTTAACCAGGTGTCTCATTGCTTACTTGCAGTCCTTGATGGAGGCCTATTTTCTCTGCTGTAACAAGGTCCCCTCTCTCCTTGTTTCTAGTGTGGCCCTCCTACCCCATCCCTCCTGTTCATACTCCTTGCAATTACTGTAGGTATTACAGAGATTTATCTTTGAGTGTCTCTAGGAGGGCTGGGTGGGTTTGGTACAAGCAGCCACCTATTAGGGAGTACATACAGCGCTTAATTTCCTGGGTCTGGGATATTTCACTCAATATAATTGTTTCTAATGACATTGATTTCCCAGCAAATTCCAGTAATTCATCAATTTTTATGGCTGAGTAGTACTCCATTGTATAGATGTACCACATTTTCCTTATCCACTCATCAACTGTTGGACAATTGGGTTGATTCCTTGACTTTGCTATTGTAAACAGTGCTGCTATGAACATGGTCACAATTGTGCTATCGAGGTGAACCTCTGCTGCATGGGGGGTTATTCCCAAAAGAGGAATTGCAGGGTCATATGGCATTTCAATCTTTAATTTCTTTAAGAATCTCCAGACGGCTCGCCAGAGTGGCTGTATGAGCCTGCATTCCCGCCAGCAATGTAGGAGAGTTCCCCTCTCTCCACATCCTCTCCAGCTAGACATTTTAATTTCATCCCTTCGTAAAATTTCTTTTGAGTTCCAGGGCCCATTTTTCAATTGGGCCATTGGTTTTCTTGGTGTTTAGTTTTCTAAGTTCTTTCTGCACTCTGGATAATAGAGCTTTATCAGATATGTGGTTAGTGAAAATTTCCTCCCATTCTGTGGGTTGCCTTTGAGCTTGAGTTACAATCTCTTTATCTGAACAGAAGCTCTTTAATTTCACAAGATCCCAACTGTTGAGAGTTGGTAGCAGTGACTGTGCCATTGGATGTCTGTTTAGGAACTGTTGGCCTAGCCGAATCAGCTCGTGGTAATTCTATGCCTGTTCATCTGTAGTTTTTATAGTCTCTGGCCTTAAATCAAGGTCCTTGATTCACATATGGGGCCAGTTTTAATCTACTTGTGGCGATCTAATTTTGCTAGTACCATTTTTTGATGACACTGTTCTATTTCCATTTGGGCCACTTTGTCAAAGACCAAATGACTGTAATGTTGTGGGCTTATATCTGGGTCTTCAACCCTTATCCATTGATCTGTGTGTCTATTTTGGAGCCAGTACCAGGCTGTTTTTACAACTATGGATTTGTAGTATACACTAAAGTTTGGTATGGTGATACCTCCAGCAGTGTTTTTGTTACTCAGGATTGTCTTTGCTATCCTGGGTCTTTTGTGCCTCCATATGAATTTTGAGATTGTTTGGTCAACTTCTTTAAAGAAATGCTTTGGGATTTTAATTGGTATAGCATTGAATTTGCATATTGCCTTTGGTAGGATGGTCTTTTTTACGATGTTAATTCTGCCAATCCAGGAACACGGGAGGTCTTTCCACCTTCTGGTTTCTTTTGCAATTTCTTTCTTGAGGGTTTTAAAGTTTTCATTGTAAAGGATTTTTACCTCCTTGGTTAGGTTTATACAAAGGTATTGCATTTTGTTAGGGGCTATAGTAAATGGGATTGTTTCTCTCAGGGCTTTTTCACTTCTTTCATTCTGGGCATATAGGAAAGCCACTGATTTTTGTACGTTTATTTTGTATCCTGCTACCCTGCTGAACTTCTCAATTAGTTCCAGGAGCTTCCTTGTGGAGTTTTTGGGACCACTCAGTTATAATAGCATGTCATCTGCAAATAGAGAAAGCTTGACTAATTCCTTGCCAATTCGAATCCATTTTATGTACCTTTCTTGTATTATAGCTTCAGCTAAGACTTCAAGTACAATATTGAATAGAAGTGGTGAGAGTGGACAGCCTTGTCTAGTTCCTGATCGAAGTGGGAATGCTTCCAGTTTTTCCTCATTGAGTATAATCCTTGCTATAGGCTTTTTGTATACAGATTTTATTATATTGATAAAGGTTCCATCCATTCCTACTGTCTCTAGCGTTTTGATCATAAAAGTCTGTTGGATCTTCTCAAAAGCTTTTTCTGCATCTATCGAGAATATCATGTGGTCTTGGGCTTTGGACTGGTTTATATGGTTAATTACATTTATTGTTTTGCGTATGTTGAACCAAACTTATGTGCCAGGGATAAAGCATACTTGGTCCCTGTGAATGATCTTTTTGATATGTTTTTGAATCCGATATTCTAAGACTTTGTTGAGAACCTTTGCATCTGTGTTCATCAGAGAGATTGGCCTATATTTTTCTTTTTTAAGTGTATCTTTATTAGGTTTTGGGATTAAAATAATATTAGCTTCATAGAAGGAATTTGGTAGTGTTCCTTCCTTTGCTATTTGTTGGAACAGTTTAAGGAGTATTGGTATTATTAACTCTTTAAATGTCTGATAGAACTCTATGCTGAATCCATCTGGTCTAGGACATTTTTTGGTAGGAGGATTCGAGATTAATTCCTCAATTTCCTTATATGTTATAAGACTATTTAAATAATTCTCAAATTCCTGATTCAATTTAAGTAAGTTGTGTTTACTTCGGAATTCATCCAACTCTTTTGTGTTGTCATATTTAACAGAGTATAAGTTTTTTAAATATGACATTATAATTTTCTGGATTTCATGGTATCAGTAGTGATAACTCCATGTTCATTTCTAAATTTGTTAATTTGGGATTTCTTTCTCTTGCTTTTGGTTAATTTGGCTAGGGGCGTATCAATCTTATTGATTTTTTCAAAAAACCAGCTTTTTGACTGGTTGATTTTCTCTATCGTTTTCCTAATCTCGATTTCAGATATTTCTCCCCTTATTTTGCTAATCTCCTCTCTTCTACTGCTTTTGGGATCAGATTGCTCTAGTTTTTCTAAAGCTTTAAGCTGCATTCTTAAGTTGTTTATTTCTGATGTTTCCATTTTTTTGATGTAGGCATTAAGATCTATGAACTTACCTCTTAGGACAGCTTTCATTGTGTCCCAGAAACTTTTATAAGTTGTATTTTCATTATCATTCACTTTCAGGAAATCTTGAATTTCCTTTTTAATTTCTTCCTGAATCCAGTTCTCATTCAGCATCATAGTGTTAAGTTTCCAGGAGTTAGTGTACTTTCTGTTTTTGTTGTTTTCTGAATGTCCAGCTTTAGGCCGTGGTGGTATGATAGGGCACAGGCTAGAATTTCAACTTTTTTGTATAAGTGGAGATTCATTTTGTGGCCCAATACATGATCTATTTTGGAGAAAGTTCCGTGTGCTGTTGAGAAAAATGTGTATTCTTTGGTATGTGAATGAAAAGTTTGATAGAAATCTGTATGGTCCATTTCTTTAGGGTTTGATTAAGTTGCAAACTATCCCTGTTAAGCTTTTGACCTGTTGATCTATCCCATGTTGAGAGGGCGGTGTTAAAATCCCCAATAATTATCGTTTGGAAGTTGATTTCTCGCTTTAGACGCTGTAGGATTTTCTTAATGAATGTGGAGGGGCCCTTATTGGGTGCATATATGTTCAGTATTGTGAAGTCTTCCTGATGAATTGTATCTGTGACTAAGATGTAGTATCCATATGTGTCTCTTATGATTTTCTTTGGTTTGACGTCCACTTTGTCTGAAAGCATAATTGCTACTCTGCATGTTTCCTGGTTCCATTAACTTGCAGAATTTTGGACCAGCCTTTCATTTTTAGGATGTGCCTATCTTTTGTGATGAGATGAGTTTCCTGAAGGCAGCAGATTGATGGGTTGTGATTTTTTAATCCAAGTTTGTAATCTGTGTCTCTTGATCGGTGAGTTAGGCCCATTGACATTTAATGTTATAATGGAGAAATTATTTTTAATTCTGGACATTTTTTTATGTTTAGTGGATTTTGTAAGTTTATTGTTTTACATTTATTTTTTTGTGGTGTTATACTTCCCTTCTGTCCTCCTGGATACGCTTGTTCTTTTCTTCAAGTTTGAGTATCATTTATAGCATTTTTTGAAGGCCTGGTTTGGTAGACATGTATCCCTTCAAGTTGTCTTTGTGCTGGAAAATTTTTCTTTCCCCCTCAATCATGACAGATAGTTTTGCGTGGTATATCACTTTGTGTTGGCATTTTTCCTCATTTAATACTTGAAGTATGGATCTCCAAGCTCTTCTTGATTTTACTGTTTCCATTGAGAAGTCCTTTGTTATTTTAATAGGTTTGTCTTCAAATGTGACTTGCTTTTTTTCTCTTGAAGCTCTCAGCACATTTTCTTTGCTTTGAATGTGGAGTGTTTTGACTATTATTTGCCATGGCAATTTTCTGTTTTGGTCATATCTGTTTGGAGTGCAAAATGCCTCTTGTATTTGGATGGGCCCCTCATTCTTAAGTTGAGGGAAGTTTTCATTTATGATAATTTGAAAAATTTCCTCAGGTGTGGTAGTTTGAGATTCTTGCTCTGGTATTCCATGAATGCGCATGTTAGGCTTCTTCAGGGTGTCCCATATCTCTTGAATGTTCCTCTCAAGTATCTTTTTGGCTTTATCGATCTCTTCCATTGAGCTAGTTAATTCTCCCACTTTGTCTTCAAGATCTGAAATTCTATTTTCTGCTTCGCTAGTTCTGCTGATAAGACTCTCTGTTGAGCTTTGGGTTGAAGATAGCTTGTCTTTTATTTCAATTTTAAACTCTGCCTGAGACTGTTTTGACTGCTCTATGCCTATTTTTGTTTCTTGAACTGTTTTTCTCAACTCCTCCTGATGCCTGTTATGTTCCTGTTCAAAGTGGTTGATTCGGTTATTTAACTCCTCTTGGATTTCCTCTTTCATAGTATTAATCATGGTAATGATCATACTTTGAAAGTCGTTGTCTTGGGTCTGGCTTTCTTGGCTGTTTTCTGTGAATTTTTTCTTGTTGGAATCCATCCTTAAGGGGTTAATTCTTTTGGTGGGAGATTGGTCTTCTTGGGTTTTGTTTCTCATGGATCAGTTTCTGTGTGTTTTTTGACTGATTTAGTTGGTATTACTATACTTGGGCAGTTATTGCTAGTGTTTGCCTTGGGGTTGGGTATGTTTATCTTTTGTTATTGTTATTTCCTGGTTGAGGCTATTAGGCTTTTAGTACATCAGCTAGGTCAGGTTAAGTAGACAGGGGGTGAATATTAGTATGGTAGTGCACTTTTATGATTTAGTATCTTAGTGATATGTGAGAGTGAATGGTGTACTCCCTGTAGTTGTATATGTTTTTGGGGTGGCTGTATGGCTAAGTTAATCTACAGTGATTAATACTAGAAAGGAACAGTGAGGTGAAAAAAAGGAGATTTACTTACCTTTGGGTTGGATGTGAAGAAACTCTCCCATGTGATAGGATGATTGTAGAAGTTTTCAGATGTATGGCCTTTAGTGCTTAGAACTTTGCTTGAGTTTTCTTTGGAGTCTATTGAATTCTGAGTATCAGTGTGTCTTCTGTAGAACAACTGCATGGGTCCTCGGGGGGGCCATAGAGGCAGAGGCGCTGATGTTGATGGCAGAATTCCTCACCTGGCACCTGGGACTTGGCTTAGTGGCTCTCCCAAGCTCCAGGGATGGAGGAATGTGAGCAAGTCCTGTCCAGTTGGGCGGACAGGCGTTTGGGAGGAAGAAAGGGGCTGGGGCCTGGGGCGTGGCCCAGGCTAAAACCTGGGGCAGCCTGGGTGCCTCTGGGACACGGGGCAACCTGGGGATCTGTGGCTGGGCGGACTCACCTGGGGATGGCAGACAGGCAGGCGTGTGGTGGGGTGGACAAAGGAGGCATGGGAGGGAGCAAGCTGGCCTTGCCTCTTATTTTGTCTTTATAGTTGAGTAATTTTCATTAACAATGTATCGAGAAATTGAAAAGAATTTTAAAATAAACAAAATGAAGGAACCATAATGATGCTAAAGTCTGGCTTCTACAAGCAGTCTTGACACTATTCTCCATCAGCTACTTTTGCTCAGAAAAGAAAAACAAAAGGTGACTTCAATGTGAGGTTCTTGTGAGTTGAACCTAAAAGAAATCTTGTGGCAGCTCACAATTGTGGACTCAACAAAATAACTAGCGTACATTGGTTTTCTAATAGTTAATTTAATTCTCCTCAAAGCATGGAGAAGAATTATAAGAATGATAGCAAAGATAGTACACTGTTTTGCCAAACTTGCTAGTTTACAAAAAGAAACTAACAGAAACTAACCTCATTTGACATACAGAAACTTTCAGTTTCATGTATTCCTACTTAAACATTTTTATATTATTGTCTTTAATAAAGGAAAATCTAGACGCAGACACCAGGCCCCCAGCCAAGCAAAAGGCATGGGGATCTGGCAAATGTACCAGAGCCAGCAACCAGGGTCCCAATTCCTTAGCCAGTCAAACAACCTCATCTGACTAAGGAGTGTCAAAAACAGTTACCAAATGGATACCAGTTAAGAAAGCAACACTGGTGCTGGAGAGGTGGCTCAGGGGTTAAACTTCTGCCTAGCAGGTGGAAGGTCCCGAGTTTGGATCCTAGACCCCACGTATAAATGCTGGGAGGAAGAGGGGTGGCCTGCGTTTCTGGTCCTGGTAGGACGGAGCTTGTGAATCCCAGAGCAGAGTAAACAAGGAGGAGGTGGAGCCAGTCCATGATGGTTTCCAAATTCACCCGTGGTTCTACACACACACACACACACACACACACACACACACACACACACATACACACACACTCACATACCCACATGTGCACACATGAATAATTGAATAAAAAAAAAGAAAGCAGCACTGAGGATAGTGTCTTCCAAAAACAAGTTTTTGACATTATCAACAAATTTCAAGAAGAAATACAAAAGGTGCATGAGGAATAGCGAAAGGAATGTGAAGAACTCAGAAAAGAAATGAGTGTGAATACAGCCTTATATGAACAGAAAAATAAAAAATTATGTAAGATGAAAAAAGAAATTGAAGAAAAAAGAACAAGGTTAGAACAAGTGCAAAATGTCAAACTGAAACTTAGCTGGAATTCAAAGCTAAATGAACTAAAATTGAAAAACCAACAGAGGGTTTCACGCACAAAATACATTAAGCAGAAACACGATATCCTATCTGGAAGGTAAGCTGACAGAACAGGATTGCTCACTTAAAGAAATTGAACAACTGGGCAGGGAAATGCCAACCCCAAAAAAACCCTATAAACTCTGAAAATGACAGAATTCAACAAAAACTTCTCAATTATATGCTTAAACACAAACAGGATCAATTCCCAATCAAGAGACACAGACTAGAAACATGTATTAAAAGCCATGCCCCATGGATATGCTACCTCCAAGAAACACACCTCATTTTAAAAGAAGGCACAATCTCAGGGTCAAAGGATGTTTGAAGATACTCCAAGCAAATGCAACAAGGAAGCAAACAGTTGTCACAATCCTAATGTCTAACAAAGCAGATTTCACATTAAAACAAATCAAAAGAACCAAAGAAAGATATTACATACTTCTCAAAAGAATAATACATCAAGAAAAATTCACAATTCTAAAGATATAAGTTCCAAATATAGGCTCACTTACATTTCATTACAACCTGTAAAAAAAATCAACCCAAATATGATAATATTAGAAGATTTCAACACCCCACTTTCACTGATAGAGAAGTCAACAGGCAAAACACTGAACATACATAAACTGGAACTAAGCCAAACCAAAACCAAATGGACCTGACAGATATTTTCTAAACATTCCATCCTAATATGAGAGAATATACATTCTTTTTCAGCATACCATGGAACATTCTCCAAAATAGATCTCCTACTAGGCCACAAACCAGCCTACACAAATACAAGAAAATTTAAACCATCACTTTTACTCCCTATGACCACCAAGGAATAAAGATGAACATCCATAACAAGGCAAACACTGGAAAATACACAAACACATGGAAACTTAACAACATACTACTGAATGAGGAATGGGTCCAGACAGAAGTAAAAATGGAAATTCACCATTTCCTAGAAATCAATAATAATGGAAAAACATCACATCAAAACCTCTAGGATAGAATAAAGGTGGTCCTAAGAGGAAAATTCATAGCACTCAATGCCTACATCAAAAAAGTAGAAACATCACAAGTGAACAACATAGTAATGCAATTTAAAGTTATAGAGAAATAAGAACAAACTAACCTCCAAAGAAGTAGATTTGCAAAGATTAGAAGGATCAGAGGAGAAACAATTGAAATTGAGACAGAACAATACAAAGAATTAATCAAACAAAAAACTGGTTCTTTGAAATACCAAAATTGACAAACACTTAGCCAAATTAATCAAAATCAAAAGAGAGAAAACCCAAATTAATGAAATTAGAAATGAAAAAGGAGTTATCACAACAGATGTCAAGGAAATTCAGAAAATCAGAAAGTCATACTTTCAAAATTTATATACCACCAAGTTGGACAATAGCAGAGAAATGGATGAATTTTTAAAAACTTACAACACACCAAAGTTAAATGATGAATTTAAATTGTCATGTAACAAAGGAAAAAGTTGAAGCAGTAATTAAGAATCTCCTTTCCAAGAAAAGCCGGGGACCAGATGGATTCAGCACAGAATTCTACCAGATATTTAAAGATCAATTAACACCAATACTCCATAAATTATTCCACAAAATAGAAATGGAAGAAACACTTCCAACCTCTTTCTATGAAGCCAGCATTACACTGATACCAAAACCAAACAAAGACACAATAAACAAGAAAACTGCAGGCCAATCACATTGATGACCACAGGTGCAAAAATCCTTAACATAATTCTAGAAAACTAGATACGAAAATCCTGTCAAAAAGATCATCCATTATGATCAAGTTAGATTCATTCCAGAAACATAAGATTGCTTCAATATACACAAAGCTATAAGTATAATTCATTATATAAACAAATGAAAAGGTAAAAAACCACATGATTCTCTCAATTGATGCTGAAAAAGTGTTTGACAAAATCCAACATCCCTTTATGATAAAGACCCTGGAGAAAATAGGTAAGAAGGCATATTTCCCAACATAATAAAGGCCATATATAGTAAGTCTATGGTAAAAATCACCGTAAATGGTGAAAAGCTGGAATCATTTCCACTCAGATCAGAACTAGACAAGGCTGCCCACTCTCACCAATTCCTATTCAATATTGTTCTTGAAGTCTTAGCTAAAGCCATAAAACAAGAAAGGGTGATTGTAACACTTAGCCTGCATAGTTGCTAATAAATCACCATCAAATGGCTTAAGGAAAGAAGGGATTTATTTTATCTTACAATAATTGTGTGCTTACAGTTCTCAGCCCAGCTTGACAGTAGAGTTCACACCAACACCGGGTCAAGGGAACTGGCCACACCATCTCTACATAATGGCTAAGAGAGGGATGATCCTAACTTGCCAGACCAGCATGTCTAGCCAAGTGTACATAAAGATGCCAACTTTCTCAATAAGTTCTCTATATTTAATTCTAGGGCCTAGCCCTACTAACCATGGGCTGGGCCTTCCCCATCAGCTAGATAATCTCCTGAAAGTTTGCTCTGGGCTTAACAACTAATTCTCTACAAATGTGCCCAGAGCTGAGACCCTCAGCTGTCAAGTTGACAACTTAGTCTAACTATGACAGTGGTAAAAAGAATGAAACTTGGAAAAGAAGAAATCGAATTATCCCTGTTTGGAGATGACATGATCCTATGCCTAAAAAACCCTTAATGTTCTGCCAGAAAACACCTGGGACTAATAAATAAGTTCAGTAGAATTGAAGGATACAAAATTAATATTCAAATATCAGTGGATTTTCTGTACACCAAGGATAAACAAAATAAAAAAGACTTGAGAGAAATATCTTTTGCCATTGCACCTAAAAATATGAAATACCTTGGAATAAACCGAAGCAAGGATGTGAAAGATATATACAATGAAAAGAGATTACAGAAGACACCACAAGAAGGAAAGACCTCCCATGATTCTGGATCAGCAGAATTAGCATAGTCAAAATGACCATTATACTTTAAGCAATATACCAATTCAATGCAATGTCAAAATTCCAACTCAATTTTTTCACAGAAATTGATAAAACAATCTCAAATTTCACATGGAAATGTGAAAAACCCAGGATAGCAAAAACAACTCTGAGTAAGAAAAACTCTGTGAGAGGTATCACCATAACAGTCTTTAAACTATACTACAAAGCCGTAGTATAAATCACACTATGTTATTGCTTCAACAAAGAGTTATAGACCAATGGATTAGAAGTGAAGGCCCAAATATAAGTGCACTCATCTATAATCAACTGATCTTTGACATAGTTGCCAAAATAACACATTAACAAAAGGATAGCATCTTCAACAAATGGTGCTGGCAAAATTGGGTATCTACATGCAGAAAAATGAAACTGGACCCATCTTTGTCTTCCAGCATGAAAATCATCTCCAAATAAATCAAAGACCTCAATGTTAGAACAGATATTATAAAACTCCTGGAAGAAAGCACAGGGACTACCCTGAAATTTAATGAATATGGCCAGTATTTCCTCAGTGGGACTCCAGAGGCACAGAGAAAAAGTTCAAAAATAAACACAGGAACCATATGAAATTAAAAAGCTTTTTGTCATTGAAGAGACTGCTAATCAACCAAAAGGCAGCCTACAGAATGGGAGAGCATCTTCATTAACCATACATCTGATAAAAGAGTAGTATCTAGAGTGCACAAAGACCTTGAAATATTATATACCAAGAAAGTAAACATCCCCATTAAAAATGGGCTGTAGAACTGAAAAGAAACTTCTCACAAGATGAAATTCAAATGTCTAATGAACATCTTAAAAATATCATATCTCCCTAATCATTAGGGAATACAAATTAAAACCCCTTGAGACATCATCTCACTCCAGTCAGGATGGCAAAGATCTAAAACACAAACAACAACAAATGATGGCATGGATGAGGTGAGAATGGGATCTTCATATACTGCTGATGGGATTGTAAACTCATATAACGCCTTTGGAGATCAATTTGGAGTATCATAAAAAGGATTAAAAATTGAAATTCCATAATACCCAGCTATACCACTCATTGGTATATTTACAAAGAACACTGCATCCTGCAACAGAGTCACATGCACAAGCATGTACACAAGAGCTCTTTTCGCAATAGCAAAAAGTAGAATTAACTTAAATGTCCAATAGTTGATAAATGGTTAATGAAAATGTGGTACATTTATACAATGGAATACTATTCAGCTGTCAGGAAGGATGAACTAATGAAATTTGCTAATAAATGTATGGAACTGTAAGAAATCATATTGAGTGAAATATCACAGACTCAGAAAGACAGACGCAATATGCTATCCCTTTCAAGAAGATCCTAACCTGAAACATTCAGTTTGATGTAATCAAACAGAAACTCTTATAGCACCCACAAACAAAAGAAAATATTTCAACACCCAAATATGACATGTCCTATTGTAATGGAAGAGCAGTGAAAAAGACAACAACTGACCAGAGTACAGAGTACCTGTGACCCTAAAATGCTCAGTCAGAATCAGGCCAACTAAACCTCTCCCCATCCTAAGGTTCAGGGAATCTTGAAGAAGAGAGGTGGTAAGATTGTAAGGAGGGGAGGTCCATAGCTGGCCAAGTCATTCCACTAAAAATGGGCCACCACAATGAGACTTATCCTTATCAGACCTGCACTGTGACTTATGATGTCAACATTTCCCCACAGACTAGCAAAGAACTTAGGAGAAATAATTACATGCAGGTGGAAACCTATGTATTAAGGCTAGACAGGTGAAGGAGAATGCCCCTACCAGTGGATCTATCCAAAGCCACTTAATCTGTCACAGAGACCTGAATCCATACCAATACAGACAACACAAAGTGAACCCTATGGTCCATAAAAGCAGATAGACAGGAAGGTGATTTGGAGAGGGATGGATTGATAAAGGGAGGGGAGGGTGCGAAAGGAAGGGAAAGGGAGGGAGGGGTCAGAGACAACCACTCATTATGTTTGTAATTAAGAAGAGTAAATATTAAGAAAACATTAAAAACTCTTAAGTCAGAAAAATTGGTCATTGCTTTTAAATTTCTGACAGGTATTCTATTCTATAAGAAATTAAAATTATGTAAATCATGAGTGCTGCCTTTGAGATTTTATTTGAGAGGAAGAAAGAAAATGATTTGGTACAAAATGATTAAAATTAGGTAGTTAAAGATAATATGAAAACATATACATGTGATAAACATATACATGTACTCCTCTCTTTCTCACACACGCATACACACACACATACACACACACACACATACACACACATACACACACACACACACACACACACACAAATGGAGAGTGCCAATGATCAGGAAGATCATACAGGGATCTAGATGAAAACCATTTGAGATGGCAGAATCACTAGGACAGAAGGTAGACTGGTTTAAATATGATTTGGAGCTTACACAAACTAAAGCATGTAGAAGACAATCTAAGGAATTTTTAAAATTGTTGCCATGTTCTTTGAAGACTAATTTTAAGAAGTGAAGAAGAGCTAAGAAGTTTTAGCCTTAGGGAAAAATAGTCAAGTTAATGAAACTGTAGGATGAGGCACCATCAGTTATGGGTTTATAAAACAAGACTTCATAAAGAGTTCAAGTTCTATAACTTATTTTGCTGGCTCAGATATATTTCTGTGAATATCCAATTCTATATTTTGTTGCCAAGACGCCCACCATTCTGCATTGGGTTTGGTTTCTGCTAAGAAAAAAGAAGAAAATATACTCTGAGAATTCTGCAAGAACCATTTGAAATATGAAATTCTACATGTCATGAGGGATTAAAAATATGGTTTTGCCTCCATTTCTCAGATTTTTATTAAAAATCCAATTCAGGAAATGAAAAAGCAAGGAAATAGGCATGGAAAATAAGGAAGATTTGGAACATAGATTTCAAAGGATCCCAAATAGGAAATCATTCAGATGACTCATTATTTCAAGGTTAGTATAGAAAATGAAAAATTGGGTAACTCATTTATATGCTACAAAGTACCACACAGAAGGAATGTGGATCACCCACTTGGGATCAAAGCCAATTGCATATACTAACTTAAAGTAAATGCAAAATAAATTTTTAAAGCATTTCTTTTTTTGCCACCAAAGAGTTCTTTAGGACTGATTTTCCCTTTGAAAACTCTCTCTTCTATTCTATTTCATCCATTCATTTCCAGTTACATGTTACACCTACCTCAATTTCGTAGGAAGTTACATCTCTTTTGAAACCACAAAATCATCAATCCACTCTTCAGAAAACTCCCTGTTCTTCAAGTTCAATAGCTCACATATATTTGCTGGAACAAACTTCCTGCTTCCTCAAGACCTTTCCATTTTCTTCTGTTCCCCATCCCTTACAGTTTCATGTCTTCCTATTTAGATTTCATCATTCACCATCCTAGTTACTTTTTAAAGATATTAGTGCCCGTTTCCTTCCATTCATTTTCTTGCCTGTAAAATAACACTGGAAGAACCATGACATGCACGATCTATGACTGGAACTGAAAGCTTCAAATTTAATATAGATAATTCCAGTTATAAATTTGTGGAAAATTATCAATTTTACAATAAATACCCAAGTGTTGTCATTAGTTGAATCTCCTCTCTCTCTCTCTCTCTCTCTCTCTCTCTCTCTCTCTCTCTCTCTCTCTCTCTCTCTCTCCCTCTCTCCTTATTTTTGCCTGTCTTCTAACACAGTGGGATAACTGATCTCCTGTTTACTGTTTTTTTGTGAATGATTTTGGTTCATACCTCACACAGAATTCTCTTAAAGATAACATTCCTGGACCCCCAAAATAAGAATACAGGGGATTGTGCTTCAGTGGAGAAAATATGGCACCATCGAATATTGCAAGTAAGTAGCCAGACATCTGGTGAAGCTCACTCTCACTTTCCTTCCTGGTCACTTGTGACTGAACAGGTTTGATCTCACCAATCAGGAAAGATATAGGGACTGGAAGATAGATGGTAACCACCCTGCAAATGGGACACTGATCCCCCCCCCCCTCACTGCAGTCTCCTACTCCTATTCCATCTACCTTTGAATCTCCTCTTAGAGTAAGATCTTCATTTAAACAGCTTTTATCCTTGGCTAGGAGGGACCTCCAATACCAATCAGGATGGAGCCAAGAGTGGTGCAGGAAAAGAAAAACTGAAAACAACAATAAATCATAATTCAGAACACCAGAGAACCTACATTAATCACCTGGAACCAGACCAGCAGAATCTTTTCCCATCCTAAAGCTCAGGGAACCTTTCAGAAGAAGGGGTGGCAAGACTGTAAGAGCCTAAAGCTGGGGAAGACTAATGAAATGCAAGATACTCTGCACAAGTTAGGACTGCAGTAGCCATAATCAGACCTTGCATGACCTGCACAATGACTGACATGTCAATGACCCTCCAAAGTCTAGCATGGATCACAGGCACTAGGATCCTTAGGGGCAAGGGATTAACAGTCATAATAGTGTTCCCATACTAAAGGTAAGCCCAAGAAAAGGCTCTGGGCTATGTCACTATGTCCTTACACCTCACTAGAGTGGAGGACTAAGAGGGAAGTTTGGCATTCACACAAAAGGATGTTCCAGGGGATGGGAAGGGGAAAGAAGGAGGCACTGGGAGAAGGGGAGTGAAGGGGTGAAAGGAAGAGGAAAAGGGAGGAGGGTGCAAAGGAGACTGGAGAAGCGTGGAGGGAGGGAGAGGACTGATATCTATTGAGCTTCAATGATTAGGGAAAAAATAAATTGAAAAAAATGTTAATAAAAAAGATAACATTCCTGATCTCACCTAATGCAGTAGCATGGCCAAAGAATAAGAGCAGAAAAATGTAATACACAGATATGTTATCTATTTATGGGTATATGTAGGGAAAGTGATCACTGGATTGAGCTATGAAGTTGTATGTAAACATACACAGAGGCAGAAGAAAGACAGAGAGATAGGGAGAGAGAGAGAGAGAGATTGAGATTGAAAGAGAGAATTGGCTTAGTTATAACAGCTGAAAATCTGAGAAATCCCTTATGTACTACTTATGATGCCATTTATCTGGGATGACATAGCATGGTTAGTTCAAGTATAAAAGCATTAGAACTAGCAATGATAATTGTCACTCAAACTGAGGAAGCTACTTTCACAAGTACACAAATTTGAAGACGAGACAGTCTGAAGTTCTTATGTTCAAGAGCAGGATAAGAACAGTACTTCAGTTCTAGAAGAGAAAAAGATTTCAATTTTTCAGTTTTTACTCTGCCTGGATTCCTATGCAATTGGATGGTTTTCATTCACACTGAGGGTGAATCTTCCCCAGTAAGTCTAATTTAATGACAACCTCTTCTTGAAACATTTCCATATATAAACTTTCAAATAGACCATTACTAGCTATTTTATGTATGTCTTAATCTAGTCAAATTGACACTCAAAATTAACCATCACGGTATCAGAAAATATTCAAGTAGAAAACCACCTTTTAAAGATATCTATAAACATGTGGAAGTGTTTTTGATTATCACAATGATAGGGAAATGTTACCAGGAATTAATGGTTTTTCTATGTACATTTTCATTTATCTTTTCTGGTCTGCTTGGAAGCTGCAGACAATCACTTCCTCAATGTAAATTTCAAGGCTGGGCTGAAGTAGAGAAAATAAATTATCCTTAGGTTGCATGTAAGAGAGGTTTTATTTAGATTAGATATGTGTATCTAAAAATTATGCTTTTATAATGTTCAAAAAGTTTTGAAATCTCCATAACACATTATGTGAAGTCATGAAAGAAGCAAATGGCAAAGCATAACTATTGATACTGTGAACAACAACCAAAACTGTTTATTGTATTTATAAAATTTAACCCTTATAATTAAGTTTTAAAAAAACATTCCAATGAAATTAAACACATAAAGAATCATACCTTTTTTAAAGGAGCTATCTTGAGAATGGAAGAAAATAAACATAAAAATCACTTATAGATAGAAATATAGAAAAATTTTTATAAATTTTTCAGTGAAGTAGTTATTGTCCAATTAATGTGCATACTTCCAAGCTATCTTTCAAATGAACTTCTGTCAAAAAGCAAGAACAGAGAATACTGAATGCATCTAACAAAATATGAGAAAAAAATAAAAATCTCAAAATCAAATACCAAAAAGGAAGTAAACAATATGAAAAAAATAGTAGTCAACTTTGAATATAGAGTCAGAGTTAGTGGTTGGCATAATAGAACACAAAAAGCATATGAAAAATGGTGAGCACAAAAAGGAGAACTAGTAAGAGTGGCAATGGATGAGAAGATACAAGTACTCTTAGTTTCCTATTGTATTTATTACCCACTTCTTCCTTACAATCAAAGCTCAACTTGCACTTGTAGAAAGAACACATCCAACTAAAAGTAGCCACTTTTTCTACTTTGCTTTAGCCATGGTTGAACATATAAATAAATTTAGACTAATCATATGTAAGGGTAATTTGCTACATGGCGTTTTCAGAAAAGTTCTTTGAAAGACCATAGATGCAACTAACCAAAAGTAATGAATTAGATAAGTTACAAACAACATAAATTAATTTCTCAAAGGCTGGCCTGGTTCCAGGTGGTTGATATACAGTCTCTGATAATCTGAATTATGGTTTGTTGGGTTTTTTTTTTTCAGTTTTGCTGCTCCTGCAATGCCCTTGGCTCCATCCTGATGGGTATTAGATGTCACCCCATGGCCAGAGATAAAAAGCTGTTAAATTAGAGTCTTATTATAAGAGTGTATACAAAGGTAGATGGAATAAAAGTAGGAGACCAAGGTTGGGGGGGGTCAGTTTCCCACTGCAAAATGAATGCTTTCTATCTGCCAGACTGTATGCCCTCACATCCTGGTGAGATCATACCCCATCAGTTGCCAAGGATCAGGAAGGAAAGTCTGTGAACTTAACCAGATGTCTCATTACTTTGCAGTCCTTGATGGTGGCCTATTTTCTCTGCTGTAATATGGTCCCCTCTCTCCTTGTTTCTGGTGAGGTGCTCCTTGCCCATCCCTCCTGTTTATAATCTTTGCAATTACTATAGGTATTACAGAGATTTATCTTTGAGTGTCTCTAAGTGGGTTTGGTACTAATATCCACCTATTAGGGAGTACATACAGTGCTTAATTATCTGTGTCTGGGTTACTTCATTCAATATAATTGTTTCTAATCCCATCCATTTCCCAGCAAATTTGATTAATTCATCATTTTTGATGGCTGAGTAGGAATCCATTGCATAAATGTACTACATTTTCCTTATCCACTCGTCAACTGTTGGACATTTGGGTTGATTCCATGACTTTGCTATTGTAAACAGTGCTGCTATGAACATGGTCGCAATTGTGCTATCGAGGTGAATTTTTGCTGTATGGGGGGTTATTCCCAAGAGTGGTATAGCAGGGTCATATGACATTTCAATCTTTAATCATTAGGAATCTCAAAACAGCTTAACAGAGTGGTTGTATGAGCATGCATTCCACCAGCAATGTAGGAGAGTTCCTCTATCTCCATATCCTCTCCAGCATTTGGTGTTGTTTGTATGGTGGATTTTTGCCATGCTGACTGGGGTGAGATGATAGCTCAGGGAAGTTTTGATTTGCATTTCTCTGATGGCTATGGATGTGGAGCATTTTCTAAGATATTTGTGAGACATTTTATATTATTTTTTTAACTTTTTCTCTTTTTATTTTTATTTATTCAATTGTGAGCGTGTATGTGTGTATGTGCATGTATGTATGTGTGTGCATGTATGCGTGTATGTGTGTGTAGAACCACGGTCGAATTCGGGAACCACCATGGACCGCCTCCTCCTTGTTTACTCTGCCCCGGGATTCACAGGCTCCGCTCTACCAGGACCAGAAACGCAGGCCTTCCCCGCTTCTGCCCGGCTATATTTGTGAGACATTTTAATTTCGTCCCTGGTAAAGTTTCTTTTAATTTCCAAGGCCCATTTTTTAATTGGCCCATTTGTTTCCTTGGTGTTTAGTTTTCTAAATTCTTTGTGCACTCTGGGTAATAGAGCTTTATCAGATATGAGGTTAGTGAAGACTTCCTCCCATTCTGTGTGTTGCCTTTGTGCTCTGAGTTACAATCTCTTTATCTGAACAGAAGCTCTTTAATGTCATTACATCCCATCTATTGAATGTTGGTTGTAGTGACTGTGCCATTGGATGTCCATTTAGAAACTGTTGGCCTAGCCCAATCAGCTCTAGGGAGTTCCCTACCCCTTCAACCGTGATTTTTATAGCCACTGGCCTTATATCGAGGTCTTTGATCCTGTTGGAATTAATTCTTGTACATGGTGACAAGTATGGGTCCAGTTTTAATCTTCTCCATGTGGATATCCAGTTTTGCCAGCACCATTAGTTGAAGATGCTGTTCTTTTTCCATTGGATTCTTTGGGCCCCTTTGTCAAAGATCAAATGGCTGTAGTTGTGTGGGCTTATATCTGGGTCTTCAACCCTTATCCATTGATCTGTGTGTCTATTTGGAGCAAACACCAGGCTGTTTTTACAAATATAGATTTGTAATATAGACTAAGGTTTGGTATGGTGATACCTCCAGCAGTGTTTTTGTTACTCAGGATTGTCTTTGCTATCCTGGGTCTTTTGTGCGTCCATATGAATTTTGAGATTGTTTGGTCAACTCCTTTAAAGAATTAGCTTGGGATTTTAATTGGTATAGCATTGAATTGTGTATTGCCTTTGGTAGGATGGTCATTTTTAGGATGTTGATTTTGCCAATCCAGGAACATGGGAGGACTTTCCACTTTCTGGTGTCTTCTGCAGTTTCTTTCTTTAGGGTTTTAATGTTTTCATTGTAAAGGTTTTTAACCTCTTTGGTTAGGTTGATACCAAGGTATTTCATTTTTTTAGGGGCTATAGTAAATGGGATTGTTTCTCTCATGGCTTTTTCCCTTCTTTCGTTCTGGGCATATAGGAAGCCCACTGATTTGTGTACATTTATTTTGTATCCTGCCACCCTGCTGAACTTCTGTATTAGTTCCAAAGAAGTTTCCTATTGGAGTTTTAGGGATCACTCGGGTATAAGATCATATCATCTGCGATGGAGATAACTTGTCTCCTTCCTTGCAAATTTGAATCCTTTTTTGTCCCTTTCTTGTCTTATGGCTTCAGCTAAGACTTCAAGTACAATATTATATAGAAGTGGTGAGAGTGGAGAGAGTATATCAGTCTGGTGGGCATTTTGGTCATTAAATACTTGAAGTACATCTCTCCAACTCTTCTTGCTTTTACTGTTTCCATTGAGAAGTCATTTGTTATTTTAATAGATTTGCCTTTAAAAGTGACTTGCTTTTTTTCTCTTGAAACTCTCAGCACCTTTTCTTTGTCTTGAATATGGAGTGTTTTGACTATTATTTGCCATGGCGATTTTCTATTTTGGTCAGATCTGTTTGGAATGCGAAATGTCTCTTGTATTTGGACGGGCCCCTCATTCTTCAGTTGAGGGAAGTTTTCATTTATTATAATTTGAAAATTTTCCTCTGGTGTGGTATTTTGGGATTCTTTCCCTGGTATTCCATGAATACACATGTTAGGCTTCTTCAGGGTGTCCCATATCTCTTGAATGTTCCTCTCAAGTATCTTTTTGGCTTTATCGATCTCTTCCATTGAGCTAGTTAATTCTCCCACTTTGCTTCAAGATCTGAAATTCTACTTTCTGCTTCGTTAGTTCTGCTGATAAGACGCTCTGTTGAGCTTTGGGTTGAAGATAGCTTGTCTTTTATTTCAATTTTAAACTCTGCCTGAGACTGTTTTAACTGCTCTATGCCTATTTTTGTTTCTTGAACTGTTTTTCTCAACTCCTCCAAGTGCCTGTTGTATTCCTGTTTGAAGTGGTTGATGCAGTTGTTTAACTCCTCTTGGATTTCCTCTTTCATAGTATTAATCATGGTAATGATCATACTTTGAAAGTGGTTGCTTTGGGTCTAGCTTTCTTGGCTGTTTTCTATGAATTTGTTCTTGTTGGAATCCATCATTAAGGGGTTAATTCTTTAGGTAGGAGATTGGTCTTCCTGGGTTTTGTTTCTCATGGATCTGCACTTTGACTTGGGCATTGTTGTTTTGTCTTCTCAGGCTTTTCAGTTTCTTGGGCTTTTCAGTTTCTTTGTGTTTTTGATTGAACTGATTTAGTTGGTATTACTACACTTGGGCAGTTATTACTAGTGCTTGCCTTGGAGTTGGGTATGTTTGTCTTTTGTTATTGTTATTTCCTAGTTGAGGCTATAAGACTGTTAGTACATCAATTAAGTCAGGTTAAGTAGACAGGGGGTGAATATTAGTATGGTAGTGTACTTTTACGATTTAGTATCTTGGTGATATGTGAGAGTGAGTGGTATACTCCCTACACTTGTATATGTTTTATGGGTGGCTGTATGAAAAAGTTAATCTAAAGTGATTAATATTAGAAAGGAACAGTGAGGTGAAAAAAAGGAGGTTTACTTATCTTTGGGCTGGATGTGAAGAATCTCTCCCATGTTATAGGATGATTGTAGAGGTTTTCATATGTATGGCCTTTGACCCTTAGAACTTTGCTTGAGTTTTCTTTGGACTCTATTGAATTCTGAGTAGCAGTGTGTCTTCCGTAGACCACATGTGTGGGTCCCCGGTGGGGCAGAGAGGCAGAGGGGCTGATGTTGATGTCAGAATTCTTCACCTGGGACCTGGGACTTGGCTTAGTGGCCCACCCAAGCTCCAGGAATGGAGGCATGTGAGCAAGTCCTGTCCAGTTGGGTGGACAGGCAGCCAGGAGGAAGAACGTGGCTGCATTCCGGGGCATGGCCCAGGCTAAATATGGAGGCAGCCTGGGTGCTGCTGGGATGTGGGGCGACCTGGGGGGTTGGGCGGACTCACCTGGGGATGGCAGACTGGGAAGCAAGGACAGGCCAGATGACCAAGGCTGGCTGGAAGTTGCTTTTATGTATTGGTGTAGTATACTTCCCTTCTGTCCTCCTGGATATGCCTGGTTTTTCTTCAAGCTTGAGTATCATTTCCAGCATTTTTTGAAGGCTTGGTTTGGTGGACATGTATCTCTTCAAGTTTTCTTTGTGCTGTAAAATTTTTCTTTCTCCCTTGATCATGACAGATAGATTTGTGGTATATATCAGCCTGGGTTGACATTTTTGCTCATTCAATACTTGAAGTATGTCTCTTCAAGCTCTTCTTCTTTTACTGTTTCCATTGAGAAGTCATTTGTTATTTTAATAGGTTTACCTTTAAAAGTGACTTGTTTTCTTTTTCCTTGAAGCTCTCAGCACCATTTCTTTGTCTTGAATGTGGAGTGTTTTAAATATTATTTGCCATGGCGAGTTTCTGTTTTGGTTGTATCTGTTTGGGGTGCGGAATGCCTCTTGTATATGAGTGGCCTCTCTTTTTTAGATGAGGAAAGTTTTCCTTGATGATAGTTTGAAAATTTTCCTCAGATGTGGTATTTTTGGATTCTTGCTCTGGTATTCCATGAATATGCATGTTAGGCTTCTTCAGGGTGTCCCATAAGTCTTGAATATTTGTCTCAAGTATCTTTTTGGCTTTAACAACCTCTTCCATTGAGCTGGTTAATACTCCCACTTTGTGGGGCTGGAGAGGTGGCTCAGGGGTTAAGCCTCTGCCTTGCAGGCCGAAGGTCCTGAGTTCAGATCCCAGATCCCACGTATAGACGCCAGGCGGAAGCGAGGGCGGCCTGCGCTTCTGGTCCTGGTAGGGCGGAGCCTGTGAATCCCGGGGCAGAAGGAGGTGGAGGCGTCCATGGTGGTTCGTGAATTCGTCTGTGGTTCTACACATACACACATACATACACAGACACAGACACACACACAGACACACGTGCGCACACATACACATGCATATGCACACAGTTGAATAAATAATAATAATAAAAAAAATTTAAAAAAAATACTCCCACTTTGTCTTCAAGGTCTGAAATTCTATTTTCTGCTTCGTTAGTTCTGCTGATAAGACTCTCTGTTGAGTTCTAGGATGAAGATAACTTGTCTTTTAGTTCAGTTTTAAACTCTGCTTCAGTCTGTTTTAACTGTTCTATGCTTATTTTTGTATCTTGAACTGTTTTTCTCAATTCCTCAAGTGTCTGTTGTGTTCTTCTTCAAAGTTGTTGATAAGGTTATTTAACTCCTCCTGGATTTGCTCTTTCATAATATTGATCATGGTAATGATCATCTTTTGAAAGTTGTTATTTTGAGTCACGCTTTCTTGGCTATTTTCCATGGGTTTGTTCTGGTTGGAGTCTAGAATTATGGGGTTAATTCCTTCAGTGGGAGATTTGTTTTCTTGGGTTTTGTTTCTCATGGATTTGCACTTTGACTTGGGCATTGTCATTTTATCTCTTAAGAATTTCTTTCAGTTTCTGTGTATTTTTGATTGAACTGAATTAGTTGGCCTGGAGCAGCACCTTCTCTGACTGGCTGGTGGGAGGAGCTGAGACTAGTGGGTCACCAGGGGTTGGGGGTGAGCTGGGTGTGCTTATCTGGGGAGCAGTGTGTCCTCGCTGGACTGTGTGCATCCTGGGAAGATGGGGGAAAGGGAAAGGTTCTGGTGGAGGGCGCAATTAACCTGTGGATCTGGGGAGTGACCCAGGGCTCCTCCCTGGCCTGGGGCAGCACCTGCTGTGATTGGCTGGTAGGAGGAGCTGGGGGTTACCTGGGGTTTGGGGATGAGCAGGGGGTGCTTATCTTAGGTGCAGTGTGTCCTGGGCGGGTGGGTAATGGGCAGAAAGATTGTACTTTTATGGATTATAAATATCGTAAAGTCTGAAACACAGATAACATGAAGGTCTCTCTGGATCCTCATTTTAAGTGTTCTAATCCTATTTCTGAAGATATTGCAGCAAAATAAAAAATGTCACAAAAAACAAATACTATTATTTTCAGAAACATGCATAGAATACCATCTTGAGTAACACCAATCAGACAGAGACAAGTATTTCATGGTCTCACATGGACTTATATAAACCAATAAGTCAACCATAAGAAGGGAAGAAAAAAATTAAGGATTTTTACAAAAAATGGCTTGATAGCAAAAGAAAGGTGGATGAACACAATGAATGATGTATATTTTCTTAGAAAATCACAATGAATGCTATTTATATACCTTATGTAGCTTAATAATAAAATATATAAAAGACATGAAGAAAAACTAACAGAATTACCAAAAAAAATTGTAAAATTCTCTGATTTAGTTGCATTCATCTCAGTGACTGATAAAAATAGTAATGTACAATAATTTTATTCATTTTTCTACTTTTACAAGCATATTGAGTATTCATCCCAGCTTCCTTGACTCTCCCTCCTTCCCATCCCCTCCCTTTCCTTCATCAGTCCCTCCCATTTTCTCCCACCCTCCCACCCATATGCTTCTATGGATCCCAGGTTTCACTCTGGCTTGTCTTCTCATGTTGGGGCTCAGGCCTTCATGATATATCAAGTTATCAGGCCACCCCATTGATATGGGCACTTCCTTTCACTAATTCAGCTTTAGATCCAAATGTTTACACTGTAAGTTCCCACCTTTCTTCAGTTCCTAGGAAGTCTATGGAGAACAATAAATTTGTTATGTAGCATTAACTAGAATTTTCCACAAGCCACCTAGAAACATAAACTCTTTCAAAACTAATATAGATAATATACAGTGGCCATGACTTCTTTGGAATCTAGCCATAAAATACCAAAGATAAATTCCATGACTACCATGCCAGACACCCAGAAAATAATATAATTGAATACATCAATACATAACTAAATATGATGGCAATATCATTTTATATATATAAACATAAAGCTGTAATTAATGTATCATAGACGGCATAATAATGAAAAGAATTAGAACTGAAAATTAATAAAGTACTATGAATCATAATCCTGGGAATTCAGCAAAAGCAATATGATACTGGTACATATACAAATATGTGGGCATTAAGAAACGTAAGTGCTTCAAATTTCAACAAATTAGGAAAACAATAGTAAGTCATAAAAAATCAGAAAGCAAGGCATACCACTTCAGTAAACCAAAGTCAGATCCTTTAGAAAGACCAGTATCATGAAAGTCACATGCTGATATGAGAGGGGGGGGAGGGAGGGAGGGAGGAAGAGAGATCATCAATGTCAGTAAAAATTTAACTAGTGGTGCACTGGAAACTAAAAATATGTATACATGGATGATGACTAAATAAAAATTTATATAAGTAATCAAACACAAATGTTAGCTTAATTGAAAATATTTAAAGTGAATTTTCTGATCCTGGTGAGAGCTGAGCAGATAAGGCACCTGCTCAAAATGCTGACAATCTGAGTTTGATTCCTGGAACACTACATGGAGGAAGGAAAGAACTGACTTCAGAAAGATGTCATCTGACCTCTACCCATGCACAGTGAAATATATGAATTCTCAGTCTCTCTCAAAGAATAAAAATATTTTTAAAAACTGAATTTTCTGGGCTGCAGAGATGGCTAAGGTATTAAGCCTCTGCCTTGCAAACAGAAGAACCTGAGTTCAGATTCCAGATCTCACGTAAAAACACCAGGCAGAAATGATATACTTTCAGTCCTGGAAGGCAGAGCCTGGAAAATTCCAGAGCAAAGCAAAAAGGAGGGAGAGCAACCTAAGATAGTTTCCAAAACCACCTTTAGACCTCCACAAGCATACACAGTAATACCCTCTGACAGGCATACTCAGCTCTGACAAACATGTAAATATGCAAATAAATCAATTCCAAAAGTGATTTCATAGACAAATTGCAATGTATATATATATGACAGAAATTTAATAAAAGTTTGTTAAAACAATATAAAAATCACCAGGGGTAGTCTCCTTCAGCTATTGAAATTATATGTGTATATATATTATATATATATATATATATATATATATATATATATATATATTTCCTCCTCGCAGCAGAACAGCTTCATAAAATTGGGAAATCTAATGAAACTGAAAAATGCAAGACTCAGGAAATGTGTGAAAGTACAAATTTCATGAAGCTCCGCCATCAAACAGCAAACTACAGCTAGAAAGAGGAGACCTTCTGGAGGAAAAGCTATCCAAAAGTGAGCAGGGAGTTCCAAGGATCCAAATTTCCTGGGAAATCACCCATTCTGGGGTGGGGATTTTGTTTATACAGTTTCCTCTGAGTACCTATGCTGCTGTAAGCAACTTCTGACCCATGTTTTGGTAAATAACCTCAATAAGCTTCTTGGTATGTTAAGATTTAGTTGACTGGAATAGTTATTAGTTTCTTTGATTGTTTTCACTGTGAGTCCTACTTCTAATGAACAGATACTTGCTCACATATCCCCAGGAAAAGTCACACACAAAAAAGGTAGAAGAATAAATGGTGATCTGTGCTAGCTAAGATAAAAATAGAGTAAAAGAATAAATACAATAGAGAATTCATTGATGGTGTTTCATTTGTTTCCTGATACCTAAATGGCCACCACTTTCCATTGAATGGTGAAGTTAGCTAGGGAGATCAGGCCATGCCTCTACTTTCTGCTACTTAGGAATTTTAGTCGAATCTAGATACCATTGTGAGATCCTGTCTCAAAAATACATAAATCATTAACAAAATTAATGTAAAGTTAATTATAGAAATAAAAAATGATGTGATATTGATTTTACTTTGCTTTTACTCATCCTTTTTTACAACCTTAGAGTAAAATGAACATTACATTTCCAAATCACAACAAACTTGTAAGAATCATTAAAGTGGAACCAAAGAAAAATCAAAACTACAAAGTCTGAAAAATATGGCTGCTTAAAAATGTAAAATTATACAAAACTTTATGAAAGCAGAAAGAGAAAATGGAGGAAGAGAAGGCTTGGCAGGATGGAAGACAGACAAGGCAAGTAGGGAAGCAGATGAATAAGAATAACCTATATACTTGAATAACCTATATACTTCATAAGAACCCCTTCAGTTGCTATAAGCAGGAACATGACAGGGGGCAGGTCTTGAGGTTTTGGTGGTTCCACTCTGCTTCCTCTCAGTTTTCTTTTGTTCTGCTTTGTCTTCCTGACAGCTATAGTAAACAGAAGTGGAATCTTGCTCCTGTCTGCAGACATGCCTTCTGCTTTGTTATTCTGACACCGATGGACTATATCCCCTCTAGAAACATAAACCCAACGAATCTCACTTTCTACCCTAAGTTGATTGTACATGGGTATAGTCTCACAGCAGCAACAAAAGGAAAGTAACTATTGGACATACAGCAAAAGGAATTTAAATCAATAAGGAACTGAACCTGGAGACTCTATATCAACGACCTAGAACTAAGCCAGCCTAATCTCTCCCCATCCTGAAGCACAGGGATATTTGCAGAAGAGGGTTCGGTAAGATTGTAAGAGCACAAGGATGAGAGGAGCAATGACATGCAAGAATCTCCACACGTTAGTGCCAAAGCAATCATAATTGGACTTTGCATGCCCTGCGCAATGTCCCACACACTATTGACCCCACAAAGTCTAGCATTTGCTAAAGGCACCAAGATCCTTGGAGGCAAGGAACTGACAGCCACAGTAATGTTCTTATGCTTAAAGGGAAAACAAGAAAGGGTTCAGGGAAATGCAACTGAGTCCTTGTACATCATCGGAGAAGAGGGCCCAGAGGAGAGTCAGGCATGCACATTAAAGGATTCTCTGGGGATTAGGGGTGAAGCACTGGGGGATGTGGAGAGAGGGGTGAGGGGAAGGGAAGCAGGCGGGTTGGGGGGAGGAGGAGGGAGGGAGGAAACCGGTGTACCTATTAAGTTTGTATGAGTGGAAATAACAATAAAAAAGGAACTGAACCTGTACTTTAATTTTTATTTCACCACTATTCACAACAGCCAAAATAAAGATTCAATCTAAGTGTATGCAGACAAATGAATAGATGAAAAAATAATATATATAAAATATACACACACCCATATAGCTATGTACATATGTAAAAGTATATATGTGTATTTTATGTACATATATGTAAAACATATGTAGTTGTATGTATATTTTACATATATATATAGCTGAGTATGTGTTTGTAATACTGGTCAGTCATAGAGAATTCAGTTTATCATTTTCAGTAATATAGATGGGAATATTATATTAGAGGAAATAAGTCATTCACAGAAAGACGAGTACTTAATTTTCACACTTGTAGGTGCAAATTTATCAAAGGAGAGAGCAGAATAGTAGTTATCAAAATCTGGTAAGGTAGGAATGAAGAGCTGGACTAAAAGGATAATGTGCATAGTTTTTCTACTTTGTTTGACAACAGTTAATTGAATATTTCAAAATATCTAGTAAAGAACATTTTGAGTGCAATCAGTATGGAAAATGATATGCGTCTGAGGTGAAAGATATTCCAATTGCTTTGATCTTATCATGCATTGCATACATTAAAGTATATTGACACAGGTCACAGAAGACAAACGATAATTGAGCATAATGAAACAGTCACTTTTGTATTTTAGTTTCAGAATAGTATTGCAAAGTTCTTGGCTAAAAGAATCTGAAAAATAAAGAAACTTTTGTTTGCTAGAATAATGTACTTGAAAAACCAAAAGGGTACTTTAGAATTCCAAACATTTGCCTTTGTATATCAAAACCAAGGACTAGTTGACCCAGAGTTTATGTCCTGAACATCTAATAAGAAGAAACTATTTCCCTGGCTTCCAGGGACAAAAACAAAGAATGTTTTTGGAAGCAAAGAATGAGTCTCAAGACGTATATGAAGTTAAAACACAAGACTACATATATTAGTGCATAGCTATACTTCCTGCTCCTCTCCCCAGGCCAAAACACATTGATATGAAGTAGAAAATTGCAAAACTACCAGAGAGATCATTTACTTTCCGTGAAGATCAGGCCAAATCTTATGCAGGACTTGTGCATGTAAACACAGCTACAGTGAATTCATGGCTGCAGTAGTCTTTGAGGGCACTGCTCCTCTCCTTCAGATTCTTACATGCATTCTACCCTAATTTGCCACTATGTTTCCTGAGTCTTGGAAAGGAATGTGATATAGATGAACTATTAGGATTTCAATATGTATTTTTTAATTCTAGAATTTCATAGTATATCTTTAGATTTGAATTAAATTATTTGAATCTGAACCATAAAAATATTAAAATTAAGCAAATATTCAAATTGGCATACACAATTTATAAATCTGATCAATGCCTAAGTTATGCATGCATCTTGTCAAGAGGTCAACAGATAAAGAAAATGAAGCATATGTGCACATCAACATTTTATTCAGCTATGAAAAAATGAAGTTATGTCATTCTCTGAAAAGTGGATGCAAGTGTATATCAAGCAAAATAAACCACACTCAGAAAGACAAATATCACTTATTCTTCTATTCATGGATATTGGATTTTATAAAGGTACAAAACCCCATTTATTTTTATATGTATATATGCCTGTATATTAATTAGCACCAACATATAAATGACAAAAAGGCAGAACGTAAAGAAGGAGAATATTGAGAGTGGGGAAGTGAGAAGGGAAAGAAAAGGAAGAGCATGAGAGGTAAATATGCTAAACTACATCAAGTATTTAAAATTGTCTTTATGAAGTCCAATATGTTATACAATAAATACATACCAATTTAGAAACGAAAAAATCTCAATTTATATCTCCAATATTCTTTTACATTGAAACATTACAAAAGCAGATGATCTATATTTAGAAGTAAAACGCACATTATAAACGATATGGCCTTATTACATATATTTTAAATTAATGCACATTAAATCAATTAGAATATACTAAAATCTATATGAAAATATTTGGCAAGAAAATATTTTTGCCTTAAAAGTAGTGAAAAGTTCTTACAGATTTTGACACGTGATAATGGCACAAACAAAATGGTACAGGAGCAAATGTAAGAGGACCATTTGTTTCTTTGAAAGACTCATAAATCTCTTTAAAGTAGAATCTGCAATTTGCTAAAGGCACTAAGATCCTTGGAGGCAAGGGATCGACAGCCACAGTAGTGTTCCTATGCTTAAGGGGAACACAGGAAAGGGTTCTGGGAAATGCCACTGTGTCCTTGCACCTCATCAGAGAGGAGGATCCAGAGGAGAGTCTGGCATGCACATTAAAAGATGCTCCGGGGATGGGAGAGGGGGAGGCACTGAGGGATGGAGAGGAAAGGGGGAGGGGAGTGGGGCACAGGGCAGTGGGAGGTTGGAGGGAGGGAGGGGACCAGTGTACCTGTTAAAGGTGTATGAGTAGAAATTAAAAAAAGAAAATGATGAATGATGAAACAAAATGATATCCTCAAGAATTTGTAGCTGATGACATCTTCTAGTCTAAAAGATGGGGAAGTATCTCTTCTTCTCAATGATTTATCAGATAGCCCTGTATTTTTCAAAATTCAATCAGTTACATTAAGAAATAAGAATGGAAGGCCCTTGTAAATCACAATAGACTGGTTGATTTGACAAATTTAAATGGATGTTTTTCTCTTTACTAAAATTTCCATGTATTTTGATAATAACTTATATGTAGTGCAAATTTCTTGAATAAAGACAGTCATTTCAAAATGTTTTTAAAAAGTAGAATCTGCAAGCCTAAACATATAAAATATTGCAGTGAGCAATGGTACTTCTTTCTGTTTAGCAAATCCTCATGTGACAGAAATCAAGGTAAAGATTATATAGTGGGATTCTTCTTGCTGCTCTGTAATGGTTGTTTTGTTAAAAACAGAGTCAAAATGTCCTGTTATTATCAGATGCAATCCAGGGACTGCAAATCCTTTGAATCCTGACTGATCTGGTCTACATACATGTTTATTTTGGTTAAAATTTTCCTTTAAATAATATTAAATGAAAATAGCTATATATTGTGCCCTTTAGTCAGCACTGGACACACCATTTTGCATTGACAACCAGTGTCATGCACAAATTCCAGAATTCATATTTGAGTTGAAATTGATTTTCTAGACTTTACTGTATGTGATATCTAAGGAAAATGACTTGCCCTCCCTAGGCCTTAAATTTCTCATTCCAAAAATGTGTATAGTATTAGATTTGTGGTAAAAATTATGAGAAGTAAAATATAAAACATCAGTAAGAGAGCTAAATGAACATTGGATTATCTTCAACATAATTATGTTTCTTCACTTGCTCTTTACAGCATTTGGGATAATGCATCTGCTTTACCTTTGTCCACTGAAGGATTTCATCTTGATCCTTCATATAGGGGATTTGTATAGGCCACACTACATGGTATGAATTCCAGACATATCCCCCCAACAACTTTTCTTATATGTCCCACATAAATATCTCATTGGCATTATAATATAAGCTTATGAGATGTTTAAACTCTAGAGATACTACGGTTTATAAGACACAATCCTTGCCCTTAAGGAGATTATTGGCTGGTGAATGAAGTTAAAAATGTGCATGATGAGTAATTAGAATGTTACACATGGTAAATGCTAGAATATCTTAGAAAAAACAGTGATAGCAGAGACATATCATAGAGCAAGTATAATCTGTATAGACAATGAAACTTAAAATAATTATTAAAGGAAGAGTTAGATTTATAGTTGTCAGAGTATTAGATTGAAGAAGGCATTCTGAAAAAAAACTCTAAAAGTCTGTAAATTCTACAAAGATGTATGTATGGCATTGACTTGTTCATATGTCAGAAATTCATGAAAATTAATCTGTTATTAGGTAGAAGTGAATACCAACTAGGATACCAGAAAAAGCATGGAGACTATCTTAGAGATTATTGTAATAAAGAATCTGAGATGAAGTTGACATAGGTCTGGATCAATGTAAGATCATTAACCTGTGAGAGATAAAAAGCAAATTAGGTACATTATTAAAGAAATGAAGCCTCTCAATATTTTTAACATTTGAGTTCTATTGATATATTAAAATGAACAGTTATCTCTTCCATATTTTTGCTTTCCCATAGTTTAATGTGCATTTATATATATCAAAGAATATCAAATGTGCTGTTAATATGTGTCTTTTCTTTCTTACTATTATTTCATTTTTCTAGTATTACAAGCATGCTGGGTACTTATTCCTTGCCATGGTTTGAAATGTGTTCCCCACAGTTTCATGTGTTTGACAAGGTCATGGCACCTTGAGAGGTAGAGCCTTGCTGGAGGAAGGCAGTCACAAGGGGTGGGCCTCGATGTGGATTAGTCCCACCCTACATCTAGGAGAAGTCTCCCTTTTTACAGCAAGCAGTCTTGCAGTTCTCAGCCTCCAAGATGTCTGCAGTGATATAGCCTCCTCTACCTTTGGCCAGCCAGCCATGCCACCTCTGCTATGAGAGACTGTACATTCCCTCTCGAACTGTAGCTGAATAAATCTCCTTTTCTCCCTTAAGTTGATTGACTTTGAGTGCTCTCTCACAGCAATAGTTAAGAGTAACTGCTACATCCCTGCTTCCTTCCATTGCCCCTCCCTCCCATCCCTTCTTTAATCAATCTCACTTCCTCCCACCTTCCTTCCTGTCTGCTGCTACAGACTCCAGGGTTTCCTCTGGCTATTCTACTCTTGGGAGGGTGGGATTAGACCTCTGTGGCATACCAAGTTACCTCTATTTAGGCCATCCCACTGAAAGGGAAATTTCCTTTCACTAACTCAGCTTTAGCCCCCAAAGATTTCCACTGTGTGTTCTTATCTCTCTTGAGTTTTTCAATAGTTTATGGGGGCATCTTGGTGTATCAATCATTATACAGGTCTGATGAGGAAAAGTTTCACTGTAGCGAGTTCCTAGATGCAATAGTGCTGCCTTGAATGGAATGTCTTGTAAAATGGCAAACCTTCCCATATTTAGGTTCTTACGATATCGCCACCCCCTCTTCTGTGAGCTTCTCAAAACTTTAGGATGGGGAGGGATTAGATGGGCCCAATTCTGGGTGAGCCTTGCTGAGTTGCTGCTACTCTGCATTATGGCTGGCAGTTGCTGTCCACTTCACTGCTCTTCTATTGCCCTAAACTGGATCCTGTCAGAGTGTTGAGATTCTCTACCTCTGTTGTAGAAGACTTCTAGGTTCAGTGTTAAGTGTTTTCCAAATCTATGGGTATAATAACAGTTATTTATAGAGCAGTTTGGTGTACTTTCTTCCTACCTATAGGTTTATTGGCTGTTTTTCCCTATTAATCTATTTCCTTCCCTTTTTTAGGTTCTTTCTCTAGTTAACAATAACAGGAATGTGTTCCATTCTGACAAGTGGGTCTTGAGTCCAATCACATAGCTATTGGTTGTCTCTTTGATACTCATGCCACTATTACACTGGTAGTTACCTGTTGCCATGGTGATTTTTATTGCAACTTACAAATCTCATGCATTAGTGAGGCCTATAATTATTTCTTTTCCCAAATATTCTAAAGTATTCCTTAGTAAAGTGTATGCTATGTAAGCTGTTGCAGTCAGGCTGCATGGTTGCTGGTAATTGACCATTAAAATGCTTAAGGGAACAAGGGGTTTATTTTCTTAAAATAGTCTGGTTATAGTCTGTCCAGCTTGACAGGAGGGTATGTACCAACACTAGGGCTGAGGGAACTAGCCACACCATCTCTACGCAATGGCTGAGAGAAGGATGATCCTTATATGCCAGACCAGCATGTCTGGCCAAGTGTACACAAGAATGCCCACTCTCTCAACCAGCTCTCTGTGTTTTACTCCAGGACCCAATCCTACCTACCTGGAATTTTCCCATCAGCCAATCTCCTGCAGGTTTGCTCTGGGTTTAACCCAACCAATAATTCTCCATAATTGTACCCAGAGCTCAAACCCTCAACTGTCAAGTTGATACCTGTACCTAACTATAACATAAGCTATCTAGTGGAGAGGAAATTCTCAGACCAGTTCTACTTGATGTATTTTGTCTATGTTCTGTGATCCATATGTTATGTGCTGCATCTTCAGTAATAGGGTCTTACTAAAAGATTTTTGGAGGATACAAAGAAGGGCAAAGGCAAAAGTCTATAATATTTGGGGGCTTTTGAAACTTCTCAGACAAACATTTTATCAGGAAGTGTCACATTCCTGATATTTCTAGTATAATTTTGTCACTGTGTACTAAGTGGATCAGCTCAGGGCTTTTTTTCCGAATATATGTCTTTTCTGAACCTAAATAGTCCTCTAAGTTATGTTGTCTTCCCAATATGTTTTGATTTTGCTTCTTATTTGTTTCTCTATAACTATGCACAATGGCTAATGTACATTGAATTTTTTATTTTATTTTTTACCTAGTTATAAAAGCTCAGTGGGTAGGTATCCTGGCCTCCTTGCCCCTTTCCCCTATTCCCTCCTTCTGTTCCCTCATCTTTCCCTCACTCCCCCCTTTCATCCCTCCCTCTTACCATCACTTCCTCCTCTCTCTTGGTGTTTTCCCCTGCTTCATTCTACCCTCCTGTCCATCACCTTTTTTTTTTATACAATTGTGCACATATATGTGTGTGTGTGTGTGTGTGTGTGTGTGTGTGTGTATGCGTGTATGTGTGTGTAGAACCGTGGACGAATTCAGGAACCACTATGGACCGCCTCCTCCTTGTTTACTCTGCCCGGGGATTCACAGGCCCCGCCCTACCAGGACCAGAAACGCAGGCCGCCCCCGCTTCTGCCCGGCGTCTATACGTGGGGTCTAGGATCCGAACTCAGGACCTTCCGCCTGCAAGGCAGAGGCTTAACCCCTGAGCCACCTCTCCAGCCCCCTGTCCATCACCTTTTAAGGGTCCCAAAGTTCCCTCTAAATCATCTACTTTAGTGAAGGTTCAGAACTCCATGGCATACCTGGAGCCCCTTCTTGGGCCACAGATTGTGATAGTTAATCCTGCGTGTCAACTTGAGCACACCTGGCATTAACTAAGATCAGCTGTCAGACTACCTAAAGAGATTGTTCATATCAATACATTGACAATACAAAGATCAACCCTAGATCTGATTGGAACCTACCAGTAGCAGACCAGAAAGCAAGAACCATAGAATAGAAGACTTTAAAGAAAGACTTTTAGAAGGTGTATTAGAAAACTTTTCAGCCATCACCCACTGACCTACTGGACTGACCATCTCTGAGCCTCCTGGAAGTTTGCAGTGACTTAGCCTGCTTCCTGCTTCACCCACCAGCCAATTTGCCTCTGCTGTGAATGAATGTTTCTCTCCTCTGGAACCATAAGCTGAATAAATCTCCCTTTCTCCCTTAAGTTTCTTAACTCTGAATGCTCTCTCACAGCAACAGTTAAGAATAATTATTACACCTACTAATACAGAAACTCCTCTATATCTGTATAACACCTTGTCTCTTTAGGATCCTACTGCCTTTAACCATCTCCCCTGAGTTCCTCACCAGTCTATGGCTGCTTGTTGACATGTCAGCCATTGTGTAGGTCAGGTAAGGTCAAATTTTGTTACAGTGAATTCTGGCTGCCACAGGCCAATCTTGAGTTGAGTATCTTGTAGTGGTGGACTTCCCCATCTTCAGTCTCTTACAGTCTTTGCAACCTCCTCTTCTGCAAGGTTCCCAGCTTTAGGATGGGGAGAGGTTTGGCTGGTCTACTTCTGGTTGAACATTGTAGGGTCATTGGTGTTCAGATTATGGTTGGTGGTTGTCAGCTTTTCAGTTCCTGCATTGCACTAAGCTGTATCCTGTTTGGATGTTGATATCTTCTCCTAACTAAGATAAAAGACTGTTTTAAAAAAAGAAGAGGCTTAAAGGTAGAGGGAAGACCATCCTGAAGCTCAGGGAAATTTGTGGAAGAGGAGTGGTAAGATTGTAAGAGTACAAGAATGGGAGGAATCAAGATATGCAAGATACTCCACACAAGTTAGGGCCAAAGCAATTGTAATAGGACTCTGCATGATCTGCACAATGACCAAGTTATCATTGACCCTTCAAAGTCTAGCATGGACTAAAGGCACTAGGATCCTTAGAAGCAAGGGATTAAGAGTCACAATAGTGTTCCTATACTTAAGGGGAACACAAGAAAGAGTTCTAGGAAATGCCACCGAGTCCTTATAACTCATCAGAGAGGAGGACCCAGAGGAAAGTTTGATATACACATTAAAGGATGCTTCGGAGATGGGGAAGGGGCACTGAGAGAAAGTGAGGGAAGGGGGAAAGGAAGGGGAAAAGGGGGGAGGAAGCAGAGAGGTCCAGGGAGGGATGGAGGGAGGGAGGGGACAGGGGTACCTATTACGTTTGTATGAGCAGGAAAATAAATAAATTTTAAAAAAAAATTAGAGGGAAGAATAGATGTAGGACAAAATAGTGAGTGAGGTCAATCTCCAGGTTGCCAGCCTCCTATCATCTAACTACCATCTAACTACCATACCCTATCCGTTTCATGACTGGGAACATATGCCCAATCCCAAGAGAATAGGAAGGAAAGTGAGAATGAGCAGTGTCAGATGTCTTGCTATTTACAGGCCTTTCATGACCGTGGACTAATTTCTCTATTAAACTGTGTACCTTTGTCTCCTTTCTCTTGAGGTCTTCTTTCCCCTTCCCTCCTAATCATAATTCTTTGCAATCATATTCAGTTTTATAGAGATTTTTCCCTTAAGTATGTCTTTTAAAAGGTTTGAAATTATTATCCATCTATAAAGGAGAACATGTAGCATTTAACTTTCTGTGCCTGGGATGATTCGCTTAGTATAATCTTTCCTAGTTACATCCATTTTATCAGCAAATTTCATGAATTCTTTTTTTTGATGTGCAAGTATTCTCTAATAAAAACAGTATAAAATACAACACTTTGAGCACTAGGAGACAAAATATGCCAGCATATGACTTAAAGTCCTTTAGGTACACACCCAGTATGGCATATCTTGGTCACATAACACTTCTCTTTTAGGGTACTTGAGGAACTTTCAGACTGATATCCATAGTAGCTGGACTGGTTTAAATTTCCACCAGTACTGTGTTAGGTTCCTTTTCCCCCTTCACCAGCATTTTTCATTCATTATTTTCTTAATCACAGCCATTTTTACTGAGATGGACCAAAGAAACAATACAGGATGGATGAAAAATTTTGGTAGCTATATATTTGAAAGAGTATTAGTATCAAAATATATAAGGAAAGATTACTAAGAAACTAAGCACCCAATCAATAAATTGACTAATGAAATGAACAGGGAGTTCTCAACATGAAGGACAAATGACCAAATGACTATCAGAGAAATGCAAAGTAAAACTACAAGAATATTCTAGACCTTTCAAATCTGTTGTTCATAAGCCTCTTTCAGATTGTCTACAAGAGATTCACACTGAAGTGTAAACAAAAGGGCTTCCCTTAAAAGTTAGCCCATGTCTCCAATGAATACATTTGTCACAAGTTCTAATGTATACATTGAAATACTCTTGATTTTCTTTATTCCTTTCAGTTTTTCTTCCAGATTCTATTTCCTGCAATAACATTGAGCATTTTTTGCACACTAAAGGATGATCCAGGAATGGGGGGGGGAGCACTGGGAGAAAGGGAGGGGGGAAGGAAAGAAAAAAGGGGGGAGGAAGCAAGGGGATCCAGGGATTGGTGGAAGGAGGGAGGGGAATAGGGTACTTATCAACTTTGTATGAGTGGAAGAAATAAAAAAAGTTAAGCATTTTTTTCATTTTGGATGTGATTGTCATACATTTGACATTATGAATATAACTGCCCTTTAAATATTGGAAAGCAGTCTTGTGCCCCATTTCGACTACTACAGGCCACAATCTCTCACAACTCTTAAGATTCTCATGAAAGACAAGGTTCCCCATCTTGGCCATCTTGACCTGGAGATTCTGAAATTGTTAATATTCATCTGAAATTGAACAATGGAAAGCAGAATTTTAGCTGGAATTTGTTCAGCACGGAAAATCCCCAGTAGAACTATTATTTTGTGTGCTTTGGATCTTATTATCCTATCTTATTAATGAAAATGGACTTTTTTGAAGAAAAAGAATAAGTACTGCACATTATGGTTTAAGGCAACTAAAATGAGAAATATTTTCTGAAATCCACAGTCAAGAATTCAAGCAAATCATAGAACCAGAAGAGATGCCTGATTTTAGAGGGCAAATAAAAATATACAACTGAAAAATTTAAGAATGCAATTGATGAAATTTGTGTGGATCAATAATGTTCTGTAATGAAGTTGTAGAAAATATTTCTTTGGCAATTGAACTATAGTCAAATTAACTAAAAGATCATATTACAGTGCTTCATATATGCACAAATCTACTGTAGAATAAGAGCTATGTTACATGTTGAGAATATTAACATAAATTGACATAATAGGAACGTAAGTCGGTAAAGCAGGTACTGTTTAAATTATTTTTTAAATTATTTTTAAATTTATTAATTATTTTTTAAATTATTATTTTTCTAGTTCTAAAGTATGTTGAGTACTTATACCTATTTCCCTCCATCAACCCTCCATCTTCTATCACTGTATCTCCCTCCCTCTCACCCATGTTTGCTTCTTTTTTTTATACCTTTTTTATTATTTACGCTCATACAAACTTAATAGGTACACCAGTTCCCTCCCTCCCCTCTTCCTCCCCCGAACCGCCTGCTCCCCCTCCCCTCACCCTTACCTCAGAATTCCCCAGTGACTCCCGCCCCAATTCCCAGAGAGTCCTTTACTGTGCATGCCTGACTTTCCTCTGGGCCCTCCTCTCCGATGACGTACAAGGACCCAGTGGCATTTCCCTGAACCCTTTCCTGTGTTCCCCTTAAGTATAAGAACACTACTGTGACTGTCAGTCCCTTGCCTCCAAGGATCTTGGTGCCTTTAGCAGATGCTAGACTTTGTGAGGTCAATAGTGTGTTGGACATTGTGCAGGGCATGCAAAGTCCAATTATGATTGCTTCGGCCCTAACTTGTGTGGAGTATGTTGCAAATCATTGCTCCTCCCATTCTTGTGCTCTTACAATCTTACTGTCCCCTCTTCCACAAATGTCCCTGAGCTTCGGGATGGGGAGAGATTAGTCTGGCCTAGTTCGAGGTGGTTGATATAGAGTCTCTGAAGTTCTGGATTGTGGTTTCTTGATTTTCTTTTGCAGTTTTGCTGCTCCTGCAATGCCCTTCATTCCATCCTGCTGGGCACTGTATGTCACCCCTGGCCAGAGACAAAGAGCTGTAAACTGGAGTCTTATAACAACAGCACATACAAGGGTAGATGTAATAAATGTAGGATACCTCAGTGAGGGAGGGGTCAATCACCCATTTGCAAAATGGTTACTTTTTATCTGCTAGACTATATGCCCTCCCCTTCTGGTGAAATCATACCCTGTCAGTTGTAAATGATCAGGATCGAATGTCTGTGAACTTAACCAGGTGTCACATTACTTACTTGAAGTCCTTGATGGAGGCCTATTTTCTCTACTGTAACATGGTCACTTCTCTCCTTGTTTCTGGTGTGGCCCTCCAACCCCATCCCTCCTGTGCATAATTGTTGCAATTACTGTAGGTATTACATAGATTTACCTTTGAGTGTCTCTAAGTGGGCAGGGTGGGATTGGTACTAGGAGCCACCCATTAGGGAGAACATACGGTGCTTAATTTTCTGGGTCTTGGATACTTCACTTAATATAATTGTTTCTAATGACATCCATTTCCCAGCAAATTCCAGTAATTCATCATTTTTGATGGCTGAGTAGTACTCCATTGTATAGATGTACCACAGTTTCCTTATCCACTCATAAACTGTTGGACATTTGGGTTGATTCCATGACTTTGATATTGTAAACAGTGCTGTATGAACATGGTCGCACTTGTGCTATCAAGGTGAACCTCTGCTGCATGGGGGGATACTCCCAAAAGTGAAATCGCAGGGTCATATGGCATTTCAATCTTTAATTTCTTTAAGAATCTCCAGATGGCTCGCCAGTGTGGCTGTATGAGCCTGCATTCCCACCAGCAATGTCGGAAAGTTCCCCTCTCTCCACATCCTCTCCAGCATTTGTTATTTTTTAATTGTGGATTTTTGCCATCCTGACCTCGGTGAGATGATATTTCAGGGAAGTTTTGATTTGCATTTCCCTGATGGCTAAGGAAGTGGAGCATTTTTTAAGATATTTGTTAGACATTTTAATTTCATCCCTGGTAAAGTTTCTTTTAAGTTCCAGGGCCCATTTTTTAACTGGGCCAGTGGTTTCCTTGGTGTTTAGTCTTCTAAGTTCTTTGTGCACTCTGGACAGTAGAGCTCTATCAGATATGTAGTTAGTGAAGATTTTCTCCCATTCTGTGGGTTGCCTTTGAGCTCGTGTTACAATCTCTTTATCTGCACAGAAGCTCTTTAATTTCACAAGGTCCCAACTGTTGAGAGTTGGTAGCAGTGACTGTGCCATTGGATGTCTGTGTAGGAAATGTTGGACTAGCCCAATCAGCCCGAGGGAGTTCCCTATCTTTTCAGCTATGGTTTTTATAGTCTCTGGCCTTATATCAAGGTCTTGATCCATTTGGAATTAAGTCTTCTACATGGTGACAAGTACGGGTCCAGCTTTAATCTTCTGCATGTGGAGATCAAGTTTTTCCAGCACCATTTGTTGAAGATGCTGGTTTTTTCCATTGGTTTCTTTGGGGCCCTTCGTCAAATACCAAATGGCTATAATTTTGTGGGCTTACATCTGGAACTTCAATCCTTATACATTGATTTGTGTGTCTATTTTGGAGCCAGTACCAGGCTGTTTTTATAACTATGAATTTGAAGTATAGACTAAGGTTTGGTATGGTGATACCTCCAGCAGTGTTTTTGTTACTCAGGATTGTCTTTGCTATCCTGGGTCTTTTGTGCCTCCATATGAACTTTGAGATTGTTTGGTCAACTTCTTTGAAGAATTGCTTTGGGATTTTAATTGGTATAGCATTGAATTTGTATATTGCCTTTGGTAGGATGGTCATTTTATGATGTTGATTCTGACAATCCAGGAACATGGGAGGTCTTTCTACCTTCTGATGTTCCTGGAGCTTCCTGGTGGAGTTTTTGGGATCACTCAGGTATAAGATCATGTCATCTGCAAATAGGGATAGCATTACTTCTTCTTTGCCAATTTGAATCCCTCTTATGTCCCTTTAATGCCTTATGGCTTCAGCTAAGACTTCAAGTACAATATTGAATAGAAGTGGTGAGAGTGGACAGCCTTGTCTAGTTCCTGATCGAAGTGGGAATGCTTCCAATTGTTCCCCATTGAGCATAATCCTTGCTGTGGGCTTGTTGTATACAGCTTTTATTATATTGATAAAGGTTCCTTCCATTCCTACTGTCTCTAGCGTTTTGATCATAAAAGGCTGTTGGATCTTGTCAAAAGCTTTTTGTGCATCTATCGAGAGTATCTTGTGGTCTTGGACTTTGGACTTGTTTACATGATGAATTACATTTATTGATTTGCATATGTTGAACCAACCTTGTGTGCCGGGGATGAAGCCTACTTGGTCCCCATGAATGATCTTTTTGATATGTTTTTGAATCCGATTTGCTAAGACTTTGTTGAGAATCTTTGCATCTGTGTTCATCAGAGAGATTGGCCTTTAGCTTTCTTTTTTAACTGAATCTTTATTAGGTTTTGGGATTAAAACGATATTAGCTTCATAGATAGGGCACAGGTTAGAATTTCAACTTTTTTGTATATGTGTAGATTCGTTTTGTGGCCCAATATGTGATCTATTTTGGAGAAAGTTCTGTGTGCTGCTGAGAAAAATGTGCATTCTTTGGTGCGTGGGTGAAAAGTTCGATAGAGATCTGTAAGGTTCATTCCTTTAAGGTTTTTCTTTGGTTTGAAGTACACTTTGTCTGAAAGCATAATTGCTACCCCTGCCTGTTTCCTGGTTCCATTAGCTTGCAAGATTTTGGACCAGCCTTTCATTCTTAGGACGTGCCTATCTTTTGTGGTGAGATGAGTTTCCTGAAAGCAGCAGATTGTTGGATTGTGGTTTTTATCCAAGTTTGTAATCTGTGTCTCTTAATCGGTGAGTTAATACCATTGACATTTAATGTTATAATGGAGAAATTATTTTTAATTCTGGACATTTAAGGTTTAAGGTCCAAAGTGTCTCTGTTAAGTTTTTTACCTGTTGATCTATCCCATGTTGAGAGGGTGGTATTGAAGTCCCCAAGAATTATCGTTTGGGGGTTGATTTCTTGCTTTAGACACTGTAGGGTTTTCTTAATGAATGTGGAGGGGCCCGCACCAGGTGCATATATGTTCAGTATTGTGAAGTCTTCCTGGTGAATTGTACCTGTAACCAAAATGTAGTATCCATCTGTGTCTCTTATGATTTTCTTTGGTTTGAAGTACACTTTGTCTGAAAGCATAATTGCTACCCCTGCCTGTTTCCTGGTTCCATTAGCTTGCAAGATTTTGGACCAGCCTTTCATTCTTAGGACGTGCCTATCTTTTGTGGTGAGATGAGTTTCCTGAAAGCAGCAGATTGTTGGATTGTGGTTTTTATCCAAGTTTGTAATCTGTGTCTCTTAATCGGTGAGTTAATACCATTGACATTTAATGTTATAATGGAGAAATTATTTTTAATTCTGGACATTTTTTATGTTTAGTAGATTTTTGTAAGTGTGTTGTTTGATATTTATGTTTTGGTGGTATTCTACTAACCTTCTGTCCTCCTGGATATGCTTGTACTTATCTTCAAGCTTGAGTATCATTTCTACCATTTTTTGAAGACCTGGTTTGGTAGACATGTATCCCTTCAAGTTGTCTTTGTGCTGGAAAACTTTTCTTTCTCCCTCAATCATGACAGATAGTTTTGCCAGGTATAACAGTCTGGGTTGGCAGTTTTGCTCATTTAATACTTGAAGTACATCTCTCCAAGTTCTTCTTGCTTTTACTGTTACCATTGAGTAGTCATTTGTTATTCTAATAGGTTTAACTTTAAAGCTGACTTGCTTTTTTTCTCTTGAAGTTCTCAGCATGTTTTCTTTGTCTTGAATGTGGAGTGTTTTGACTATTATTTGCCGTGGCGATTTTCTCTTTTGGTCATATCTGTTTGGAGTGCGAAATGCCTCTTGTATTTGGATAGGCCTCTCATTCTTTAGTTGTGGGAAGTTTTCATTTATGATGAATTGAAATATTTCCTCAGGTGTGGTATTTTGAAATTCTTGTTCTGTTATTCTATGAGTGCGCATGTTAGGCTTCTTCAGGGTGTCCCATATCTCTTGCATGTTCCTCTCCAGTATCTTTTTGGCTTTAACAATCTCTTCCATTGAGCTGGTTAATTCTCCCACTTGTCTTCAAGATCTGAAATTCTATTTTCTGCCTCATTTGTTCTGCTGATAAGACTCTGTTGAGTTGTGGGTTAAAGATAACTTGTCTTTTAGTTCAATTTTAAACTCTGCCTGAGACTGTTTTAACTGCTCTATGCCTATTTTTGTTTCTTGAACTGTTTTTCTCATCTCCTCCAAGTGCCTGCTGTGTACCTTTTCAAAGTGGTTGATACGGTTGTTTAACTCTTCTCAGATTTCCTCTCTCATAGTATTAATCATGGTAATGATCATACTCTGAAAGTCGTTATGTTGTGTCTGGCTTTCATGGCTATTTTCTGTGAATTTGTTCTGGTCAGAATCCATCATTATGGGATTAATTCTTTCAGTGCGAGCCTAGTCTTCTTGGGTTTTGTTTCTCATGGATCTACACTTTGACTTGTGCATTGTCATTTTGTTTTTTAGGACCATTCAGTTTCTGTGTGTTTTTCACTGAACGGATGTAGTTGGTATTATTACACTTGCCAGTTATTACTAGTGCTTGCCTTGGATTGGGTATGTTTGTGTATTGTTATTGTTATATCCTAGATGATGCTATTAGGCTGTAGTACATCAGTTAAGTCAGGTTAAGTAACCAGGAGGTAAATATTAGTATGGTAGTGCACTTTTACGTTTTAGTATCTTGGTGATATGTGAGGGTGAGTTGTGTACTCCCTGGAGTTGTATGTTTTTGGGGTGGCCGTATGAGAAAGTTGATCTACAGCAATTGATACTAGAAAGGATCAGTAAGGTGAAAAAAAAAAAAGATTTACTTATTTTTGGGCTGGATGTGTTTTGGGCTGGATGTGAAGAATCTCACCCATGTGATATAATGGTTGTAGTGGAGTCCAGATGTATGGCCTGTGCTCCTTTGTTCCTTAGTGTTTTGCTTGAGTTTCCTTTGGACTCTATTGAATTCTGAGTAGCAGTGTGTCTTCTGTGGACCACGTGTGTAAGTCCCTGGTGGGCCGGCGAGGCAGAGGGTCTGAAGTTGATGGCAGAATTCTTCACCTGGGACCTGGGGGGGCAGCAGAGGCGCTCGGGGGTGGGAGGATGTGAGGGGCTGGGGTCCGGGGCCGGACCCAGTCTAAGCCAGAGTCAGCCTGGGTGCTCGCTGGGTGGGCGGTGGGCTCGGGGTGGGGGGCTGGGCAGGGACAGGCTCTCTCATTCACTCACCTGGGGAGCTGCCGGGGCCACGTGGAGGTTGCTGGGATCATCAGGGGTGGGACCCAGGCCAAGCCGATGTCAGCCTGGGTGCTCGCCAGGTGGGCGGGGGCTCCGGGGTGGGGGGCTGGGCTGGGCTGGGATGGGCTCTCTCCCCTTGTTTGCTTCTAACATCTCAAATAATAATAAACAATCAAAAAAGTTTTTAAAAAATTAATTGATGAATATTATGTGCATCAATAATATTCTGTACTGAAGTTGTAGAAAATATTCTTCCTTCTGGTTGTCTACTCTTGTTAGGGCTCAGGTCCCTTGTGAAATACCAAGTTGATTCTCTTTTGGCCATTCCACTAATAAGGGTATTTCCCTTCACTCATTGAGCTTTAGTCCCCAAGGTTTCCACTGTATGTTCTTATCTCTCTTGAATTCCTTGATATTCTATGAGCTCATGTTGGTATATCAGTCGTTATGCAGATCTGGCCAGGACAAGTATCAGTGTAGTTTAAGTTTCCAGATGCAGTAATCTTGCCTTGAACAGAATGTCTTGCCCAATGGTGAACTTTCACATCTTTAGGCTTTACAATCTTACTGCCCCCTTTTCTATGAGGTTTTCTAAGCCTTAGGATTGGGAGAGATAATGTTGGTCTGATTCCAGGCAAGACTTGCTGAGTCACTAGTATTCTGCCTTATGCTGGCAATTGTTGTCAACTTCACTGCAAACTGTCAGGGTATTAAGATCCTATACCTCTTTTGCAGGAGAAGACTTCCAGACTGAGTACAAAGAGTTCTTCCAATCTAGATTTACAACAATAATTTACAGAGCAATTTGGTGTACTGTCTTCCTACCTATAGTCCCATAGGCTATTTTTCCCTATTGATTTATTTCCTTCCCTTTTTTTAGGTTCTCCTTCTAGTTAAGAGTAATAGGAAGCCTTTCCCCACCTGCCTGGGTTGTGCACGCAGTCCAGCGGGGGCACACTGTGCCCCAGTAATGACCCCATGCTCACCTTCCAAGCCCCAGGTAACCAACCAGTACCAACTCCTCCCTACAATCAGCCAGAGCAGGCACTGCTCCAGGCCGGGGAGGACCCCTGGGCCACACCCCAGGTTCCCAGCTTATTTGCACAGGCCTCCAGCACCTGTGCCCTTTTCCCAACCACCTGTGTTGTGCATGCAGTCCAGGGAAGACACACTGCACCACAGTCCAGGGAGGACACACTGCTCATCAGAATTCAATACAGTCCAAATAACACCCAAGTAACAAAGGCCACACTTCTGAAATCTACTAAATTCATCCTATCATATTGGAGATATGCTTCACATCCAACCCACTTTTTACCATCCTATTCCTTACAATTATTAGTTACTGTAGAGTAACTTTTCCATATAGCCACCCCCAAAACAAAACATATACAACTTCAGGAACTATACCACTCACTCTCACATATCACCAAAGTACTAAATCATAAAAGTGCAGTAACATACTAATATTCACCCTCTGTACATCCCCATACTAACTGTCCAATAGCCTCATCTAGGAAATAACAATAACAACAAGCGTAACCAACACCAAGGCAAACACTAGTAATAACTGCCTGAGAGTAGTGATACCAACTAATTCAGTTCAGTCAAAAACACGCAGAAATTGAAAGAAGGTCTTAAAAGACAAAACGACAATGCCCCAGTCAAAGTGTAAATCCATGAGAAACAAAACCCAAGAAAACAAATCTGCCACTGAAAGAATTAACCCCATAGTGATAGACTCCAACCAGAACAAATCCACAGAAACTAGCCAAGAAAGCCTGACCCAAGATAATGACTTTCAAACATGATCATTACCATGATCAATACTATGAAGAAGAAATCCGGGAGGAGTTAAATAACAGCATTAATTACTTTAAATAGGAACACAACAGACACTTGGAGGAGTTGAGAAAAATAGTTCAAGAAACAAAAAAGGGTACAGAGCAGTTAAAACAGACTCAAGCAGAGTTTAAAACTGAACTAAAAGACAAGTTATCCTCAACCCAGAATGCAACAGACAGTTTTATCAGCAGAACAAACGAAGCAGAAAATAGAATTTCAGACCTTGAAGACAAAGTGGGAGTATTTACCAGCACAATGGGAGAGGTTGTTAAAGCCAAAAACATACTTGAGAGAAATATTCAGGAGATATGGGACACCCTGAAGAAGCTTAACATGCATATCCATGGAATACCAGAGCAAGAATCCCAAAATATCATACCTGAGGAAATTTTCAAATGATCATCAAGGAAAACTTTACTCATCTAAAAAAAAAGAGTCCCACCCACATACAAGAGGCATTCCACACCCCAAACAGATATGACCAACATGGAAACTCACCATGGCAAAAATAGTAACAATACTTCACATTCAGACAAAAAAATGGTGTTGAGAGCTTCAAGGGAAAAAAACAAGTCACTTTTAAAGGTAAACCTATTAAAATAACAAATGACTACTAAATGGAAACAGTAAAAGCAAGAAGAGCTTGGAGAGATGTACTTCAAGTATTAAATGAGCAAAAATGTCAACACAGGCTGATATATCCTGCAAAACTATCCATCATGATTGAGGGAAAAAGTAAAATTTTCCAGCACAAAGACAACTGAAGGCTAACATGTCTACCAAACCAGGCCTTCAAAAAATGCTAGAAAAGATACTCAAGATTGAAGGAAAAAACAAGGGTATCCAGGGGGACAGAAGGGAAGTATAATACCACCAAAACCTAAAAGCAAAACAATATACTTACAAAAGCCACTAAGCATAATAAATGTCCGGAATTAAAAATAATTTCTCCATTATAACATTAAATGCCAATGGAATTAACTAACCGATCAAGAGACATAGATTATAAACTTTGATGAAAAATCACAACCCGTCAATCTGCTGCCTTCAGGAAACTCATCTCACCAAAAAAGATAGGCTCATGCTAAAAATAAAAGGCTGGTTCGAATTCTACAAGCTAATGGAACCAGGAAACAAGAAGGGGTAGCCATTATGCTATTGGAAAATGTGGACTTCAAACCCAAAAAATCATGAGACACAGATGAATACTACATTTTAGTCACAGGTACAATTCACCAGGAAGACTTCATAATACTGAACATACACACAACTAATATGGGCCCCTCCACATTCACTAAGAAAACCCTACAGCATGTAAAGCAAGAAATCAATCCCAAATGATAATTCTTGGGAATTTCAACACTGCCCTCTCAACATGGAATAGATCAACTAGAATAGAAAGCTATAGTCCGATCTCTCTGATGAACAAAGACGCAAAGATTCTCAACAAAGTCTTAGCAAATCGGATTCAAAAACATATCAAAAAGATCATTCACGGGGACCAAGTAGGCTTCATCCCCGGCACACAAGGTTGGTTCAACATACGAAAATCAATAAATGTAATTCATCGTGTAAACCAGTCCAAAGTCTAAGACCACATGATACTCTTGACAGATGCAGAAAAAGCCTTTGACAAGATCCAACAGTCTTTTCTGATCAAAATGCTAGAGACAGTAGGAATGGAAGGAACCTTTATCAATATAATAAACGCTGTATACAACAAGCCCATAGCAAGGATTATGCTCAATGGGGAACAATTGGAAGCATTCCCACTTTGATCAGAAACTAGACAAGGCAGTCCTCTCTCACCACTTCTATTCAATATTGTACTTGAAGTCTTAGCTGAAGCCATAAGACAAGAAAGAGACATAAGAGGGATTCAAATCAGCAAGGAAGAAGTCAAGCTATCCCTATTTGCAGATGACATGACCTTATACCTAAGTGATCCCAAAAACTCCACCAGGAAGCTCCGGGAACTATTGAGAAGTTCAGCAGGGTGTCAGGATACAAGATAAATGTGCAAAAATCAGAGGCCTTCCTATATGCCCAGAATGAAGGAAGTGAAAAAGCCTTGAGAGAAACAATCCCATTTACTATAGCCCCTAAAAAAATGAAATACCTTGGTATAAACCCAACCAAGGAGGGTAAAAGACCTTTACAATGAAAACTTTAAAACCCTCAAGAAAGAATTGCAGAAGACACCAGAAGGTGGAATCACCTCCCATGTTCCTGGATTGGCAGAATCAACATTGTAAAAATGACCATCCTACCAAAGGCAATATACAAATTCAATGCTATACCAATTAAAATCCCAAAGCAATTCTTCAAAGAAGTTGAGCAAACAATCTCAAAATTCATATGGAGGCAAAAAAGACACAGGATAGCAAGGACAACCCTGAGTAACAAAAACATTACTGGAGGTATTACCATACCAAACCTTAGTCTATACTACAAATTCATAGTTATAAAAACAGCCTGGTACTGGCTCCAAAATAGACACACAGATCAATGGATAAGGGTTGAAGACCCAGATATAAGCTCACAAAATTACAGCCATATGATCTTTGACAAAAGGGCCCAAAGAATCCAATGGAAAAAAAAAAAAAACAGCATCTTCAACAAATGGTGCTGGCAACACTGGATGTACACATGCAGAAGATTAAAACTGGACCCGTACTTGTCACCATGTACAAGACTTAATTCCAAATGAATCAAGGACCTTGATATAAGTCCAGAGACTATAAAAACCATAGTTGAAAGGATAGGGAACTCCCTCGGGCTGATTGGGCTAGGCCAACATTTCCTACACAGACATCTAATGGCACAGTCACTGCTACCAACTCTCAACAGTTGGGACCTTGTGAAATTAAGAGCTTCTGTGCAGATAAAGAGATTGTAACACGAGCTCAAAGACAACCCACAGAATGGGAGAAAATCTTCACTAACCACATATCTGATAGAGCTCTAGTGTCCAGAGTGCACAAATAACTTACAAAAGTAAACTCCAAGGAAAACAATTGCCCAATTAAAACATGGGCCCTGGAACTTAAAAGAAACTTTACCAGGGATTAAATTAAATGTCTAACAAATATCTTAAAAAATGCTCCACTTCCTTAGCCATCAGGGAAATGCAAACCAAAACTTCCCTGAGATATCATCTCACCCCGGTCAGGATGGCAAATATCCACAATACAAACAACAACAAATGCTGGAGAGGATGTGGAGAGAGAGGAAATCTCCTACATTGCTGGTGGGAATGTGGGCTCATACAACCACTCTGGCGAACTGTCTGGAAATTCTTATAAAGAGTAAAGATTGAAATGCCATATGACCCTGCTATTCCACTTATGGGAATAACCCCCCAATGCAGCAGAGGTTCGCCTTGATAGCACAAGCACAAACCATGTTCATAGCAGCACTGTTTACAATAGCAAAGTGATGGAATCAACCCAAATGTCCAACAGTTAACGAGTGAATAAGGAAACTGTGGTACATCTATACAATGGAGTACTACTCATCAAAAATGATGAATTACTGGAATTTTCCGGGAAATGGATGTCATTAGAAACAATTATACTGAGTGAATTATCCCAAACCCAGAAAATTAAGTGCTGAATGTACTCCCTAATAGGTGGCTCCTAGTACCAAACTCACCCAGCCCACATTGGGACACTCAAAAGTAAACCTATGTAATACAGTAATTGCAAGGATTATGTACAGGAGGGATGGGATTGGAGGGCCACACCAGACACAGGGAGAGAGGGGACAATGTTACAGCAGAGAAAATAGGCCTCCATGAAGGAATGCAAGTAAGTAATGTGACACCTGGTTAAGTTCACAGACGTTCATTCCTGATCATGTACAACTGAGGGGGTATGATCTCACCAGAAGGGGAGGGCATATAGTCTGGCAGATAAAAAGTAATCATTTTGCAAATGGGTGATTGACCCCTCCCTCACCGTGGTTTCCTACATTTATTACATCTACCCTTGAATGTGCTATTATAACAAGACTCCAGCCTAACAGCTTTTTGTCTTTGGCCAGGGAGTCACATACAGTGCCCAGCAGGATGCAGTGAAGGGCATTGCAGTAGCAGCAAAACTGCAAAAGAAAATCAAAAAACCACAATCCAGAACATCAGAGACTCTGTATCAAACACATAGAACTAGGCCAGCCTAATCTCTCCCCATCTTGGAGCTCAGGAACATTTGTGGAAGAGCGGGCAGTAAGATTGTAAGAGCAAAAGGATGGGAGGATCAATGATTTGCAAGATTCTCCACACTAGTTAGGGCCAAAGCAATCATAATAGGACTTTGCATGCCCTGCGCTATATCCAACACACTATTGACCTCACAAAGTCTAGCATCTGCTAAAGGAACCAAGATCCTTGGACACAAGGGATTGAGAGCCACAGTAGTGTTCCTATGCTTAAGGGGATCATGAGAAAGGGTTCAGGGAAATGCTACTGGGTCCTTGTACATCACCAGAGAGGAGGACCCAGAGAAGATTTAGGCATACACAATAAAGGACTCTCTCGGAATTGGGAGGGAGGCACTGGGGGATGGGGAGGGAGGGGAGGGGGAGCAGGGGGTATGAGCGGAAATAATAATAAAAAATGTTAAGAAAAAAAGAAATTCAAGATTTCCTGAAAGCAAATGATAATGGAAATAAAACTTACCAACATCTTTGGGAAACGATGAAAGCTGTCTTAAAAGGAAAGTTCATAGCTCTCATTGCCTACATCAAAAAAATGGAAACATCAGAAATAAATAACTTAATAATGCAGCTTAAAGCTTTAAAGTCACGAAAGCAATCCATTCCCAAAAGGAGTAGAAGATAGGCAATCAGCAAAATCAGGGGAGAAATATCCAAAATTGAGATACAGAACAGGATACAGAGAATTAACTAGTCAAAAAGCTGGTTTTTTAAAAAAAATCAATATGATTGATACATCCCTAGCTAAATTAACCAAAAACTAAGAGAGAGAAAACCCAAATTAATAAAATTAGAAATGAAAATGGAGTTTTCACTACTGATACCCAAGAAATTCAGAGAATTATAACATCATATTTCAAAAATTTATACTCCATTAAATTTGACAACACAAAAGAGATGGACGAATTACTAAGTAAGCACAACCTACCTATATTGAATCATGAAGTTGTGAATTATTTAAATAGTCCTATAACATATGAGGAAATTGATGAAATAATCTCAAACCTTCCCACCAAGAAATGTCCTGGACCAGATGTTTTCACCCAGAGGTCTACCAGCCATTTAAGGAGCTAATAACACCAATACTCCTTAAACTGTTCCATCAAATAGCAAAGGAAGGAACACTACCAAATTCCTTCTATGAAGCTAATATCGTTTTATTCCCAAAACCTAATAAAGATTCACTTAAAAAAGAAAACTATAGGACAATCTCTCTGATGAACACAGACGCAGATTCTCAACAAAGTCTTAGCAAATTGGATTCAAAAACATATCAAAAAGATCATTCATGGGGACCAATTAGGCTTCATCCCTGGCACACAAGGTTGGTTCAACATATGGAAATCAATAAATGTAATTCACCATATAAACCAGTCCAAAGTCCAAGACCACATGATAATCTCAATAGGTGGAGAAAAAGCTTTTGACAAGATCCAACAGCCCTTTATGATCAAAACCCTAGAGACAGTTGGAATAGAAGGAACCTTTATCAATATAATGAAAGCTGTATGCAACAACCAACAACAAGGATTTTACTCAATGGGGAAAAACTTGAAGCATTCCTGCTTTGATCAGGAACTAGAGGAGGCTGCCCACTCTCACCACTTCTATTCAATATTGTACTTGAAATCTTAGCTGAATCCATAAGACAAGAAAGGGACATAAAAGGGATTATAATCAGGAAGGAAGAATTCAAGTTATTTCCATTTGCAGATGACATGATAATATACCTGAGTGATCCGAAAAACTCCACCTGGAAGCTTCTGGAACTAATACAGGAGCTTAACAGGGTGGCAGGATGCAAAATAAACATACAAAAATCAGTGGCCTTCTTATATGCCCAGAAGGAAAGAGGTGAAAAGCCCTGAAGGAAATAATCCCATTTACTAGAGTTCCTAAAATAATGAAATACTTTGGTATAAACCTAACCAAGGAAGTACAACGAAAACTTTAAAACCCTGAAGAAAGAAATTGCAGAAGACACCAGAATGTGGAAAGACCTCCCATGTTCCTGGGTTGACCGAAACAATGTCATAAAAATGACCATCCTACCAAAGGGAACATACAGATTCAATGCTATACCAATCAAAATCCCAAAGCAATTCTTTAAAGAAGTTGACCAAACAATCTCAAAATTCATATGGAGGCACGAAGACCCAGGATAGCAAAAGCAATCCTAAGTAACAAAAACACGGCTGGAGGTATCACCATACCAAACCTAAAAAATGCATAGTTATAAAAATAGCCTGGTACTGGTTCCAAAATAGACACACAGATCAATGGGTAAGGGTTGAAGACCCAGATATAAGCCCACACAATCACAGCCATTTGATCTTTCACAAAGGGGCCCAAAAAATCCAATGGAAAAAGAACAACACCTTCAACAAATGATGCTGGCAAAACTGGATGTTCACATGCAGAAGATTAAAACTTGACCCATATTTGTCATCATGTACAAGAATTAATTCCAAATGGTTCAAGGACCTCAGTATAAGGCCAGAGACTAGAAAAACCTTAATTGAAACGGTAAGAAACTCCTTCGAGCTGAATGGACTAGGCCAACAGTTCTTAATTGGAAATCCAATAGCACAGTCATTACAACCAACACTCAACAGATGGGATCTTATGAAATTAAAGAGCTTCTGTTCAGATAAAGAGATTGTAAATTGAGAAAAAAGGCAACCCAAAGAGTAGGAGAAAATCTTCACTAATCACATATCTGATAGAGCTCTATTATGCAGAGTGCACAAAAAACTTAAGAAACTAAAAACCAAGGAAACAAATGGCCCAATTAAAAAATGGGCCTTGAAACTTAAAAGAAACTTTACCAGAGAAGAAATTGATAGGTCTAACAAATATCTTTAAAAATGCTCCACATCCTTAGCCATCAGGAAAATGCAAATCAAAACCTCCCTGAGATATTCTCTCATCCCCAGTCAGGATCACAAAAATCTGCAGTACAAACAATATTGAATGCTGGAGAGGATGTGTAGAGAAGGGAACTCTCCTACATTGATGGTGGGAATGCAGGTTTATACAACCACTCTGGCGAGCCATCTGGCAATTCTCAAAAAAGTTAAAGATTGAAATGCCACATGACCCTGCTTTTCTACTTTTGGGAATAATCCCCCATGCAACAAAAATTCACCTTGATAACATAAGCACAACCATGTTCATAGCAGCAACTGTTTACAATAGCAAAGTCATGGAATTAACCCAAAGCCCAACAGTTGACGAGTGGATAAGGAAAATGTGGTACATTTATACAATGGAATACTACTCAGCCATCAAAAATGATGAATTAATTGAATTTGCTGGGAAATGGATGGAATTAGAAACAATTATGTTGAGTGAAGTATCCCAGACCCAGAAAATAAGTGCTGTATGTACTCCCTAATTGGTGTATGCTAGTACCAAACCCACTTAGTGACACACTCAAAGATAAATCTCTTTAATACCTATAGCAATTGCAAAGATTATAAGCAAGGATGGAAGGGGAAGGAAGGTCCCGCCAGAAAAAAGAGGAGAGGGGATCATGCTACAGCAGAGAAAATAGGCCACCATGAAGGACTGTAAGTAAGTAATGAGATACGTGGTTGGGCTTGCAGACTTTCCTTACTGGTCACTTGCATCTGATGGGGTATGACCTCACCAGAAAGGATGGGCATAGAGTCTGGCAGATAGAAGGTAACCATCCTGCAAATGGGAGACTGACCCCTCCCCACAGTATCTCCTCCTCTTATGCGATCTTCCTTTGAATCTACTCTTATAATGACTCTATTTTAACAGCCTTTTATCTCTAGCCAGGAGGTGATATCCAATACTCATCAGGATGGAGCCAAGGGAGGTGCAGGATCAGCAAAACTGAAAGAAAAAAAGTCAACAAACCACAATTCAGAAAATCAGAGACTCTACATCAACCACCTGGAACCAGGCCAGCCTAATCTCTCCCTATCCTAAAGCTCAGGGAAATTTGCAGAAGAGGGGACAGTAAGATTGTAAAAGCCTAAAGATGGGAAGGAGCAACAATATGTAAAATACTCCATACAAGTTAGGGCCAAAGTAATCATAATAGGACTTTGCATGACCTATGCAATGACCAACGTATCATTGAACCTCCAAAGTCTAGCATGGATCACAGGCACTATGATCCTTGGAGGCAAGGGACTAACAGCCACAATAGTGTCCCTATACTTAAGGGGAACACAAAAAAGAGCTATAGGCAATGCCACTGAGTCCTTACACCTCATCAGAGAGGAGGACTCAGAGGGAAGTTTGACATGCACAGTGAAGGATGCTCCAGAATGGGGGAAGAAGGGTACTGGGAAAGAGGGAGGGGGAAAAGGAAGAGAAAAAGGAGGGAGGGAACAAGAGGGTCCAGGAAGGGGTGGAGGGAGGAGGGAATGGGGTACTTATCGACTTTGTATGAGTGGAAAAAAGAAATAAAAAAAAGTAATAGGAATGTATTCCATTCTGACAAGCGGGTTTTGAGTTCAGTTGGAAAGTTGTTGGTTGTCTCCTTGACATTGATGCCACTATTACACTGATGGTCACCTGTTGCAATGGTGATTTTGATTGCCACTTACAAATCTCATGCATTGATGGGGTCTGCAATAATGTCTCCCTCCCAGTAGCTTCTCCAGTATTCCTTGGTACTGTATAAGCTATCCAGCAAAGAGGAAGTTCTCAGACCAGTTTTAGTTGGTATATTTTGCTCATGTTCTGTAATCCATATGTGTTGCATCTTCAGAAATAGGGCCTTACTGACAATTTTTTTTGTAGAGAAACCACGAGCAATGGCAAAAGCATATAATGGTTGACTTCAAGTCCTCTCTGACCAATATTTTATCAGGAAGTGTCACACTCCTGTTACTTCTAGTATAATTTTATTACTGGGTTCTAAGTGGATCAGTTCTGGGATTTTTCCCCCCTTGTTTTCCTCACTCTATGTTTCACTGCATAGAGAGTACCCATTCTTGTTCATTTCTTTAAAAGACATGTTTTTTTGGTATTTTTTTTCTTTTTACATATTACTAGCATAGGAGGTTCCATTGGGGAAACTTCCCATAATCTTAGTGATTCTCTTTTTTTATTATACATTTTATTTTTTCCAAATGATACAGGCTCAAAAGACACCCTCATCCTCTCCCTGTCCCTTCCCTCCCCATAATCCCCCATTGCACTCCCACCCCCTTCCCCCACTCCCCCTCATCTTCCTTTATCCCCCTCTCCTGGTGCCTACCACTTCGTCTCTCTCATTCCCCAGAGCATCTGTTTATGTGGGCACTAAACATCCTTGTGAGTCCTCTATCCTAATGAGGGTTCAGAAATCAGTGGCATAACTTGGGACCCCTTCTTGAGTTGCCCACTACAATGGGAAATCTATTATGATTGTTTTACTCCTTGCCTCTTAGGATCCTACTGCCTGAAGCTTTCAAACCTATGATCCATGCCAGACTTTGGGGAGTTATTGCCATGTCAGCCATTGTGCAGGTCAGGCGAAGTCCAATCACATTGTGGCTATATTCTGGTTGCTGCAATCTTCAATCGTGTGGAGTATGTTGCATGTACTTGGTCCTCTCCATCTTTAGGCTCTTAAAATCTTGCCACCCCCTCTTCTGCAAGGTTTCCTGAGTTTTAAGATGGGAAGAGATTTGAATGGTCTGGTTCCAGGTAGGGTCTTTGGTATTCTGAGTTATGGTTTGTTGTTTTCAGTTTTGGTGTTACTACACTGCCCTTGGCTGCATCCTGATTGGTATTGAAGGTTATCTCTTTTGAATATGTCATTGAGTGGGTTTTATTAGGGATTATATACAAAGCCTAACTTTCTGGGTCTGGGATATTTAACTCAATATAATATCTTCTAATTCTATCCATGTCCCAGCGAATTTCATTAATTTGTCTTTTTTGATGGGTGAGTAGTATTCCATTGTAGAAATATACCACCTTTTCATTATCTATTCCTCAACTGTTGGGCATTTGGCTTGATTACATGGCTTTGCTATTGTAAATAGTGTTGCAATGAACATGGTTGTACTGCTGTCACTGTAGTGAACTGGTGCATTTGGGGAGATTATTATCAGTAGGGATATAGCAGGGTTATGGCAATCCTAAACTTTTTTAGAAATCTCCATACCCATCACCAGAGTGGTTGTTCAAGCTTGCATTCCCAGCAGCAATGTATTAGGGTTCCCTTCTCCCCACTTCCTCTCCAGCATTTGTTGTTTTATATATTTTGGATTTTCACTTACTGGGGTGAGATGATATCTTAGAGTAGTTTTCATTTGCACTTCCCTGATGGCTAAGGAGGTGTAATATTTTTTTAAAGATATTTGTTAGGCCTTCCCTCCACTCTGCCAACGGGGACTCGCGCACGGTCCAGCCGGGCCTCACCTCGACCTAGGTAAGCTCCGTCTCTGCCCACCCCCAAAACCCCAGGCCAAATAATTCAGTTTAGTGAAAAACGCACAGAAATTAAAAGAAGATCTTAAGAGTTAAAACGACAAAGCCAAAGTCAAAGTGCAAATTCCAGGAATAACAACACTCAAGTAAACAAATCTCCTACTGAAGGAATTAATCCCATAATGTTAGACTCCAACCAGAACAAACCCATGGAAATTGGCCAAGAAAGCCTGACCCAGGATAACGACATTCAAAATATGATCATTACAGTGTTCAATATATGAAAGAGGAAATCCGGGAGGAATTAAATAATCGAATCAATCGTTTTGAAGAGGAACACAACAGACACTTGGAGGAATTGAGAAAAACAGTGCAAGACACAAAACTGGCATAGAGCAGTTAAAGCAGATTCAAGAATAGTTTAAAACTGAGCTAAAAGACAAGTTTTCTTCAACTCAGAACTCCACAGAGAGTCTTATCAACAGAACTAACGAAGCAGAAAACAGAATTTCAGATCGTGAAGATAAAGTGGGAGTATTAACCAGCTCAATGGAAGAGGTTGTTAAAGCCAAAAAGATACCTGAAAGAAATATTCAGGAGATATGGGACACCCTGAAGAAGCCTAACATGCGTATTCATGGAATACCAGAGCAAGAATCTCAAAATACCACCCCTGAGGAAATTTTTCAATTCATCATAAATGAAAACTTCCCACAACTAAAGAATGAGAGGCCTATCCAAATACAAGAGGCATTTCGCACTCCAAATAGATATGACCAAAAGAGAAGCTCACCACGGCAAATAATACTCAAAACACTCCACATTCAAGATAACGAACTGGTGCTGAGAGCTTCAAGGGAGAAAAAACAAGTCACTTCTAAAGGTAAACCTAGTAAAATAACAAATGACTTCTCAGTCGAAACAGTAAAAGCAAGAAGAGCTTGGAGAGACATTCTTCAAGTATTGAATGAGCGAAAATGTCAACCCAGGCTGATTTACCCTGCAAAACTATCCATCATGATCGAGGGAGAAAGAAAAATGTTCCAGCACAAAGACAACTTGAAGGGACACATGTCCACCAAACCAAGCCTTCAAAAAATGCTAGAAATGGTACTCAAGCGTGAATAAAAAAACAAGCATATCCCAGAGAACAGAAGGCAAGTATAACACCATTAAAAGTGAAGCAATATACTTACAAAAACTATTAAACGTAATAAATATCTGGAATTAAAAATAGTTTCTCCATTATAACACTAAATGTTAATGGAATTAACTCACCAATCAAGAGACACAGATTACAAATTTGGATTAAAAATCAAAAATCCATCAATCTGCTGCCTGTAGGAAACCCATCTCACCACAAAAGATAGGCACGCTCTAAAAATAAAAGGCTGGTCAACAATTCTACAAGCTAATGGAAGCAGAAAACAGGCAGGGGTAGCCATTATGATATCAGACAAAGTGGACTTCAAACCAAAGAAAATTATAAGAGACACGGATGGATACTACATTTTAGTCACAGGTACAATTCACCAGGAAGACTTCACAATACTGAACATATATGCACCCAATACGGGCCCCTGCACATTCATTAAGAAAACCCTACAGCGTCTAAAGCAAGAAATCAACCCCCAAACGATAATTCTTGGGGACTTCAACACCGCTCTCTCAACATGGGATAGATCAACAGGTCAAAAGCTTAATAGAGACACTTTGGACCTTAATCAAACCCTTAAAGAAATGGACCTTACAGATCTCTATCGAACTTTTCACCCACGTACCAAAGAATACACGTTTTTCTCAGCAGCACACGGAACTTTCTCCAAAATAGATCACATACTGGGCCACAAAACAAATCTACACATACACAAAAAAGTTGAAATCTTCTAACCTGTGCCCTGTCAGACCACCATGGCCTAAAGCTGGACATCCACAACACAACAAACAAGAGAAAATACACTAACTCCTGGAAACTTAACAATATGATGCTGAATGAGAACTGGATTCAGGAAGAAATTAAAAAGGAAATTCAAGATTTCCTGAAAGTGAACGATAATGAAAATACAACTTACCAAAATCTCTGAGACACAATGAAAGCTGTTCTAAGAGGTAAGTTCATAGCTCTTAATGCCTACATCAAAAAAATGAAAACATCAGAAATAAACAACTTAACAATCCAGCTTAAAGCTTTAGAGATCCAACAGCCTTTTATGATCAAAACACTAGAGACAGTAGGAATGGAAGGAACCTTTATCAATATAATAAAAGCTGTATACAACAAGCCCACAGCAAGGATTATGCTCAGTGGGGAAGCATTGCCACTTTGATCAGGAACTAGACAAGGCTGTCCACTCTCACCACTTCTATTCGATATTGTACTTGAAGTCTTAGCTGAAGCCATAAGACAAGAAAGGGACATAAGAGGGATTCAAATCGGCAAGGAAGAAGTCAAGCTCTCCCTATTTGCAGATGACATGACCTTATACCTGAGTGATCCCAAAACCTCCACCAGGAAGCTCCTGGAACTTATTGAGAAGTTCAGCAGGGTGGCAGGATACAAAATAAATGTGCAGTTCTTTTTCCATTGGATTCTTTGGGCCCCTTTGTCGAAGATCAAATGGCTGTATTTTTGTGGGCTTATATCTGGGTCTTCAAACCTTATCCATTGATCTGTGTGTCTATTTTGGAGCCAGTACCATGCTGTTTTTATAACTATGGTTTGTAGTATAGACTAAGGTTCAGTATGGTAATACCTCCAGCAGTGTTTTTGTTACTCAGGATTGTCTTTGTTATCCTAGGTCTTTTGTACCTCTGTATGAATTTTGAGATTAATTGGTCAACTTCTTTAAAGAATTGCTTTGGGATTTTAACAAATGGTGCTGGCAAAACTGGATCTCCACGTGCAGAAGATTAAAGCTGGACCCATACTTGTCAACATGTACAAGACTTAATTCCAAATGGATCAAGGACCTTCAAATCAGGCCAGAGACTATAAAAACCATAGTTGAAAGGATAGGGAACTCCCTTGAGCTGATTGGGCTAGGCCAACATTTCCTAAACAGACATCCAATGGCACAGTCACTGCTACCAACTCTCAACAGTTGGGATCTTGTGAAATTAAAGAGCTTCTGTTCAGATAAAGAGATTGTAACTCAGAGCACAAAGGCAACACACAGAATGGGAGGAAGTCTTCACTAACCACATATCTGATATAGCTCTCCTGTCCAGAGTGCACAAAGAACTTAGAAAATTAAACACCAAGGAAACCAATGGCCCAATTAAAAAATGGGCCCTGGAACTTGAAAGAAATTTTACCAGGGATGAAATTAAAATGTCTAACAAATATCTTAAAAAATGCTCCACTTCTTTACCATCAGGGAAATGCAATTCAAAACCTCCCTGGGATATCATCTCACCCTGGTCAGGATGGCAAAAATCCACAATACAAACAACACCAAATGCTGGAGAGGATGTGGAGAGAGGGGAACTCTGCTACATTGTTGGTGGGAATGCAGGCTCATGCAGCCATTCTGGCGAGGCATCTGGAGATTCTTAAAGAAATTAAAGATTGACATGCCATATGACCCCGCTATTCCACTTATGGGAATAACCCCCCATGCAGCAGAGGTTCGCCTCGATAGCACAAGCACGACTATGTTCATAGCAGCACTGTTTACAATAGCAAAGTGATGGAATCAACCTAAATGTCCAACAGTTGAGGATTGGATAAGGAAACTGTGGTACATCTATACAATGGAGTATGACTCAGCCATCATAAATGATGAATTACTGGAATTTGCTGGTAAATGGATGTCATTAGAAACAATTATATTAAGTGAAGTATCCCATTCCCAGAAAGTTAAGCGTCGTATATACTCCTTAATAGGTGGCTCCTAGTACCAAACTCACCCAGCCCACATTGAGACACTCAAGGGTAAACCTATGTAATATGGTAATTGCAAGGAGTATGAACAGGAGGGATGGGGTTGGAGGGCCACACCAGACACAAGGAGAGGGGACCATGTTACAGCAGAGAAAATCGACCTCCAAGGAATGCAAGTAAGTAATGTGACACCTGGTTAAGTTCACAGACCTTCATTCCTGATACAACTGAGGGGGTATGATCTCACCAGAAGGGGAGGGCATATAGTCTGGCAGATGAAAAGAGATCATTTTGCAAATGGGTGACTGATCCCTCCCTCACTGAGGTTTCCTGCTTTTATTACATCTACCCTTGAATGTCCTATTATAACAAGACTCCAGTTTAACAGTTTTTGTCTCTGACCAGGGGGTGACATACAGTGCCCATCAGGATGGAGTGAAGGGCATTGCAGGAGCAGCAAAACTGCAAAAGAAATCAACAAACCACAATCCAGAACTTCAGAGACTCTATATCATCCACATAGAACTAAGCAAGGATAATCTTCCCCCTTCCTGAAACTCAGGGACATCTGCGGAAGAGGGGGCGGTAAGATTGTAAGAGCAAAAGGATGGGGGGAGCAATGATTTGAAGAGTCTCCACACTAGTTAGGGCTGAAGCAATCATAATAGGACTTTGCATGCCCTGCGCCATGTCCGTCACACTATTGACCTCACAAAGTCTAACATCGGCTAAAGGCACCAAGATCCTTGGAGGCAAGGGATTGATGGCCACAGAAGTGTTCCTATGCTTAAGGGGAACACGAGAAAGGGTTCTGGGAAATGCCACTGGGTCCTTGCAAGTCACTGGAAAGGAGGACCGAGAGGAGAGTTAGGCATACACAATAAAGGACTCTCTGGGAATTGGGGGGGGAGGCACTGGGAGATGGGGAGGGAGGGAGGGGGAGCAGGGGGTTTGCGGAAGGAGAAGGGGGGAGGGAACTGGTCTACCTATTAAGTTTGTATGAGCGGAAATAATAATAAAAAATGTTAAAAAAAGATAAATGTACAAAAATCAGAGGCCTTCCTATATGCCCAGAATGAAAGAAGGGAAAAAGCCCTGAGAGAAACAATCCCAATTACTGTTGCCCCTAAAAAAATGAAATACTTGGTATAAACCTAACCAAGGAGGTAAAAGACCTTTACAATGAAAACTATAAAACCCTAAAGAAAGAAATTGCTTAAGACATCAGATGGTGGAAAAACCTCCCATGTTCCTGGATTGGCAGAATCAACATTGTAAAAATGACCATCCTACCAAAGGCAATATACAAATTCAATGCTATACCAATTAAAATCCCAAAGCAATTCTTCAAAGAAGTTGACCAAATAATCTCAAAATTCATATGGAGGCACAAAAGACTCAGGATGGCAAAGACAATCCTGAGTAACAAAAACACTGCTGGAGGTATTACCATACCAAACCTTAGTCTATACTACAAATCTATAGTTATTAAAATAGCCTGGTACTGGCTCCAAAATAGACTCACAGATCAATGGATAAGGGTTGAAGACCCAAATATAAGCCCACAAAATTACAGCGATTTGATCTTTGACAGAGGGGCCCAAAGAATCCAATGGAAAAAGAACATCATCTTCAACAAATGGTGCTGGCAAAACTGGATCTCCACATGCAGAAGATTAAAGCTGGACCCGTACTTGTCACCATGTACAAGACTTAATTCCAAATGGATCAAGGACCTTGATATCAGTCCAGAGACTATAAACATCATAACTGAACGGATAGGGAACTCCCTTGAGCTGATTGGGCTAGGCCAACATTTCCTACACAGACATACAATGGCACAGTCACTGCTACCAACTCTCAACAGTTGGGATCTTGTGAAATTAAATAGCTTCTGTTCAGATAAAGAGATTGTCACACGAGCTCAAAGGCAACCCACAGAATGGGAGAAAATCTTCACTAACCACATATTTGATAGAGCTCTCTTGTCCAGAGTGCACAAAGAACTTAGAAAATTATACACCAAGGAAGCCAATGGCCCAATTAAAAAATGGGCCCTGGAACTTAAAAGAAATTTTACCAGGGATGAAATTAAAATGTCTAACAAATATCTTAAAAAATGCTCCACTTCTTTAGCCATCAGGGAAATCCAAATCAAAACCTCCTTGAGATATCATCTCACCCCGGTCAGGATGGCAAAAATCCACAATACAAACAACACCAAATGCTGGAGAGGATGTGGAGAGAGAGGAACTCTGCTGCATTGCTGGTGGGAAGCAGGCTCATACAGCCATTCTGGCGAGCCGTCTGGAGATTCTTAAAGAAATTAAAGATTGAAATACCATATGACCCTGCTATCCCACTTTTGGGAATAACCCCCCATGCAGCAGAGGTTCGCCTTGATAGCACAAGCACGACCATGTTCATAGCAGCACTGTTTACAATAGCAAAGTCATGGAATCAACCTAAATGTCCAACAGTTGAGGAGTGGATAAGGAAACTGTGGTACATCTATACAATGGAGTACTACTCAGCCATCAAAAATGATGAATTACTGGAATTTGCTGGGAAATGGATGTCATTAGAAACAATTATATTAAGCGAAGTATCCCAAACCCAGAAAGTTAAGTGCTGTATGTACTCCCTAATAGGTGGCTCCTAGTACCAAACTCACCCAGCCCACATTGAGACACTCAAGGGTAAACCTATGTAATACAGTAATTGCAAGGATTGTGAACAGGAGGGATGGGGTTGGAGGGCCACACCAGACACAAGAAGAGAGGGGACCATGTTACAGCAGAGAAAATTGGCCTCCAAGGAATGCAAGTAAGTAATGTGACACCTGGTTAAGTTCACAGACATTCGTTCCTGATCATGTGTATGTTCCTGATCAGGTGGTATGATCTCACCAGAAGGGGAGGGCATATAGTCTGGCAGATGAAAAGTGTTTATTTTGTAAATAGGTGACTGACCCCTCCCTCACCGAGGTTTCCTGCTTTTATTACATCTACCCTTGAATGTCCTATTATAACAAGACTCCAATTTAACAGTTTTTTGTCTCTGACCAGGGGGTGACATACAGTGCCCATCAGGATGGAGTGAAGGGCATTGCAGGAGCAGCAAAACTGCAAAAGAACATCAACAAACCACAATCCAGAACTTCAGAAACTCTATATCATCCACATAGAACTAAGCCAGCCTAATCTCCCCCCATCCTGAAACTCAGGGACATCTGCGGAAGAGGGGGCGGTAAGATTGTAAGAGCAAAAGGATGGGAGGAGCAATGATTTGAAGAGTCTCCACACTAGTTAGGGCTGAAGCAATCATAATAGGACTTTGCATGCCCTGCGCCATGTCCGTCACACTATTGACCTCACAAAGTCTAACATCGGCTAAAGGCACCAAGATCCTTGGAGGCAAGGGATTGACAGCCACAGTAGTGTTCTTATGCTTAAGGGGAACACGAGAAAGGGTTCCGGGAAATGCCACTGGTTCCTTGCACGTCATCGGAAAGGAGGACCAAGAGGAGAGTTAGGAATACACAATAAAGGACTCTCTGGGAATTGGGGGGGAGGCACTGGGAGATGGGGAGGGAGGGAGAGGGAACAGGGGGTTTGGGGGGAGGAGGAGGGGGGAGGGAACTGGTCTACCTATTAAGTTTGTATGAATGTATATAATAAAAATTGTAAAAAAAAAAAAAAGCAACCCAGAAGTCTAGGAGATGTTGGTTTCTAAATTCTAAAGCTATTGCGAAGGGACTCCCATTGATAAAGTCTGGGATACTGTGAACATCAGAATAAATAAATGCCTTAATAATATGTCAAATTTAAAAAAATTACAGGGAAAGAAGACAAGTCATAGAATAGAAGATATTTACATTAGAAATGATTGACAGAGTCGTAGTACACATATGAGAAAAAAAATCTGTGAATAGGCAATCAAAAGACAAGAACCCAGCAGTAAGCTCTGAGAGAAAACTCCCATAACTGTAGCCCATGTATATATGAGATGACCTTTGTTAACATTGAAATTACTCTGCAAATCACGGGGTAGGCAACCCTGTTCACAACACTGAAAATTCTGAACCCTAATAAGGGTTTGCATGACCAGTGGAGGGAATGCAACTTTGGAAAATAATTGGCACTGTCTGGTAAAATTGGACAGGTACATACACCATGAGCCAACAATTAATTCTACTTCTATGCAGCTGCTTTAACACAATGCCATCCTAATCTAGTAGCCACTAGCAATAAATGCAGCTACCAAACCCTTGCTATGTGGTAACATAAAGTATAATGTGATTTAAATGTTAATTATTTACTGAATTTCAAAGGATAACATACTGGGGGAATATGTGCAAAATACCTCAATTATAATGTTTCTATTGACTATATGTTGAAGTAAAAATGTTTTGGATATATTTGGGCTAATGTAGTGTATTATTAAATTAATTTCACCTTCATACTTTTTTGTGGCTACTGTAAGATTTGAGATCACATGCGTGACTTTCATTTGTGAAAAAAAAGAATGGATACCTAGATTGATATAAAGGATTAAAATATGAAAATTCAGCAAAAGAATGAAATAATTTAAAACATCATGTTCATTCTAGATATGCTATTTTAAGTACATGCATTAAACTTAATTCTACTTGAATTTAACAGTTCAATTTAACTTGAATTTAAATGAAGCCAAAATATATTTAAAAAAGATATTTGTTTGATATTTCAATTTCATCCCTGGAAAAATTAATTTTATGTTCTGCAGCCACTTTCTAATTGGCCTATTTATCTACGTGGTGTTTAATTTTTTTAGCTCTTTGTGCACTCTGGATATTACACTTATATCAGATGTGTACTTAGTGAAGATTTTATCCCATTGTATGGCTGTCTTTTTTTTCTGTTTACAATCTCTTTAGCTGAACAGAATCTATTAAATTGCATATGATCCCATTTGTTAAGTATTGCTTCTAGTACTGTGCTATTGGGTTTCAGTTTAGAAAATGTGAACCTAGACCAATCAGTTCAGGGAATTCCCTACTCTTTTTTCTAAGTTTTTTTTTTTTTTATACTCTCTTGCCTAATATTGAGGTCCTTTATCCATTTAGAGTTGATTTTCATGCATGGTGACCAGTATGGGTCCAGTTTCAATCTTCTGCATGTGTGAATACCCAGTTTTGCCAATACCATTTGTTGAAGATGCTGTTGTTTTTCCATTGAGTTTTCCGAGATTCTGTATCAAAAATCAGATGACTGTAAATGTATGGGCTTATGTCTGGGTCTTCAACACTTATCCATTGGTCAATGTGTCGATTTCAGAGCCAGTACCATGCTGTTTTTATTACTTTGGTTTTGTAGTATACATTAAGGATTGTTACGGTGACCCCACCAGCAGTGTTTATGTTTTCCATGACGGTTTTTGCTCTCCTGTGCCTTTTATGCTTCCATATGAATTTTGAGATTATTAAAGTGTTGTTTGGGAATTTTGATTGGTATAGCATTAAATCTATATATTGCTTTGGTGGGATGATCATTTTTATGATGTTAATTCTACCTATTCAGGAGCATAGGATGTCTTTCTATCTTCTGGTATCCTTTGGAATTTCTTTCTTTAGGGTTTTAAAGGTTTCCTTATAAAGGTTTCTTACTTCCTTGGTTAGATTTGTACTAATGTATTTAATTTTTTTAGGGGCTATGGTAAATGGGATTGATTCTCTTAGGACTTTCACACTTCCCTCCTCCTCCCCCCAAACCCCCTGCTGCCCCTCCCCTCACCCCTCCCTCCCCATCCCCCAGTGCCTCCCACCCCAATTCCCAGAGAGTCCTTTCTTGTGCATGCCTGACTCTCCTCTGGGCCCTCCTCTCCGATGACATACAAGGACCCAGTAGCGTTTCTCTGAACCCTTTCCCGTGTTCCCCTTAAGCATAGGAACACTACTGTGGCTGCCAATCCCTTGCCTCCAAGGATCTTGGTGCTTTTAACAGATGCTAGACTTTGTGGGGTCAATAGTGTGTTGGACATTGCACAGGGCATGCAAAGTCCAATTATGATTGCTTCGGCCCTAACTTGTGTGGAGTATCTTGCAAATCATTGCTCCTCCCATCCTTTTACCGCCCCCTCTTCTGCAAATTTCCCTGAGCTTCAGGATGGGGAGAGATTAGTCTGGCCTAGTTCTATGTGGTTGATATAGGGTCTCTGAAGTTCTGGATTGTGGTTTGTTGATTTTCTTTTGCAGTTTTGCTGCTCATGCAATGCCCTTCACTCCATCCTTCTGGGCACTGTATGTGACCCCCTGGACAGAGACAAAAAGCTGTTAAACTGGAGTCTTATTATAAGAGCACATACAAGTAAGTAATGTGACATCTGGTTAAGTTCACAGACGTTCATTCCTGATCATTTACAACTAAGGGGGTATGATCTCACCAGAAGGGGAGGGCATATAGTCTGGCAGATAAAAAGTAACCATTTTGCAAATGGGTGATTGACCCCTCCCTCACTGAGGTTTCCTACTTTTATTACATCTACCCTTTTTTTTTAAAATTTTATTTATTCAATTGTGTGTGTGTGTGTGTGTGTGTGTGTGTGTGTGTGTGTGTGTGTGTGTATGTCCTCCTTGTTTACTCCCAGCATTTATACATGGGGTCTAGGATCCGAACTCAGGGCCCTCTGCCTGCAAGGCAGAAGCTTAACCCCTGAGCCACCTCTCCAGCCCCTATTACATCTACCCTTGAAAGCCACTATTTTTAAACATTAATTTTATAACCTGCCACTCTGCTAGACTTCCATATTAGTTCCAGGAGTTTCCTGGTAGAGTTTTTAGGATCCCTCAGGTATAGGATCATGCCGTCTGCAAAGAGGGATATCTTGACTTCTTTTCTGATTTGAATCCCCTTTATCTCTCTCTCATATACACAAACAAGTAAATGTAATTCATCATATAAACAAATTCAAAGTTCAAACTCACATACTTTCGATAGATACAGAAAAAGCTTTTGACAAGATCCAACATTCTAAAAAAAAAAAAAGATCCAACATCCTTTTATGACCAAAACCCTGGAGCCATTGGAATGGAAGGAACTTTTATTGACATAATACAAGTTATATACAACAAGCCTGTAGCAAGGATTATTCTAAGTGGGGAAAAATTTGAAGCATTCACATCTTGATCAGGAATTAGGCAAAGCTGTCATTCTTACAACTTCCATTCAATATTGTACATTAAAATTTTAAAAAGTATAAAACTGAACCACAGAACACTACAGGTAGGTATCTTTTGATGAATGGGGAGAGAAGTAGTTATTAAGACTGCTTTGTATGTAGAGGATTGAATATGCCTAAAAAAATTTATAGGAAAAGAACTAAATTTGGACAAATTGGAGAATTCCTGAACAGATACCTTAGAAAGTGTCTTTCTCCTTCTCTCTTTCTCCTTCTGTCATGTCCTCTCTCTCTATTATCTCAATATCTCAACAATGAACAGTTTTGTTTTGGAAAGAAATAAAGCTCTTTATTTTCATATTTGTAATTGGTTATTGTGACTATAAAGAGATTTATGGAGAATAGATACAGAAGCAGTTTGAGTTTAGAGTACAAAAGTGAACAAAGCATCTCAATGATCAGGTATGTGAAATAAATGGAGGGGATCTTTGAATACATAAGTTGGTATACTTAAAATGCAGAGGATAGCACAAGGATGGGAGAAGCAATGATATGCAAGATACTCCACACAAGTTAGGGCCGAACCAATCATAATTGGACTTTTCATGCCCTGCACAATGTCCAACACACTACTGACCCCTCAAATTCTAGCATTTGCTAAAGGCACTAAGATCCTTGGAGGCAAGGGATTGACAGCCACAGTAGTGTTCCTATGCTTAAGGGGAACACAGGAATGGGTTCTGGGAAATGCTACTGGGTCCTTGCACCTCATCGGAGAGGAGGACCCAGAGGAGAGTCTGGCATGCACATTAAAGGATGCTTCGGGCATGGGAGGGGGAGGCACTAGGGGATGGGAAGGGAGGGGAAGGGGAGGAGGGCATAGGACGGTGGGAGGTTGGAGGGAGGGAGGGGACTGTTTTACCTGTTAAAGTTGTATGAATGAAAATTAAAAAAATTAAAAATGCAGAGGATGGTCTAGAAAATGAAACTTTCCTCGGCCAGTGTAATAATCAGACAATGTCACTATGATGATAAACTTTGAGTTTGCTATTCCAATGTCTCTAAAAAAATTAAGCCACATACTATTAAATCAAATATAAAATGGGAGAATTAGAAATGTAGTCATTTTTTGGGCTAATTTAGTACCTATATGTCCTACAACTACATTTACACTTATATAAAAGCCTAGGGATGCTACTTATCCTGAAAACTATTTTTGAACAGTTAAAAGCTACTCTCTTATCTCTAGAAGTAGATAGCTGCACGAGTTAAAAAACTAATGAACTTGCAATTCCCAACAAGGCATAAGCTTTTTTGGTGAATAGTTCAAGGAGCTTCTGTTAATTTTATCCTAAAATAGCCATGATTTTTTTTGTTGCAGTCTAATGCAGTGGCTATAATACAAAACAAAAATATGGTTAAAATGAATAATCACCATCAATGAAGAATGGTCTTTTGCTCAGGGAGGAGTATATATGTATGGTCAATGAGTGTTTCTTTAATCAGCTTCAATTATGTTTGCTTAAACTGATAAATATATCTTGATTTAGTCCATGTATCAAAAGCTACTTAGCTGTGATATTTATTAATAAGGCTTATTTTCATTATTTGGGAGCCAATTACAGTAAGTAAACATTAAAAATAAGAATGCACAGTAGGGAACCACAAATTTTACTAAATTTCTTTAAAATTTTCCTAGATTTGCAAGCATATTAATTATTGCTGCACTCATCCTTCCTCCCTTCATACATCTGCTTATTCCCTTCCTCTCTCTCCTTTGTTCATCAATCCATTCTACTTCCTCCCACCTTCCTGTCAATATGCCCCTGTGGGTCCCAGTATTCCCTCTCTAGTGAGTATTCAGGCCTCTGTTACATATCTATTTGTCCTTCCTTGGACACATCCACAAGGGTCACTCCCGTTCACCTGTCTAATCCTAGCTCCTAAGACATCCACTGCATATAATTATTTTTCCTGAGATCCTTACTAGTCTATGAGGGAATGTTGGAATGTCAGTCATTATGCAGGTCTGATAAGGACAAGTCTCATTGTAATGAGTTCCTATATGAAACAACCCTGTCTTGAGTGAAATGTCTTGTCCAAGAGTAGAATTTCCCATATTTAGGCTCTTACAATCTTACCACCGCCTCTTCGGCAGGCTCCTGGAGCCTTAACATGGGGAGAGATTTGGTTGATCTGATGCAGGTGAGCAATGCAGGGTCACCAGTACTCTGCATTCTGGTTAACTGTTGTCTATTTCACTGCTCTTTCACTACATTAGGCTGTGTCTTGTCTGGGTGTTGATATACTATACTTCTGTTGTAGAAGAATGCTTCTAAGTTGAATGCTGAGGATATGTATGAGTATAATAACAGGTATTTACAGAGCAGTTTGGTGTACTGTTTCCTTCCCTAGAGATCTATTTCCTTCCTTTTTATAGGTTTTTATTCTAATAAACAGTAACAGAAATGTGCTCCATTCTGACTAGCAGATCTTGAGTTCAATCAGAAAGCTGTTCGTTGTCTCCTTGATACTCATGCCACTATTACACTGTTGGTCATCTAATGTCGTGATGATTTTTATTGCAACTTGCAGATCTCATGAGTTGATAAAGCCTGGAATTATTCCCCCCCCCATTGCTTCTATAGTATTCCTTGGTACTCTGCAAGCTATTAAGCAAGGAGGAAGTTCTTAAGACCAGTTCTAGTTGATGTATTTTTTTCTTGTCCTGTGATCTATATGTTTTTGCATCTTCAGTAATAAAGTCTTACTGTTAGTGTTTTGTAAGACAACTAAGAACAATGGTAAAACCTATAATGTTTGGTGGCTTTTGCAACCTCTCTGACCAATAACTTATCAGAAAGTGTTGCATTCCTGTTACTCCTAGTATAGATTTAATTGTCATTAGGTTCTAAGTGGCCCAACTCAGGGCATGTTTTACTTTTTTTTGCCTTGTTTACGCTCTCTGTACTCCTCTGCATAAGGACTGTTCAGTCTTCTTCCTTTTTTTAAAGAAATGTTTTTGATATATTAAAAACATAAGAAATTTGTGTAGGGTTACATTCCATAATCTCAAGGTTTTTCTATATGTCCCATTGCCTCTACTATATCCCATCCCCCTCATGCCTCCCTAGGTATTATTTCCCATTATTCCTTCCCTTGCCCTACTTGCCATGGTATCCTATGTCTTCCACTCAAAATGTTTCATCCTAACTATTTTCTCCCACCTTCCCACTCATTGATTCCTTTCAAATTTTTTGACTCTTAAAGTAATTCTAAGCCAAATAATTTGACAAGGTGATCAATGCTAACTAAAATCAACATATAAGAGAGAACATGTGACATTTGTCTTTCTGTGTCTGAGATACCTTGTTCAATATTACAATTTCCAGTTCCATTTACCAGCAAATTTCATAATCACATCCTTTCTGTGTTTACTACATCTGTGCATTTGTGCTTCTTAAAATTCTCTGCATTCTAATACTGTCTTGAAAAGAAAGATTAAAATAATGTCTCTTTCTTACATATTATTAAGATGGAACAATACAATCTACATAAGTATTAGAAAAGCAAAACATCTTTATTAATACACTTCTTAACCAAACAAATGAAGTTTTATATTATTAGAACTAGATTGTATGAGGATCAAACAATGTCCACCCTAAAGAATTTCATATAATGACACTTATAAATAGTTTAATTTACGAGTGAAATTTATTTTTCCAGTGTGACAAAGTTAAAGACTCTAAGAAGGGTAAAATATCCTGCATTATTTGGGTGGGTACCTATAATTAAAAGGATCCTAGTAAAATGGAGGCAAAAGAACCAAAGGCACAGAAAGGAACTAGGGCAACAGAAACATAACTTGAAGTGGTACGCTTCAAACATGGAGTAAAAGTTCATGGACAATGGTGACCTCTAAAAGTCGGAAAGGAAAAGAAGCAGATTTTCCAATGTAGTTTTTGGAAGGATTATAGTAATGTGGACACCATTACTTAAAGGTTTCTTACTTCCCACAATGCACTTAGTTTGTAGCAAATTATCTTAAAAACAGACAGAAATTAATAAACCTAATTCTGGTAGGAAAATTTCTTCAGGTTGTCATCACCTTTCAGAAATAAATTTCTGTGTTAATATCATCAAATTCTCCATCAGTCTGTGACTTGTTAGTCAGAAAATTTCCAGAATTATTATTCCAGATCACATAGCTACTCAAGAACATAAGCCCTTGAATGAAATTGATAACCTTTTTAGACTTTGGTATTAGAACACTTAATAATCTGCCAAAAATAATTTATATCTGTAACCTTCTCCATAGACGAACCTCACTCTGTAGCTTCAGATGATAAGAATTGTGGTCATTATTCTTTTTAACCATTTCAGGCAATAAATGGAGTGTTTCACCCATTGTGCTTGAGTTGTTTCCAATAGAATAAATGACTTGTACTCAGTCTTGTGGTAGACACAGTTTCCATCTGGTTCCTACTCAATAGAATAAAATTGTTGGGGGCTGGAGAGGTGGCTCAGGGGTTAAGCCTCCGCCTTGCAGGCGGAAGGTCCTGAGTTCGGATCCCAGATCCCACGTATAGACGCCAGGCGGAAGCGGGGGCGGCCTGCGCTTCTGGCCCTGGTAGGGCGGAGCCTGTGAATCCCGGAACAGGAGGTGGAGGTGTCCATGGTGGTTCGTGAATTCGTCCGTGGTTCTACACATACACAGACAAACACACACACACACACACAGACACATGCGCGCGCGCACATACACACGCATATGCACACAGTTGAATAAATAATAATAATAATAAAAAATTTTTTTAAAAAATTGTGTTTAATACTGAGGGATCACTCAGTTTCACATAGTCAGCACTCAAACTCTGGAAGCTTACCATCTATACTGCTTTGATATGAAATGGAGAGAAAGGATTGCTGAGCTACAGAATAAATACTCTTTAATAAAGTGTTTGCCATTGTTCTAGGTTCCATACATAAGACATATTGAATGTATATTTGTAGTACATAAAAAAGTGCTACTTTCAGTTTTACAAAACTGAAACATTTTACCCAATAGTGAATTTAAGTTGACTTATTTAAAAAAAGGATGTCTTTTTTCAAGGATACCTGTAATTTAATTTAATTTGGCATAGGATTCTCTATTCTTCAATGGGCCAGTGAAATAACCCAGTATATAAAGATGCTTGTCATGAAAACCTGGTGACCTTAGTTCAATTCCTGGAACATATATGATGAGAAAAAAGAAATAACCCTGGAAGAGACGTTGGCCTGTGACTTTCAAAATATTCAATAGCCTGTACCATGACACACACACACACACACACACACACACACACACACACGCACACGCACCACACCACACACAACATTGTACAAAATATAATAAAGCACAACATGGAAAAATCACTCCAGACACAGTATTTGCATTCTCCTACCAGTGTCAGTATATCCAGCTTTATTTTTTGAAGGAACAAACTGTTCAGCTAGAAAATAAATCTTAACCATTAAATTATTAAAGAAAAGAGAGTTGACATTACTCTGACTCAACTCCCCAGCATATTACATTACTTTTAAGGTAGGAAAATGGACTCAAAACATTTTCAGCCAGACTTGGGAAGAGGGATATCTAAGTAGTTTCAATAAAATTTAACTATCTAGAATCAGTAAATAGTAGTCTTCAAATAGATTAAGTATGAATCTCAGCCCTGTCATGTGTTTAAATTGGATTCATAAACCACAATTCAATGTTTGAAATGAGCACAATAATATAGGTCTTGCTGTGCCCTGAGAAAATTCAGATATCCTATCACACCCAATACAAAATTCTTTGGGGGAAGGAGGGGGGAGGGAGGGAACTGGTAAAAAAATTTTAAAATGTATAATTAAATTTTTAATAAAAAAATTAGTAGTCAAGCTACTAGCTATTTTATATTTTAGTAGCTTTGCACTTCTATAAAAAATACTCGAGAAAGGAAAAGGGATTACTTTGGCTCACAGTTTATATGGTTATTTTCCATGGTTTCTTGCTGCTGTTTCTTGGGGGCTGTCATGGCATTGTACATCCATGACAGGACCTGATGGGGGAGCCCTGTCCACCACAGGGTATCTAATAAGCAAACTGAATGATAGAAAGGAGTCTAGGTCCAATATCCCTTTAAAATCATGCTCCTAGTGATCTAAGTTTCTCTAACTAGACTCCACAGCTCCATTGACTCCAAAAAGATCCATAGACTAGGGATTGAGCATTTAAAACATGGACCTTTGGGAATATACAATTCAGTGCTATGGCACATGACTGGCACAGGTTGAGGGCATAGGTTTAACTACTAGTGCCTAAAAAATCTGCCTTTAGGGCACATTTTAGTTGCAAACTGTAACGTTTTCTCACAGATTCTACTGAAATAATGCTTTATTGTATCATAGATACCCATGACTCATGACTCACCATAAGGAAAAAACATGTCACAAGAAAGACAAAATGACTTTAATTTTCCCTCCTGATCCATGTATCCCTCTATAATATATTCTCTCATTTTTGTTTAAGGATCATTATAATCACATACATGCATACAAGAATCAAATTAGTGATACTACAGCAGCTATGTTGGATTGATAGCTTCCACTGAGATAAATTTTTGAAGAATTCTGAAACTATATCAAGATTCAATGCACAACACAAGCATGATTGATGAGTGATGTTTGTTGAAGGCTGTGATTAGTGATTGCATGCATACTACACTATCATAAAAGAGATCATTTACATTTTGAAATTTTATTTTTTTCTTTTAGCTTTGCAATGGACATGTCTTTTAAATTTGGGCATTTCATGGAATTAAGAGTATAGTTATTCTATTAAATACATTTCTGGCATTAAGAAGCAAGTAAGAGAGAAGTTTGGTTGTGAGGATACTATTGCCTTTTGGAAATTTTATCACATAATATAATGACCCACTTCACAGTTACATAAACTGGGCTTTAATATTGTAATTTCTTAAATTTATTTTATACATACACAAATGAAATTAAATAAGTAGTACTTAATAAAAGTTTCACTGACAACTGATAAGAGTTTTTGGACTAGGTTAACCACCTATTAGGTACAGTTCAACTAAAGAAAAATATGACTCACTGAAGGTACTTCCTTCAGTAAATAATCCTGGCAGTGTGTTACTCCAAGGAAAAGAACTGAAGGTAAACAAGCCCAGGTCACAGTATCTTACTTTCAAGACCTGGAAAATATTATTTCTCAAAATGCTCTGTGATTAACTCATTATTGTCCTTCTCAAATCAAGACTGTGTATTTGTTTTGATTCATTGTACACTTCCTGAACCCAGTACCAAGCACTGTATTACCTGATGAAGAAACAGACTCAATGCATACACCATCTCTTTCCTTTTCTGTGAATGGATAGAAAAGTAAATGCTTATGGATAAAACTATTGGTCAAGGTAATGTTCAAAAGGAATATTTATATCTATATTAACAGATAAGAAATAAGGGAAAGTAGCAAAATATACTTCATGGAATCAATCCACTTTTAAATGATTTATACTGAAAGAAAATATATTAAGCCACGTAATTACTATGTAAAAGAAGTAGAGAAAGATGTTTGAGTATTTTGATGTAAAGACAAAATGATATTTATCAAGAACTAGATTTTGTGTCATGTAAGTACAAAATATGTCAACAGAGTTAAGGAAATACAGGCCTGATTGGACCTAGAAATAGTATAGGTCTAGAAATTTTCCCATAATTTATTCTCACAACATAGCTGAATGAAGGCTCTTGTCTGACTCTCCATTTCCTGTTTCTTTTTTCCAAAACTCAAACCCTAAACTAATGCTGCCAGATGTAACAGACAACCACAAAAGCTTAGATGCTGCTATTGAACAAAGAGTTTGAAAATGACCTCATGACACACAGTTCAGAAAGAAGTAAAGTTTTAGGAATCTTATTTTGCTCCTTACCACTGTATATCCTCCCAACTGAATGAGAAAAATACACTTATAAGTTGAGGAACTGAAAAGCCAAGAATAGGTGAAATAAAAGATGTTGTTTTTGAAGACTGATTTGGTGCTTATTAGTGGGAAAAAAGTCTCACTTTTATTGTGAAGGTTTGCTATGGATTATACAGAGTGAAGACTCGTCAATTTTCCAGAGCTTTTTCATTAAAATGAAAAAGGCATATTATTTTCCCACAAGATTAGTATACAATTGCACATAACAATTTCTACTTCTCTATTATATAAGGTTTTCCTTTTTTACTGTTTTTTTTTTGTCCTGTAAGCAGGCTTGTTGTGCAGTCCCATGCCTGGACTTGATAATCCATCATGCTTCGGAAGTCCTAACTCATTATCCTTCAAACAAGCACATGAGATGCCATCCCTAAAAAGCGGGGCCTCTACTTAAAATTCTAGTAGAAATCCCATTATTCCTCCTCTGGTCATGATAATGACACCTTTTGTATGTGGTGACTATGTAAATCAAATATTTTTCCTTCATTGCTCATGTTCCATTATGAAAAAGCTTATCCCAGTTTCCATAAATATTTTATTTAGATGGAGGTTAAATGTTAATTAACAGTGAAAAGCATAAACAGAAGATCAGAATGTGAAAATGTACTATTTAGTGGGTATACAGGTATGTACATGTGCATTTATATAAAGAGATGAAAGAAAAGCAAATCTTTCATGGAATTCACCTTAAACATCTAAGTTACAAGATAATGGGCATGATGTATTTAGGTGAAATGTTTCATTTCTTAAAAAGTAATATCTTGCAACATATGCAGTATTTCTGTCAACAAAATAGTAGTGTGACCTTCAACATGTTAATTAAGTTTTCTCAGCTTTAGTTTCTTCAACTATAAAAGGGTAGGTAGTTAGGTAGGTAGGTAGTATCCAAAAAGACTTTCAGATGTGATATTTTGTATATCTTTATATTGGACTTCCTCCTCATTGAGAGTACTACTGTGGCTCTCCAAACCTGATTGTATCTTTACTGCAGCATAGGCCAACAGAACCTCCTGTTAGTATGGTTGGGTTAGCATTACTGCAATAGCAAGACCCAACATTGAGATATAACATGGATGTATTCAGGGGTAAGGATAAGTAGTGTAGCATGCCTGTCAGCTGTGAGTAAGCATATTTGCTATCACAAGAGGATTCGTCTAAGGAAATGAGATGCAAATCCAACTCCTAGCATTGGTACCCACCCTTCAGGCTAAAATAAGAAGACATATTTAAACAATCTGAGATTTGTTTTTTCTCATATTTAAAATGGAGATTATAATTTCTACCTCATAAATACATAAATGTAGGTGAAGATTATATATAAACCACTTAGAACATTTCCTGACACACAGAAAAAACTTAAAAATTAGATTCTGTTACCTGAAAATTCAGAAAATACAAACCGCACACAGATGAAAAATAATAGTCAATGTATCACATACAGAAGTTTTACTGATTTTTTTAAGAGTTTAACAGGGGTTGCAAAGATGGCTGAGGGGTCAAAGCCTTTGCCCCCAAGCAAAACATCTGAGCTTGAACCCAGATTCGATGTAAAATGCTTGGCAAAAATGACCATGGCCTGCAATTCTGGTCTTGAATGGGAGGTCCTAGAAATCTAAGGGCAAAGCAATAAGGAAGTAGAGCAATCCAGGATGATACCCAGTGTCACCCTTTGGATTCCACAAGCACATAAACTCAAGTGTCCTCTTACATGTTCATATAAATAATTGCAAATAATGGAGTTATCTTAAAAAAGCAATTGATCCTTCAAAATTTCCCCTAGCAGGAGGGCATATAGTCTGGCAGATAAAAGTAACCATTTTGCAAATGGGTGATTGACCCCTCCCTCACTGAAGTTTCTTACTTTTATTACATCTACCCGTAATGTGCTCTTATAACAAGTCCCCAGTTTAACAGCTTTTTGTCTCTGGCCAGGAGGTAACATACAGTGCCCATCAGGATGGAGTGAAGGGCATTGTAGGAGCAGCAAAACTGCAAAAGAAAATCAACAAACCACAATCCAGAACTTCAGAGACTCTATATCAACCACATAGAACTAGGCCAGACTAATCTCTCCCCATCCTGAAGCTCAGGGAAATTTGCGGAAGAGGGGGCGGTAAAATTGTAAGAGCAAAAGGATGGGAGGAGCAATGATTTGCAAGATACTCCACACAAGTTAGGACCAAAGCAATCATAATTGGACATTGCATGCCCTGCACAATGTCCAACACACTATTGACCTCACAAAGTCTAGCATCTGCTAAAGGCACCAAGATCCTTGGAGGCAAGGGATTGACAGCCACAGTAGTGTTCCTATGCTTAAGGGGAACACGGGAAAGGGTTCAGGGAAATGCCACTGGGTCCTTGTATGTCATAGGAGAGGAGGGCCCAGAGGAGAGTCTGGCATGCACATTAAAGGACTCTCTGGGAATTGGGGGGGAGGCACTCGGGGATGGCGAGGGAGGGGTGAGAGGAGGGGTAGCAGGGGGTTCAGGGGGAGGACGAGGGAGGGAGGGAACTGGTGTACCTATTAAGTTTGTATGAACGGAAATAATAATAAAAAATGTAAAAAAAGAAACTTAAATGTTTGAAATCATCCATTAAATAAAATGTAGAAATAAGAACAAAAAAAAAAGATTTCTCCTAGCAGCAACATTTCCATCTTCAGTCTCCACAAGTAACTCATAACAAACTTTTTGCCTATGTAAATATAAGTGTGTAACATTTGGGTTTCTTTAGAATGGTATGAAATTAAATTCTATTGTTAGTTACTTTTCTAGTTCAGTAATTATTCAGAGGAATATTACTATGTCCCTGAATCTGATACAATTTCCTTTCTAAATGGTTGCATGATAAGCCATCTAGTAAATAACGATTAGGTGATTATGAAAATCTGTAATCATACTTTATGAACATAGCTCCAAATAAACAAGAACATTTTTCTAGGATATGTTTTTGTAGAACTTTGGGCCTCATGTACAAGTTAATCTTCATATTTTATGGGGACTTCAATAGTATCTTTCAAAATCTTAATTTTTTTGCATATCTGTAAGTACTAAATAAAAGTGCATTTCACAAAATATATGAAGTGTTGAGTGAAATTTTCCAAGTCATTTAGGCACCTTTTAGATCTTTTTCTGAAATACTCATGCATAACTACATGGAATATCTTTTAAGAAAAAGATATATATGTATTCATTATATACACATCTAAATAGTCTTTTATATACAAGTCTAAAGGTAATGTAGTAATACCATGAAACATTTTAAATTTTCACATATGTTCTGAGTATGTCTCTAATGAATATATGATGCTCCTTTATTGTTATTTTTAGGATAGATGCTAGAATATATATCAGCTTTTTAACTTACATTGTATGGATAGAAGTTTAAAATAACAAAATATAAAAAGTACATTTTCCACATTCTTTGAAACACTAACAACCATTTATATTTTCATCCATTTGAATAAGATTTATATTGTACTATAAAATGTACTTTCCCAATTATAATGGAAATCAATATAGAAAAAATTGCATCTATAAGCAGGTACACCCTTAGTACACAGGAATAGCTCCATAGGTTCCTTTGTTATATTTGATAGTGACATGAATGCCCTGACAAGTGAATTTGATACTGCCATAATGTTTTGGCAGTAATCTATTTCTTTCAGAAAAATGATCACTGAGACATTGTACAAAAACCATTTATAATAATGTACTAGTACTGAAGAGATGGCTCATGAGTTAAGACTGCTCCAAAACAGATCCTAGGTTCCATGTAAAAATGCCAGGCAGAGGCGCTGGAGAGGTGGCTCAGGGGTTAAGTCCCTGCCTTGCAGACAGAAGGTCCCGAGTTCGGATCCTAGACCCCACGTATAGTCGCCAGGTGGAAGCGGGGGCAGCCTGCGTTTCTGGTCCTGGTAGGGCGGAGCCTGTGAATCCCGGAGCAGAGTAAACAAGGAGGAGGTGGAGGCGTCCATGGTGGTTCCCAAATTCGTCCGTGGTTCTACACACACACACATACATACACACATGCGCATACATACACACATGCGCACACACATACATGCACAATTGAATAAATAATAAAATAATAAAAAAAATTTTTTAAAAAGACTTTAAAAAAATGCCAGGCAGAAACAGCAGTAACCTAGGCAGAAACAGCAGCAGTCTCTACTTCCAGCCCTGGTGGGCAGAGCCTGGGAAATACCAGCATGAAGCAAAAAGGAAGTAGAAAAAATCCAGTATGATTCCCTAAGTCACCTTTGATCTTCCACAGGGACACACAGTGTCCTCAGACAGACAGACAGACAGACAGACAGACAGACACACACACACACACACACACACTGCAAAAATAAATAAAGTTAAAAAAACTTAAAGAACAACACTGTCCATAGAATTACATCATATTTCCCGTGCTACTTTCACTTAATTTATATTTCATGAACTATGGCTCCTATCACTATCACTCTCTCCTTTGACTCAAAATTGTGCTCTCATCCAGGAGGAAGAACAAAACTAGCATTCCCAGCACCTACTATATGTATGTTAGTTATTGTATATATGTTACACTCACAAAAATTCTGACGCTGAAACAATACTATTATTACATTTGTATAGACAAGAAAAGTTAAACTAATGTACAGAACAGTTGAGTATTTTACCCATAAGTAACAAATGGAAGAGCCAAACTTATAATGTAGGGTTCTTCCCAAAGTACAAGGTCTTTTGACTTCCTCAAATTGTCATTCAATTTTCTGGAAGCATTCATATTTTGGCATGGCCAAACTTAAAATCACCTGGATATAGTCTTTTGTAAAATCAATTCATTAATCAATTGCTTTCTGGTATGAGGAAAGTATTATTTTGTGTTTTTAATCATTTTTCTCTTTTTACAAACAATTCCTTGAGCTGGAGAGATGGCTAAGGAGTTAAGCTTCTCTTTTGAAAGCAGGAGATTCTGAATTCAGATTTCAAATCCCACATAAAAATGCCAGGCAGAAATGGCGGTGGCCCATACTTCTGATCCTGGAAGGTGGAGCCTGAGAAACTCCAGAGCAAAGCAGAGTTTTTCTGGAGTGATTCTAGAAGTTTCCTTTGGGCCTCCACAGGCACACACAGTGCCCTCTAATACACACACACACACACACACACACACACACACACACACGCAAAAGTTAAAATAATAATAAATTGTTCTTTATAATTTTTTTATTCTTTGACGTTTCATACATACAATAGAAATTGTCACCCATGTTGCCTGATTTTATCCCCTTCTCTCCACCATTTAAAAGCCTCCCAAACAGCTTCCTTCACACTTTCACATTTTTGTGTAGTATGTGGCTCACTGAGTTTTGCCACTTCCTTATCCAACCATCATGGTGGACAAAGTACTAGCATGGAAGAATATTGCTTCAAGGAAACAATTTCTGGATAAGGGACATGGCATTATTTGAAATAAATAAGAGAAATAAAATATGGGAATTTTCAGGCCTTGGTGTTTCTGCCCAGTTTGGGCCTAAAGCCTGCTCCTTGGGGAATGCCACAGTAACGCCCATGGGCAGGTGCTAGGAATTCCTCCTTAGGTAATTTAAGTTTTGCCTCTGGCAGGAGGAATTCTTCTTGGAATTGGCTATACCTCCTACCTGTTCTTAGGTGTTTTGGGACTACCTTCCTGCTCCTTGCTCTAGAGAAAAAGCCTGCTTTTAACTGTAAATCAAATAGCAACTAAAGATTTTATGTCTAGTCACACATGGTAAGCAGACTTGTTAGCCAGAATATATACACTGATTTTAAAGAAATTAGAGAGCAGCTTCAAGAGTCTTAAAACATAGGTGGGTAAATCCCCACTTCTGAACTAACTCAGAAATTCTAGAAGTATGAGACTATGCCATTTGTTCACTAGAACTTTAAAAGGATGTTTGATTCCTCTTGGATTGTAATTTATGCTATCATAGGAGGAATTGTTCTTTTAATAATTATATTGCTTAAGTGTTTCCTTCAGCACATCTCTCAGCAGGGCTCCATCAACAAGACCATGCTACAGGTGTTTATAGCCCTTGAACATCCAAGCCATGGCCCCCTTAGTGATGTGGTTCAAGCTTGGATTGCATAGATTCATGAGGCCTTGGTCTAATCTACTATCCAAATATCCTGACACGTCTTCCAGAGGAGAGGTCCTTCGAGGGCTGGTAATCAATGATGGGTAAGATCCTATGAGGCAGGACAACCTAAGGCAGGCACCGGTCTATTATGCTTGAACCCCTATGGGGTGGGGTCAACAAGGTCAGAGCAAAGAACTCTGGCTCCTGCTGGCTGTCAAAAAGGATGGATATGTAGGAGGAATGGACCAGGCAGGCCTGTATTGTCTGTATGGGCTGCATGCAACTTCCCAAGCTAGAACCTGCTGCTATGCCTGGTGCTGATGTCAACCCACTCACTGAGAGGACCAACCCAGACAAGACAACAGCAAAAGATCACGCTAGGACTTATGGGATGTTGGGCACGCATATAGTTAATTGTAATGAAAAACATGTTCCTTATTGAAATCAAAAGGAGCTCAATCCTCCTCTGTGTATTTTAACAATGAAGTCTCTGTTAAAACAATGACAATTTTGTGGGTTCAGCCCCATGGCTATTTGGTGGAGCATTATAGATTAGCTAGATTTGGAAATACTGGGAGAATGTTTCTGTTAAGTGCCTTTACCCTCAAGCAATGGGTTAGGTTCTTGAAAAAATTTCCATCCTGAAGGTGATTTCTGTTGACTAGGAGAATACATGTCTCTTTGTAGGTGCAACATTCTTTACCCTGAAATTTTTTATATAAAAGTTGTAACAAAGTTTCAATAAAGTGGGTCCAGATTCACTCAGCCTAGAGAGTTGTGTGTTTCTGGTCTCCATTCAGCCAAAGCTTTGCCTCACCTGATCCGGGGGAGTCCTGGTCTCGAGGCTGCAGCTCTGGCCTGCAGCAGACTTTCTTCTGGATTTGGCTGTATTGGCACGTGCTTGAGCACTTGCTGGAGCATGGATGATATTTCAGTGGGCAGAGAACTACAGAAATTAATTTCCTTTTCCACAGCCAGCATGGGCCTTCAATAGTGCAGGACTCAGGGACCACTGGAGGTAGTGCGGCTGGGGACGACCGTACCAACCGGGCGACCTGTGGGGCTGAGAAGGTGATGAGTGTCACGGCTCAATGAACACAATGGAGCCAGGAGGTCTGTCAAAGCAGGAACTCAACTTTATTAAACAGGGGGGTGAATTATATAGAATGTGCAGTGGGGGGAAGGGTGAGGGTTGGTGTGATTATGGGGTAACCAATAGGAAGTGAATAAATGACCAGGAGGTGATTGAATAGATGTGACATCATTCCAGGGAAATGAAACTTTCCTATGGAGATGAGATTCGAAACCTACAGTCAGGTCCTGAAACTCTAGCCAGGCTCAAGGAAGATCCAGCAGGCCTCAGGCCTGGTAAAGAGGCCCAACACCTCCCCCTTCTGTTTTTTAAAAAACGATCCAGGGGCTACCTGCAATTGAGCAAGCCGTATGGCCTTGAGTGACTGTGCCTGTCTTAGGTGTGAGAGACCCCTCTGGAGTCTTACTCATCATGGGAGCTTGCAACTTTGAGTGTTACAAGTCCTGTCTTAGGTTGATCTCTGGCTGGGCCCTCACTTACCCATCTCTGGCCACCAGCCCTCATATAAGCACCTGGCTAGGCCAGACTTGGGGGTTTCATGGTCACAGGGAGTCATCAAATGGCTCTAAGGCCAAATATTCAGAGCTGGACTCCTGAGCGGCGAGCATCTGATAGTTGATGTGGACCTGGTGGAGCTGGATAGATTCAATCTGTCTTTTAATAAAGCAAATAGGAGCATTAATCTCACAAGGCCCAATGGCTGCAAGGAGAAGTATCATGGACACGGGAACCAGGAGGGGAGTAAGGTATGGGAGGAGGTCGCCAAAGGAGGACCAAAAGGGGTGTCCCTGGAGCTCTTTCCTTCACCGATCCAGGTCCTCCTGTAGTTTCTTTATCTTTTCATGTATGAATCCTGATCCATCTGTCATTAAATGATGATTAGGGCCTCATGTGGATCTCCAAATCCTCCTCTCGACGGCCGGAAGATCACCGTCAGGTACAGTAAGATCAATGGAGTCTGCATGCTTCTCTGTGGAGAGAGAAGAAAGAAAATCCTCAGGGGGAAACGACTCCCTGGGAAGGTTTTTATCCTCTCCCTCCGCCAATGGAGGAAGGTATTTGATGTCCCGAGCAGGGACCCAAATAGGCCTTTTTTCACTTTGGGGAAACACGCATCTGAATCCTCTCCCTGCAGTGATGAGGGGGTCTGGAACCCTCCATCCCCCGGTAAGGGGGTCCTTCCAGCGAACCTGGATGGATTTGTATGAGATCTTAGAAGTCCAGTGCCTCTGTTTTAGTCAAATTTAAAATATTAAGCGTTAACAATGCCTTCTTCAGCTGATCTTAAAGGGGGAGAGACTCCCCCTTTTGTTTTTGTAATTGGGCCTTAAGAGTTTGATTTTGACATTCTATGATTGCCTGTCCCCGAGGGTTATGAGGGATGTCAGTGGAGTGGATAATATTCCAGGTCTGGAGAAACTTGGAAAAGGCTTTACTAATAAAGCAAGGGCCATTATCTGTTTTAAGTTGATCAGGCAAACCAAGGACAGCAAAGCATTGTAACATATGACTGACAGCATGTTTAGATTTTTCCCCTGCATGTGCTGTGGCCCAGCAGGCAGGAGAGAATGCATCAATAGTGAGAAAGATATATTTAAGTTTACCAAATGGAGGGTAATGAGTAACATCTGTTTGCCATAAGTAGGTCGTAATCCACGAGGGTTAACTCCCATCTTTTGTAAAGGAGGGAATTGAAGAAAGGGTTGGCAGGACTTGCAAGTGCGGATTATCTTTTTAAGATCTTTGATGGATACCAAAGGATATTTGTGATGGAGGCCTCTCCAGTTAATGTGAGTTAACTAATGTAAACTGGCCTCCTCCTGAAAAGTTAAAGCAGATGCCATCTTATCTGCCAGGGCATTTCCTTCAGATAGAAACCCAGGCAGATTTTGGTGACCCTGAAGATGTTGGATGAAGATGGGATTAAGTCTTTGTTTGAGTAATAATTGTGCCTTCAGCAACAATGGAGTTATAGGGTTAGAATCTAATTTAATATAAGCATCAAGTCGATTAGGCAGTAGGTTAACAACATAAAGGCTATCAGAAAACAAATTAAAAGGCTCAGGTATAGTGCTCAGTGCTAATGCCATGGCAAACAATTCTTTAAATTGTGCCGAACCCTCAACCTCATGGGTGACTCTCTTAAGGGGGAGCAACGGTTGCCCCTTCTTATGAGGGGGAAAAGCCACCAAGGAGGCTCCTAGGTGCCCCCCATCGGTAAATACAGTAAGAAAATTAGGATCAGGTTGAGGGAGGAAGAGCCTAGGAGGTCTCCAATCTAGTCTTAAAAATGAGCTCATCCATTTATGAGGGCCATAATGGCAATCAATCTTTCCTAAGTATCCTTCAAGGGCTAAAGCAACCCTGTCATTATTTCTCTGAAGCCAGGTAAAGTCTGACAGCTTAAAAGGAACAACAAGAAGGTGAGGTTCCAGCCCAAATAACCGGGTGCAAGCATCTCTGCCTTTGATAATACAGTCAGCAACTTGATCAGTCATAGAATAAACTCTAGGGGCTCCCCCAACTGAGACGTGGATCCATTGAAGGGGGTCACCTCCTTGTGCCAACATGGCAGTACATAACATCTCTCCAGAAAAAAGGTAAAGGACGATGGGAAGGCCAGAATCATATCTCTTTAAGACAGAATGATCTATTGATCATTGAATTTTGTGAAAAAATTGATGATGATAAGGAGTGAGGGTCACCTGAGAGGAGAGATCCAAGCCCTTCAAAAGATCAAATAGGGGAGACAGTTCCTCTGTAGTGATGGGTATCCATGGCTTCATCCAATTAATTTCTCCCAGAATTTTTTGGAGTTCCCTTTCTACATCTCAGGCAGGGGGTCCAAGGACCCTCCCATGGCAGGGCTTTAGCCTTAAGTGGGCACTCCCTTCTAAAGTGACCTTGTCGCCCACAGCCAAAACAGGTTTGTGGAGAACTTGCTGGAGGGCACACACCAGGGTGTTAATTGATTCCTGCCTGTCAGCTTCTCTGGCTGAGCACAAAGCCGTAGCCATGGCCCTAGCATTGGCCCGGGCAGTGTGGGAAGTAGTGCCTATGTCCCTGGTGGCTACAATACACCCTAGCCATGTTTTTATCCTTAAGGCCTGCACAGGCCAGCTTGTGATCCTGATTCATACCTTCCCAGACTACAGATCTTTCAAACTGCTCTTGTATAGGCCCTGGGGGGACCTTGCGGGCTAGGCTTTTCTCCACCCTCTCAATGAAAGAGGCGAGGCCATCATTTGGTTTCTGGAACAATCCAGAAATGGGGGATTCAGTTGGGCCGTCATCTAGCCTTTTCCAGGCATTAGTGCCTGCAGTCCTCACTTGGTCTCTATAGGGGTCAAGGATAGCTGCCTGTTGAGCCCTGGTAGAATATTGGGCTTCAAACCCAGCAAGCATACCATAAGTGATGGGGATCACAAGGTTGGCCTCCTGATTCCTCTGTCCCTGAGTTCTACATTCATCTTGAAAAAAGGCACTCCACTTCATAAAGAGTGCCCCAGGGAGGACAGCTTTAGCTAAGTTCATCCAGTCTTGGGCTGTGCAGGGCTGATGAACAAGCCCTCGAAGGATAGTCTCTGCCTAAGGGGAGTTGGGCTCATCCTCGGCTACAGCCTTTTTCAAATCTTTGATCTCAGTAGCTGTCCAAGGGTATCATGCTGCAGGGCGATTTCCCCCCGGAACTATGTTAACCGGGAAAAGCTGGGTCAGCCCTAAGGGAGGATATGGAGGAGAAGCAGAAGGGGATAGAAAGGAGTTTGTGGGAGGTGATCGAGAGGTCGCAAGAACAAAGGAATCAGGAGGGGAGTGATTGATGGCAGTCGGGTTAGCCAACCTTGGGCTCTCACCAGGCTGTGGTTTCACTTCATCTCCTGGTCTATTAACCCCCTCCACTCCAGTTTCCTTTTTCTCCTTAGGAGACCGTGGAGGAAAACAACTCTTGAGGGTGCCTATGGTGGGTAGAATCCCCAAGGGGGGAATTTCCCCCTTCTGTTTTGGGCATTTAGAATCAATTTCTCTATCTTGTCCCAAGTGTCCCAATCAAATAAATTGCTCTTAGGTAGCCATGGGGCCACCTTGAGCAAGCAGGACCATGATTGCTGTGCTTGGTTATCTGTGAGGTTTAAACCTCTGCTTTTTAAAAGCACTCCTACGGAGTCCAGGGCTGGATCAGCCCAGGACGAAGACTGCCCCATAATTTATGGGGGTATACTCACCCGAAGATCGACTTGTCCGTCAACGAGTTGAGGTTCTTCTCACATGGGGCACCAGTCTGCAGGACTCAGGGGCCACTGCAGGTAGTGCAGCTAGGGACGACCAGACCAGCCAGGCGACCTGTGGGGCTGAGCAGGTGAAGAGTGTCGCGGCTCAATGAACACAATGGAGCCAGGAGGACTGTCAAAGCAGGAACTCAACTTTATTAAACAGGGGGGTGAATTATATAAAATGTGCAGTGGGGGGAAGGGTGAGGGTTGGTGTGATTATGGGATAACCAATAGTAAGTGAATAAGTGACCAGAAGATGATTGAATATTTGTGACATCATTCCAGGGAAATGAAACTTTCCTATGGAGATGAGATTCGAAACCTAAAGTCAGGTCCTGAAACTCTAGCCAGGCTCAGGAAGTTCCAGCAGGCCTCAGGCCTGGTAAAGAGGCCCAACACAATAGTCCCTCAGTGAGATGTGAGGCCTCATGAGGTCTTCCTCCTCCATGACATGTTGACAGACCAAATATTAAACAGGTCTTGTGCATGTAAACACTGTTTAATGTCACCCTAACCTTCTGGCCTATATGTTTCTTTTATGTTTTGTCTTGTTTTTGAAGTTGGAAAGATACTCTTAAATGTTTTCTCTTTGCACTTCAAAGTCTCAGGTGTCTTTACTGAACTTTATTTGGACTTTCTGAGGTTGCTGATTATTCAAAAAAAGTCCCTTTAAATCACTATTTAGAATGTGCACAGAAATGAATTTAAGTAGAAGATAATCAAAGCCAAAGAAACATCACATTCAATATCTATTTCAAAATTTGATCTCTGTCAAGAAGAAATTGCTCAGAATCAAACTATAAATCAAAGAAGTGAAGTTAGGTTTGGACACTGGCCTGCTTTTGACTCTCCTAGTGTTAAGAGGTGCGATCTCCCTCAGTTAATCAGAGTACAAGCGTTAACTTTGCTTCCACCTGTATCACCTCATCACCCTCTGATGCATACTTTAAATAGTGTCTCTCAAATAGAGTTCAGAATTAGTGTGTGACTGAAGTCTGGTAATCTGATATTTCCTAAAACCACTTTCTTGTCAGTAAAGGAAAATTAAGAAATTGGTGGCATTTAATACCTCTTAGAAATTGCCTTGGCATTTTACAAATCAGCATTATTCCAAAATACTGTGTCGTGCCTCACAGGATGGAGAGCTATCATTCCTATTATTTATTTTACAGAATTAATGTTTATTTTGATAGGACCAGACTGTGTATTCCAGGGTAGCCATGAGCCCACAATCCTCATGCTTTAATTAACTAAGTATTGAGATAAGAGGCTTGTACAACTATACCCAAAAAGGGCGATATATGTATGTGTATATATATATATATATATATATATATATATATATATATATATATAGTGTTCATATTTAAGTTAAATGTAGGCACCACGTGTGACAAAAAAACATGGTATTTTTCTTTCTTACTTAGGCCTATTTTGTTTAACAGGATGATTTCCAGAAATATGATATTTTCTAAGCTACCTCATTTTCTGCCATTGTGATTTAGCACAGACATGAAGAAATGTGGATTGGAGAAAGCGTAACTTTACCTGGTCTCTTGTACTATAGCACAAATATACTATAGATAGAGATGAGCTTGCCTAATTATGGTTAAGAACTAGTTTGTAACCTCTTGATCCTGATGGTCACATTTGTTTATATGATTGATAGCTGTTCCTATATTTCTGAAATACAAGCAGCTGAATTATCTAGAATTGAATACTTAGCATGGTTTACTTTTTGTTTTGTATTGTTTGACTTGTGGGTGTTTGGTTTGATTTGATTCAATTTTTTTACTTTTTCATATGAGATCTCCCTATGTAGCTGAGACTGATTTTGATACAATGAGACTCCTTTTGTGATTATAGTCAAGTACCATCAAACCCAGCTCACCTGACAATTTTAAGGTCTTTCAACACTAAATATCAATTGTTCACCTGTCAAGATTTTCTCACTGAGCCTGCCTGTATTATCTTTTTGGATCTTTGATAGGAAAATGTATATTAACAAATTGTAGGTGCATTTGTCCAGGCTATATTTTCCTTTGGAAACCATATATCTTTGTCGAGTTATAAGAGGTTCCACTTTTAAAATATAATAGATAAAGGAATGCTAATGTTTTCATTAGGTCGAATATTTTAGCAAAACTCAAATGACCCCTATCAAGATACTACTAAACTAAGCCAAGGATATGGAAAATTCCAAGAGTACATCTTAAGAAATGTGGCATATTCAGATTCATGACATGACTTTTCTAGTTACTAGTTACATTATCTTGATTAGGCCATGTAGTCTTCTTGAGACTCACCTTTCTCACTTGTAAAATTAGGATAATAGTAGATAGGTTATATATATATATATATATATATATGTTGCAATTGGGTTATAGCTCAGTAGGAGTATGTGTATCTACCATGAACAAGTTTTGGGTTTGTTCACAGCACCAAAAATTTGAAATGGAAACACTAAAAATTACTGTTTATCTTATAAGTATGATGTACATATATGTCTATATATATTATTTCTATTTATAAACACATTGTACATTTACATATAGATACATGTATATATCTGCATACATATTATATATAGATACATATGTCTATATACATACATGTTTATATCTATATACATATATAGGTACATGTATATATCTATAAACATGTTACATATAGGTGCATGTATATATCTATATACATATCATATATACATACACATGTATAGGTCTATATTACATACAGATATATGTATTTACATATTATATATAGAAGATATATGTATATATCTAAATTATATAGATATAGGTTTTCATCTACACATATATAGATAATATAGACATATATATTATATATAAATATGTGTATATATACATATTATATATATATGTATCAAACATATTATATATAGATATATGGACATATCTACATGTATATTATATAGATATATGCACATATCTACATTTATATTATATATAGATACATGTATATATTTACATACATATTATACAGAGATATAGGTGTACATCTACATACATGTCCACATGTACATATATATGTGGATATATATGTACATGTGCAGTACCTGAAATGGAATATATGCTTAACATTCACTATTGATAATTTTTACAATCAAATTAATGTATATTTTTGCATCTTACACATTTGTAGTGTGAGACTTAAAGTATTGCAAGCAATAAATCTGAAATTCTAATCTGTATTAGTTAATTATCTGATTCTTCTTCAAATGACTAACTGAGACTATCTAAAACTTGGTGATCAGAAGGGGTGTTACCATGTACAAGACTTAATTCCAAATGGATCAAGGACCTTGATATATGGCCAGAGACTATAAAAACCATAGGTGAAAGGGTAGAGAACTCCCTCGAGATGATTGGGCTAGGCCAACAGTCTAAACAGACATCCAATGGCACAGTCACTGCTACCAACTCTCAACAGCTGGGATCTTGTGAAATTAAAGAGCTTCTGTTCAGATAAAGAGATTGTAACACGAGCTCAAAGGCAACCCACAGAATGGGAGAAAATCTTCGCGGAACCACATATCTGATAGAGCTCTATTATTCAGAGTGCACAAAGAACTTAGAAAACTAAACACTAAGGAAACAAATGGCCCAATTAAAAAATGTGCCCTGGAACTTAAAAGAAACTTTACCAGGGATTTAAAATGCCTAACAAATATCTTTAAAAATGTTCCAGATCCTTAGCCATCAGGGAAATGCAAATCAAAACTTCCCTGAGATATCATTTCACCCAGGTCAGGATGGCAAAAATCCACAATACAAACAACAACATATGCTGGAGAGGATGTGGAGAGAGGGGAACTCTCCTACATTGTTGGTGGGAATACAGGCTCATATAGCCACTCTGGTGAGCCATCTGGAGATTCTTAAAGAAATTAAAGATTGAAATGCCATATGACCCTGCTATTCCACTTCTGGGAATAACCCCCCAAACAGCAAAAATTCACCACAATAGCACAAGCATGACCATGTTCATAGCAGCACTGTTTACAATAGCAAAGTCATGGAATCAACCCAAATGTTCAACAGTTGATGAGTGGATAAGGAAACTGTGGTACATCTATACAATGGAGTACTACTAAGCCATCAAAAATGATGAATTAATGGAATTTTCTGGGAAGTGGATGAAATTAGAAACAATTATATTGAGTGAAGTATCCCAGACGCAGAAAATTAAGCAATATGTGTACTCCCTAATAGGTGGCTCCTACGTTTGCAGAAAAGGGGGCGGTAAGATTGTAAGAGCAAAAGGATGGGAGGAGCAATGATTTGCAAGATTCTCCACACTAGTTAGGGTCAGAGCAATCATAATATGACTTTGCATGCCCTGCGCAATGTCCAACACACTATTGACCTCACAAAGTCTAGCATCAGCTAAAGGCACCAAGATCCTTGGAGACAACGGATTGACAGCCACAGTAGTGTTCCTATGCTTAAGGGGAACACGAGAAAGGGTTCAGGGAAATGCCACTGGGTCCTTGTACGTCATTGGAGAGGAGAACCCAGGAACAGTTAGGCATACACAATAAAGGACTCTCTGGGAATTGGGTGGGAGGCACTGGGGGATGGGGAGGGAGGGGAGGGGAAGAGGGGGTTCGGGGGAGGAGGAGGGAGGGAGGGAACTGGTCTACCTATCAAGTTTGTATGAGCAGAAGTAATAAAAAATGTATTAAAAAATAGGTGGCTCCTACTACCAAACCCACTTAGAGACACTCAAAAATAAATCTCTGTAATAACTACAGTAATTGCAAAGATTATGAACAGGAGGGATTGGGAAGGAGGGCCACACCAGAAACAAGGAGAGAGGGGACCATGTTACAGAAGAGAAAATAGGCTATCATCAAGGACTGCAGGTTAGTAATGAGACATCTGATTAAGTTCACAGACTCTCCTTCCTGATCATTTACAACTGATGGGGTATGATCTCACCAGAAGGGGAGGGTGTATAGTCTGGCAGATAGAAAGTAACCATTTCGCTAATGGGTGATGGACCCCTCTCTCACTTTTATTACATCTACCTTTGAATATACTCTTATAACAAGACTCTAATTTAACAGATTTTTTTATCTCTAGCCAGGGGGTGATATCCAGTACTCATCAGGATGGAGTGAAGGGCATTGTAGGAGCAGCAAAACCGAAAAAAATAAATTAACAAACCATAATCCAGAACATCAGAGATTCTATATCAACCACCTGGAACTAGGCCTGCCTAATCTCTCCCCATCCTGAAGCTCAGGGCAATTTGCAGAAGAGGGGGCGGTAAGATTGTAAGAGCACAAGGATGGGAGGTATAATGATATGCAAGATACTCCATACAAGTTAGGGCCGAAGCAATCACATTTGGACTTTGCATGCCCTGCGCAATGTCCAACACACTATTGACCCCACAAAGTCTAGTGTTTGCTAAAGGCACTAGGATCCTTGGAGGCAAGGGATTGACAGCCACAGTAGTGTTCCCATGCTTAAAGGGAACACAGGAAATGGTTCAGGGAAATGCCACTGGGTCCTTCCACCTCATCGGAGAGGAGGACACAGAGGAGAGTTTGGCATGCTCATTAAAGGATGCTCAGGGGATGGGAGGAGGAGGCACTGGGGGATGGGGACGGACAGGGGAGGGGAGGGGTGCACAGGGGGTGGAGGGTGGAAGGAGGGAAGGGACCAGTGTACCTGTTAAGTTTATAGGAGTGGAAATAAAAATTAATAAATAAATAAATATTTAAAAAAATACAGAGATTCAAGTAGAGTGCTAGGATGGTAGGATGGGTTTTTGGATGATATAGTTGTATGTAACCTGAATAAACTCACAGATTCAGTGAATCAAAAAAAAAAAAAAAACAAAGAATTTATCAGTCTTCCTGACAGATGGGAGATGCTGTTACTTTGCTACTTTAATTATGTCAAGATTTAATACCTTTTAAAAAAAAGAAGGGGTGTTAGATAAAAGTCCTTCATCTATGGATGTTTTCATTGATTTCTACGAGTTCTTCTTACCATTATGACTTCGTATCACAACTAATGGAGTTTCTTGGACAACTGGAGGTAGAAACTTTTTGTCAAGATTCACATATAATGGATCTGCATTTGGCTTTTACTTTTTATTCAGTAAACAGAATCTGAAGAATGCAAAAAAAATTCCACTTTTCTGATTAGAAAATTGCTCAGATTGAGAGAGTTAATAGGTTGTCTAAATGATTGTTAAAGTATTATCCCCAAATTAACATGAGATGTGCCCTTATGTCAGGGAGTAGGTTAAGGTATATTTGTATTTTACTATATTAATATTAATGTCTCTTAAGTTATTATGACATATAGCCATGATCTCAGTAATGCAATTACAACATATAAGACATGAGACATCATCTAAAAAATATTCTTCTTAGAAGTTGATTGTTGAGTTGTTGTCACCAGAGGCTGCACACAGTAGAAGGAAGATGTAGGAGGTTGATAATCAATGTGTTTTGAGATTCATATAGTGCCATGCTATGCTGTTTTAGGGTAAGGTGAACATACATGATAATAATATGCAGTGTGCTTCCAAAACAATGCAAGATGTCAAAAGAGATGGGAAGATTTTGAAAGGTTCCACTACAAGGAAATTGATAATGTTTGAAATTCTTTTTTATTTACTCTAAATTAAATATCATATAATGTACACATTTATTGAAACATTACATTATACTTCTCTAATGTATATTCTTTAATGTTTTCAAGAGTCAGCTAAGGGCTGGAGAGGTGGCTCAGGGGTTAAGCCTCTGCCTTGCAGGTGGAAGGTCTGAGTTCGGATCCTAGACCCCATGTATAGACACCAGGCAGAAGCAGGGGCGGCCTGCGTTTCTGATCCTGGTAGGGTGGAGCCTGTGAATCACGGGGGAGATGAACCCAGATGCAAAGATTCTCAACAAAGTCTTAGCAAATCGAATTCAAAAACATATCAAAGAGATCATTCACAGGGACCAAGTAAGCTTCATCCCCGGCACAAAAGGTTGGTTCAATACAAGCAAATCAATAAATGTAATTCATCATATAAACCAGTCCAAAGTCTAAAACCACATGATACTCTCAATAGATGCAGAAAAAGCTTTTGACAAGATCCAACAGGCTTTTATGATCAAAACACTAGAAACAGTAGGAATGGAAGGAACCTTTATCAATATAAAAAGCTGTATACAACAAGCCCTAGGCAAGGATTAAGCTCAATGGGGAAAAACTGGAAGCATTCCCACTTCGATAAGGAGCTAGACAAGGCTGTCCACTCTCACCACTTCTACTCAATATTGTACTTGAAGTCTTAGCTGAAGCCATAAGACAAGAAAGATAAGAGGGATTCAAACTGGCAAGGAAGAAGTCAAGTTATCCCTATTTGCAGATGACATGATCTTATACCTGAGTAATCCCAAAAACTCCACAAGGAAGCTCCTGGAACAAATACAGATGTTCAGCAGGGTGGCAGGTTACAAAATAAATTTACAAAAACCTGTGCCTTTCCTGTATTCTCAGAATGAAAGAAGTGAAAAAGCCATGAGAGAAAAAATCCCATTTACTATAGCCCCTAAAAAAATGAAATACCTTGGTATAAACCTAACCAAGGAGGTAAAAGACCTTAACAATGAAAACTTTAAAACCTTAAAGAAAGAAATTGCAGAAGACACTAGAAGGTGGAAAGACCTCCCATGTTCCTGGATTGGCAGAATCAACATCAATAAAATGACCATCCTACCAAGGGCAGTATGCAAATTCAATGCTATACCAATTAAAATCCCAAAGCAATCTTTAAAGAAGTTGACCAAACAATCTCAAAGTTCATATGGAGGCAAAAAAGACTCAGGATAGCAAAAAAAAAAAATTATGAGTGACAAAAACACTGCTGGAGGTATCACCATACCAAACGTTAGTTTATACTACAAATCCATAGTTGTATAAACAGCCTGGTTTTGGCTTCAAAATAGACATGCAGATCAATAGATAAATGTTGAAGACCCAGATATAAGCCCACAGAACGACAGCCATTTGATCTTCGACAAAGGGGCCCAAAAAATCCAATGGGAAAAGAACAGTATCTTCAACAAATGGTAAGGCAAAACTGGATCTCCACGTGCAGAAGATTAAAACTGGACCCGTACTTGTCACCAAGTACAAGATTTAATTCCAAATGAATCAAGGACCTCAATATAAGGCCAGAGACTTATAAAAACCATACTTGAAAGGGTAGGGAACTCGCTCGAGCTGACTGGGCTAGGCCAACAGTTCCTAAACGGACATCCAATAGCACAGTCACTGCAACCAACACTCAACAGATGGGATCTTGTGAAATTAAAGAGCTTCTGTTCAGATAAAGAGATTGTAACTAGAGCACAACGGCAACCCACAGAATGGGAGAAAATCTTCACGAACCACATATCTGATAAAGCTCTATTTTCCAGAGTGCACAAAGTACTTAGAAAACTAAACACCAAGGAATCTGATGGCCCAATTAAAAAATAGGCCCTGGAACTTAAAAGAAACTACACCAGGGATGAAATTAAAATGTCTAAGAAATATCATAAAAAATGCTCCACTTCCTTAGCCATTGGGGAAATGCAAATCAAAACTTCCTTGAGATATCATCTCACCTCATTCAGGATGACAAAAATCCACAATACAAACAACAACAAATGCTGGAGAGGATGTGGAGAGAGGGGAACTCTCCTACATTGCTGGTGGGAATGCAGGCTCATACAGGCACTCTGGCGAGCTGTCTGGAGATTAAAGGTTGAAATGCCATATGACCCTGTGATTCCACTTTTGGGAATAAACCCAAGCAGCAAAATTCACCTCGATAGCACAAGCACGACCATGTTCATAGCAGCACTGTTTACAATAGCAAAGTCATGGAATCAACCCAAATGTCCAACAGTTGACGAGTGGATAAGGAAACTGTGGTACATCTATACAATGGAGTACTACTCAACCATCAAAAATGATGAATTACTGGAATTTTCCGGGAAATGGATGTCATTAGTAACAATTACATTAAGTGAAGTATCACAATCCCAGAAAATTAAGTGCCGTATGTACTCCCTAATAGATGGCTCCTAGTACCAAACCCACCCAGCTCACCTAGAGACACTCAAAGATAAATCTATGTAATACCTACAGTAATTGCAAGGATTATGAGCAGGAGGGATGGGGTTGGAGGGCCACACCAGAAACAAGGAGAGAGGGAACCATGTTACAGCAGAGAAAATAGGCCTCCATCAAGGACTGCAAGTATGTAATGAGACACCTGGTTAAGTTCACAGACTTTTGATCCTGATCATTTACAACTGACAGGGTATGATCTCACCAGAAGGGGAGGGCATATAGTATGGCAGATAAAAAGTAACCATTTTGCAAATGTGTGATTGACCCCCTCCCTCACTGTGATTTCCTACCTTTATTACATCTACCTTTGAATGGGCTCTTATAAAAAGACTCCTGTTAACAGCTTTTTTTCCGTGGCCAAGGGGTGACATACAATGCCCATCAAGATGGAATGAAGGGCATTGCAGGAGCAGCAAAACTGCAAAAGGAAATCAACAAACCACAATCTACAACTTCAGAGACTCTATATCAACCACCTAGAACTAGGCCAGCCTAATCTCTCCCCATTCTGAAGCTCAGGGAATTTTGCGGAAGATGGGGTAGTAAGATTGTAAGAGCACAAGGATGGGAGGAGCAATGATTTGCAAGATACTCCACACAAGTTAGGGCCAAAGCAATCATAATTGGACTTTGCATGCCCTGCACAATGTCCAACACACTATTGACCACACAAGGGCTAGCATTTGCTAAAGGCACCAAGAACCTTGGAAGCAAGGGATTGACAGCCACAATAGTGTTCCTATGCTTAAGGGGAACACAGGAAAGGGTTCAGGGAAATGCCACTGGTTCCTTGTACGTCATCAGAGAGGAGGGCTCAGAGGAGAGTCAGGCATGCACAATAAAGGATTCTCTGGGGTTTGCGGGGGGAGGCACTGGGGGATGGGGAGGGAGGGGTGAGGGGAGGGGAAGCAAGGGGGTCGGAGGAAGGAGGAGGGAGGGAGGGAACCTGTGTACCTACTAAGTTTGCATGAGCAGAAATAATAATAAAAATATTATAAAAAAGAAACAATTTTATTTAGTGAAGTATCGCAGACACAGAAATTAAGTGCCGTATGTACTCCCTAATAAGTGGTTCCTAGTACAAAACCCACTTAGAGACACTTAAGGATAATTCTCTGTAATACCTACAGTAATTGCAAAGATTATGAGCAGGAGGGATGGGGAAGGAAGGCCACACCAGAAACAAGGAGAGAGGGAACCGTGTTACAGCAGAGAAAATAGACCACCATCAAGGACTAAGGGGTGACATCCAATACCCATCAGGACAGAGTGAAGGGCATTTCAGGAGCAGCAAAAGTGAAAAAAAATCAACAAACCATAATTCACAATATTAGAGACTATATATCAACCACCTAGAACTAGGCCAGCCTAATGTCTCCCCATCTTGAAGCTCAGGGAAATTTGTGGCAGAGGGGGCAGTTAGATTGTAAGAGCGCAAGGATGGGAGGAGCAATGATATGCAAGATACTCCACACAAGTTAGGGCTGAAGCAATCATAATTGGACTTTGCATGCCCTGCGCAATGTCCACCACTCTATTGACCCCACAAAGTCTCGCATCTGCTAAAGGCACTAGGATCCTTGGAGGCAAGGGATTGACAGCCACAGTAATGTTCTTATGCTTGACGTGAACACAGGAATGGGTTCTGGGAAATGCCACTGGGTCCTTGCACCTCATCGGAGAGGAGGACCCAGAGGAGAGTTTGGCATGCGCATTAAAGGATGTTCTGGGGATAGGAAGGGGAGGCACTGGGGGATGGGGATGGGGGTTGGAGGGAAGGAGGGGACTGGTGTACCTGTTAAGTTTGTATGAGTGGAAATAATAAAAATAAATTAAAAAAACTGTTGGAAGTTTTACCATATCAGACCTTAAATTGTACTATGAAGCCATAACAATAAAAATGCATAGTGTTCGCTCCAAAACAGAAATACAGATCTATGGATTAGAACTGAAGAACCAGTGTTGAAGTTTGTCTACATGGTTGGTGATAAATGACCATCAAACAGCTTAAGGGAACAAGGGGTTTATTTCCTTATGACAGTCCAGTTATAGTTCTCAATCCAACTTGACGGGAGAGCACACACCAATACCAGGGCTGAAGGAACTGTCCCCACCATCACCATGTAATGACTGAGAGATGGACAATCTTTACTTGCCAAACCAACATGTTTATGCAAGTGAACAGAAGGATGCCAACTCTCTCAACCAGTTCTCTGTGATTTATCCAGGGCCTAATCCCACCCACCATGGGCTGGGTCTTCCCCATCAGCTAGACAATTTTCTTCATGTTTGCTCTGGGCTTAACTCAACCATCAACTCTCTACAACTGTGCCCAGAGCTCAAACCCTCAAGAGTCAAGTTGACATCTGTGCTTAACTATGACACTCTGCCCCTTGTCAACGTGACACAAAAACAATAGCACTTTTAAACTGTAACTTTTCCTTGTCCCCACAGATGTTAAAAATATAAATACATTCATTCCATGGACAAATTTAAAATATTTTCTCATTAAAAGTTCAATTCCAACATTTTAATAGTTCAAAGTTTTTTTTTAACTTTAAAAGTGTATTAAATCAGAATAAGTTAAATACATTAAAACAAATAAAACATTAAAACAAAAGGATCTTGATACAGTAAGAAAACATTTAAATTAAGATCAGAGTCCAGCAAATTACCATATCCTGTACTTCAATGTCCATCTTCTGTTGCTCATCATGTAATCACGGTGGCTTAAATATTTCAGGAATTCCTAGTCCCTGTTTTCATAAAAGCAAAGTTCCTTTGAACCAGACTGAATCTCCACTCGCAAAAGTCCTCAGCATACATCCCACGGTTCTGGTATCTCCAACACTCTGGGTTCGCCTCTGCAGCTATAAACTTCATCTTCTCTCACAGGAACTCTATGCCTGCCACTTGGTGCCAACCTTTTGCTGCTTTCCATGAACTCCTCAGACTGCTCACCAAAACCAGTACCACCTGGGGGACGCTGCCAGACTCTGAAGTGAGTTCAAAATGTAGCTTAGTCCACTCGAGCCACAGCTGTACCAAGTTTTATGGGCTGATGCTGGAAAAACCTCTTTTAGGCAGCCAAACATCCAAAGGGCAAGAAAGAGCTTTATCTTGGGCTTTCGGCCACTGAAGGAATTTGAATTTCCCAACCACGAACATGCCATATGGTGGTTTTCACATGTTCCACCATCCCAGTGCAAGTCAGTAGGTTTTCCTTCATTGATACTCATTTCTCAAACAGCAGCAGATACTTTGCTGCCTGCCCTTTGCACATCCAAACCTTTAAGTCTGCCAACAGAGCTCTCCTCTGTAAAGCAAACCACTCCATCATCTTTAAATTCCGCTTTACCAAAGTTCTTGTTCCCCTCATCACAAATTGGGCCCAAACAATCTCTCTCAGCAATTGAACCACTAAACTCTGAAGAACAGTATTCATAAATCCACAAAGTGAAAATTCTCAAACATTTCCAACTTTGTCCAGCAGAACCATTCAAAAGCCACAAAATCCACATAGTCAGATTTATCAGCAACACCCCACTTCCTGGGTACCAAATTCTGTTGCAGTATGCCTGCATGGTTGCTGATAAATGACCATCACACAGCTTAAGGGAACAAGGAGTTTACTTTCTTATGGCAGTCTGGTTACAGTTCTCAGTCCAGCTTGAAGGGAGAGCACATACCAACACTAGGGCCTAGTGAACTGGCCACCATTGCCACATAATGGCTGAGAGATGGACAATTCTTACTTGCCAGACTAGCATGTCTGGCCAAGTATACAGAAGGATGCGAACTCTCTCAACCAGATCTCTGTGATTTATCCAGGGCCTAATCCCAACCACCATAGACTAGGTCTTCCCAATCAGCTAGACAATCTCCTTCATGTTTGCTCTGGGCTTAATTCAACCATCAACTCTCTACAGCTGTGCTCAGAGCTCAAACCCTCAACAGTCAAGTTGACACCCGTGCTTAATTATGACATCCAGATATAAGCTCATATACCTACATGAACTGATTTTGAATGTTGATGTCACAAAAAAATTGGAAAGAGGATGGCATCTTCAACAAATGGTTGGGGCAAAATTAGATATTGACATGCTTCTGAAACTAGACCTTATCTGTCATCCTATATTAAAATTAACTCCAAATGGATGAAAGACCTCAATGTTTTATCAGAGATTATAAAACACCTAGAAGAAAGAAAGCAGAGTACACTGGAGCTTTTTGGACTAGTTAGCATTTTTTGAACAGGACCATAAATGCACAGGAATAAGGCCACCACTTAACAAGTGGGATTTCAAGAAATTAAAAAGTTTCTTCTTAGCAAAAGATATTGTCAAATGGAGCTCCTCCCACGATCCAGCCGGAGCCGCGCGCACAGGGCCTGGGAGGAGGAGAGGACACCCCCTCTGTGCCCAGGCACCATCTTCAGGTCCCATGGTTTAAATAGCGCCCAGCCGATGCCCCATCCTCCCTTCCCTCCACTCCGCCACCTGGGACGCGCGGGGTCCAGCCTGGACTCACCTCGACTTAGGTAAGCTCCGTCTCTGCCTCCCCCCAAACCCCAGGCCAAATAATTCAGTTTAGTGAAAAACGCACAGAAATTAAAAGAAGATCTTAAGAGTTAAAACGACAATGCCAAAGTGAATAATAATCGAATCAATCGCTTTGAGGAGGAACACAACAGACACATGGAGGAGTTGAGAAAAACAGTGCAAGAAACAAAAACTGGCATAGAGCAGTTAAAGCAGACTCAAGCAGAGTTTAAAACTGAGCTAAAAGACAAGTTACCTTCAAACCAGAACTCCACAGAGAGTCTTATCAGCAGAACTAACGAAGCAGAAAACAGAATTTCAGATCTTGAAGATAAAGTGGGAGTATTAACAAGCTCAATGGAAGAGGTTGTTAAAGCCAAAAAGATACTTGAGAGAAATATCCAGGAGACATAGGACACCCTGAAGAAGCCCAATATGCGTATTCATGGAATACCAGAGCAAGAATCTCAAAATACCACCCCTGAGGAAATTTTTCAAACGATCATCAAGGAAAACTTTCGTCATCTAAAAAAAGAGAGGCCCATCCATATACAAGAGGCATTCCACACACCAAGCAGATATGACCAAAACAGAAGCTTGCCACGGCAAATAATAGTCAAAACACTCCACATTCAAGATAAAGAACTGGTGCTGAGAGCTTCAAGGGAGAAAAAACAAGTTACTTTTAAAGGTAAACCTATTAAAATAACAAATGACTTCTCAGTCGAAACAGTAAAAGCAAGAAGAGCTTGGAGAGACATACTTCAAGTATTGAATGAGCAAAAATGTCAACCCAGGCTGATTTACCCTGCAAAACTATCAGTCATGATCGAGGGAGAAAGAAAAATCTTCCAGCGCAAAGACAACTTGAAGGGATACATGTCCACCAAACCAGGCCTTCAAAAAATACAAGAAATGATACTCGAGTTTGAAGAAAAAAACAGGCACATCCAGGAAAACAGAGGGCAAGTATAACACCATTAACAGTGAAGCAATATACTTATAAAAACCACTAAACATAATAAATGTCTGAAATTAAAAATAGCTTCTCCATTATAACACTAAATGCTAATGGAATTAACTCACCGATCAAGAGAAACAGATTACAAATTTGGATTAAAAATCACAATCCATGAATCTGCTGCCTGCAGGAAACCCATCTCACCACAAAAGATAGGCATGCCCAAAAAATAAAAGGCTGGTCAACAATTCTACTAGCTAATGGAAGCAGAAAACAGGCAGGGGTAGCCATTGTGCTATCAGACAAAGTTGACTTCAAACTAAAGAAAATTATACGAGACACGGATGGATACTACATTTTAATCACAGGTACAATTCACCAGGAAGACTTCACAATACTGAACATATATGCACCAACACGGGCCCCTCCACATTCATTAAGAAAACTCTACAGCGTCTAAAGCAAGAAATCAACCCCCAAACGATAATTCTTGGGGACTTCAACACCGCCCTCTCGACATGGGATAGATCAACAGGTCAAAAGCTGAACAGGGACACTTTGGACCTTAATCAAACCCTTAAAGAAATGGACCTTACAGATCTCTATCGAACTTTTCACCCACGCACCAAAGAATACACATTTTTCTCAGCAGCACACGGAACTTTCTCCAAAATAGATCACATACTGGGCCACGAAACGAATCTACACATGTAAAAAAAAGTTGAAATTCTAACCTGTGCCCTGTCAGACCACCATGGCCTAAAGCTGGACATCCACAACACAACAAACAAGAGAAAATACACTAACTCCTGGAAACTTAACACAATGATGCTGAATGAGAACTGGATTCAGGAAGAAATTAAAAAGGAAATTCAAGATTTCCTGAAAGTGAATGATAATGAAAATACAACTTACCAAAATCTCTGGGACACAATGAAAGCTGTTCTAAGAGGTAAGTTCATAGCTCTTAATGCCTACATCAAAAAAATGGAAACATCAGAAATAAACAATTTAACAATGCAGCTTAAAGCTTTAGAGAAACTAGAGCAATCTGATCCCAAAAGTAGTAGAAGAGAGGAGATTAGCAAAATAAGGGGAGAAATATCCGAAATTCAGATTAAGAAAACGATAGAAAAAATCAACCAGTCAAAAAGCTGGCTCTTTGAAAAAATCAATAAGATTGATACACCCCTAGCTAAATTAACCAAAAGCAAGAGAGAGAAACCCAAATTAACAAAATTAGAAATGAACATGGAGTTATTACTACTGATACCCAAGAAATCCAGAGAATTATAACATCATATTTCAAAAAATATACTCTGTGAATTTTGACAACACAATAGAGATGGATGAATTTCTAAGTAAACACAACTTACCTAAAATGAATCAGGAAGTTGTGAATTATTTAAATAGTCCTATAACATATAAGGAAATTGAAGAAGTAATCTCGAATCTTCCCACCAAAAAATGTCCTGGAACAGATGGATTCAGCACAGAGTTCTACCAGGCATTTAAGGAGTTAATAACACCAATACTACTTAAACTGTTCCATCAAATAGCAGAGGAAGGAACACTACCAAATTCCTTCTATGAAGCTAATATCGTTTTAATCCCAAAACATAAGAGAGATTAACTAAGATTCACTGAAAAAAGAAAACTATAGGCCAATCTCTCTGATGAACACAGATGCAAAGATTCTCAACAAAGTCTTAGCAAATCACATTCAAAAACATATCAAAAAGATCATTCACGGGGACCAAGTAGGCTTCATCCCCGGCACACAAGGTTGATTCAACATATGCAAATCAATAAATGTAATTCATCATGTAAACCAGTCCAAAGTCCAAGACCAAATGATACTCTCGATAGATGCAGAAAAAGCTTTTGACAAGATACAACAGCCTTTAATGATCAAAACGCTGGAGACAGTACGAATGGGAGGAACCTTTATCAATATAATAAAAGCTGTATACAACAAGCCCACAGCAAGGATTATGCTCAATGGGGAACAATTGGAAGCATTCCCACTTCGATCAGGAACTAGACAAGGCTGTCCACTCTCACCACTTCTATTCAATATTGTACTTGAAGTCTTAGCTGAAGCCATAAGACAAGAAAGGGACATAAGAGGGATTCAAATCGGCAAGGAAGAAGTCAAGCTATCCCTATTTGCAGATGACATGATCTTATACCTGAGTGATCCCAAAAACTCCACCAGGAAGCTCCTGGAACTAATTGAGAAGTTCAGCAGGGTAGCAGGATACAAAATAAATGTGCAAAAACCAGAGGACTTCCTATATGCCCAGGATGAAAGAAGTGAAAAAGCCTTGAGAGAAACAATCCCATTTACTATAGCCCTTAAAAAAATGAAATACCTTGGTATAAACCTTACCAAGGAGGTAAAAGACCTATACAATGAAAACTTTAAAACCCTAAAGAAAGAAATAGCAGAAGACACCAGAATGTGGAAAGACCTCCCATGTTCCTGGATTGGCCGAATCAACATCCTAAAAATGACCATCCTACCAAAGGCAATATACGAATTCAATGTTATACCAATTAAAATCCCAAAGCAATTCTTCAAAGAAGTTGACCAAACAATCTCAAAGTTCATATGGAGGCACAAAAGACCCAGGATAGCAAAGACAATCCTGAGTAACAAAAACACTGCTGGAGGTATTACCATACCAAACCTTAATCTATACTACAAATCCATAGTTGTAAAAACAGCCTGTTACTGGCTCCAAAATAGACACACATATCAATGGATAAGGATTGAAGACCCAGATATAAGCACACAAAACTACAGCCACTTGGTCTTTGACAAAGGGGCCCAAAAATTCCAATGGATAAAGAACAGCATCTTCAAAAAATGGTGCTGGGAAAACTGGATTTCCACATGCAGAAGATTAAAGCTGGACCGGTACTTGTCATCATGTAGAAGACTTATTTCCAAATGACTCAAGGACCTTGATATAAGGCCAGAGACTATAAAAACCAGAGTTGAAAGGATAGGGAATTCCCTCGAGCTGATTGGGCTAGGCCATCATTTCCTAAACAGACATCCAATGGCACAGTCACTACTACCAGCTCTCAACAGTTGGGATCTTGTGAAATTAAAGAGCTTCTGTTCAGATAAAGAGATTGTAACACGAGCTCAAAGGCAACCCACAGAATGGGAGAAAATCTTCACTAACCACATATCTGATAGGGCTCTACTGTCCAGAGTGCACAAAGAACATAGAAAACTAAACACCAAGGAAACCAATGGCCCAACTAAAAAATGGGCCCTGAAACTTGAAAGAAATTTTACCAGGGGGGTGAAATTAAAATGTCTAACAAATATCTTAAAAAATGCTCCACTTCTTTAGCCATCAGGGAAATGCAAATCAAAACTTCCCTGAGATATCATCTCACCCCGGTCAGGATGGCAAAAATCCACAACACAAACAATAACAAATGCTGGAGAGGGTGTGGAGAGAGGGAAAATCTCCTACATTGCTGGTGGGAATGCAGGGTTATCCAGCCACTCTGTTGAGCCATCTGGAGATTCTTAAAGAAATTAAAAATTGAAATGCCATATGACCCTGCTATCCCACTTTTGGGACTAAACCCTCTCCCACATGCAGCAGAGGTTCACCTCGATAGCACAAGCACGACCATGTTCATAGCAGCACTGGTTACAATAGCAAAGTCATGGAATCAACCCAAATGTCCAACAGTTGACGAGTGGATAAGGAAACTGTGGTACATCTATAAAATGGAGTACTACTCAACCATCAAAAATGATGAATTACTGGAATTTGCCGGGAAATGAATGTCATTACTAACAATTATATTAAGTGAAGTATCCCAGACCCAGAAAATTAAGCGCCATATATACTCCCTAATAGGTGGCTCCTAGTACAAAACCCACCCAGCCCACCTTGAGACACTCATAGGTAAATCTATGTATTACCTACAGTAATTGCAAGGATTATGAACAGGAGGGATGGGGTTGGAGGGCCACACCAGAATCAAGGAGAGAAGTGACCATGTTACAGTAGAGAAAATAGGCCTCCATCAAGAAAGGCAAGTAAGTAATGTGACACCTGGTTAAGATCACAGACGTTCGTTCCTGATCATTTACAAATAAGGGCGTATGCAAACTCACCCAGCCCACATTGAGACACGCACAGGTAAACCTATGTAATACAGTAATTGCAAGGATTATGAACAGGAGGGACGGGGTTGGAGGGCCACACCAGACACAAGGAGAGAAGTGACCATGTTACAGCAGAGAAAATAGGCCTCCATCAAGGAATGCAAGTAAGTAATGTGACACCTGGTTAAGTTCACACACATTTGTGCCTGATCATGTACAACTGAGGGGGTATGATCTCACCAGAAGGTGAGGGCATATAGTATGGCAGATAAAAAGTAATCATTTTGCAAATGGGTGATTGACACTTCCCTCTCTGAGGTTTCCTACTTTTATTACATCTACCCTTGAATGTGCTATTATAACAAGACTCCAGTTTAACAGCTTTTTGTCTCTGACTGGAGGGGGGTGACATACAATGCCCAGCAGGATGGAGTGAAGGGCATTGCAGGAGCAGCAAAACTGCAAAAGAAAATCAACAAACCACAATCCAGAACTTCAGAGACTCTATATCAACCACATAGAACTAGGCCAGACTAATCTCTCCCCATCCTGAAGCTCAGGGACATTTGTGGAAGAGGGGGCGGTAAGATTGTAAGAGCAAAAGGATGGGAGGAGCAATGATTTGCAAGATTCTCCATACTAGTTAGGGCTGAAGCAATCATAATTGGACTTTGCATGCCCTGTGCAATGTCCAACACACTATTGACCTCACAAAGTCTAGCATCAGCTAAAGGCACCAAGATCCTTGGAGGCAAGGGATTGACAGCCACAATAGTGTTCCTATGCTTAAGGGGAAGACGAGAAAGGGTTCAGGGAAATGCCACTGGGTCCTTGTACGTCATCAGAGAGGAGGACCCAGAGGAGAGTTAGGCATACATAATAAAGGACTCTCTGGGAATTGGGGGGGAAGCACTGGTGGATGGGGAGGGAGAGGAGGGGGAGCAGGGGATTCGGAGGGAGGAGGAGGGAGGGAGGGAACTGGTCTATCTATTAAGTTTGTATGAGCGGTAATAATAAAAATGTATAAAAAATAAGCAATGTGGAAACTGCTTTGATCACACAAAAATTTGTAAATTTTGATGCATTCCCACAAATTCATCTTCACATACAAGAAAGAACTAAAGGTCAAGTTGTGAGAGGAAAAAAATTCAATTTAAAAGGATGCATGCAAAAACAAAAATGTTCCTGCCTTAGTATATAAAGTGAAGTTTGACATGGGGACTGTTCAATAAAGGAAATGACTAAAACTGTAAAAAAAAAAAAAAAAAGGGGTATGATCTCACCAGAAGGGGAGGGCAAATAGTCTGGCAGATAAAAAGTAACCATTTTGTAAATGGGTGATTTACCCCTCCCTCACTGAGGTTTCCTACTTTTATTACATCTACCCTTGAATGTGCTATTATAACAAGACTCCAGTTTAACAGCTTTTTGTCTCTGACTGGAGGGGGGTGACATACAATGCCCAGCAGGATGGAGTGAAGGGCATTGCAGGAGCAGCAAAACTGCAAAAGAAAATCAACAAACCACAATCCAGAACTTCAGAGACTCTATATCAACCACATAGAACTAGGCCAGACTAATCTCTCCCCATCCTGAAGCTCAGGGACATTTGCAGAAGAGGGGGCGGTAAGAGTGTAAGACTAAAAGGATGGGAGGAGCAATGATTTGCAAGATACTCCACACAAGTTAGGGCCGAAGCAATCATAATTGGACATTCCATGCCCGGCGCAATGTCCAACACACTATTGACCTCACAAAGTCTAGCATCTGCTAAAGGCACCAGTCCCTTGGAGGCAAGGGACTGACAGCCACGGTAATGTTCCTATGCTTAAGGGGAACACGGGAAAGGGTTCAGGGAAATGCCACTGGGTCCTTGTACGTCATCGGAGAGGAGGACCCATAGGAGAGTCAGGGATGCACATTAAAGGACTCTCTGGGAATTGGGGCGGGAGGCACTGGGGGATGGGGAGGGATGGGTGAGGGGAGGGGGAGCAGGTGGTTTGGGGGAGGAGGGGGGAGGGAGGGAACCGGTGTACCTATTAAGTTTGTATGAGCGGAAATAATAAAAATGTTAAAAAATTTTTTTCTCCCACTTTTTTTCCTCATCATAGAAACTCAATAGGTACACCCATCATCTCCCTCCCTCCTCCCTTTCCCCTCATCGACCCCTATTGCAGTCCCCCATTGCCTTCTCCCCCCTTCCAACTTCCTTTCACCCCCCTCTTTACCTCTCTCCAAGTGCCTCCCTCTTCCTCCTTCCCATCCCCTGGGAATCCCTTTATGTGGGTCCCAAAACTAGGTCTGAATTCTCCACCTTAGTGAAGGTTTAGGATTCAGTGGCATAGCACTGGGCCCCTTCTTGGGCTCACCATTAGCAAGGGAACTCTATTATGACTGTTTAACCCCTTGCCTCTAAGTATCCTACTGTCTGAAGCTTTCTCCCTGTGATCTATCCTAGACTTTGTGGAGGGGGGGTCATTGACATGACAGCCATTGTGCAAATCAGGTGAAGTCCAATCCTGGATGCTGCAGCCCTAACTTGTGTGGAGTATCTTGCATATTGTTGGTCCTCCCCATCTTAAGCAATGACAATCTTGCTGTCCCATCTTTCGCAGGTTTCCCTGAGCTTTAGGATGGAGAGAAATTTGGCTAGATGATTGTAGGGTCTTTGGTATGGTTTGCTGTTATTTTCAGTTTTGCTATTCCTGAACTGCCCTTGTGTGATAGTTATTCCCGGCTATCAACTTGACAACCCTGATATTAACTAAGATCACTTGAGACCACAACTGGCAAGATCAGCTGAGACCACCTGAAGAGATTGTCTGGATAATACAAAGATCAGCCCAGATCCCATCAGAACCAACATAGATCCCATTGAAACCTCCAAGTAGTGGGCCACATAAAAGCCACAGAACAGAATACAGAGTAAAAGAGAGCCTCTCTGAAGCTGTGCTCTTCCCACATGCCGCATGACCTCCAAGTCTTCAATGAGACTAGAGACTCTCTAATAATCCTTGAGAATTCAGCCATCACCCTCTGGTCTACTGAAAGCTCCTGGCAGCCATTGTTCGACTACCTCAGCCATATTTCATAAGCCAATTCAATAAATTCCATATATATATGTATTAATTCTGTGGATTCTGTGACTAGAGAACCCTGACTAATAAAACTTGTCTGTGTCTTGATTAGTATCAAACATCATCTCCTAATCAAAGATAAAAAACTGCTTAAACAAAGATCTTAATATAAGAGCAGATGGTTACCATCTATATGCCAGTCCTTATATCCTCCCTGATTGGTGAGATCAAACCTATTCAGGGACAAGTGACCAGGAAGGGAAGTAAGAATGAGCTGCAACAGATGTCTCACTACTTATATGCAATACATGACCATGACTTATTTTCTCTACTCAAGTATGTTCCCCTATCTCCTCTCTTTTGAGGTCCTCATTCCCCTTCACTCCTGTTGTGTTCCTTTGTGATTACAGTGGATATTACAGAGATTTACTTTTGAATATGTCACTAAGTAGGTTTGGATCCACTTAGGGAATACATACAGTGTCTAACTTTCTGTGTCTGGGATACTTTACTCAACATAATTTTTTCTAATTCCATCCACTTCCCAGAAAATTTCATTAATTCATCTTTTTTGATGGCTGAGCAGTATTCCACTGTATAAATGTACCACATTTTCATTATCAATTCATCCAATATTGAATATTTGGGTTGATTCCATGATTTTTTATTATAAATGGTATAACAATGAATATGGTTACACTCATATCACTGTAGTGAATTGCTGCATTATGGGGGATTATTCCCAGAAGTGGCATAGCAGAGTCATATGGAATTCCATTCTAACTTCTTTAGAAATCACCATACTGATCACCAGAGTGGTTGTATAAGACTGCATTCCCACCAGCAATGTAGGAGTGTTCCCTTCTCTCCACATCCTCTCAAGCATTTGGTGTTGTTTGCATTGTGGATTTTTGCCTTCCTGACCAGGATGAGATGATATCTCAGGGAAGTTTTGATTTGCATTTCCCTGGTGGCTAGGGATGTGCAACATTTTTAAAGATATTTGTTAGACATTTCAATTTCGTCCCTGGAAAAATTTCTTTCAAGTTTCAGGGCCCATTTTTAATTGGGCCATTTATCCCCTTGGTGTTTATTTTTTTAAGCTCTTGTTGCACTCTGGATAATAGAGCTCTATTAGATATGTGGTTAGCGAAGATTTTCTCCCATTCTGTGGGTTGCCTTTTTGCTGGATTAACATTCTGCTTAGCTGAACAGAAGTTCTTTAACTTCACAACATCCCATTTGTTGAGTTTTGGTTCTGGTGACAGTGGTATTGGATTTCTGTTTAGGAACTGTTGGCCTAGCCCAATCAACTCCAGGAAGTTCCTTACACTTTCAATTAGGGTTTTTTTTTATAGTGACTGACCTAATATTAAGGTGCTTGATCTATTTGGAGTTGATTACTGTGCATGGTGTCAATATGGGTCCAGTTTTTTTATCTTCTTCATGGAGATATCCAGTTTTGCCAGCACCATTTGTTGAACATGCTATTCTTTTTCCATTGATTTTTTTTTTTTTTGGCTACTTTGTCAAAGATCAAATGGCTGTAATTGTGTGGGCATATATCTGGGTCTTCAAGCCTTACACATTGATCTACATGTCTGTTTTGTAGCTAATACCTGGCTGTTTTATTATTATGGATTTGTAGTATAGATTAAGTCTTGGTATGGTGATACCTCCAGCAGTGTTTTTGTTACTCAGGTTTGTTTTTGCTCTACCAGGCCTTTTGTGCTTCCATATGAATTTTGAGATTGTTTGGTCAATTTACTTAAAGAACTGCTTGGGGATTTTGATTGGTATAGTGTTGAATCTGTATATTGCTTTTGGTTGGATTGTCATATTTATGATATTTATTCTGCCAATCCAGGAGCACGGGAGGTCTTTCCACCTTCTGTTGTCTTCTGTAATTTCTTTCTTTAGGGTTTTAAAGTTTTTATTATAAAGGTCTCTCACTTCTTCAGTATAACAAGACATTTCATTTTGTAAGGGCTATTTAAATGGTATTGTTTCTCTTAGGACTTTGTCACATTTTTCTTCCTTGGTATATAGGAAGACCACTTTTTATTGCACATTTATTTGATAACGTGCAACTCTGTGAACTTATATATTAGTTCCAGGAGTTTCCTGGTGGAGGTTTTAAGATCACTTAGGTATATGATCATGTCATCTGCAAATAGAGATATCTTGGCTTCTTCCCTTCCCATTTGAATCCATTTTATCTCCCTCTCTTGTTTTATGGCTCTAAGACTTGAAATATTGAATAGAAGTGGTGAGACTGGCCAGCCTTGTCTAGTTCCTTTTGAAAGCAGGAATGCTTCAAGTTTTTCCACATTGAGTATAATTCTTGCTGTTGCTTGTTGTATATGGTTTTTGTTATTTTGATATAAATTCTTTCCATTTCAACCGTCTCTAGGGTTATGATCATAAAAGAATGTTGGATCTTGTCAAAAGCTTTTTCTGCATCTATTGAAACTATCATGTGGTCTCAGACGTTGGATTGCTTTATATGATGGATTATATTTATTGATTTGTGTGTGTTGAACTAACCTTGTGTGCCTGGGATAAAACCTTCTTGGTCATAGTGAATGACCTTTTTGATATGTTTTTTAATCTGATTTGCTAAGATTTTGTTGAGAATATTTACATCTCTGTTCATCAAAAACATCGGCCAATAGTTTTCTTGTTTAAGTGTATCTTCATTAGGTTTTGGGATTAGTATGACACTAGCTTCATAGAAAGAAATTGGAAGCATAACTTTCTTCACTATTTTATTGAATAGTTAAAGGAGCAGTGGGGTTAGTTGTTCATTTAATGTCTGGTAGAATTCTGTGCTGAAACCATCTGATCCGAGACATTTTTTGGTGGGAGGATTTGAGATTACTTCATCAATTTCCTCACTTGTTATAAAACTATTTAAATAATTCCAAACTTCCTGATTCAATTTAGATAAGTTGTGCTTATTCAGGAATTCATCCATTTCTTTTGTGTTACATCACGTTTCATGGAGTATAAGTTTTTGGAATATGACCTTACAATTCTCTGAATTTTTTGGTTATCAATTGTGATAACTCCATTTTCATTACAATTTTTCTAATTTGGGTTTTTCCTCTCTTGATATTGGTTAATTTAGCTAGGGGTATATCAATCTTATTGATTTTTTACAGAACCAGTTTTGGTGTGGTTGATTCTTTGTACAATTTTCATTATCTCAGTTTTGGATATTTCTCCCCTGATTTTGCTAATATCCTCTCTTCTATTACTTTTGGGATTGGATTGCTATTTTGCCTCTAAAGCTTTAAGCTGCATTTGTTAAGTTATTTACTTGTGATGTTTCCATTTTTTTGATGTAGGCATTAAGAGCTATGAACTTACCTCTTAGCATAGCTTTCATTGTGTCCCAGATATTTTGGTAAGTTGTATTTTCATTATCGTTCGCTTTCAAGAAATCTTGAATTTCCTTTTTAATTTCTTCCTGAATCCTATTCTCATTCAGCATCATTGTGTTAAGTTTCCAGGAGTTAGTGTATTTTCTGTTTTTTTTTTTTTTTTGTGTTGTGGATGTCAAGCTTTAGACCATGGTGGTCTGTCAGAGCACAAGCTATAATTTCAACTTTCCTGTATATGTGGAGATTTATTTTGTGGCCCAATACATCGTCCATTTTGGAGAAATACACTCTTAAGAAGAATGAATATTCCTTGGTGCTTGGATAGAAGATTGATAGAGATCTGTTAAATCCATTTTAGTAAGAGTTTGATTTAGTTCCAATGTGTCTCTTTTGAGTTTTTGGCTTGTTGATCTATCCCATGTTGAGAGTGGGGTATTGAAATCCACAACTATCAATGATTTTGGATTGATTTTTTTATATACAGTGTTTGTTTACTAATGTGGAAGAGCCCATATTAGGTGCATATATGTTCAGTATTGTGAATTCTTCTTGGTGAGTTGTTTCTGTGACTAAAATGTAGTATCTTTCTGTATCGCTTATGATTTTCTTTGGTTTGAATTACACTTTGTCAGATAGCATAATTGATACCCCCGCTATTTTCCTTGTTCCATTAGAATGAATAATTTTTGACCAACCTTTTACTTTTAGAATGTTCCTTTTTTTTGTGAGATGTGTTTTCTGAAGGCAGTAGATGGATGGGTTTTGATTTTAAATCCACGTAACCTGTGGTTTGTAACCTGTGTCTTTTGATTGGTGAATTAATTCCATTGATATTCAGTGTTATAATGGAGAAATTATTTTTGATTCGGGACACTTTTTGTGTTTAATGACTTTCATAAGTGCGTGATTTAGCTTGTAAGTTGTGGTGGTATTATACTTCCCTTCTTTCTTCCTGGATATGCTTGTTCTTTTCTTCAAACTTTAGTATCTTTTCTAGCATTTTTAAAGGCCTGGTTTGGTTTCACGTAAGCTTTCAAGTTGTGTTTATGATGGAAAAATTTGCTTTCATCCTCGATCTTGACTGATAGTTTTTCTGAGTATATCAGCCTGGGTTGATATTTGTGCTCATTCAATATTTAAGTAAGTCTCTCCAATCTCTTCTGGTTTTTATTGTTTCCATTGAAAACTCATTTATTTTAGTAGGTTTACCTTCAAAAGTGACTTTTTTTCTCTTGAAGCTCTCAGCACATTATCTTTGACTTGTAAGTGTAATATTTCAACTATTATTTGCCGTATTGAGTTTTTATTGATGTTATCATCACATTCTTTTTGTCTTGTATGTGTAGTTTTTTGACTGTTGTTTGCCACAGTTTCTATTTTGGTCATATCTGTTTGAGGTGTGGTATGCCTCTTGTATTTGGATGGGCCTTTCTTTTCTTAGATGCAGAAAGTTTTCAATGATAAAAATTTGAAAAATTTCCTTGGGTGTGGTATTTGGGATTCTTTTTCTGGTATTCCATATATGTGCATGTTAGGCTTCTTCATGGTGTCCAATAACTTTTGAATATTCCTCTCAAGTATATTTTTGGCTTTAAAAACCTCTTCAATTGAACTGGTTAGTTCTTCCACTTTGTCTTCAAGATCTGATAATTCTATTTTCTACTTCAGTAGTTCTTCTGATAAGACTCTGTTGAATTCTGGGTTGAAGATAGCTTGTCTTTTACTTCGAGTTTAAACTCTGCTTGAGATTGTTTCAACTGCTCTATCCCTATTTTTTTTCTTCAACTGCTTTTCACATCTCCTCCGAGTGTCTGTTGTGTTCCTGCTCAAATTGGTTTAAGTGGTTATTTAACTCCTCCTGGATTTCCTCTTTCATTATTTTGATCATAGTAAAGATCAGGCTTTGAAAATTATTATCTTGGGTATGGCTTTCTTGGCTATTTTCTGTGAGTTTGTTGTGATTTGGTTCCATCATTATGCAGTTGATGCTTTTTGTAGGAGATTTGTTTTCTTGGTTTTTGTTTCTCATAGATTTGTGTGGTGACCTGAGCATTTTTATCTCTTATGTCCTTCTTCTTGTTTTGGCTGAAATGTATTAGACAGTATTACTTGACTTGAGCAGTTATTGCTAGTGTTTGCCTTGAAGTTGGATATGCCTGTATGGTGTTGGTGTTGTTTCCTAGATGAGGCTTTCAGACTGTTAGTTCATCAATTAAGGTGGGTTTAGTAATAGGGATTGAAGATAAGTATGGTAGTGCACTTTTTAGGTTTGTTTCCTTGGTGATATGTGAAGGTGAATGGTAGATTTCCTAAAGTTGTATGTTTTTTTGGGTGGGCGATATAGAAATGTTAAACTATGGTGACTAACAATTGAGAGTAATATGATGGTAAAAAGGATTTACTTATCTTAGAGCTGGATGAAAGTATTCTTTCCCATAAGATGAGATGATTTTATAAGTCCTCAGATGTATGGTGTTTGTCCCCTATCCTGTTGTTTGAGTTTTCTTTGGACTCTTGAATATTTAGGAGCAGTGAGTCCACTAGGTTCTGGAGCAGAAAGGCCAACTGGCTGGTGGGGCTCACAGATTTCCCTTGGCCTTGGGTGTGGTGTAAGGGACTTACCTGAGGAGCAGGGAGTCTCCCAGGGTCCAGAGAAGATAGGCCAACAGGCTATTGTGGATCACAGATGACCTGGGGCCTGGAACATGGCCTAGAGGCATTCCCCAGTAGCAAAAAGGGGTGTGCAGATGACCTGGGCCTGGGAGGTGATCTAGGGGTCTTACCTGCCAGGGTCTATTAAAAACTATTTTAAGAAAAAAGAAGTTTATCTATGAAGAGAAAAAGGAAACAAGATAACAAAGCTAGGATGAGAAACTTATCATAAGGTACTCTTGTTTCTTTTTAACTTTGAAACAATATACTTTATACTAATTTATCCTAAAATTAAATTAGAAAGCCAGCTGTTAAAGTCATAACTAAAATTATGCTTAATTATAAAATTTTATTGGTATATCAAAAACTAATTTTTAAGGGACTTTAAGACATACTCATTTGATCACATATCCTTAGATGCATGCAAATAAAGGAGAAAAAAATAATTTTAAAATAGGTACAGAGGATTCTGAAATTATATTTTGTATCATTTTTATAACAATATTACTTTCAATATCAGTTAGTAACAATACATTTATTGTGATAGTGAATGTAAAGATGTAATCATTTATATAAATACAAAGTGGCTTTATACGACCAAAAGAGGAATTAATTAAAAATCATAAGCTCAAATTGACAATATGTCCATGAAAACATATCCTTCTAACTTGTCCACTATACTGGTACAAATATAACAAATGCATTCTAAATACTAGAGATACATGAGTAGACTAAATAGAATGGCCCCTGCAGATCCTAGCAAATGAGGCACACAATGTGCAGTTACAGTTCAGTAGGCCATATTCTACAGCTTGGATAGGTTTGGAAATTAAGTATAGTTTCTCTAATATACAGAAGAAATGGAAAACAAACACAAACTTTACAATGAATTATACAGAGAATGGAAAGCTTAGAGATAGCTGCTATATCTAAGGCAGAGTTAGATCCCCTGGAAAAGAAGCAAGAAGCAAATATACAAAGAATACAGAATTAAGTTCTCCTAAGATGGATAAAGACCTAAATCAACAGATGAAAATTGATCACTAGAGAATAGACTGAATAGACTTTCAATCCACTAATTTTTGAACATATACATATGATTATTTTTACTTCCACCTCCAAATATTCTCAAAAGTATTTATTTTTTATTCGCAAAGCTGTTTCTCTATGAAGAAAATAATTGTTATATCAGCTGTCTCCTCTGCAATAGCAAATGACTATGAGTATATTACATGACTGTTATAAGCAACATGTACGAAAACCAAGTGTTTGGCAAGTATTAAAGGTATAATGCTATATAATGGTGAACAAACTAAATATAAACAATGAAATTGTCCTGTCAATATTAACATTCAAGGGAAAAAGTCAAATATTTTGATAACTCATCATTATAGCGTTAAAATATATTTTTTTAGGCAACAGTGCAATTCCTAAGCCACACATGTGCACACATATGCACAGACAGAAAGAAAGAGAAAGGGAGACAGAAAGAGAGAGAGAGAGAGAGAAATGAAAGCAGAGTGTAGACTGGTTGAGAAGAAGGAAGTTTTCAACTGGTAAAGAAGGAGATGAAATCAGAAAATATGGGGTAAAATTATTTAAATTAATTGTGTTTCTCCATGAAGCTGTCCAAGAATAAAATACATTAAAAAGTTCATGAAAAGGAAATGAGATATTATTAAAAAGAGATATGCTGTAAAAATAGTTATAAAAGCAATCCTCAAAATTCAGAACTTAAAAATACATTTTTGTGACCCACTGAGTTTAATTAGGGTTGCTTATATGACTATGAGTAGGAATTATTCACTGGAGCATAGGCAAATTAGCAGTCTATACAACTGAAGAAAATGATGCCCTCCCCCAAGAAAACGTTAACTGCCTATAGCTCCACAGGGGAGTGAGCCACTCCCCTTCATTGAGAATGGTGTGTTGACTGACTCATTCTTAGTCAGGTAACCACAGCTGTTGTGAGTTCATAAGTACATTGACTATGTCTAGAAGATTCACATTTCACAACATTCTCTCAAACTTCCAGCTCTCTTGCATACTTTCTACCCCTATCTTTCATGTGCTTTCTTGACCCTTGGAATGGGATGATGTGCATGTTCAATTTAGAGCTGAGAACTTAATACTCACTTATTCTTAATACTGTGCCCACTTAGATTCTGTATTAACCATCACCATTGGAAAAAAAAGTTTCTCTGAACAAAGCTGAGGATAGCCTGAGTCTACGGGCATAAATATTTATAAGGCAGTTTGTCTACATGCCTATTTAGCTGAACAACAATAGATTCCCACGAGGGCCTGTAACCTCTCTAGTCATCAACTTTTGAATCAGAAATGGTACATTACCAGAAATGAATTTTCTTTTCTGAAACATCATAAATCCACCTAGAAAATGGTTGATTAGGCCCATATCAGTTATATCACTAATGTACCAGTGGGCATATATTATGTGTGGTATTTTTAATGTTCATGATAGCAAATTTGTCAATATAAACTTGTCAGTTCCCCTTAATAGACGAACATTATGATGGTAACAGAGATTAAGTGACTTGGCAAAATCAAAAAGCCAGGAAATCAAAATAGATGATGCCCAGTAAACGATACAAGTGAAAAAATTTCAAATTAAGAAACAGTCTGGCTCCCTTCCCCACCCCACTCCGCCGGTGGGGACGTACAAGCAGTCCAGCAGGGCCTGCACCGCGACCTAGGTAAGCTTCACCCGCGCCCGCCCCCAGAACCCCAGGTCAGCCCAAGGGACCCAGCTCCTACCCTACCATCCAGCGGGAGCCGCACGCAGGGCCAAGGGAAGAGAAGGATCTCCCCCTGTGTCCAGGCCCCGCCCCAGCTCCCCTCTGGTTTAATAGCTCCACTATCGACGCCCCCATCCTCCCTTCCCCACCCCGCTCCGCTGGCGGGGACTCGCGCATGGTACATCCAGGCCTGCACCACGACCTAGGTAAGCTTTGTCCCTGCCCACCCCCAGAACCCCAGGCCAAATAATTCAGTTTAGTGAAATTGAAAGATCTTAAGAGTTAAAACGACAATGGCAAAGTGAAAGTGCAAATCCATGAGAAGCAACACTCAAGTAAACAAATTTCCCACTGAAGGAATTAATCCCATAATGTTAGACTCCAACCAGAAAAAACCCACAGAAAATGGCCAAGAAAGCCTGACCCAGGTTAACGACCTTAAAAATATGATCATTACTAAGTTCAATACTATGAAAGAGGAAATCCGGGAGGAATTAAATAATCGAATCAATCACTTTGAAGAGGAACACAACAGATACTTGGAGGAGTTGAGAAAAACAGTGCAAGAAACAAAAACTGGCATAGAGCAGTTAAAACAGACTCAAGCAGAGTTTAAAACTGAGCTACAAGACAAGTATCTTCAACCCAGAATGCCACAGAGAGTCTTATCAACAGAACTAATGAAGTAGAAAACAGAATTTCAGACCTTGAAGATAAAGTGGGAGTACTAACCAGCTCAATGGAAGAGGTGGTTAAAGCCAAAAAGATACTTCAGAGAAATATCCAAGAAGTATGGGATACACTGAAGAAATGCGTATTCATGGAATACCAGAGCAAGAATCTCAAAATACCACTCCTGCGGAAATTTTTCAAACGATCATCAAGGAAAACTTTCCTCATCTAAAAAAAGAGAGGCCCATCCATATACAAGAGGCATTCCGCACACCAAGCAGATATGACCAAAACAGAAGCATGCCACGGCAAATAATAGTCAATACACTCCACAATCAAGATAAAGAACTGGTGCTGAGAGCTTCAAGGGAGAAAAAACAAGTCGCTTTTAAAGGTAAACCTATTAAAATAACAAATGACTTCTCAGTCGAAACAGTAAAAGCAAGAAGAGCTTGGAGAGACATACTTCAAGTATTGAATGAGCAAAAATGTCAACCCAGGCTGATTTACTCGGCAAAACTATCCATCATGATCGAGGGAGAAAGAAAAATCTTCCAGCACAAAGACAACTTGAAGGGATACATGTCCACCAAACCAGGCCTTCAAAAAATGCTAGAAATGATACTCAAGCGTGAAGAAAAAAACAGGCATATCTAGGAGGACAGAAGGCAAGTATAACACCATTAAAAGTGAAGCAATATACTTATAAAAACTACTAAACATAATAAATGTCTGGAATTAAAATTAGTTTCTCCATTATAACACTAAATGTTAATGGAATTAACTCACCAATCTAGAGACACAGATTACAAATTTGGATTAAAAATCACAATCCATCAATCTGCTGCCTGCAGGAAACCCATCTCACCACAAAAGATAGGCATGCCCTAAAAATAAAAGGCTGGTCAACAATTCTACAAGCTAATGGAAGCAGAAAACAGGCAGGGGTAGCCATTATGCTATCAGACAAAGTGGACTTCAAACCAAAGAAAATTATAAGAGACACGGATGGATACCACATTTTAGTCACAGGTACAATTCACCAGGAAGACTTCAGAATACTGAACATATATGCACCCAATACGGGCCCCTCCACATTCATTAAGAAAACCCTACAACATCAGGAGTTCGAGGCCAGCCTGGGCTACACTTTAAAAAAAAAAAAAAAAAAGAAAACCCTACAGCGTCTAAAGCAAAAAATCAACCCCCAAACGATATTTCTTGGGGACTTCAACACCGCCCTCTCAACATGGGATACATCAACAGGTCAAAAGCTTAACAGAGACACTTTGGAACTTAATGAAACCCTTAAAGACCTTACAGATCTCTGTAGAACTTTTCACCCACGTACCAAAGAATACACATTTTTCTCAGCAGCACACGGGACTTTCTCCAAAATAGATCACATATTGGGCCACAAAACAAATCTACACATATACAAACAAGTTGAAATTCTAACCTGTGTTCTGTCAGACCACCATGGCCTAAAGCTGGACATCCACAACACAACAAACAAGAGAAAATACACTAACTCCTGGAAACTTAACAATATGATGCTGAATGAGAACTGGATTCAGGAAGAAATTAAAAAGGAAATTCAAGATTTCCTGAAAGTGAACGATAATGAAAATACAACTTACCAAAATCTCTGAGACACAATGAAAGCTATTCTGAGAGGTAAGTTCATAGCTCTTAATGCCTACATCAAAAAAATGGAAACATCAGAAATAAACGACTTAACAACACAGCTTAAAACTTTAGAGAAACTAGAGCAATCTGATGCCAAAAGTAGCAGAAGAGAGGAGATTAGCAAAATAAGGGGAGAAATATCTGAATTCGAGATTAAGAAAACAATAGAAAAAATCAACCAGTCAAAAAGCTGGTTCTTTGAAAAAATCAATAAGATTGATACACCCCTAGCTAAATTAACCAAAAGCAAGAGAAAGAAAACCCAAATTAACAAAATTAGAAATGAACATGGAGTTATTGCTACTGATACCCAAGAAATCCAGAGAATTATAACATCATATTTCAAAAACTTACACTCTGTGAAGTTTGACAACACAAAAGAGATGGATGAATTTCTAAGTAAACACAACTTACCTAAATTGAATCAGGAAGTTGTGAATTATTTAAATAGTCCTATAACATATAAGGAAATTGAGGAAGTAATCTTGAATCTTCCCACCAAAAAATGTCCTGGAACAGATGGATTCAGCACAGAGTTCTACCAGATATTTAAGGAGTTAATAATACCAATACTCCTTAAACTGTTCCATCAAATAGCAAAGGAACACTACCAAATTCCTTCTATGAAGCTAATATCGTTTTAATCCCAAAACCTAATAAAGACTCATTTAAAAAATAAAACTATAGGCCGATCTCTCTGATGAACACAGATGCCAAAATTCTCAACAAAGTCTTAGCAAATTGGATTCAAAAACATATTAAAAAGATTATTCACGGGGACCAAGTAGGCTTCATCCCCGGCACACAAGGTTGGTTCAACATACGCAAATCAATAAATGTAATTCATCATATAAACCAGTCCAAAGTCCAAGACCACATGATACTCTCGATAGATGCAGAAAAAGCTTGTGACAAGATCCAACAGCCTTTTATGATCAAAACGCTGGAGACAGTAGGAATGGGAGGAACCTTTATCAATATAATAAAAGCTGTATACAACAAGCCCACAGCAAGGATTATGCTCAATGGGGAACAAATGGAAGCATTCCTACTTCGATCAGGAACTAGACAAGGCAGTCCTCTCTCACCACTTCTATTCAATATTGTACTTGAAGTCTTAGCTGAAGCCATAAGACAAGAAAGGGACATAAGAGGGATTCAAATCGGCAAGGAAGAAGTCAAACTATCCCTATTTGCAGATGACATGATCTTATACCTGAGTGATCCCAAAAACTCCACCAGGAAGCTCCTGGAACTAATTGAGAAGTTCAGCAGGGTGGCAGGATACAAAATAAATGTGCAAAAATCAAAGGCCTTCCTATATGCCCAGAATGAAAGAAGTGAAAAAGCCATGAGAGAAACAATCCCATTTACTATAGCCCCTAAAATAATGAAATACCTTGGTATAAACCTAACCAAGGAGGTAAAAGGCCTTTACAATGAAAACTTTAAAACCCTCAAGAAAGAAATTGCAGAAGACACCAGAATGTGGAAAGACCTCCCATGTTCCTGGATTGGCAGAATCAACATCGTAAAAACGACCATCCTACCAAAGGCAATATACAAATTCAATGCTATACCAATTAAAATCCCAAAGCAATTCTTTAAAGAAGTTGACCAAACAATCTCAAAATTCATATGGAGGCACAAAAGACCCAGGATAGCAAAGACAATTCTGAGTAACAAAAACACTGCTGGAGGTATTACCATACCGAACCTTAGTCTATATTACAAATCCATAGTTATAAAAACAGCACACAAGGTACTGGCTCCAAAATAGACACACAGATCAATGGATAAGGATTGAGGCCCCAGTATAAGCCCACAAAATTACAGCCATTTGGTCTTGACAAAGGGGCCCAAAGATTCCAATGGAAAAAGAACAGCATCTTCAACAAATGGTGCTGGCAAAACTGGATCTCCACATGCAGAAGATTAAAGCTGGACCCGTACTTGTCACCATGTACAAGACTTAATTCCAAATGGATCAAGGACCTTGATATCAGGCCAGAGACTATAAAAACCATAGTTGAAAGGATAGGGAACTCCCTCGAGCTGATTGGGCTAGGCCAACATTTCCTAAACAGACATTCAATGGCACAGTCACTGCTACCAACTCTCAACAGTTGGGATTTTGTGAAATCAAAGAGCTTCTGTTCAGATAAAGAGATTGTAACACGAGCTCAAAGGCAACCCACAGAATGGGAGAAAATCTTCACTAACCGCATATCTGATAGAGCTCTACTGTCCAGAGTGCACAAAGAACATAGAAAACTAAACACCAAGGAAACCAATGGCCCAATTAAAAAGATGGGCTCTGGAACTTAAAAGATATTTTACCAGGGATGAAATTAAAATGTCTAACAAATATCTGAAAAAATGCTCCACTTCTTTAGCCATCAGGGAAATGCAAATCAAAACTTCCCTGAGATATCATCTCACCCCGGTCAGGATGGCAAAAATCCACAATACAAACAACAAATGCTCGAGAGGATGTGGAGAGAGGGGAACTCTCCTACATTGCTGGTTGGAATGCAGGCTCATACAGACACTCTGGCGAGTCTTCTGGAGATTCTTAAAAAAATTAAAGATTGAAATTCCATATGACCCTGCGCTTCCACTTTTGGGTATAACCCCCCATACAGCAGAGGTTCACCTCGATAGCACAAGCACGACCATGTTCATAGCAGCACTGTTTACAATATCAAAGTCATGGAATCAACCCAAATGTCCAACAGTTGACGAGTGGATAAGGAAACTGTGGTACATCTATACAATGGAGTACTACTCAGCCATCAAAAATGATGAATTACTGGAATTTGCTGGGAAATGGATGTCATTAGAAACAATTATATTAAGTGAAGTATCCCAGACCCAGAAAATTAAGTGCCGTATGTTCTCCCTAATAGGTGGCTCCTAGTACCAAACCCACCCAGCCCATCTTGAGACACTCATAGGTAAATCTATGTATTACCTACAATAATTGCAAGGATTATAAACAGGAGGGATGGGGTTGGAGGGCCATACCAGAAACAAGGAGAGAAGTGACCATGTTACAGTATAGAAAATACGCCTCCATCAAGGACTGCAAGAATGTAATGTGACACCTGGTTAAGTTCACAGACATTCGTTCCTGATCATTTACAACTAAGGGGGTATGAACTCACCAGAAAGGGAGGGCATATAGTCCGGCAGATTAAAAAGTAACCATTTTGCAAATGGGTGATTGACCCCTCCCTTTGTCAAATGTCATATGACCCTGCGATTCCACTTTTGGGTATAAGTATTACATCTACCCTTGAATGTGCTCTTATAATAAGACTCCAGTTTAACAGCTTTTTGTCTCTGGCCAGGGGGTGACATAACAGTGCCCATCACGATGGAGTGAAGGGCATTGCAGGAGCAACAAAACTGCAAAAGAAAATCAACAAACTACAATCCAGAACTTCAGAGACTCTATATCAACCACAAAGAACTAGGCCAGACTAATCTCTCCCCATCCTGAAGCTCAGGGACATTTGCGGAAGAGGGGGCGGTAAGATTGTAAGAGCACAAGGATGGGAGGAGCAATGATTTGCAAGATACTCCACACAAGTTAGGGCCGAAGCAATCATAATTGGACTTTGCATGGCCTGCCCAATGTCCAACACACTATTGACCTCACAAAGTCTAGCATCTGCTAAAGGCACCAAGATCCTTGGAGGCAAGGGACTGACAGCCACAGTAGTGTTCCTATGCTTAAGGGGAACACAGGAAAGGGTTCAGGGAAATTCCACTGGGTCCTTGTATGTCATCGGAGAGGAGGGCCCAGAGGAGAGTCAGGCATGCACAAGAAAGGACTCTGGGAATTGGGGCGGGAGGCACGGGGGGATGGGTAGTGAGGGGTGAGGGGAGGGGGCGCTGGGGGTTCGGGGGGAGGAGGAGGGAGGGAGGGAACTGGTGTACCTATTAAGTTTGTATGAGCTGAAATAATAAAAAAATGTATTATAAAAAAAAGAACAAAAAAGAAAAGTCAAAAAAAATAAAAGGCTGGATTGTAAGAAAAAAAAAGAAAGAGTCTGGCAAGGGATATAAAGAAATACAAGGAAAAGGAGGGAGTATTGAATTGGGGATAAAAATGTAAAAATATCATAAATTCATTATATTCATTTATATAACTCTAAAGGCATAATATGTGATATATATCTCATTTATATGATATAAATACATGTACACATGCCAGTAAGCTCTATTGCTTTTTGTTGCTTTTTGTTTTTGTTGTTGCTAGGAGCCAAACCCATGACTTTTGAAGTTATATAGTTTTTAATAAATTATGACATGTTCATAGAAAAATATGCCATATACCTTCTAAAATCACACTGCAAGCTAGCTAATGACAGGGATGTGCTCATATCTTACTGTTAAGTGAGAAATTGTTTTTATTTATAACACACTTCTATACATTCTAATTCATGCCATTTCAAAATATAAAAATAAAAACTGCCTACATACATGCCAACAGAAAACAATTAAAATGGAATAAATAATATTGTTCCATATTTCTCACCATAGTAGCCATGTGATTCTGAATGATGTAGGCAGTTGAGATCACATCCACTGTGAACAAGCTGTTGATATCATTTCCATTATGACCAGGCAGCTGCTGTAACATGTACTATAAGCAGGCTTCTGAGAAAACTTGTAGCAGCTTCTCATGGTCCCTATAAATCCCTGCTTCCTGAAAATGGTCTCCTGACATCCTTTCTCTTCCTTATTTCCTTTGCATACAATGGTTACATGAGCTTTAATTCTCTGAATTCCTATCTCTTTTAACTTCTGTATATAGGTAAAATAGTCAGTATAATTTCTGTTTTCTTATGGAGACAGATTGACACAGGATTAAGTATCAGGAAATGGTGATACAAGATAACTGTCTAAGAGATGTTAATGTCAGGATTTCCTAGAAGTATTTTATATGTGCTATTGTTAAAGGATAACATTCAGATTTTCTTTGAGTTTTATTAACTTTATTTTATTGCTTATGAAATGAGAGAACTACACTTTAAAATGTAAATCAAATACATAAGCATTAACTGACCTTATTAACTTACAAATTCCAATCAAATGAGATGAACCTAGACAAAGATATTGATTTAACATATCTTTAGGACCCTACCCAGAGACCACACTGCTCTTAATCGACCAAGGTTTATAGTAAATTAGTCATCTGGAATATTTCTTATAATAATTAAACATTGTTATTATTTATTTATAAAAAGAAACAATAATGCAGAATTAAAATGATGATTAGATTAAGAAGAATTCAAAGTAAGTGAATCTAAAGCCTGAAATAAAAGGCCAAATGGGAACAACAGTGAGAAATTGTAATAATAATAATATCTTGGATTTATATAGCTTCATCTTTCCAGAAGTACTATGTGGACATGAGGAGCATATATAAGTGGATGAAGAAATAAATGCAGTTTTGATTGCTCAGTCCTGGATTTGCAAAATTTTTTCAAGAAGCAACTAGCAAATAAAGAATCAAAATTTTTAGACCAAACCAAAAAGCTCCTCTTAAAAGCATATATGTATATAAAATGTGTTTTTCACTCTTATTAAAAGGGGAATATCCTGATCATTTACAACTGATGGTGTATGATCTTACCAGAAAGGGAAGGCATATAGTCTGGCAGAGAAAAAGTAACCATTTTGCAAATGGGTGATTGACCCCTCCCTCACTCCAGTTTCCTACCTTTATTACATCTACTTTTGAATATACTCTTATAACAAGACTCTAGTTTAACAGCTTTTCATCTCTGGCCAGGGAGTGACATCCAATACCCATCAGGATGGAGTGAAGGGCATTGCAAGAGCAACAAAACTGCAAAAGAAAATCAACAAACCATAATCCAGAACATCAGAGACTCTATATCAACTACCTGGAACTAGGCCAGCCTAATCTCTCCCCATCCAGAAGCTCAGGGACATTTGCGGAAGAGGGGGCGGTAAGATTGTAAGAGCACAAGAATGGGAGGAGCAATGATTTGCAAGATACTCCACACAAGTTAGGGCCGAAGCAATCATAATTGGATTTTGCATGCCCGGCGCAATGTCCAACACACTATTGACCTCACAAATTCTAGCATTTGCTAAAGGCACTAAGATCTTTGGAGGCAAGGGATTGACAGCCACAGTAGTGTTCCTATGCTTAAGGGAACACAGGAAAGGGTTCTGGGAAATGTCGCTGGGTCCTTGCATCTCATCGGAGAGGAGGACCCAGAGGAGAGTCTGGCATGCACATTAAAGGATGCTCTGGGGATGGGAGGGGGAGGCACTGGGGGATGGAGAGGGAGGGGGGAGGGGAGGGGGGTATAAGGCGGTGGGAGGTTGGAGGGAGGGAGGGGACCGGTGTACCTGTTAAAGTTGTATGAGTAGAAATAAAAAAATAAATAAATAAAATAAAAATAAATAAAATAAAAAGGAAAAATGCTCAAAATTCAGCTAAAGAGGAGAAAATCAAAATAAACATAAGAAATGGCATATTAATTCACCTATCCTTCAGACATAATCATTAAAATTCCATATTGTCTATGAGATTTTTCTAAATCGTCGTACATATAAGTAACTTGGAAATATACATAGATAATTCTGACAAAAGTTAGAATGTGCTAAGAGTATCTCATCTAACTTTTGTCAGATTTATCTATACATATTTCCTTTTCTCACACCAGATTTGTTGTCAGATATTTAAACTCATTTAGTCTTGGGTTAACTCACCAACTTGCATTTAATAAGTATTTATGTTTTTCTGGTAGATAAGGGTGATATGTCAAGGCTGTCTCTTTTGAGGGCAATGCCTTTGTCCAATGTCATTTAGATCCAGATATTACAGAAGCATGTTATATAATCTATGCATGTAAAAGATTGTTCAGCACTCTTAAATGGATGAATGGATATAAACTAGTTAAATGTATGTGTCACACATGTAAAGACTAAAGGGAGAATTATAACCTTCAAGTCCTAAAGGTACCCTTATCAATTAAGATTTCAGTCATGAAGGTAAGGTTTCTTTAAGTTATAACAGGAAAATAAAAGTAGTATGCCATATTCACAGAGTGAAGCATAAAAGTCATGGTCTCATCAGTTGATGAAATACCTTGTTTCCTACGTCAGTTTGATTATAAATTTATTGGCAATATGAAAAAGAATAGTATTGGTAAAGCTAAATTGTATGTTAGACTTATTTTCAATGTTTAGGTGACCTGAAAATAGAAAACAATTAGAGATTGGAAAGGCAATGAGAGGGCTGGAGAGATAGCTCAGGAATTAAGTCTCTGCCTCACAAGTAGAAGGTCCTGAGTTGGATCCCAGATCATGTAAAAACACCAGGAGGAAATTGTAGCATTCTGTACTTCTGGCTCTGGTGGGAAGAGCTTGGGAAATCCCAGAGAGAAAGAAAAAAAAAAGGTAGAAGCAATCCAGGATGATTCCCAAAAACACAACTGGCCCTCCACAGGCACAAATAGTGCTCTCTCTCTCTCTCTCTCTCTCTCACACACACACACACACACACACACACACACACACACACACACACACACACTCACACAAACACATACGCAGAAAATAAAGAAAAGCAATGAGGAAGAAAGAAGATGAGACAGTAAATGATGATGGCATGTAGGAGTGGATACAATAAAAACATTATATACTCATGTATAGAAATGTCACAGTGAAATAAAGTAACTTGTTTAATGACTATTATTGAATAGAATTATAAAAAATGGAATTTAATCTTTAGGTTATAACACACAAAAAAACTTGAAATAGAAATAAAACTTAAATGTGTATCCTAAAACTGTGGAGCTCTTAACAAAGTGTGTACGTGTGGGGGGGGGGGAGAATCTTGACATTGAAATTTGAAATGATTATTACAAATATAACATTGAAAGCACAGTCTACAAATCCAAAATAGAGAGGTGAATGTCATCAAGCTAGAAAACGTCTACAGGATAAAAGAAATAGTGAAAATTCAGCTTACAGAATATATATATGGAACATGGTGATACAAAGAGTACTTATAGAAAGGACTTTGTGAACTAGAATGAAACTGCAGAGGCTTAGAGCCTATAATCAGAAGTATTTTTTTTTTTGGTGTTTGGGATCAGAGGTGTCATTTTTGTAGCTGAAGAAACCTCAATTCAGCACTCATAGAAGTCAGTGTAAAAGGATGTGTCCAGAATGCTCTCCTGAAAACCATCACAGAAGTGAATTTATATTAATGTAGCTAGAGTATCCTGAGACATGATACCATAAGTCACAGAAACTAGGCCAGTTTTAGGAACTGTCTGAAACCTGTGTGATCTTATTTCCCCTGGTTCGATGATACGCTAAAATCCAAGTTCAGTGTACAGTCCTAGAGCTTTAGGATCATGCCAGGTGCCACGGTAATCTGAGGGTTCAGTTCATAACTATTGCCTGCCTGGTAATGTGTTCCAACTGGTGAATATGGATGGTATAAGAAACCCAGGAAAATTTCTGTATGTACTTCGTTCTCTTCTCCTCATTTTGTATCTCTCTCTTTTCCAAATTATGCTCCCCAGGGTTGGGGAAAGGGCATACGTAATGTAAAACTGTCATTCATACCATATTTAATGACCTTTTCTTGTATAATTGTTATTTGTAACCACTGTGATCTCTCACCTTGTTTCTTTAGTTCTTATAAAAAGACGTTCCCATTTCAGATAGTGATGATGTTTTCTTTTTTTAAAGAGGTTGCTTCAGAAGGGGGAAAAGGATGAGTGCTTGAGCATTTTCCTTCATAATCTTGCTGGTATTGAATATCTGAAAACACAACGTTGTTTCTGTAGTTGAGAGCAGTGTTGATTATAGAGGGTGAACATGTAAAATGTTAAGAGGATATTTCTATGAATAATTGTTTCACCTGAGATCCTCACTGGTTCATGGGGAAATGATAGCATGGTGGCCTCTGTGTAGATTTGGTGGAAGTAGATCTCATTACAGTGAGTTCCTGGCTACATCAGCCCTGTCATAACTGGAGTGTCATGGATAGCAGTACACCTCTCCACCTTTAGGCTTTTAAAACTTTACTGCCAGCTTCACCACCCATGGATTTGCCCACTGAGGAGTTACTTTTACTACCACAGAGTCCTGGTCCCTTACTGGTATAAGCACCTTGAGGGGAGCCCTGTAGTCCACACGCAGAGAGACACGATGGTGGCAAGGGCATGGCTGGATTAGTGAAGGGATAGGGGAGAGGGAGAGAGGGCATGGACATAAAATCATTTCGTTTGTGAATGAAAAATTCTCAATAAAACGTTTATTTAAAAAAGAAAATATATCTAAATTTTTTCTTATTTTAAGCCTTAAAAGTGAATACTTAAAAATATAAATAGAAAGAATGAAGTGGGAATGATATTGAGCCTTATTTTTTCTTTTATTCTGAAAACTTTTCTGGATTTCACATTAGGAAAATTCTGGTCGCACAGAATAAGTTTTATACCTCCTCTTTTATATTCTGGAGTATTTTTAAATACTGGGTGTGAAATCTTTATACATTTGCTGCTGAGCAGCGGAATTTTCTAATCATGGTCTTTCATTTTTATTATTGGAAGGATTTTGATTAATATTTAAATCTTTTAACTTCTCTTAGTACTATTCAGATTATCTACTTCTATCATTTTGGTATTGTGTCATTAGGAATTTATACATTTGGTACACATTATCTAATTTGTTGGCATATAATTGTCCCTAATATCTTCTATTACTTCTTTTCATTTTGTTAATATTAGCAATAATGATCCAACTTATTTCTCAATTTCAGTAACTTAATATTCTCTCTTTTATTGGCTACTCTAGTTAAAGACATTCAATTTTGTTTACCTTTCTAGAGTACCACATTTTACATTTGTTGATTATTTTTATTGTTTTCATTTTCTATTTAGTTTAAATCTGATCTCATCTTTATGGTTCATTTCTTCTACAGATCTGAGGTTGTCTGGTGTTGGGAAGTAACAACTAGAAATGACTGCTACTGGATATGAAAAATCTTCTTGCATGATGAAAATGTTCTAAAATAAGATAATGGCAATGGACAAACAAGTATGTTGAATAAAAATTATTGAGATATAGTAAAATGTTAGCATTTTTGTGTGAACAATATCTTAAAAAGACATTTTCAAATATATCTAACTATGCTACTTAGTGAATTGAAGACTTAGAAGAAAATAATTTCCTGTGAACTTCCACTTCTTCATCCAGTAAATGGAAACATTAATTTATATGTTATGAGTTTATTGTGACAGATAGATATCATATACATTAGAGATAATATGTATAAAACATCTATCACAACTTCTGATGTATTATAAACTTTCCGTAACCATCAGTTACTTTTTACTCTTAAATAGTTGTGATGATGCATTCACATTCTGGTATGGCAGAAATTTAAAGTCTTAAATAATTTATATCACCTTACATACAGTTAATAATAAACTAGAGAAGAAACAGATAAACTTGAAAATTACACTGGTTATGAAGTATAAAGTATCATTGAAAGTGCTTTGATTTTCAAATAATTATATCATACAAATTTGAAATAATTTATGCTCAATAAAAATACCAGAGTTTATTTTAGCTATGTAGTATACAGTTTGATCATCTCTCAACCTTGGAAAAGGGTTCTCAACTGTGGGAGTCAATGGAACTGTACTTTCAGAGTAATTTTCAAGACCTGAGCTTTTCTAAAATGTTTGTTTACAACTTATATCCATGCTTGGCTTTCGCTAAGTCTCTTTGCACAAAATAGGATATGATGAACTCTTAGAAATCTCTTCTCTTGAGAAGTTAGGAAACTCAGGATTAGGACTGACCTTTATCTGGAAATACCAAACATGAAAGACTGCCAAGTATTATCTCAGAGTCCTACAAGGGTATGCAAGCATGACAATTCTGTTGCAATAAAAGGCTTCACATTCAGGAGTCATTCTAACTCTCACAGAAATTTATTGAGAATATCTGAACATGATAAAGTCTCTTTTCCTAATAACTGTTTAGACAAATGTGACCACCATTTAAATTTGCTTTAATTTGGGTCTAATCAATTAATCAAAGAACCTAAGAATTCAGCTGTCCTTTGGTCTCCATGGAGAATGGTTCCAGATTTCATCACAGATTTAAATCTGGGAATGTTTTAAGTTCTTTATGTAAATAAGTATAAACATTAAATGATTCCTACAAGTAATACCTTGCATAATGTACACAGTTCTTGTGCAATACTGTTTATGGAATAATGTGCAAAAATTTTGCATCTATTCCATAAAGATGCAATACTTCTGAATATTTTAAATAGGTTCAATCTGCAGACCTACACTATCTAGATATAGATAACCAGCCATGTATATTCTTGTAAAATTTGAAATCTTAGGGAAAAAGAAAATGAAAAATTTGACATGTGGTATAAACATGGAAAGCTTATTTTTATTACATTCTTGCCCAATTTTACAAGCTCAATAAGTACCACCCTTCTTCACTCTCCTGGATTCCACTCTTCCCCTCTTGCTACTTTCCCTGCCACCCAATTTCCTTCCTTCTACCTGTTTTGGTGTTTCCTGGTTTTTCCCTCCCATACCCCAGAGCATCTGTTTATGTGGGCACTGCATTTCGCTCTGAGTCATCTACACTAGTGAGGGTTCAGGACTCGGTGGACTATCTTGGGGCCCCTTCTTGGGCTGCCCACTAACACAGGAACTCTATTATGATGGTTTAACCCCTCATCTCTAAGGGTCTTACTTCCTGAAGTCTTCTCCCCTGTAATTCCTGCTAGACTGTGGGGGGTTGTTGATGTCAGCCTTTGTGCAGGTCAGGCAAGGTCCAATCACACCTGGTTATATCCTGGCTGCTGCAGCTCTAACTTGTGTGGAGTGTCTTGTACATCCTTGTTCCTCCCCATCTTTAGGCTCTTATAATCTTGCCAGCCCTTCTTCTGCAAGGTTCCCTGATCTTTAGGATGGGGAGAGATTTGGCTGGTCTTGTTCCAGGTGAATATTATAGGGTCTTTGGTATTCTGAATTATGGTTTGTTATTGTTTTCAGATATATTACTCCTACATTGCCCTTGGCTGAATCCTGATTGGTTGTTGAGGCCATCTCCTAACCAATGATAAAAGACTATTTAAACGAATATCTTAATATAAGAAGAGATTCAAAGGTAGATGGAAGAATAGGAATAGGACACAGCAGTGACAGGGGTTAGTCTCCAGTTTGCCAGTTGGTTACCTTCTAACTGCCAGTCCCTATACCTGCCCTGCCTGGGGAGATCAAACTTGATTAGTCCCAAGTGAATAGGAAGGGAAGTGAGAGTGAGCCGTGTCAGAGGCCTTACTACTTACATGCAATGCATGACCATGGCCTACTTTCTCTAGTGAAGCATGTCCTTTTGTCTCCTCTCTTTTGAAATCTTCTTTCCTCTTCTTTCCTATTTATAATCCTTTGCGATTATAGTGGTATTACAGAGATTTACCTTTGAATATGTCATTAAGTGGGTTTGGAACTAGGATTCACTTATTAGGGAGTACATAATCCATCTAACTTTCTGCATCTGGTATACATCACTCAATATAATTCCTTCTAATTCCATTCACTTTTCAGCAAATTTCACTAATTCATCTTTTTTGATGACTGCATAGTATTCTATTGTATAAATGTACCACATTTTCATTATCCATTTGTCAATTGTTGCACATCGTGCTTGATTCCTTGACTTTGTTATTGTAAATAGTGCTGCAATGAACATGGTTATGCCCATGTCACTGTAGTGAATTGCTGTGTTTTGGGTGATTATTCCAAGCATAGTATAGTAGGATCAAGCTTATATAACCACTCTGAAGTTCAGTATGGTGATTTCTAAAAAAAGCGAAGAGAAACTTATTTTAAGGTGTCTCCCGTTCCCCTACTGAATTCCTTGTAAAGAATTTCCCTCTATCTAGCTCATTTCTAATCCTTTCCTAGCTTGGCATTCAGACATAAATATGAGAGCTATGCAGCTATGACTTTTAGAACATTTCTTCAACTCCTTTTGGCCTTGGCTACTTCATAGGCAAAATGGATAAGATACATTCATTGTTAATATTTATATTAAATATTTAATATTGTTGGTACTGGTGATGGACTCTACCTAGGTCCTTAATCACACTGAACAAGCATTCCACCACTAAACTTTACCCAAGTCTTCTTTCTGTACTTTTTACTTTGATACAGGTCTTTACTATGCTCCTCAAACTTTCTGACCACATGGACCTGAAAGTGGCTACTTTCATGCTTCAGCCTTCAGAATCTGTAGAATTACAGGCATGTACTACCAGGCCAGAAGAAAATGGGGTCACATTTTTTTCTTAAATTGACTTTTTTAAGGATCCAAGAGGATAGCAAAGTAACTGAAAAACATTTTTTCTATGCCTGGTACATGAAATATTCTAATTGATATGCCAACTGAATTCAAAATTTACCCAATGTACATATTTCTTCTCAAATTATAGCAGGATATTCCTTTATAGTTCAAGTTGAAGAATCAGCAATGATAAACATTTCAAGAAACAGATATTGACAATAAATGGAAATTTCGGAGCTATGTTAAAGAATGGGAAAATCTTTAAAATTTTTATTTGCAAGGAAGAAAAATATGTAATCAACCCCAGGTGATCCCTTAGAGACAATGACTCTTAGTTTTGTTTTAACAAAGATAAGTTTCATGAGCCAAGTCAAAAGTCTAAAATATGTAATCACTAGTCAGTATATATGAAAATATATTCATGTATTACCTCCACATAGCATTTCAGACCATTCAGGGATATGGCTTATTGGATATCAAAGCATGAAGACTCTATAGCAAGAGTGTGGGGTACAAGTTGAGCAATTGATATGATCCAAGAAAAAAGTTTGAAGTTTTACAATATGTTATTTCATCTAATATTCATAATCTTATAAATCAAGTAATATTCAGAGATGTGGCAACTGAAGGTGAGAGAGAATATTTATTTTGAAAAGTACAGACTGCAAAGAAATGATGGAGTTGACATTAATAACTAGATCAACCTGACTCCAACAGGATCTTTAGTATTTCTCTTCTCATTATTGCTCCATAATAATCAACTGTAAACTTGATGGCACAAAAATTACAGTATTGGACTGGATATAAGGCTCAGTAGTTAATATTCTTCTTAACAAGCAGAAGGACTTGACTTCAGATCCCACATCTTATGTAAAAGTGCCAGGCAGAAATGGCATCAGCTTGCTCTTCCAGCTCTGGAAGAGGCAGAGTCTGGGAAGTCCCAGAGAGAAGCAAAAATAAGTGAAGCAATACAAGATGATTCTACCAGTCACCCTTGGCATAGTGTCCTCTGATACACACACACACACACACACACACACACACACACACACACACACACACACTAAATAAAAGTTTTTAAAAATTACAGAACTGTAATAAGCTCACAGATTTTACAGGTTCAAACGAACAGAAGTTAAAGAAAAGCAATCCCTGGAAGCAAGGGATTGACAGCCACAATAGTGTTCCTATGCTTAAAGGGAACACAGGAAACGGTTCTGGGAAATGCCATTGGGTCCTTGCACCTCATCGGAGAGGAGGACCCAGAGAAGAGTCTGGCATGCACATTAAAGGATGCTCCGGGGATGGGAGGGGGAGGCACTGGGGGAAGGGGAGGGAAGGGGAGGAGAGGGGGGAACAGGGCGATGGGGGAGTGGAGGGAGGGAAGGGACCGGTATACCTGTTAAGTTTGTATGAGTGGAAATAAAAAAAAATATTAAAAAAAGAACCACAAAAAAAGCAATCCCAAATGACCGTTGATATTTTTTGCTATATAACATCAAAATAAGTTTAGCTAAGAAAATCAAACAACTTAAAGAAAAATATTAGATATTCTGGTTTAAGATGGACTTTTTACCCATACATCATGTAGTTAATGATGAATTTTTACCAACACTAGCAGTTAATGATGGTTTGCAGTGGTTTTTCATTTGGTTCCAAGTATGGCTTAGCACCAGAGAAATGACATGTGATTCCTCAAGTGATCTAAGCTTTCTTCATGATACTTTACATAAATAGAGGCTACAAAACTTATTAATGGACATTGCAGAAAATGGATTGTCTCTTATGGCCTATTTCCTACATTATAGAGTATCACTATTCTCTGCTGTAATGAAGTCAGCTATGCAATAAGGGAAAAATCTGACTACATTCAAGGGATTGGATTAGACACAATCTACTGAAATGTTATGGCAAGATCTCACTATAAAAAACACACAGGATGAGAGATTCTGCAAGACCATTTAGGAAATATACTATGCCACACACTATCTTATCTAATTGTCCATCCATTACAAAGTGCTTCATTGGTTCCATGAATACAGATCAGGGTGCTGTGAAGCCTATGCATTAGGTAGAACATCATTACTAGATGAACATAGAAATATACTGGCAAGTGATTTCCTCCTGATTATGGGAGAAATTAAAAGAAGTTGTCTAATATCTGAAGTTGTTCTCATTCTGTGAAAATCTTATAAAGCTGTAGGAAGAGATATCATATAATTTACATCTGCTATATTTTCTAACCTCCCGGAATTGTCCAAAACACAGACTAAGTGCCAAAAGCATGATTGTTTTTCAGTGCAATTAGTTAGACAAAGCCATTATTTATATGATTTGGAACATTTTCAAATAATGCATTTTTTGTCTTGAAAGTAAAGAAGCATGCTTTTTTCTGTGCACTCTGAATTGTATTCATGTATACAACAAAACATGTCATGATACAAAGAAACAGATTTGAGTAGTAGATCAGATATTGTCAAAAGCATTTCAACAACATGTTTGATAGAGAAGTAGGATGGACTATGGCAATATTATATATGAGTGAAGAAAATGACAAGAATTGAGGGGGGAAGAAATGCCAAAATACATATCTTATACCTTTCTAAATATATCTGATTTGTAATAAATTATTTGAGTAGTTTATCCTGTCAATTATTTCCTTCAGCGAAAAATATCAATCAAAGTGAGACCTCTGTTGTTTAAATATATTCTTTATGAATATATGTTTTCAATACACATAATTCTACTAAAGAAGGTTATTTCCACATCCACATAAGAACAAAATATTTGAGAAAATTGCTAGGTAAGTAATGCATAAGAGATTCTCTGGGAATAATTAAGATTGCTTGGTTGAAATAAGGGGCAGCAAATTGAGAAAATAAGAGACATGTAGCACAAAAACAAAAATTTTCTGTATAAATCTCCATCCAGAACAAAGTGCAATCTTTCTTGAGACTACAATGGCACCTTGAAAAGAACTAATAGAGACCTAAACCTGTATGCTCAGACCAAGTCAGCCTTATATTCAACACAACTCTGTCGGAGGCTCTTTTTTTATAAGCTTCTTGTGTAGATATTAGTACAACTGGCTTCTTTGGTCTTTCGAATGAGTGAATAGCTTGTGTAAATATTAAACCAGAGAGAAATGGCATTGGGCGAACTCTATGTTTGTTCCTCTGTTGGCCCACTGAACATTAATGTTTGCCAAAGAAGCTGTTTACAACTGCTTACTCTGATACTCTCAGCAAAGAGCATTAGACTAGCATTTGTGTTATAACACCACCATATTGGGTCCCTTCAGAAACAGCATGATATAGAACTCCTCATTTTATAGAAAGATGGATGCTTTTTGAGAAACATGCTGTGTAGAAAAAGAAATGCCAAACTAGTACCACAAGGTAGACACGGAAAATTAAGCGCCGAATGTACTCCCTAATAGATGGATCCTAGTACCAAACCCACTTGGAGACACTCAAAGACAAATCTCTGTAATACCTATAGTAATTGTAAAGATTATAAACAGGAGGGATGGGGAAGGAGGGCCCCATCAGAAACAGAGGGGACCATGTTACAGCAGAGAAAATAGGCCACCACCAAGGACTGCAAGTAAGTAATGAGACATCTGATTAAGTTCACAGACTTTCCTTCCTGATCATTTCCAACTGATGGGGTATGATCTTACTGGAAGGGGAGGGCATAGGCTGCCGGAAAGAAGGTAACCATTTTGCAAATGGGTGATTGACCCCTCTCTCACTACAGTCTCCTACTTCTATTCCATCTACCTTTGAATATACTCTTATAACAAGACTCTAATTTAACAGGTTTTTATCTTTGGCCAGGGGGTGACATCCAATACCCATCAGGATGGAACTAAGGGCATTGCAGGAGCAGCAAAACAAAACAAAACAAAAATCAACAAACCATAATTCAGAACATCAGAAACTCTATATCAACCACCTGGAATCAGGCTTGCCTAATCTCTCCCCATCCTGAAGCTCAGGGAAATTTGCAGAAGAGGGGGCAGTAAGATTGTAAGAGCATAAGGATGGGAGGAGTCATGACATGCAAGATACTCCACACAAGTTAGGACTGAAGCAATTGTAACAGGAGTCTGCATGATCTGCGCAATGACCAACATAGCATTGACCCCTCAAATTCTAGCATGGACTAAAGGCACTAGGATCCTTAGAAGCAAGGGATTAACAGTCACAATAGTGTTCCTATACTTAAGGGGAACACAAGAAAGAGTTCTAGGAATTGCCACTGAGTCCTTACACCTCATCAGAGAGGAGGACCCAGAGGAAAGTTTGATATACTCATTAAGGATGCTTCAGAGATGGGGGCAGAGAGCACTGAGGGAAAGGGAGGGAGGGGGGAAAGGAAGGGACAAAGCAGAGAGGGAACAGGGAGGTCCAGGGAGGGGTGGAGGGAGGGAGGGGACAGGGGTTCCTATTATATTTGTATGAACAGAAAAATAAAATAAAATAAAATATTCCTGCTTTCTTCACTACTTTCTCAAAAAACTAGTTAAATGCAAATATATAAATAAGAAATTAAAAACAGTTAGAAAAGACTTCTCTTTAATTGTTTTATTTGGGGAATTGTTTTCCTTAAACAATAACTCTGGCTATATCAATTATATCTTCCTTGCCTTTCAATAGGCCTGTTTTGCTTAAGCAGAACATGTATTGCATTCCATGGATATTTTTAATAGAAGAATATTTTGAAGACAGAGCAATAAAAAAGAAGAAACAGCCTAATCATAGATCTACTATATCTAAATAATGATCAGAATTGCCCAGATAACCAATTAAAATATAATTTTCAAACCATACTCCTCACATCCAAACCTAAGCCCCTTTAGTTAGAAGCAGCACTGCAATCCTAGATTTAAACAAATCTGAAAGCTACTAATGTAATTCTGATGAAAAATCAGTCTTTAAAACATTCATAGTTTAATAAAATCATGACAGCACTACCATATTGAGTGACTCCACATGGTTGAATAATGTCAAGGGACTCAGTAACATGTTGACAGAGAAGACATAAGTAACAAATGGCTATTGGAACCTTTTTATTTGTGTTTGTAATTTTCCTGTCTGGATGACTGAGCTGAATTCACTTTCTACATATAATCAATATGAAGAATATATTTTCCTTTGGTTCAACTCAAGCAAGTAATCTTCTAAGTAATTCAATCCTACTTCAGCTGCTGAAAGGCATCATATAATCTCATTTCCTTATCTTGGTTTGTTAGACAACATGGGCTCTGTATCAAATCTAAATATAAATCTGTAACCCACAAAATTAAGAATAGAAACATTTATAGAACAATACCTGGGATTTTCCAGGATAGGATGACTCAAATGTTTAAAAGCTAAATCACCAGATAACATATCTTGGTTGGACCCATGAGACCTTCCATTTGATGCCAGAAGAGCTTTGAGAAAACAAGTTCCTCTACCCTGTACAACCATTTCTAAATGTAGCTTCTAAGTAAATGTAGGAACGTTGTTTAATGAGGTATACTGCTAGGAACACCTCCTAGAATCAAAAACAAAAGCACCTAGATATTAATAATCTCATTTTTTCAAAACATTGAGTGACCTTTGTTCTTTGAAATTTAGAGTTTATTATCATAAATGAAGGATTTAAGATGAGAAAGCTTTCAGAATGGCAACTCTCTTTGCTAATTTCTCATGGCCAAAATTTCTTAAGACTCCAGTTATTTGTAAGGAATTAAAAAAAAAACTGTAAGAGTTGCTTGTGACGTGAAATTCAGCCTCTGAGACATCAGCATTTTCCCTAGTCACCCTTGCACTAAACTTAACATTTTAGTCTGTGAGCAACCCTGCTATAAGGCAAAAGAGCCAAGGAAATTTGCATTAATACCATCACTAAGTCTGCAAGGGTTTATCAGAAAGCCCATGACTTTCAAGTTAACTTAGTTCCATGGATATAAACAGATAGAATAAAGGGTATTATCACTATCTCAAACTCTCACAAGGAGATACAATCCCAAAAGCCATTCCATTGGAGCATAGTTTCTCACACTGGTGTCATACCAGACAATAACAACTAAGCACAGGGATTCTGGTCTATTGTATGATGTCTTAAAGTAGAAAGGCCACATAAACATGGTTATTTAGGAACTTTCCTCAAGATAATAGAAAACACTGCCTCTCTGTTTCTTTCTCTTCTCTCTCTCTCTCTCTCTCTCTCTCTCTCTCTCTCTCTCTCTCTCCCTCTCCCTCTCCCTCTCCCTCTCTCCCTCTACCCCTTACTTCTTACATCCCTTTCTGATGTGGGTTAAAAAGAGGAAGTAAGGGTATTAATTTTGTTCCAAAGCATTTCCCAATATTCTCACACAGTCTACCTCATCAGGCTCATAAAACATCAATAGCAGTATCCTCACTTCTTTTACATAGAGGTCATCTATAGAAGGGCCAATAGGAATGTCATTCCTCCCCAAAGCATAAAAAGAACATTTCAGCATGTCCTCATGAGAGGTAATACTCATACCCAATTATATCATACTAAAGAATGGCAAAGTTGGTTTTGAGAAGACAGTTCAAAGATTGACAATGTAGAGTGACATTAAAGCAAACTTTCCTTTATGGGAAAAGGATATTCACCATGACCAAATAGTACCATCCTTTCTAGAAGACACATAATAACTATTTGCAAATCAGATATTCATCACACCTGTTACCAAAAAGAAAGATTTGTTGTTTGACAGCAAATACAACTAGTGCCATAGTTACAAAACTCAGCACAAATCTCTCATACATTTTAGTGTCAACTTAACCATTGCAGACAGTTTGGGACATAGCTGTGGAGAGTCCATGGCTGGAGCAGACACCTAAACTAATTTATACATACTTGATTAATTGATGTAGAAAAACAAGCTTTCCAGTAGTGGATAGGATGATAAGAAGTGCAAAGAGGAAGGACTTGATCTTCCCTTATCCTGTGTCAACTCATTGTTGATTTCACTCTACAAGTGTCACTGGACTTTTTTTTTGAATGATTTTTAATGCTTTTCTTACATTTTTTGCCTAATCATACAAGCTCAATAAGTAACCTTCTTCTCCCTCCCTCCTCTCTAAGCCCTGCTGTCCCCCACTGCATTCTCCTCCACTTTCTACCTACCCTCAGCCGTTTTCCTTCCTTCCTCCTCTCTTGGTGCTTCCTGTTTTCTTCTCCTATCCTCCAGAGCACCTGTTTATATAAGCACTGAATTTCCCTCTGAGTCCTCTACATTAATGAGGGTTCAGAACACAGTGGTAGCTTGCAGTCCCTTCTTTGGCTGCCTGTTAATATGAGAACTCTATTATGACTGTTTAACCCCTTGCGTCTAAGGATCCTACTGCCTGGAGCCTTCTCCCCTGTGATCCCTACTAGACTTCGAGGGGTTCTTGACATGTCAGCCATTGTGTGGGTTAGGCAAAGTCTAATCACATTGTGGTTTTATTCTGGCTGCTAAAGCCCTGAATTGTATGGAGTATCTTGCACATCATTGGTGCTCCACATCTTTAGGCTCTTATATTCTTGCAGCCCCCTCTTCCACAAGGTTCCCAGAGCTTTAGGACGGGGAGAGATTTGGATGGTCTGGTCTCAGGTGATTAATGTAAGGTCTTTGGTGTTCTGAATTATGATTTGTTGCTATTTTCAGTATTGCTTTTCCTGTGCTGCACTTGGCTGTATCCTGATTGGTATTGAAGGTCACCTTTAAACCAAAGATAGAAGACTGTTTCAATGAAGATCTTAATATAAGAGGAGACTCAAAGGTAGATGGAAGAATAGGAGTAGAACACAGCAGTGTGTGGAGGGGTCAGTGTCCCATTTGTGGGATGGTTACTATCTATCTGCCAGTCCCCATACCCTCCCTGATTGGTGAGATCAAACCTCTATAGTCACAAGTGATCAGGATGGGAAGTTATAGTGAGCCTCATCAGATGTCTACCTACTCACATTCAGTACTTGAAGGTGACCTATTTTCTCTACTGAAGCATGATCTCCTATCTCCTTTTTTGGGGGAGGGTTCCCCTTCCTTCTTATTTATAATCTTTGTAATTACAGAAGGTATTACAAAGATTGCCTTTTAATATGTAATTAAGTGGTTTAGAAAAAAGATCCACTTATTAGGGGATACATAAGGTGTCTAACTTTCTGTGTCTGGGATACTTCACAATGTAATTTTTTCAAATCTCTTCCATTTCCTGGCAAATTTCATTAATTCGTCTTTCTTGATGGGTGAGTAATATTCTATTGTATAAATGCAACACATTTTCATTATCCATTTGTCAACTGTTGGGAGTTTGGTTTTATTCCATGACTTTGATATTGTAAATAGAACTGCAATGAACATGGTTGTGCTTCTGTCACTCTAGTGAATTTCTGCATTATGAAGAATTATTTCCAGAAGTAATGTAAAGGGTCATATGGCATTACAATTTTTTTTTCTTTGCCAGCCTGATTGGGGTGAGATGATATCTTAGGGAAGTTTTGATTTGCATTTCCCTGATGGCTAAGGGTGTGGATCATTTTTTAAGATATTTGTTAGACATTTCAATTTTGTCTTGGGTAAAATTTCTTTTGAATTCCGAGGGCCATTTTTTTAATTGAGCCATTTATCTTCTTGGTGTTTAGTTATTTAAGTTTGTATGATATTAGCTTCATAGAAAGAATTGGGCAGTTTCCTTCCTTTGCAATTTGATTTAACAGTTTAAGGAGTATTGGTGTTAGTTGTTCCTTAAATATCTGGGAAAATTCTGTGCTGAATCCATCTGGTCCAGGACATTTATTGGTGGGAAGATTCGAGATTACTTTATCAATTTCCTCATATATTATAGGACTATTTAAATAATTCAAAACTTCCTGATTCAGTTTAGGTAAGTTGTGCTTACTTAGGAATTCATTCATTTCTTTTGTGTCATCAAATTTCCTGATTATAAGTTTTTGAAATAAGACCTTATAATTCTCTGATTTTCTTTGGTATCAGTTGTGATAGCTCTATTTTCATTTCTAATTTTGTTAATTTTGGTTTTTCTCTCTTGCTTTTGGTTAATTTAGCTAGGGGTATGTCAATTTTATTGATTTTTTTTTCAAAGAACCAGCTTTTTGTGTGGTTGATTTTTTGTTTTGTTTTCCTTATCTCAATTTTGGATATATCTCCCTTATGATGGGATGATTTTAGAAGACCTCAGATGAATAATGTTGGTCCCCTAGCCCTTTGCTTGGGATTTTTCTGGACTCTCTTGAATTCTGAGGAGCAGGGAGTCCACCCTGGTCCAGTTCTGGGTCCAGATCCAGGTCTAGGGCAGAAATTCAGAGAGGCTAGTGGGGCTTGCAGATGACCTGGGGCCTGGGGCATGTTCTAGGGGCCTTACCTGAGGAGCAGGGCATCTGTCCTGGTCGAGGTCTAGGTCTGTGGCAGAAAGGTAGTGCATTTTTTAAGATATTTGTTAAACATTTTAATTTCATCCCTGGAAAAGTTTCTTTGGTGTTCTTTAGAATATCATTGCCTTCTTTGTTGTTGCTGCCACTACTACATTCATCCTTGGCTGACACAGAGCTTTGTGCTTTCCTCTTTGTTGTTGTTCCTCCTACGTGTTTAGTCTGGTCTCTAGGCCTTCCTGTTGTTCACTATTCATCTCTGACATTGGAGCCAGGCCTCTTCCAACCTCCAGCAAAGTAAAGACTTGAGACCTTCTCAGGATCTTTTGGCTTTGTGAGATATCCTGGCCATGAGCACTTGAAGGGCACTATTTTTAGTTAGTTAATTTAATAAACTTAGCTATAATTATTACATTCTAGAGACTCAGTTCTTCAGAGAATCCTGATTAATATGGGCTGGACACTGGGTCCTTGTACGTCATCGGAGAGGAGGGCCCAGAGAAGAGTCTGGCATGCACATTAAAGGACTCTCTGGGAATTGGGGGGGAGGCACTGGGGGATGGTGAGGGAGGGGTTAGGGGAGGGGGATAAGGGGGAGAAGGGGGGAGAGAGGGAGGGAAGTGGTGTACCTATTAAGTTTGTATGAGCAGAAATAATAATAAAAAGTGTTAAAAAATACGGGCTGTGTGATAGTTAAGCCTGGGTGTCAACTTGACACACAGGGTATTAACTAAGCTGGGCTGAGACCACCTCTGGAAAAGGATCAATTGAGACTACTTGAAAGGATAGTACATGCCCTAGATCCTATCAGAACTCCAAAGCTCTCAAAGGATTCTTCCAATACTGCATCAGATAAAAAGGAGCCACCAAGGAGAACAGATCCCTTCTTGCAGCTGTGCTAGGAATTGTTCTTCCTTCCAGCTGCCCGGTTCCTTCGACCTTCCAATACTCCAGGAGTTCTCCAGCCTTCAGCCAGCACCTACTTGACTACCGAACTGAGCAACTAGCTGTTGGCAGCCATCGTTGGAACTACCGCGGCTACTGACAGCCTTCGCTGGACTACCTCGGCCATATCTGTAAGCCAACTCAATAAATTTCATATATATATATATATATATATATATATATATATATATATATATATATTCGTTCTGTGAATTCTGTGACTCTAGAGAACCCTAACTAATACAGAAATTGGTACCAGAAGTGGGGTGTTGCTGATAAATCTGACTATGTGGATTTTGTGGCTTTTGAACGGTTCTGCTGGACAAAGTTGGAAATTCTTGAAAATTTTCACTTTGTGGATTTACAAATACCGTTCTTCAGCATTTAGTGGGCCAATTGCTGAGAGACATTGTTTGGGCCCAATTTGTGATGAGGAAAACAAGGACTTTGGTAAAACTGAATATAAGGACGATGGACTGGTTTGCTTGACAGAGTAGAGCTGTGTTGGCAACCTTGGAGGTTTGGTGAGCCGCCTTGATGAGCAGCAGAAGATGGACATTGATTGTCCATCTCTCAGCCGTTATGGTGGCCAGTTCCCTCGGCCCTGGTGTTGGTGTGTGCTCTCCTGTCAAGCTGGACTATAAACTGTAACCGGACTATCGTAAGAAAGTAAACTCCTTGTTCCCTTAAGCTGTGTGATGCTCATTTATCAGCAACTATGCAGGCGGACTGCAACAGGATGCTTCATATTAAGGGAGAAATGGCGAAAGACTAATCGAACCATCTAGTAGCTGGTACTTATTCTGGTTATGGATTTGCCTTTCCTGCACGTCATGCTTCTGCCAAGACTACCATCCAGGGACTTACAGAATGCCTTATCCACCGTCATGGAATTCCACACAGCATTGCTTCTGACCAGGGAACTCATTTCACAGCTAAAGGAGTACGGCAGTGGGCACATGACCATGGGATTCATTGGTCTCACCATGTTCCCCACCATCCTGAAGCAGCTGGCTTGATAGAACGGTGGAATGGCCTTTTAAAGGCACAATTACAGCGTCAATTAGGTGGTAATAGTCTGGAGGGATGGGGCAGAATTCTCCAGAAGGCGGTATATGCCTTAAACCAGCGTCCAATATATGGTACTGTGTCTCCTATAGCCAGGATTCACGGGTCCAGGAATCAAGGGGTGGAAACAGGAATAGCTCCTCTTACTATCACTCCTAGTGACCCATTAGGAAAATTCTTGCTTCCTGTTCCCGCAAGCCTGTATTCTACTGGCTTAGAAGTTTTGAGTCCAAAGCAGGGAATGCTTCTGCCAGGAGACACAGCAACTATTCCTTTGAACTGGAAGCTAAGGCTTCCTCCTGGTTATTTTGGACTTCTGATGCCCTTGAGCCAACAGGCTAAGAAAGGAATAACAGTATTAGGAGGGGTGATTGACCCAGACCACCAAGGAGAAATTGGACTGGTTCTCCACAATGGTGGTAAGGAAGAATATGTCTGGAGTATAGGAGACCCACTAGGGCGTCTCTTGGTATTACCATGTCCTGTGATTAAGGTCAATGGGAATTTACAGCAACCCAACAGAGGAAAGACAGTAAATGGTCCAGATCCTTCAGGAATGAAGGTATGGATAACCCCTCCAGGTAAAGAGCCAAGACCTGCAGAAGTACTTGCTGAAGGTGGAGGAAATACAGAATGGGGAGTAGAAGAAGGTAGTTATAAATACCACCTAAGGCCACGTAACCAGTTACAGAAACGAGGATTATAATTGCCATGAGTGCTTCTGGTCTAGACTGTCAAGAATAAACTTGTGCATGTGCACATACTCTAAGAATATATTTATGTAATGTAATATAATGCTAATCTTTAGTTATGAGATGAAATGCTGTAATCTACATTATGATATTGTGTTATGGGACACTAAGACTAAGGATTTCTCAAAGGGCATTGTCATTGATCTTGGAAAAATAATGCATGTGCGGTTGTACGTGGATAGCTATATTATGTTAGGCGGAGCTATGAATCTTACTGTTTTATTTGGAGAATTTTTAATGGCCTAAGGAAATGTGATTTGGTGTCAAGTTGACAAGGGGTGGACTTGTGATAGTTAAGCCTGGGTGTCAACTTGACACACAGGGTATTAACTAAGTTGGGTTGAGACCACCTCTGGAAAAGGATCAATTGAGACTACTTGAAAGGATAGTACACGCCCTAGATCCTATCAGAACTCCAAAGCTCTCAAAGGATTCTTCCAATACTGCATCAGATAAAAAGGAGCCACCAAGGAGAACAGATCCCTTCTTGCAGCTGTGCTAGGAATTGTTCTTCCTTCCGGCTGCCCAGTTCCTTCGACCTTCCAAGACTCCAGGAGTTCTCCAGCCTTCAGCCAGCACCTACTTGACTACCGAACTGAGCAACTAGCTGTTGGCAGCCATCGTTGGAACTACCGCGGCTACTGACAGCCTTCGCTGGACTACCTTGGCCATATCTGTAAGCCAACTCAATAAATTTCATATATATATATATTCGTTCTGTGAATTCTGTGACTCTAGAGAACCCTAACTAATACAGGCTGGAAATAAACTTTCCAGGTGCATACCTTCCTACACACTAGACCTTCTCTTCATCTACGTTGAATGTATACAATCAAAAATGGGAAATTGGCATCCTATAGAAATTTTTTTAATTTTCAGATCAGTGCTGTAAGAACAATATATTCTTATCCTGGAGCAGCAATGTGAGCCCAAATCTCAGATCAAGTATGACCTTTGTCAAAAGGAACCTAAGAACTGTGATATCTAGTATTTTCATCTGCATATATTCCTCTTGACTTTTTTTAAAAAAACTTACCACTTTTCTTTTTAAAATTATTTTAGAGTTTCATACATGAATACTGTACATGTCCATCACATGGTACTTCATGATGCTATTTTCATTCACATATGTAAATGTAGATTGGGCATATTCTCTGTCATCTTCCTTTCTTCCATTATTTTCCAGGTAGTTTCATGACTCTACTTGCTGTAATTCACTGACCCATTGCTCAATCAAGCAGATATCGCTTGTATTCTTTAAAGTACTGGATCTGTCATATCTAGTCTTTTCTGTGCTATATTTCAGATAGGTATTCTTCATGAAGTCAACTGCTAGTATGGAAGGTAGCAAGGGATAAAGAAATCAAGTCTTATTAACTCCAAAGAATAGGTTTTAGAAATACTACCATTTTCTTCAAATCTCTGCTCTGGGAATTTTTGCTACATTGTCTGAACCATAATTTTTCTCACTATGCAATGAAAACGTCAATTGAGATAAGATTGTTGGGATGGATTAAAAGGCTAATATGACAAAAACATTAGGGAAGTCTATGTATCCATCAAATAATGTATGATTATTAAAATAATTATCTCTTTCTATTGAGACCACAGGCTATCTTGCAGTATCTCAGAACATACTCTGAGAGCTTTGAGAAAAGCATAAGCTGAACATGGTCCATCCCAGGATTAATATAGCCTTCTCTCAGGGTGTATAAGCAAGAGAGGAAGAATAATCACCTATGACAAAAGATGGTATATGCATATACCCTAATTCTGGAAGTGATTTCATGGCCCTTTATTTTTATCATGTTCTAGTTTCAGAAGAGTTAACACATTCAGCTTTTATTGAATGAGAGAGGATTATACAGGGTATGAATACAAGTGGGAATTTGAAGAGAGTCATCTTTGAAATTGTCTAGCATAAATGCTGGTGAGGATTTAGAAAAAAGGCAACACTTGTACACTGCTGGTGGGAATGTAAGTTAGTACATCCTCTTTAGAGATCAGTGTGGCAGTTCCTCAGACAGTTAAAAATGGAACTGCCATATGACCCAGCTATACCACTCCTACGAATTTTCCCAAAACACTACACATCTTATTACAAAGACACTTATCCATCTATGTTCATTACAGCCCTATTCACAATAGCAAGAAAATGGAATCAGCCAACATGCTCATCAACAGAGGAATGGGTAATGAAAATTTGGTACATATACACAATGTAATACTATTCAGCCATTAGAAATGGTGAAATTATGCAATTTGTTGGTAAATGGATGGAACCGGAAAATTTCTCAGACACAGATACAATATCTCAGACACAGAAAGATAAGCGCTGAATGTTCTCTCTTATATTACTTGGCTTAGAATTATTGTATGAGGCAGAAAATTTGAAAGGGACCAATGAACGGGAAGGAAAAGGAGTGGATAGGGTGAAACCTTCTAAAAATGTAGATTTAGGAAACCATGGCAAAGTAGAGTGAGGGAGGAAATACTTGGTAAAAATACCTGGGTGGGATGAGGGGATGGGATATAAGAGGGTCAGATGGGGCTTATAAGAAAAACCCTAAGATTGTGGCCACTAACACCATAGTAACATCATATGCTAATAATATGTCAAAAATGACTTTTAAAGAAAGAAAAAAGAATGGGAAGCCTCTATGCAGATGAGCACAAAGTAAAGAAAACAGGGCAAAACAAAACAAAACAACAAAAAGCCCAGAGCTGATCCACTTAATACACAGTAACAATTAGAGATATAGTAGAAATAACAGGACTGTGGCATTTCCTGATGAAATGTTAGTCTCAAAGCACCCCAAATAATATAGGCTTTTGACATTTCTCTTGGTTGCTCTCCCCCCAAAAAAAACACTCTTCACTGAAGATGCAACAGAACTAGATCACAGAACATGGGCAAAATACATCAAATGAAAATGGTATGAGAACTTCCTCATTGCTGGATAGCTTACACAATACCAAGGAACACTGTAGAAGCTACTTGGGGGAGAGAAATAATCACAGCCCTCATCAACTTATGAGATCTGCAAGTTGCAATAAAAATCACCATAATAACAATGAAATAGTGTCATGAGTATCAAAGAGACAACCAACAGCCTTCTGATTGAATTCAAGACCCACTTGTCAGAATAGAACACATTTCTGTTACTGTTAACTACAACAAGAACCTAAAAAGCGGGAAGAAATAGTTAAATAGGAAAAAACAGCCAGTGAAACTATAGGTAGGAAGTAAGTACACCAAACTGCTTTGTAAAGGGTGGCGCAGGAAAAGAAAAACTGAAAACAACAGCAAACCATAATTCAGAATATCAAAGATCCTACACCATTCACCTGGAACCAGACCAGTCAAATTTCTCCCCATCCTAAAGCTATGGAAAACTTGCAGAATTGGGGGTGGAGTGGCAAGATTGTGAGAGCCTACAGATAGGGAGGATCAATAATATGCAAGATACTCTACACAAGTTAGAGCTGCAGCAGCCAGAACTGAATTTTGTCTGAACAAAATGGCTGAAATGTCAACGACTCCTGAAATTCTAGCATGGATCACAAGGGAGAAGGCTCTAGGCAGTAGGATCCTTAGAGGCAAGGTATTAACAGGCATAATAGAGTTCCCATACTAATGGGAAACCCAAGAAAGGGCTCCGGGGTATGCTACTGTGTCCTGAACCCTCACTGGGGTGGAGGACTCAGAGGGAGGTTTGGCATTCACACAAAAAGTTGCTCCAGGGGATGGGAGGGAGGAAGAGGGAGGCACTAGGAGAGGAGGAGAGAGAGAGGAAGGTGAAAGGAAGGAGAAAGAGGGGAAAGTGCAAGGGGGAGGACTGGTGAGGGGAGGAGGGAGGGAGAGAACAAGGGTACTTATTGAGCTTGTATGATTAGGAAAAAAATAAAATGTGGGAGAAAAAAAAGAAATTTTTTAGCATAATCTCTAAAATCATCCAAGTGAAAGAAGTACTGCATCTACTCTCTCTGACCTTGGTCTGACTTGGTCTGTCCTCAGGTACAAGCACATCCGTACAACTGAATCCAAGACATTTTTCTTTACTGTGTAGAAGATACTTAAACTGGGCTGGAAAGATCAATCAGGGTTTATGTCTTTGCCTTGCAAGCAAAAGGTCCTGAGTTCAGATTGTGCACAAAAAAATGCCAGATCGAAATAGCAGCATCCTTCACTTCTGACCCTGGAATGCAAAGGCTCAGAAATCCCAGATCAAAGTAATAAGGAGGTGGATCAATCCTGGATGGTTCCAAAAGTAACACTTGAGCCTTTACAGACACATACAGTACTGGTTTCTGCATCCACATGTACCTAAACATACCATACACGTGTATATATCTATATCTACACATGCAAAACAAAGATACTAAATCTAACTGTACAAGCAATGTTATGACTTTTCTTGGACTTCTATGACTTTCATTTGCTTTATTTGTGTCTTTATTTCCATATTTTTTCAAGCATGTCTTTAAGTAAAGAAAAACTGTGCAATCCTTATTAAAGCACCATTTCTATCACATGCAGACTCCTCTCACTAATCTTACCTGGTACAAGAAAGTCTTCTAGTTTGAGACCCAAATAAATTATTATAACACATACATAAGCAAATAGCAGATTACATTGTGTATTTGGAATTGGTAACCTTGATGATGCTTTTCATTCTTCTATAATAAAAGTCAGATAGACATACAGACCTTTAAGCACGTATCATAAAAACAAAATCACTGGTGAAAACAAAGCTTAGTTCCTTAAAATTCAGAGATGAGAGAATTTTTGTGTTTGTCTTTCTGGTTTTCAGTCTTATTATAGTCTTAATCTTTCCTGGATATTCTCCAATATTTTCCTTTTATAATGAGAATGTTTACACTGTGTCATTGCATGTTGAAAGAATGTGATTTTGTTTGTACTTTACAGGAGGTCACAAATAAGAAACTGCCTTGAGTTTCAAAAGAGACTTTGGACTTTTAAACTGTGTTGATACTGCTAGAGGAGATGGGGACTTTTAAAGGTAGACTGAAGAAAGTTTACATGAGCCCATTTGGGCCAAGGTGTGGAACTAATGAATTATCTTCCACACCCTCATTTGTTTGAATACTTGGTTGCTGTTTGAGAAGTTTGTGTAACTTTTAAGAGGTAGATCCTTCCTAGAAGAAGACATGTCACAAGGGGTAGACCTTGAAGTTTGGATGCACTGCCATGCTTACTTCTCTCTTCATATATCTGTCTCTTGATACTTATGGGGTCCTATACCAGCATCCTGCTTCTGCCTACAGCCATATCTTTGGATGTGAATTATCACCATAATGGACTGTATCCATTCTAGAATCACCTCTTTCTTTCCTAAGTGAATCCAAGGACTGTTACTTAGCAAAAAGAAAAGGAACTGCAATATGGAGCTACATGTGTCTCCTTAACTCATTTTTCTATCTCAACTTTTCTAACAGATGTTGTTTTCTGATCTTCTTGAACTAAGAGTTGTCTAAATCATCTTGCTACCATTGACTAATTAGGCTTAACAGTCAACAAGTTCTACTTTATTTTTCTTACCTCGTCTATTCCTCTAAGCTGCACCTCTTGTTAATCTTTTTTCTTTTTCTTTTCTTTTTTTTATTTTGGAAATAGAGTCTTAGGTGAGCCTGGAATTTACTAAATAGCTGAGGATGACCTTGAATCTCCAATTCTCCTGCCTCCAATTCTTAAGTGCTGATATTAGAAGCATGTTTCACAATGCCTGACTTTCAATTTTCCTAAGCAAATAACAAGTTCTAGTTTCTTTTATTTGTCTTCTTCTCTGGTTCCACTTATTGGATACGGTAAAATTACCCACTTTAACTTTGAGCAAATTCATCACTTCTGTGGAGAAACAATATTTTGGGGTACAAATTTTTTATTATAATCTTACCAAAGCAAGTCGGTCTTGCCTAGGCTTTGTATGAACTTGAACTATTTCTAATTCTCTACCTTTACCATCAAATCTGCCACTTTCATGGCCAGTGTCCTCAGGGATCTCTACCTGATAAAGTAGCCCATGCTGAGTTGGTTATTGTTTGGAATATTTGATGATATTCTCTATACAAAATGGCCCCTACTTTAGGTAAGAAAGATAATATTATCCCTTTACAAAGTGCAGAGAAATGGTAAAATTATCTGGTACTTTGGCAAAATAGTGAGAACTTCACTTGGGATATCAGAATATAATAGTAATGACCTTTAATCTGAGCTATAAGCCTCCTACTCCACTTACTCAAAGAGCCATTACTTGTAGAACTAGAAAGAAATCACTCCTAAAAGTAATGACATAATATGCCCCACCAAAGTTGTTTTTGCAAAAACTCTCCAAATATTGGTGCATATCAGAGTAAAATCTGGAGTTTCTGAAAGGCATTTAGTTTTTCCTTTTAATAAAGAGACACCAGCATACTAAATAGAAGCGTGTATAGCTTTTCCTATTACCAAGACCAGCATCTTCCAACTAGATTTTTCTTCTTTTGAAAGAACGACTATCATATATCAATTTCTACTTAATATAAAATCACCCAAGATAAACTTATTCTGTCATCTCCATTATATAGCATTATATAATAATGTTTCCAAGACACGGGATGTTCCAAGTGTTTAAAAATATCCTTGAGGGTCAGCAAGATTGCTCAGCAGGTAAAGGTAAGTGTGCACAAGGCTCATACAGCCACTCTGGCGAGCCGTCTGGAGATTCTTAAAGAAATTAAAGATTGAAATGCCATATGACCCTGTGATTCCACTTTTGGGTATAACCCCCCATACTGCAGAGGTTCACCTTGATAGCACAAGCACAACCATGTTCATAGCAGCACTGTTTACAATAGCAAAGACATGGAATCAACCCAAATGTCCAACAGTTGACGAGTGGATAAGGAAACTGTGGTACATCTATACAATAGAGTACTACTCAGCCATCAAAAATGATGAATTACTGGAATTTGCTGGGAAATGGATTATATTAAGTGAAGTATCCCAGACCCAGAAAATTAAGCGCCATATGTACTCCCTAATAGGTGGTTCCTAATACCAAACCCACCCAGCCCATCTTGAGACACTCATAGGTAAATCTATGATTATGAACAGGAGGGATGGGGTGGAGGGCCACACCAGAAACAAGGAGAGAAGTGACCATGTTACAGTAGAGAAAATAGGCCTCCATCAAGGACTGCAAGAAAGTAATGTGACACCTAGTTAAGTTCACAGACATTCGTTCCTGATCATTTACAACTAAGGGGGTATGAACTCACCAGAAGGGGAGGGCATATAGTCCGGCAGATTAAAAAGTAACCATTTTGCAAATGGGTGATTGACCCCTCCCATTTCCAAATGCCATATGACCCTGCGATTCCACTTTGGGGTATAAGTATTACATCTACCCTTGAATGTGCTCTTATAATAAGACTCCAGTTTAACAGCTTTCTGTCTCTGGCCAGGGGGTGACATACAGTGTCCATCACGATGGAGTGAAGGGCATTGCAGGAGCCACAAAACTGCAAAAGAAAATCAACAAACCACTATCCAGAACTTCAGAGACTCTATATCAACTACCTAGAACTAGGCCAGACTAATCTCTCCCCATCTTGAAGCTCAGGGACATTTGCGGAAGAGGGGGAGGTAACAGTGTAAGAGCACAAGGATGGGAGGAGCAATGATTTGCAAGATACTCCACACAAGTTAGGGCCGAAGCAATCATAATAGGACTATGCATGCCCGGCACAATGTCCAACACACTATTGACCTCACAAAGTCTAGCATCTGCTAAAGGCACCAAGATCCTTGGAGGCAAGGGACTGACAGCCACAGTAGTGTTCCTATGCTTAAGGGGAACACGAGAAAGGGTTCAGGGAAATGCCACTGGGTCCTTGTACGTCATCGGAGAGGAGGGCCCAGAGGAGAGTCAGGCATGCACAAGAAAGGATTCTGGGAATTGTGGAGGGAGACACGGGGGGATAGGGAGTGAGGGGTGAGGGGAGGGGGAGCAGAGGGGGGGGGGAGGGAGGGAGGGGACTGGTGTACCTATTAAGTTTGTATGAGCTGAAATAATAATAAAAAATGTATTAAACAAAAAAAGGTAAGTGTGCACAAATCTGGGAAACTGAGGTGATCCCTGGTGCTCAGATGGTAGAAGGGGAGAACTGCTTTCTAAAAGTTGTCAACTGACTTCTATGTATTTGCAAAGTACATCTCTGTATCTTCTCTCTCTCATATAAATAAATTACATTGTGAAATTGCTTCATAAAATAAGTTTTGGAAGTCAATCTGCTTGCAAGTTACGATGTAACTACATCATACACTAGGCAGTTTCCCAGCTTTGTAAATTCTCTGCTGCTAGAGAAGACCTAGACCTTCTTTGATAATTTTTGCTACATACAGTAAGAAATACAAGCCACTATCACTCAAATCTGGGTAGTAGAAGAACATTGTTACATATAACAAAAATCTATTTAATAGGCCAAGTAAAACATTTTGAGTGGCTGAACTTTCAGTTGTTTCCCATGGGTACACATTTTCCAAGCGAATTTTGAAATAAATAAAAATATATATGGAAACTTCAAAAATGGCAACATATATGGTATCCCTTTTCCAAGGAAATGGAAAAATTTAAAAAAAAAATCAAAGTCCATAGCAAGCACATTAACCACTGAGCCATGGCCCCAGCCCAAATCAAGATTTGTGATTTAATCAAATAACACTCACAAGGAATGTCAACAACACAAATTGATCTTCATCTTCTGTGTTTTTTTTAAGTTTTTTATACTTTTAGTGAATTTATGATATTTCACATCTTAATTTCCAGTGCCATCCTCTTCCTTTTCCTATTGCACCTGTGTTCTTCCCTAATAGTTTCATTCCTAGTTCCATGCCTTTCCAATGTGTGAACCACTGGGTTTCTTATGCCTTTAACAGAAGTTTCCTCAATACTTGGTGGAGTGTGAATTATATATCAGCAGTTATATCATTAAGAAAAACATCTTCCCTCCCCCATCACAAATATGTGAGGGACCTTAAGATCATTCCCCTTACATGATGAAACATTCATAGGAAAACTCTCACGCAAGTTTTATAAAAATATATATAATTGCAGTGAATTTATGGATGCAACAGCCTGTCCTGTCCTGAATATGCAGTCTGGTTCTACCCCTACATTCCTGCAGGCTCTTTGATTTTACCAGTCCATCTTCTGTAATGTTCCAGGAGCCTTGGGGTGGGGAGGGTTTCAGATGTGCGGTTTAGGTTTGAACAGTCCATAATCATTTGATTTTTTTTTGCATCTTCCCCAGCTGTGACTTTCTATAACAAACATCTTCCATTGCAAAAAATAGTTGATAGGGTGAGTACCGAATGCTTCTCTAGTCAATGAGTATAATGACAAATTTTTAAAAGGCAGCTTTATATATTATTTTTTCTGGCTAAAGTTTAATAGTTTGCATCCTCCCAAGGTCTGGGTTCTTACCTTTCATAGATTATTGTCCTGGTTTTCAGTACTAGGAATGTACTGAAAAGTAGACCTTAAATCCAATCACAAAGTTGTTTTGCAGCTCTCTTGATATTCATGCCACTGATGACCTCTTGCCATGGTGGTTGCTATTGTAGCTTGCATCTTTCATGGATTATGAAACTGTTTTTCTTCCCAAGCAGCTTGCATAGTACTTTCTTGTACTATGAAAGCTATCCAGCAAGAAGGAAACCTTCAGATCAGTTCCAGCTGGTGTTTTTTTTTTAACCATATCCTCTGATCAGTTTTTGCTGTGTCTTTAGCAATGAGTCTTTTTTTTCTACTTTTATAAACATATTGAATATTCCTCCCTGCTTCCCTCCCTCCCATCCTTTCCCTTCTCTTTATCAATCCCTTCCATTCATTCTTACCCTCCTGCTCATATTCTTGCTTCTATGGACCCTCCCAGGGTTCGCTCTGGCTTGTCTATTCCTGCAGGGGCTCAGGCTTTGGTGGTATATAAAGTTACCTCTCTTCAGGCCACCCCACTGATTTCCCTTCACACGTCCAGCTTTAGACCCAAAGTTTTCCACCATATAGTCCCATTTTTCTTGAGTTCCTAGGTAGTCTATGGGGTATGTTGGGATGTCAGTTATTATGCAGGTCTGGGAAGGACAAGTCTCACTGCAGTGAGCTCCCAAATGCAGCAGTCCTATCTCGAGTGGAATGTCCTATTTAACAGTGAACCTTCCCACCTTTAGGGTCTTACAATATCTCTGCCCCCTCCGCTGCGAGGCCTCCAAAGCCTTGGGATGAGAAGAAATTAAGTTGGCCTGACCCTAGATGAGCCCTGCTGAGTCACTGATACTCTGCATAATGGTTGGCCATTTTCGGTAATGAGTCTTGCTGTCACTTTCTGGAGGACAATCAAGAGAAATAGCAAAGGCCCATAATATTTGGGGGACCTTAGAGACCTCTCTAAACAACAAGTTACTAGGAGGTAGCACATATCTGGTCCTTGACATAGTGTTTAATTGCATAAGAGTTTTGGTTGGAGCATTGTAGAGCATTTTCCATTTTGCCATATCTCTTTCTCTCTGTGTTCCCTTGGATAGGTTATTTCTGTTCTGTATTTAAAATGAAGATGTTTCTTCACATGCTATTAACAAAGGAGGTTTGTATGTGGTTATATCTCATAACCTTAGTGCCATTTGTTACGCCTTCAGTCCACCCTGTAGCATATCCCCTAATTTCCCCCAAGAAGCGTTTTCCCTCATTATTCCTCTTTCTACCTTACCACCTGTAGTCTTTTATTGCCCTCCCTAAGGGCTTCACCCTGTACTTCCCTCCCAATGCTAATTAATGGTCCCTTTCAGTTTTTCTGGCTATTGCAGGAATTCCAAATTAAGTACATAAAAGTTCAATACTACCATCCACGAATAAGAGAAAAATGTGTTATTTATCTTTATGTATCTTAGATACCTCACTTGACATAATATTTTCCAGACCAACCCAGAGAATTTTAAATTTTTATTTTTCTTTTTGGCTGAATAGCATTTCATTGTGTTATGTACCATATTTTCATTATCCATTCATTTTTCTTGCTCTTGCGAATCTAGCTTCAATGAACATGGATGTACAAATGTTTCTGTAATAAGAAGTAGAGTCCTTTAGAAATACTCTGGGTCATATTTCCTGTATTTGATCTATGTAGGACAATAGACCAATTTTCTTAGATTGATTCATACAGTTGTTTCTGTAGGTCGCCAGCTAGTTTTTACCAAAATATTTTCTTTTTTCTATACATAATTCCTCAACTATTCTTCTTGATTGGTCACCAAACATCAGCAACTTAATATCTTTTCTTGTATCAGTCTGCACTTTCTGATGATATAAGACTGCTTTTCTTCATTAGAAGAAACCAGTAAGGTATGATGAAAGTGGAATCAGTTCTTTTTTTTTTTTTTTAGCTTTTTTTTTTTTTTGCTCATACAAACTTAACAGGAACACAAGTCCCCTCACTCCCTCCACCTCCCCCCACCTCCCCTGCTTTCTCCTCTCCTCTCCCCTCCCTTCCCATCCCCCAGTTTCTCCCCCTCCCATCCCCGGAGCATCCTTTACTATGCATGCCAAACTCTTCTCTGGGTCCTCCTTTCCGATGAGGTGCAAGGATACAGGGGCATTTCCCAGAACCCTTTCCTGTGTTTCCCTTAAGCTTAGGAACACTACTGTGACTGTCAGTCCCTAGCCTCCAAGGATCCTAGTGCCTTTAGTCCATGCCAGACTTTGTGCGGTCAATAATGTGTTAGACAAAGGGCAGGTCAAGAAAAGTCCTATTATGATTGCTTTGGCCCTAACTTGTGTGTAGTATCTTGCATATCATTACCCTTCCCATCCTTTTGCTCTTACAATCTTACTGCACCCTCTTCCGCAAATTTCCCTGAGCTTCAGGATGGGGAGAGATTAGGCTGACCCAGTTCCAGGTGGATGATATAGAGTCCCGGATGTTCTGAATTATGGTTTGTTGATTTGATTTTTTTTTTTTTTGGTTTTGTTGTTCCTGAAATGCCCTTGGCTCCATCGTGATGGGTAACGGAAGTCATACCTTGCAGTCCTTGATGGTGGCCTACTTTCTCTGCTGTAACATGGTCCCCTCTTTCCTTGTTTCTGGTGGGGCCCTCCTTCCCCATCCCTCCTGTTTATAATCTTTACAATTACAATTTACTTTACAATCTAATCTATTACAGAGATTTGTCTTTGAGTGTCTCTAAGTGGGTTTGGTACTAGGAGCCACCTATTAAGGAGTGTATATGGCACTTAATTTGACCATTTCTGGGATACTTTACTCAATATAATTGTTTCTAATTCCATCCATTTCCCAGTAAATTGCATTAATTCATCATTTTTGATGGCTGAGTAGTATTGCATTGTATAAATGTACCACATTTTCCTAATCCACTCGTCAACTGTTGGACATTTGGGCTGATTCCATGACTTTGCTATTGTAAGCAGTGCTGCTATGAACATGGTATTGGTTGTGTTATCAAGGTGAATTTTTGCTGTATGGGGGTTATTCCCAAAAGTGGAATAGAAGGGTCATATAGCATTTCAAACTTTAACTTAAGAATCACCAGAGAGCTCGCCAGAGTGGTTGTATGAGCCTGCACTCCCACTAGCAATGTAGGAGAGTACCCCTCTCTCCATATCCTCTCCAGCATTTGGTGTTGTTGGTATTGTGGATTTTTCCCAGAGAGTCCTTTATTGTGTATGCCTAACTGTCCTCTGGGTCCTCCTCTCCGATGACTACAAGGAACCAGTGGCATTTCCCTGAACCCTTTCTCGTGTTCCCCTTAAGCATAGGAACACTACTGTGGTTGTCAAACCCTTGCCTTCAAGGATCTTGGTGCCTTTAGCTGATGCTAGACTTTGTGAGGTCAATAGTGTGTTAGACATTGCCCAGGGCATGCAAAGTCCTATTGTGATTGCTTCGGCCCTAACTAGTGTGGAGAATCTTACAAATCATTGCTCCTCCCATCCTTTTGTTCTTACAATCTTACCGCCCCCTCTTCCGCAAATGTCCCTGAGCTTCAGGATGGGGACAGATTAGGCTGGCCTAGTTCTATGTGGTTGATATAGAGTCTCTGAAGTTCTGGATTGTGGTTTGTTGATTTTCTTTTGCAGTTTTGCTGCTCCTGCAATGCCCTTCACTCCATCCTTATGGGCACTGTTATGTCACCCCCTGGTCAGAGACAAAAAGCTGTTAAACTGGAGTCTTGTTATAATAGCACATACAAGGGTAGATATAACAAAAGTCCGAAACCTCAGAGAGGGAGGTGTCAATCACCCATTTGCAAAATGATTACTTTTTATCTGCCAGACTTTATGCCCTCCCCTTCTGGTGAGATCATACCCCCTCAGTTGTACATGATCAGGCACCAACGTCTGTGAACTTAACCAGGTGTCACATTACTTACTTGCCTTCCTTCATGGAGGCCTATTTTCTCTGCTGTAACATGATCCCCTCTCTCCTTGTGTTTGGTGTGGCCCTCCAACCCCATCCATCCTGTTCATAATCCCAAGGCCCTTTTTTTAATTGGCACATTTGTTCCCTTGGTGTTTAGTTTTCTAAGTTCTTTGTACACTCTGGATAATAGAGCTCTATCACACATGTGGTTTGTGAAGATTTTCTCCCATTCTGTGGGTTGCCTTTGTCCTCAAGTTACAATCTCTTTATCTGAACAGAAGCTCTTTAATTTCACAAAATCCCATCTGTTGAGCGTTGGTTGTAGTGACTGTGCTATTGGATGTCCATTTAGGAACTGTTGACCTAGCCCAATCAGCTCAAGGGAGTTTCCTATCCTTTCAACTATGGTGTTTACAGTCTCTGGCCTTATATGGAGGTCCTTGATCGGTTTGGAATTAATTCTTGTACATGGTGACAAGGACGGGTCCAGTTTTAATCTTCTGCATGTGGAGATCCAGTCGGTTTTGCAGGCACCATTGGTTGATGATGCTGTTTTTTATTTTCCATTGGATTTTTTGGGCCCCTTTGTCAAAGATGAAATGGCTGTAGTTGTGTGGACTTATATCTGGGTCTTCAACCCTTATACATTGATCTGTGTGTCTATTTTGGAGCCAATTACCAGGCTGTTTTTATAACTATGGATTTGTAATATAAACTAAGATTTGGTATCGTGATACCTCCAGGAGTGTTTTTGTTACTCAGGATTGTCTTTGCTATCCTGGGTCTTTTGTGCCTCAATATGAATTTTGAGATCGTTTGGTCAACTAGTTTAAGAATGGCTTTGGGATTTTAATTGGTATAGCATTGAATCTGTATATTGCCTTTGGTAGTATGGTCATGTTTACATTGTTGATTCTGCCAATCCAGGAACATGGTAGGTCTTTCCACCTTCTGGTGTCTTCTGCAATTTCTTTCCTTAGAGATTTAAATTTTTTTATTATTATTATTATTTATTCAACTGTGTGCATATGCATGTGTATGTGCGTGCGCGTCTGTGTGTGTGTGTGTGTGTGTGTGTGTGTGTGTGTGTGTGTGTGTGTGTGTCTGTCTGTGTGTCTGTGTGTCTGTGTATGTGTAGAACCACTGACGAATTCGCGAACCACCATGGACGCCTCCACCTCCTTCTGCCCCGGGATTCACAGACTCCACCCTACCAGGACCAGAAGCGCAGGCCGCCCCCACTTCCGCCTGGCGTCTATACGTGGGAACTGGGATCCGAACTCAGGACCTTCTGCCTGCAAGGTGGAGGCTTAACCCCTGAGCCACCTCTCCAGCCCTTTCCTTAGAGATTTAAGGTTTTCATTATAGAGGTTTCTTACTTCCTTGGTTAGGTTTATACCAAGGTATTTCATTTTTTATGGGCTATAGTAAATGGGATTGTTTCTCTCAGGGCTTTTTCACTTCTTTCATTCTGGGCATATTGGAAGGCCTCTGATTTTTGTACATTTATTTGGTATTCTGTCACCCTGCTGAACTTCTTTATTAGTTCCAGGAGCTTCCTGGTGGAGTTTTTGGGATTTCTCAGGTATAAGATCATGTCACCTGCAAATAGAGATAACTTCGTTTCTTCCTTACCAATTTGAGTCCCTTTGTTGTCTTAGGATTCAGCTAAGACTTCAAGTACAATATTGAATAGAAGTGGTGAGAGTGGACAGCCTTGTCTAGTTCTTGCTCGAAGTGGGAATGCTTCAAATTTTTCCCCATGAGTAGAATCCTTGCTGTGGGCTTGTTGTATACAGCTTTTATTATATTGATAAAGGTTCCTTCCATTCCAACTTTCTATAGGGTTTTGATCATAAAGGACTGTTGGATCTTGTCAAAAGCTTTTTCTGCATCTGTCGAGAGTATCATGTGGTCTTGAACTTTGGACTGGTTTATATGGTGAGTTACATTTATTGATTTGCGTATGTTGAACCAACCTTGTGGGCCAGGGATAAAGCCTACTTGATCCCCGTGAATGATTTTTTGATATGTTTTTGAATCTGAATTGCTAAGACTTCGTTGAGAATCTTTGCATCTGTGCTCCTCAGAGAGATTGGCCTATAGTTTTCTTTTTTAAGTGAATCATTTTTAGGTTTTGGGATTAAGATGATATTAGCTTCATAGAAGGAATTTGGTAGTGTTCCTTCCTTTGCTATTTGATGGAACAGTTTAAGGATCATTGGTGTTATTAGCTCCTTACATGTCTGGTAGAACTCTGTGCTGAATCCATCTGGTCCAGGACATTTTTTGGAGGAAGATTCGAGCTTACTTCCTCGATTTCCTTATATGTTATAGGACTATTTAAATAATTCACAACTTCCTGATTCAATTTCGGTTAAGTTGTGCTTACTTAGGAATTCATCCATTTTTTTTGTGTTGTCAAATTTCACCGAGTATAAGTTTTTGAAATATGATGTTATAATTCTCTGGATATCTTGGGTATCAGTAGTGATAACTCGATTTTCATTTCTAATTTTCTTAATTTGGGCTATCTTTCTCTTGCTTTTGGTTAATTTAGGTAGGCGTGTATCAATCTTATTGATTTTTTCAAAAAACAGCTTTTTGGTTGATTTTCTGTATCATTTTCCTAATCTTGATTTCAGATATATCTCCCCTTATTTTGCTAATCTCCTCCCCTATACTGCTTTTGGGATCAGATTGCTCTAGTGTCTCTAAAGCTTTGAGCTGCATTGTTATTTATTTCTGATGTTTCCATTTTACTGATGTTGGCATTAAGAGCTATGAACTTACCTCTTAGAACAGCTTTCATTGTGTCCCAGAGATTTTGGTAAGTTGTATTTTCATCATCATTCACTTTCAGGAAATCTTGAATTTCCTTTGTAATTTTTTCCTGAATACAATTCTCATTCAGCATCATAGTGTTAAGTTTCCAGGAGTTAGTGTATTTTCTGTTGCTTGTTGTGTGGGGATATCAAGCTTTAGGCCCTGGTGGTCTGATAGGGTACAGGCTAGAATTTCAACTTTCCTGTATATGTGGAGATTCATTTTGTGGCCCAATATGTGATCTATTTTGGAGAAAGTTCCATGTGCTGTTGAGAAAAATGTGTGTTCTTTGGTGTGTGGATGGAAAGTTCGATATAGATCTGTAAGGTCCATTTCAGTAAGGGTTTGATTAAGCTCCAAAGTGTCTCTGTTAAGTTTTTAGCTGTTGATCTATCCCATGTTTAGTTGGGGGGGTTGAAATCCCCAAAAATTATCATTTTGGGATTGGTTTCTTGCTTTAGATGTTGTAGGGCTTGCTTAGTGAATGTGGAGGGCCGTATTGGGGGCATATATGTTCAGTATTGTGAAGTCTTCCTGGTGAATTGTACCTGTGACTAAAATGTAGTATCCATCTGTGCCTCTTATGAATTTTTTTGGTTTGAAGTCCACTTTGTCTGATAGCATAATGGCTACCCCTGCCCGTTTTCTGATTCCATTAGTTTGCAGAATTTTGGACCAGCCTTTTCTTTTTAGGATGCGCCTATCTTTTGTGGTGAGATGGGTTTCCTGCAGGCAGCAGATTGATGGATTGTGATTTTTAATCCACATTTGCAATCTGTGTCTCTTGATCAGTGAGTTAACTCCATTAACATTTAATGTTGTAATGGAGAAACTATTTTAATTCCGGACATTTATTATGTTTAGTGGTTTTTGTAAGTGTATTGTTTCACCTTTAGGTTTTGGTAATATTATACTTCCCTTCTCTTCTCCTGGGTATGCCTGTTTTTTTCTTCAAGCTTGAGTATCATTTCTAGCATTTTTGAATGCCTGGTTTGTGGACATGTATCCCTTCAAGTTGTCTTTGTGCTGGAAAACTTAATTTCTCCCTCAATCATGACAAATAGTTTTGCGGGGTATATCAGCCTGGGTCGACATTTTTGCTCATTTAGTACTTGAAGTACGTCTCTCCAAGCTCTTCTTGCTCTTACTGTTTCTCTTGAGAAGTCATTTGTTATTTTAATAGGTTTACCTTTAAAAGTGACTTGTTTTTTTTTTTCCCTTGAGGCTCTCAACACCATTTCTTTATCTTAAATGTGGAGTGTTTTAACTATTATTTGCCATGGCGAGTTTCTATTTTGGTCATATGTGTTTGAGGTGTGGAATGCCTCTTGTATATGGATGGGCCTCCCTTTTTTTAGATGAGGAAAATTTTCCTTGATGATAGTTTGAAAAATTTCCTCAGGTGTGGTGTTCTGGTATTCCATGAATACACATGTTCTGCTTCTTCAGGGTGTCCCATAACTCTTGAATATTCCTCTCAAGTATCTTTTTTCCTTTAACTATCTCTTCCATTGAGCTGGTTAATACTCCCACTTTGTCTTCAAGGTCTGAAATTCTATTTTCTGCTTCGTTTGTTCTGCTGATAATACTCTCTGTTGAGTTCTGGGTTGAAGATAACTTGTCTTTTAGTTCAGTTTTAAGCTCTGCTTGAGTCTTTTTTATCTGCTCTATGCTAATTTTTGTTTTTTGAACTGTTTTTCTCAACTCCTCCAAGTGTCTGTTGTGTTCCTCTTCAAAGTGGTTGATGCACTTGTTTAACTCCTCCGGGATTTCGTCTTTCATAATATTGATCATGGTAATGATCATGTTTTGAAAGTCATTATCCTGGGTCAGGCTTTCTTGGCTATTTTCCATGAGTTTGTTCTGGTTGGAGTCTATAATTATGGGATTAATTCCTTCAGTGGTAGATTTGTTTTCTTGAGTGTTGTTTCTCATGGATTTGCACTTTGACTTGGGCATTGACCTTTTAACTCTTAAGACCTTTCAATTTCTGTGCATTTTTCACTGAACAGAATTATTGGACTGGGATTTGGGATTCGGCGAGGGAGAGTGGGGAGCTTACCTAGGTCGGCATGAGTCCCGGCTGGACTGTGCTCGTCCCAGGCCAGTGGGGAAAGAGGGAAAGTGGAATCAGTTCTATAGCACATGGTTCAGATCCTAAATCTGACATTAAACATGCATATGCACTTGGGTAAGTTGCTAGGTTCTCCATATTTTAATTCCTTCACTTGAAATGTAAAAATAACAATGTTTTTTTTTCAAGGAATATAAGGTAATGTCAAAGAGATTAATAAAGGAAGGTACCTAGCTTGGTACCATACCAGGTTCTTTTATTTTTCCACTCATACAAATTTAACAGGTACACCGGTCCCCCCCTCCCTCCAATCCTCCATCCCCTGTTCTCCCCTCCCCTTCCCCTTCTCTCCCTATCCCCCAGTGCCTCCCCCACCCATTCCTGGAGCATCCTTTAATGTGCATGCCAAACTCTCCTCTGGGTCCTCCTCTCTGATGAGGTGCAAGGACCCAGTGGCATTTCCCTGAACCCTTTCCTGTGTTCCCCTTAAGCATAGGAACACTACTGTGGCTGTCAATCCCTTGCCTCCAAGGATCTTAGTGCCTTTAGCAAATGCTAGACTTTGTGGTGTCAGTAGTGTGTGGGACATTGTGTAGGGCTTGTAAAGTCCAAATATTATTGCTTCAGCCCTAACTTGTGTGGAGTATCTTGCATATCATTACTCCTAACATCCTTGTGCTCTTACAATCTTACTGCCCCCTCTTCTGCAAATTTCCCTGAGCTTCAGGATGGGGAGAGATTAGGCTGGCCTAGTTCCAGGTGGTTGATATAGAGTCTCTGATGTTCTGGATTATGGTTTGTTGATTTTTTTTTCAGTTTTGCTGCTCCTTGAAGGTGTCTCATATCTCTTGAATATTCCTCTCAAGTATCTTTTTTCCTTTAACTATCTCTTCCATTGAGCTGGTTAATTCTCCCACTTTGTCTTCAAGATCTGAAATTCTATTTTCTCCTTCGTTAGTTCTGCTGATAAGACTCTCTCTTGAGTTTTGGGTTGAAGATAACTTGTCTTTTAGTTCATTTTTAAACTCTGCCTGAGACTGTTTTAACTGTTCTATGCCTATTTTTGTTTCTTGAACTGTTTTTCTCAACTCTTCCAAGTGCCTGTTGTGTTCCTGTTCAAAGTGGTTGGTGCAGTTGTGTAACTCCTCTTGGATTTCCTCTTTCATAGTGTTAATCATGGTAATGATCATACTTTGAAAGTCATTATCTTGGGTCTGGCTTTCTTGGCTATTTTCTGTGAATTTGTACTGGTTGGAATCCATCATTGTGGGCTTAATTCTTTCGGTGGGAGATTGGTCTTCTTGGGTTTTGTTTCTCATGGATCTGCACTTTGACTTGGGCATTGTTGTTTTGTCTTCTCGGGCTTTTCAGTTTCTGTGTGTTTTTGACTGAACTGATTTAGTTGGTATTCCTACACTTGGGCAGTTATTACTAGTGCTTGCCTTGGAGTTGGGTATGTTTGTCTTTTGTTATTGTTATTTCCTACATGAGGTATTAGGCTGTTAGTACATCAGTTAAGTCAGGTTAAGTAGACAGGGAGCGAATATTAGTATGGTACTACACTTTTACGATGTAGTATCTTGGTGATATGTGAGAGTGAGTGGTGTACTCCCTGGAGTCGTATATGTTTTTGGGGTGGCTGTATGGAAAAGTTAATCTACAGTGATTAATATTAGAAAGGACCAGTAAGGTGAAAAAAAGGAGGTTACTTATCTTTGGGCTGGATGTGAAGAATCTCTCCCATGTGATGGGATGATCGTAGAGGTTTACAGATATATGGCCTTTGACCCTTAGAACTTTGCTTGAGTTTTCTTTGGACTCTATTGAATTCTGAGTAGCAATGTGTCTTCCATGGACCATGTGTGTAGATCCCCAGTGGGCCGGAGAGGCGGAGGGGCTGATGTTGATGACAGAATTCTTCACCTGGGACCTGGGACTTGGCTTAGTGGCCCACCCAAGCTCCAGGGATGGAGGAATGTGAGCAAGTCCTGTCTGGTTGGGGGACGGGCAGGTGGGAGGAAGAAAGGGGCTGGGGCCTGAGGCATGGCCCAGGCAAAAGTGTAGGCAGCCTGGGTGCCGCTGGGACACGGGGCCACTTGGGGGGCTGAGCAAATTCACCTGGGATGGAGGACTGGGAACATGGTCTCACCATACCAGGTTCTTAAGAAGTGGATTTATCATTGTACCTATTATTTCTATCCTTTTTTTCAATTTGTAAGACATAGCTCAGCTCAACCTTCACTCTAGCCCACAGCCATATACTTACCTTCTCTGAAATCTAAAACCCTACAATACCTACCTCATATGTCTAATATTTAATATTGTTAATCTTATATACAAATATTTACCTTACTAATCATAGTGAAAGTTCATATAGATGTGTCAATTTTTCTGTGTTCTTTCAGAGAATCTCTTATACACAAAGGAAATCTCCCAAAATATTCAGTGGGTATGGAAATAAAGAATCACTCATTTATACTTAATAAGATGATGACATTGGAATTAAGCATAATGTAATTAAATTACAAATGTCCTAAAACTATTGTTTCATTGCTTAGGTACTCTTACTACAAATAGCATACAATGAGTATTTACTATGTGGCATATCCTCTTCCAGGCACTTGAAATATATCATGACTTCTTGTCACAACAGTTTGCAAAAAGTGTTAGACCCATATTACAGATAAAAAATTACAGGATTACATAACTAGATGTTGGCCCATAGATCATTTTGAGTCATATTAACTAATGGAAGTACACTATCCTATGATTCTTACAAATTTTCAAAGGTCATTTCATTGTTGGTAATCATATTTCACCTTATTAAAGAGGAAAAAGTACATCCATCATAGTCTAAATAATTGTATTGTTTATGGTTGAGACAGCATGGGACTCTGGTTCACCAGAGCATCCTCATACTCACCAACCAGATGAAAATTCCAAATAATCTTGAACTGAGAAGCCTATCTATGTAGGGGAAAAAAGAGAGTGATCAAGGGGAGGCAAACAGATGGCCAGATGGCTGTAGGAATGTATGGCCATGTGCAAGAGTACAAGGACTGTTGTCTGTTGTTTACCAGAAAGACTTAGTGTCCATTAAGTGAAGAAAATTATTGGGAAATGCTAGCAGTGCAACACACTAAATAGAATAAGAGCCTATTCATCCACTTGGAGCAAGAAAAAAATAACAGTGCCCACCGCCTATGTGGGCGCTCTTGGCCTTTTCCAGCAAGGTGTACATTTAAAAAAAGATTAGTACAATAGGGCACAAACAGTCCTATTGAAAACAGCCGCCTGCAAAGACTTGGCAGATCTGTACTGTAGAACAGCTCCGTCTGACATTTAAAATGTGGCAAAACTACTTAAATTCAAATTAAAAATAAGTTTTCTATAGTCCCTTATTTTCTTCTTGTAAGCATGAGTTCAGTGAAGATGGCATCATAGGCTTTGCACAATGCCCTTCAGAATAAATGCTTGCCAAAGACAAGAATAGGTGGCTCTGAGTGAGGACAGTCTGATTAGGCTGCACCAGTTCCTCAGGCTTGTGATTGAGAAAGCTGTTTCCTCAAGAAAGGAAAATTGTGGGAGGAATTTGGGTTCAAGTTTGGAGCTTAAATGCTGATCCAAACTAGTACAGCCAAGTTCATAATAGAAGCATGTGATCTGATCTCTCTGGTAAAGAAGTAATTCATTTTAATCAATAAACAGCAAAAATAAAGGAAAGAGAGAAAGAGAGAGATTTTTTTCTGTAATGTCACTAAAGAACATGTGACTTAAGTCTATATCCTACTTTGGAAAAGTGGTTGAATTTTATTGTGGATATTGCAAAGCTCTGACTAGATAAATCATTGAGTATCTTGTAGCACAATATAAAGATTTGAAATGCTTTTGAGGACCTCATACATAGACTTTTGTCTAATAAGATTCTGCTCAAAGCACCTGCTTCTCATGGAAACTCCAGGTCTGGAGTCCATGAGTTCTTTTCCAGCTCTATGCCCCTCCTGGATTCTATGCCTGCTATCCATGGGTTCTTCAGGGCACCTGCCCCTCATGGCACTCTGCATCTGGAGTCCATGAGTTCTGTTCTTTCTCTCCTTTAATAAACTCTACCTTAATCCTGGCTCAAGAACAAGTGTTCACGTCTTACAAATCACTCTTCTACTTTCTTCCTCTAACTTCTGCTACAACCATGGCCAGAAGCTACAGAACATTTTGTCATTGTGTAATAAAAGTTTTCTTGTTTAATGTACTGCAAATGGAACTTCTACCCTTTTATCCAAGTTTCTGCCTCTCTAAATCTCCAAAGAACAAAGAGATTTGATATTCCTGTCATTCGATATATGCAGCAAGGAATGTGTCATATTGAACCTTGAATATAGCTATTATTTTAAATAGTCTCTTCATATTTCTGTGTTACTTGAACTTCCAGAAAGGGTCTAGAGAACTGATGCAGACTTAGTGATGCTTTTTATATGTACTTTTGTTTTCTTACCTGTCATACCTCAGTAGCAAACCTGGCATGCTTTCTATAGTCTCCATGTGACATTCTCTGAAAGCAGTTGGGTCAATATATGCTGAGACTTTTGTGAGATCCAGAAACCTGTACCACTCCGTCTCTACTTAACTTCCTGTAGCAAGTAGGCACATCTGAATATGTAGATTCAAAAGTTAAGATAAGAGTATGGCAATTAGTAGGTCTCCATTAGCTTCCAATTCAATTTTACTTATGAGTTCTATATTGTGGGTAACTGAGAATTAGTTTAGCCATTAATGAAATAATGAAAGAAGAATAACCATCTAGTTATTGTTCTTGGCTTCCTTGATACATAACCCTATTAGAAGAGGTTCACTGAAGATACAGAAATCAAAGGATCTAATGCCATAGTCTATAATCCCATTTTGGAGGCCCTAAAGACTTGTTTATATCTTCTGTTTGGAATTGAAAATAATTTTTCCATGTTGCTACAGATTATAACATATTTTATTTAGTAAGATATATTTTCATATCACTCATTTCCTTATAAGTATTCATCCATTTATCTTTATCACCTTACAAATTTTCTCACTAAACTAACTTTGGTTAACAATGTGTGGCTGTCAAAATTGTGTTAACAAGATCATATTTTTCTCTGTTCCTTACCCCATCCCTATAAAAAGAATCCATTGAATCTAAAAGACTGGAATACACAGTGGAATGAATGCCTCAGATTAGATGAATGAAGACACCTCTCCAAGAAGCACTTCCTTCTAGAGCCTGCAAATTAACTTTTCCTACCATCATGTTGTCCTCAGCTGATTCCCTTTATTCTTCATGATATACTGTGTCATACATTCATAATCATGCTTTAGAATAAACATTGATGATATCTACATCCCTTTCACATCCCCTCCATAAACTGTATCACAGGTTTGTCGTCAGGCCCTGTCTCTCTCTACTCACAGTTGCATCACTATAAAACTGTGAATTTCAGCACATAAGTGGAACACCTTGGATGACAGGTAAAGGCTATCTAGCTGTTTGATCTGACACTTGGTCATCTCCTCCATAGAAAAGTGCTAATGTGAAGAGCAGTATAACAGCTAAGAATATGCAGTCATATCAACACTGATGTAATTAAACCTTGACTCCTCTTGTTGATATATGTGTAGCCATGGGTATGTGATTTAACAACTCTATTCATCATCTGTAAGATATATGTGATAAGTCACTAATGTGCTGAAATGTAAATGAACATATATGAGCAAAATCATTGACATAATGTAATCACAATGTAAGTATTAGCTATGACTGATTTGTATTAAGCTGAGGTAAAATATCTCCTGTAGCTGAGTCCTTATACCTCATCAGAGAGGAGACCCAGAGGGAAGTATGACATGCACACTAAAGGGTCTTCCAGGGATGGGGGCAAGGGGGTTCTGGGAAAAAGGGAGGAAAGGGGTAAAAAGAAGGGAAAAAGGGGGGAGAGCAAGGGGATCCAGGGAGGGTTGGAGGGTTGGAGGGGACCGGGGTACCTATTAAGTTTGCATGAGTGGAAAAAAACAATCTCCTGTAGCAGCTTCATATTGTTGATATAAAATATAATAAACATAAAATGTATATTAATGTGCTTAATAAAGTACCTTATAAATATTATCAAAATGAGTTAAAATTTTATAGCTCTAAATTTGGCCCAGAAGGCAGTTTGTATCTTATCTGAAACAATTAGTCATTGAAACATGTACCTACTGGATTTTCTATTATTTTTATTTTATCACAACTTTGTCTGCTGTAGGATATCTACATTTTCTACAATTTATGGAGATAACAATGATGAACATACTATCTGAAAATTCCCTGTTGATTGACATGAATTCATCTTTTGGTATTATTATATTGAAGTTATCAAACCAATTAGGCAACCACCAAAAATATTGCTGTGAGGTTCAAATTTCAGACATTTAAATGAAATAATTCATTTTTATGGAAAACTTATTAGATATTGCTTCATAGTCCTCAGATAGAGTTTTAAGGAAATCCTATCTATATACTTATCTCACAAGAATATGCACAATAGGTGCTATTTGCATATTTATTTTGTAGATCAGGAATCTGAAAAAGTGATCTCAATCCTGAGTTATGACAACTACTAAGAGGTGAAACTCTGATTCTAAACGTAAAAGTTTAGTTTTAAAGCCCATAGTAGTTCACTTTTGCTTAATATTGAACAAATGAAACCAAATTAGTTTATGTATACAGTTTTTGATGAATTCATGCTGGTTCTAGTGATTACAGTTTTTTTTTAATACTATACTATAGTTTATTTCTTTGAGTCTTCAGACTTCCATGAAAGATTTACATTAAGAGCATTGGCCTATCATTTATAGAATCTGACCACTTCTTTTAAAAATGAGATTATCAACACTCTTGTAATTGCATTCAGTCAGAGACCCTTTGGATTATACTAATATTATGTTTTATGACCTATGATTAGCAAACTATTTGCATCTAATAATTAAAAGTGAACTTTCAAATTACTACTAAATGTTTAATGAATGTCCTTGGCAGAAAATCAGAAACCCTAATTAAAAATCACAAGAAAGACTTTTTTTTTTGAGACTTTAACATTTTTTATTATCTCCGCTCATACAAACTTAATAGGTACACAGGTACCCTCCCTCCCTCCTCCTCCTCCCACCCCTCTGCTCACCCTCCCCTCAGCCCTCTCTCCCCACCCCCAATGCCTCCCCTCCCCCAATCCCTGGAGAATCCTTTAATGTGCATGCCTGACTGTCCTCTGGGTCCTCCTCTCCGATAACATACAAGGACCCAGCGGCATTTCCCTGAACCCTTTCTCGTGTTCCCCTTAAGCATAGGAACACTATTTTGGCTGTCATTCCCTTGCCTCCAAGGATCTTGGTGCTTTTAGCAAATACTAGACTTTGTGGGGACAATAGAGTGTTGGGACATTGCGCAGGGAATGTAAAGTCCAATTATGATTGCTTTGGGCCTAACTTGTGTGGAGTATCTTGCATATCCTTGCTCCTCCCATCCTTGTGCTCTTACAATCTTACCACCCCCTCTTCCGCAAATTTCCCTGAGCTTCTGGATGGGGAGAGATTAGGCTGGCCTAGTTCTGGGTGGTTGATATAGAGTCTCTGAAGTTCTGGATTATGGTTTGTTGATTTTCTTTTGTGGTTTTGCTGCTCCTGCAATGCCTTTCACTCCATCCTGATGGGTATTGGATGTCACCCCCTGGCCAGAGATAAAAAAAACTGTTAAACTAGAGTCTTGTTATGAGTATATTCAAAGGTAGATGCAATAAAAGTAGGAAACCACAGTGAGGGAGGGGTCAATCACCCATTTGCAAAATGGTTACTTATTATCTGCCAGACTATATGCCCTCCCCTTCTGGTGAGATCACACCCCCTCAGTTGTAGATGATCAGGAACGAAAAGTCTGTGAACTTCACCAGATGTCTCATTGCTTACTCACAGTCCTTGATGGAGGCGTATATTCTCTGCTGTTACATGGTCCCCTCTCTCCTTGTTTCTGGGGTGGCCTTCCTACCCCATCCCGCCTGTTCAAACTCCTTGCAATTACTGTATGTCATAGTTAAGCACAGGTGTCAACTTGACTCTTGAGGGTTTGAGCTCTGGGCACAGGTGTAGAGAGTTGATGGTTGAGTTAAGCCCAGAGCAAACCTGAAGGAGATTGTCTAGCTGGTGGGGAAGACCCAGCCCATGGTGGGTGGGATTAGGCCCTGGATAAATCACAGAGAGCTGGTTGAGAGAGTTGGCATCCTTCTGTTCACTTAGCCAGACGTGCTGGTCTGGCAAGTAAGGATTGTCCATCTCTCAGCCTTATAGCCAGTTCCCTCAGCCCTGATGTTGGTGTGTGCTCTCCTGTCAAGCTGGACTACGAACTGTAATGGGACTATCGTAAGAAAGTAAACTCCTTGTTCCCTTAAGTTGTGTGATGGTCATTTATCAGCAACCATGCAGGCGGACTATAACACCGTATTACAGAGATTTATAGTTGAGTGTCTCTAGGTGGGCTGGGTGGGTTTGGTTCTAGGAGCCACCTATTAGGGAATACATACAGCGCTCAATTTTCTGGGTCTGGGATACTTCACTTAATATAATTGTCTCTAATGACATCCATTTCCCAGCAAATTCCAGTAATTCATCATTTTTGATGGCTGAGTAGTACTCCATTGTATAGATGTAGTGCCACACCCAAGCTCCAGGGATGGAGGAAAGGGAGCATGTCCTGTCCAGTTGGGTGGATAGGCAGGAGGGAGGAAGAAAGGGGCCTGGGGCCTGGGGCGTGGCCCAGGCCAAAACTGGACACAGGGGACCTGGGCGGGTTGGGGCTGAGCGGGGACTCACCTGGGGGCCTGGTGGAGTGGGGAGAGGGCTGCGAGGTAGGGCGGACAAAGGCGGTGCGAGGAAGAAAGGCTTTTAAAACCCATTCACTGGAAAATAATGTGAAGCAGAAGACAAGAAAGTTTTTATTTCAAGCAGACACATTGGACAATGCATCTGTCTAGCCAACTGCTATTCACAGTATGAAATTAAAAGTGATTGATGTGATGACTTGATATTCCTATTAGGTATAGTCTTTTATTTTCCCACAGGTAGAGATGTTCTATGTGGAATTTAATTTCATTGACATTTTACAAAAGTTAAGTAACCCTTCTGATTTGTTTTTCTAGTCTCTGTTAGATTGTGGTACAAGTTTATGCTTAGAAAAAACTATTTTTTGCTATTGTCTCTTATCATTATGGTTATTTTCTTGCTAACTTTCAATGAAGTGACCTTATATGAGTGCATGATTAGGTAGAAGGTGGGAGAAAAGGCAAAAAGTAATTAAATACCCAGCTTGGGTTCTTGCACATGAACCAAGCAAGATTTTAGTTCAAAATTATCCATATTTTGATTAATTTTAATGGAAATTAAGAACTCTACATGTGGAAAAGGTATGTTAAAAATATAAAGCATCTTTTTCATCGTATATACTGCAGGCCATAAGTTCTCATTCAATTTTTAAGTGTTAAAGGAAAGGGGCAACAATTGCTGTTATAAATATGTTATAGGATATTTCTTGTAAAGTATTGCATGTAAGCAAATATTTATAGCTTCAATAGATTTGAGTACTTCCAATTATTTTAGCATTTGGGGGAAATTGTGTAACTTCATTGTGTTCATGAAATCGTCAGTACGTAAAAATAAAAATTTCAATTATTTACAATTACACTTTAAGCCAATGCATATTGAAATTGTTTGCATTTAGGCATTATTACAAAGTTCTGAAGAAGAATACTAAATGAAGAAAATATAGATCTTACTTTCATAAACCTAATATCCTACTTTGTTTGAGAGATGTAAGTGATATATTTTAATGAGCAAAGAAGATAATCTTTAATAACAGTGAGAACTTTAAATGGAATAAAAGTGTATCATTAGAATGAGAGTAGCAGAAAAAGGAAATGGAATGATTTTAAATAGTCATCATGAATGGGCTTTTCAAGGGAGTGATATTTAATGTGAAACATATGCTCTATTTCATTAAACTATTAAGGGGAAGAATTAGGTATAGGAGGCTCAGAATAATATAAATGCCCTGATACAGGAACGAAAATAGTATTTAATATAAAGGAAAAGAGCCAATATAACTACACTAAGGTAATAAAAGGAGAAGACACAGAGAATATTGAACAGACATGCAGGGGACAGATTATGCAGGGCTTCGTAAACGCTGGTAGAAAGTAAATCATTTTGAGGACAAAATTGGCTTAATTCTATTTATATAAAGATGTTGAAGATTCATGCCTTAAATAAATCTCTTTAGCATTTTTAAGCCACTAGTTTCCAAGTACATTTCAACAATAAAGACTTTTATCTGTGTAGAACACATGTTAACTTCTTTCATACTAACATCCTATGTCATACAAGCTTAGGAAATACTTGAGATAAATTGATGAGTGAAATATCCATCATATAGTAATAGAAGAGGTTAATATAAAAGTATGTAAGATGGTAGTGAAAATACAGATGAAGAAAGGCAGATAAATCAAAATGACATATGCAAGCTTTTTTGGCTCCATTACTGATTTTGGGCTGATAAACTGTAAAATAACAATCAGTGGAGTTGGTGATGTGTCTAAGTTACCAGAGTGTCTAAATTACAGATTTCAGTCCTCACCACCACATCAACCAGGTGTGGTATCACACATCTGCAACCACACCACCTGGGAAGTTGAGGCAGAAGGATCAGGAGTTCAATATCATTACTGGAGACCATTCTAGGCTAAATAAGAATGAGACTCAGTCCCTAAAGAAAAAAAGAAAGAAAGAAAGAAAGAAAGAAACCAGGTTGGAGAGATGGCTCAGAGGTTAAGACTCTACCTGACAAACAGAAAGTCCTGAGTTCAGATCCTAAGTCCCATGTAAAAACACTAGGCAGAAATGAGGGCTTCCTGTATTTTCAGCTCTAGTGAACCAAGCCTGAGAAATCCCACAGCAAGACAAAAAGGAGGTAGAAGCAATCCGGGATGATTCCCAAAATCACCCTTGGTCCTCCACAGGGGCACACAGTGTCCTCTGATGCACACACACACACACACACACACACACACACACACACAAGCACGCACACACACATGCACACAAATAATATTGAATTTTACTTAATTTATGACACTTATTTAAGGCATGAATCTTCATTCTGGCACCTTTCCATAAGCAACACCATTTGCTCTTTAATGAAATATTATAAGAATAAGGACAATATAAACTTGAGAAGAACAATGGAGAATTCATGATATAAAATGTAAATCAGCAGTTAAAAGCATGGCGTCAAGCTTAGGATCCAGGTCCAAATCTATCAGTTTCCCACTAACATCAATTGGACAGTATGGCTATAGGAGCACAAATTTCTGGAACTGATAGAGAAAATATTTGAAATGTCTCTGCATATATAAGTAGGAATAGGGAAGAAAAGTGGAGAAAAATAATGAAGCATTAAATAGGATTATAAATGTAACTCAGTAATAGGACACTCGCTTAACATATACTAGGCCGTATGTTCCATCTCCAGTACCACCAAAATCAAAATAACTCGAGATAAGATTTCATTAAATGTATCCTTGGTCTTATTGTCTACCATAATGAAACCCATTAAGCGGGTCAAATAATTGTCACCTATGTTATACACTTAAGAAATTGGGAACTAGGTATCTTTTGGCTGGAACCACCATCTGAAAACTCCTCCCAGTCCTTCTTGATCCTTTTTCTTTTTCCATTCAGCAATAGTTCCTAAGGTAATGGATTCCATATGTTTACCATATGTAGGATAAAGTGGTATTTTTACTTTATCACATACATGCTACTACCCCCTGGTTCTAAGTAACAGTGCTCACCTTTGATGAATTCTAAGCACTGCAAAGGTAGCCCTAAAAGAACTTTAAATAAACCAAGAAGTAAGTATGTCAATTTTTGTCCTAGAATCTTTGTTAACAAAATTTCATTTGGTCCTAAAGTTTGGGGTCATATGGAACATTCTATAGTTTCAAAACTTCTTCTGACCTGCCCTTGACACATCAAAACATCTGTTTAAGATTTTCTACTGGATGAGTTTTGCATTTGGAAGTCCATTAAAATGTCAGTATGTCATACATAAAGCTAAAAGCAATCAATTAACATCTTTTTTTTTTCTTGTCATTTTTGGCCTTTATTTTGGATATTTATCATTGGTGGTAAATATTTAACACTTTATTTTTTTTTAATTTTAATACATTTTTATTATTATTTCAGCTCATACAAACTTAATAGGTATACCAGTTCCCTCCCTCCCTCCTCCTCCCCCCGAACCCCCTGCTCTCCCTCCCCTCACCCCTCCCACCCCATCCCCCCGTGCCTCCCGCCCCAATTCCCAGAGTCCTTTCTTGTGCATGCCTGACTCTCCTCTGGGCCTCCTCTCCGATGACGTACAAGGACCCAGTGGCATTTCCCTGAACCCTTTCCTGTGTTCCCCTTATGCATAGGAACACTACTGTGGCTGTCAATCCCTTGCCTCCAAGGATCTTGGTGCCTTTAGCAGATGCTAGACTTTGTGAGGTCAATAGTGTGTTGGACATTGTGCCGGGCATGCATAGTCCTATTATGATTGCTTCGGCCCTAACTTGTGTGGAGAATCTTGCAAATCATTGCTCCTCCCATCCTTTTGCTCTTACACTGTTACCTCCCCCTCTTCCGCAAATGTCCCTGAGCTTCAGGATGGGGAGAGATTAGTCTGGCCTAGTTCTAGGTAGTTGATATAGAGTCTCTGAAGTTCTGGATAGTGGTTTGTTGATTTTCTTTTGCAGTTTTGTGGCTCCTGCAATGCCCTTCACTCCATCGTGATGGGCACTGTATGTCACCCCCTGGCCAGAGACAGAAAGCTGTTAAACTAGAGTTTATTATAAGAACACATTCAAGGGTAGGTGTAATACTTATACCCAAAAGTGGAATCGCAGGGTCATATAGCATTTGTCAATAGAAGGGGTCAATCACCCATTTGCAAAATGGTAACTTTTTAATCTGCCGGACTATATGCCCTCCCCTTCTGGTGAGTTCATACCCCCTTAGTTGTAAATGATCAGGAACGAATTGTGAACTTAACTAGGTGTCACATTACATTCTTGCAGTCCTTGATGGAGGCCTATTTTCTCTACTGTAACATGGTCACTTCTCTCCTTGTTTCTGGTGTGGCCCTCCAGCCCAATCCCTCCTGTTCATAATCCTTGCAATTACTGTAGGTAATACATAGATTTACCTATGAGTGTCTCAAGATGGGCTGGGTGGGTTTGGTACTAGGAGCCACCTTTTAGGGAATACATACAGCACTTAATTTTCTGGGTTTGGGATACATCACTTAATATAATTGTTTCTAATGACATCCATTTCCCAGCAAATTCCAGTAATTCATCATTTTTGATGGCTGAGTAGTACTCCATTGTATAGATGTACCACAGTTTCCTTATCCACTCATCAACTGTTGAACATTTGGGTTGATTCCATGACTTTGCTATTGTAAATAGTGCTGCTATGAATGTGGTCGTGCTTGTGCTATCGAGGTGAACCTCTGCTGTATGGGGGGTTATACCCAAAAGTGGAATCGCAGGATCACATGGCATTTCAATCTTTAATTTCTTTAAGAATCTCAGGACGGCTCGCCAGAATGGCTGTATGAGCCTGCATTCCCACCAGCAATGTAGGAGAGTTCCCCTCTCTCCACATCCTCTCCAGCATTTGTTGTTGTGGATTTGTATTGTGGATTTTTGCCATCGTGACGAGGGTGAGATGATATCTCAGGGAAGTTTTGATTTGCATTTCCCTGATGGCTAAAGAAGTGGAGCATTTTTTCAGATATTTGTTAGACATTTTAATTTCATACCTGGTAAAGTATCTTTTAAGTTCCAGTGCCCATTTTTTAATTGGGCCATTGGTTTCCTTGATGTTTAGTTTTCTAAGTTCTTTGTGCACTCTGGACAGTAGAGCTCTATCAGATATGTGGTTAGTGAAGATTTTCTCCCATTCTGTGGGTTGCCTTTGAGCTCGTGTTACAATCTCTTTATCTGAACAGAAGCTCTTTAATTTCACAAGATCCCAACTGCTGAGAGTTGGTAGCAGTGACTGTGCCATTGGATGTCTGTTTAGAAAATGTTGGCCTAACCAAATCAGCTCGAGGGAGTTCCCTATCCTTTCAACTATGGTTTTTATAGTCTCTGGCCTGATATCAAGGTCCTTGATCCATTTGGAATTAAGTCTTGTACATGGTGACAAGTACGAGTCCAGCTTTAATCTTCTGCATGTGGAGATCCAGTTTTCCCAGCACCATTTGTTGAAGATGCTGTTCTTTTTACATTGGATTTTTTGGGCCCCTTTGTCAAAGACCAAATGGCTGTAATTTTGTGGGCTTATATCTGGGTCTTCAATCCTTATCCATTGATCTGTGTGTCTATTTTGGAGCCAGTACCAGGCTGTCTTTATAACTATGGATTTGTAATATAGACTAAGGTTTGGTATGGTAATACCTCCAGCAGTGTTTTTGTTACTCAGGATTGTCTTTATTATCCTAGGTCTTTTGTGCCTCCATATGAACTTTGAGATTGTTTGGTCAACTTCTTTAAAGAATTGCTTTGGGATTTTAATTGGTATAACATTGAATTTGTATATTGCCTTTGGTAGGATGGTCATTTTTATGATGTTGATTCTGCCAATCCAGGAACATGGGAGGTCTTTCTACCTTCTGGTGTCTTCTGCTATTTCTTTCTTTAGGGTTTTAAAGTTTTCATTGTAAAGGTCTTTTACCTCCTTGGTTAGGTTTATACCAAGGTATTTCATTTTTTTAGGGGCTATAGTAAATGGGATTGTTTCTCTCAAGGCTTTTTCACTTCTTTCATTCTGGGCATATAGGAAGGCCTGTGATTTTTGCACATTTATTTTGTATCGTGCCACCCTGCTGAACTTCTCAATTAGTTCCAGGAGCTTTCTGGTGGAGTTTTTGGGATCACTCAGGTATAAGATCATGTCATCCGCAAATAGGGATAGCTTGACATCTTCCTTGCCGATTTGAATCCCTCTTATGTCCCTTTCTTGTCTTATGGCTTCAGCTAAGACTTCAAGTACAATATTGAATAGAAGTGGTGAGAGTGGACAGCCTTGTCTAGTTCCTGATCGAAGTGGGAATGCTTCCAATTGTTCCCCATTGAGCATAATCCTTGCTGTGGGCTTGTTTTATACAGCTTTTATTATATTGATAAAGATTCCTTCCATTCCTACTCTCTCTAGCGTTTTGATCATAAAAGGCTGTTGAATCTTGTCAAAAGCTTTTTCTGCATCTATCGAGAGTATCATGTGGTCTTGGACTTTGGACTGGTTTACATGATGAATTACATTTATTGATTTGCGCATGTTGAACCAACCTTGTGTGCCATGGATGAAGCCTACTTGGTCCCCGTGAATAATCTTTTTAATATGTTTTTGAATCCAATTTGCTAAAACTTTGTTGAGAATCTTTGTGTCTGTGTTCATCAGAGAGATCGGCCTATAGTGGAGCTATTTAACCCGAGGGGAGCTGGGATAGGGCCCAGGCACAGGGGGAGGTCCTCCTCTTCCCTTGGCCCTGCGTGAGGCTCCGGCTGGATGGTGAGGTTAGGAGCTGGGTCCCTTTGGGCTGACCTGGGGTTCTTGTGGGCGGGCGCCAGCGGAGCTTACCTAGGTGGCAGGTGAAGGCCCAGCTGGACTGCGACTGGCGGAGCGGGGTGGGGAAAGGAAAGGGCTCAATTAACATCTTGATATACTTTTTTTTCACACTAGATTCTGAGGACTTAGGATCATGTCAGCTTAGGTTTGAGGAAAAGTATACCTGGAAAGATCCAGATATTTGAAATCTTTTTCCCCCCCGAATAGCTTATCACAAAAGAGTCAGTATAAAGATACCATGTATCTACTGAGGAAAAAAGACCTGAAGAAGGACATTGAAAACACTAATTTAAACAAAATTAAAACTATTGCTTCCTTTGCTATATGCTCTTATTTTGTTTCATTGTATTTAAGTGGCCTGGCTAAGATAAAGGTATAAAGTTAAAAAATGCCACTTTATAAACCTTCACAAACAACCCACAGAAATGATTTTCTGATGATAAATTATTCAACGTAAAATTTGATTGAGCTGGTCATTTTCCTAGAACTTTATTTAGCTTTTGAGTGTTTTCCGGTCAATCTTCTTTATGTGGAGATTTTAATTGACTCTATGTAGCTCTCAGTTTGACCTCCTTGACACCAGCCCCCTGAATCTGTCAGTAAAATAGCAATGCATCATTTTGCCGCAGATCTACATCTTGCTAATGACACTGACTCAGTACAAACTGAGATCAAAGATAATCAGTATTCAAATAATGATACTGTTAATACAACACTATATTTTCCATTAAATTTAGCAAACTGTTCTTGACCATCTATTATATAGACCTTCAGGAGATGTGAGAATAAGTTTTAAATTAAATTCACATCTCCAAAACCTATATAAACTTGAGAAGAACAAATAAAATAATTTCCCTTATGCATCAATCAATATACATCACATTATTATTTACATTCTATTGTGCCTGAAACTGTGTAGGATATTAAGAATGTGATAGAAAATAAGGCAGACATATTCCCTTGCCCTAAAATAGCTTTGAATCTTTTTTTTTCTTTTTTTTATTAATACATTTTTGTTATTATTTCACCTCATACAAACTTAATAGGTACACCAGTTCCCTCCCTCCCTCATCCTCTCCCCCGAACCCCCTGCTCTCCCTCCCCTCACCCCTGCCGCCCCAATTCCCAAAGTCCTTTCTTGTGCATGCCTGACTCTCCTCTGGGCCCTCCTCTCCGATGACATACAGGGACCCAGTGGCATTTCCCTGAACCCTTTCCTGTGTTTCCCTTAAGCATAGGAACACTACTGTGGCTGTCAATCCCTTGCCTCCAAGGATCTTGGTGCCTTTAAAATAGCTTTGAATCTTGTAAAACATTTGTGGCTTGTTTTGGTGAAACCCTCAGTTCATCTTAGTTTACCTAGAATGAAAGTTATTTATTTGAGTGGTTGCTTGATGTCTCCTTCATAAAATGATGCAACAGAATAGATGACATTTAACATAAGATTATAAATATTTCATTAAAAAACCAAGAAAAACAACTTTGTAAGAATAGTAGAATTCACGGGGTAAATAACAACATAAAATAGGAAATAATATTGGTAGACCATCTTCTGTACTTTGGAACTTGAATGAGTACCAAAAATCATCTTCTCAGGACGGAACTACTGAAAGGTAACCTAGACTTTGAGAGCAAAGGCCTAAAGATATCCTTAATACATTGTGGGCATTCTCTTCACAAGCACTATGTAACCCTAAGCTTTTCTTCTCTCCCTCTTTTGGTTTTTGATCCTGAATGAGTAAGATTTCCCCAGCATAAAGTCTCAGAATTATATAGATTTTGTTTGTTTGTTTGTTTTATAATTTATATATTTATTTATTTCCACTCATACAGACTTAATAGGTACACCGGTCCCCTCCCTCACTCCACCCCTCCCTAGACCCCTTTACTGCTTCCCCCCTTTTCCCTTTCCTTTCCCCCCTCCCTCCCTATCTCCCAGTGCTTCTTCTCTCCCATCCCTGGAGCATTCTTTAATGTGTATGTCAAACTTTCCTCTGGGTTCTCCTCTCTTATGAGGTGTAAGGACTCACTAGCAATTCCTAGACCTCTTTCTTGTGTTCCCCTTAAGTATAGGAACACAATTGTGGCTCTTAATCTATAGCTTCTAAGGATCTTAGGGCCTTTAGTCCATGCTAGATTTTGAGGGGTCAATAATGTGTTGGTCATTGCGAAGGTCATGCAAAGTCCTATTATGATTGCTTTGGACCTAACTTATGTGGAGTATCTTGCATATCATTACCCCTTTCCATCCTTGTGCTCTTAAAATCTACCTGCCACCTCTTTCACAAAATTCCCTGAGCTTCAGGATGGGGAGAAATTAGGCTGGCCTGGTTTCCAGGTGGTTGATATAGAGTCTCTGATGTTCTGAATTATGGTTTGTTGATATTTTTCTCAGTTTTGCTGCTCCTGAAATGCCTTGGCTCCAACCTGATGGATATTGGATGTCACCCCATGGCCAGAAATAAAAAGCTGTTAAACTAGAGTCTTGTTATAAGAGTATATTCAAAGATAGATGTAGGGCTGGAGAGGTGGGTCAGGGGTTAGCCTCCGCCTTGCAGGCGGAAGGTCCCGAGTTCTGATCCCAGATCCCACGTATAGACGCCAGGCGGAAGCGGGGGCGGCCTGCGCTTCTGGTCCTGGTAGAGCGGAGCCTGTGAATCCCAGGGCAGAAGGAGATGGAGGCGTCCATGGTGGTTCGCGAATTCGTCCGTGGTTCTACACATACACAGACACACTCATACACACACACACACACACAGACACACACACGCGTGCACATACACACAGTTGAATAAATAATAATAATAATAAATGTTTAAAAAAATGTAAAAAATCATTTAAAAAAAAAAAGATAGATGTAATGAAAGTAGGAAACCACAGTGAGGGAGGGGTCATAAACCCATTTGCAAAATGGTTACTTATTATCTGCCACACTATATGCCCTCCCCTTCTACTGAAATCATACCCCCTCAGTTACAAATGATCAGGAATGAAAAGTCTGTGAACTTAACCAGATGTCTCATTACTTACTTGCAGTGCTTGATGGAGGCCTATTTTCTCTGCTGTTACATGGTCCCCTGTCTCCTTGTTTCTGGTGTGGCCCTCATACCCCATCCCTCCTGTTCATACTCCTTGCAATTACTGTATTACAGAGATTTATCGATGAGTGTCTCTAGGTGGGCTGGGTGGGTTTGGTACTAGGAGCCACCTATTAGGAAGTACACACGGTGCTTAATGTTCTGGGTCTGGGATACTTCACTCAATATAATGGTTTCTAATGACATCCATTTCCCGGTAAATTCCAGTAATTCATCATTTTTGATGTCTGAGTAGTACTCCATTGTATAGATAGATGTACCACATTTTCCTTATCCACTAGTCAACTGTTGGGCATTTGGGTTGATTCCATGACTTTGCTATTGTAAACAGTACTGCTATGAACATTGTCGCACTTGTGCTATTGAGGTGAATTTTTGCTCTATGGGGGGTTACTCCCAAAAGTGGAATAGCAGAGTCATATGGCATTTCAATCTTTAATATTTAAGAATCGCCAGATGGCTCACCAGAGTGATTGTATGAGCCTGCATTCCCACCAGCAAGGTAGAAGAATTCCCCTCTCTCCACATCCTCTCCAGCATTTGGTGCTGTTTGTATTGTGGATTTTTGCCATCCTGACCTGGGTGAGATGATATCTCAGGGAGGTTTTGATTTGCATTTCCCTGGTGGCTAAGGATGTGGAACATTGTCTAAGATATTTGTTAGACATTTTAATTTCGTCCCTAGTAAAGTTTCTTTTAATTTCCAAGGCCCATTTTTTAATTGAGTCATAAGTTTCCTTGGTGTTTAGTTTTCTAAGTTCTTTGTACACTCTGGATAATAGACCTCTATCAGATATGTGGTTAGTGAAGATTTTCTCCCATTCTGTGGGTCGCCTTGTGCTCAATTTACAATCTCTTTATCTGAACAGAAGCTCTTTAATTTCACAAGATCCCATCTGTTGAGTGTTGATTGCAGTGACTGTGCTATTGGATGTCCGTTTGGAAACTGTTGGCTTAGCCCAGTCAGCTCGAGGGAGTTCCCTACCCTTTAAATTATGATTTTTATAGTATTTGGCCTTATATCGAGGTCCTTGATCCTTTTGGAATTAATTCTTGTACATGGTGACAAGTATGGGGCCAGTCTTAATCTTCTGCATGTGGAGATCCAGTTTTGCCAGCACCATTTGTTGAAGATTCTGTTCTTTTTCCATTGGAATTTTTGGGCCTCTTTGTCAAAGAGCAAATGGCTGTAGTTGTGTGGACTTATATCTGGGTCTTCAACCCTTGTACACTGATCTGTGTGTCTATTTTGGAGCCTGTACCAGGTTTTTTTTACAACTATGGATTTGTAGTATAGACTAAGGTTTTGTATGGTGATACCTCCAGCAGCATTTTTGTTACTCAGAATTGTTTTTGCTATCCTGGGTCTTTTGTGTCTCCATATGAATTTTGAGATTGTTTGATCAACTTCTTTAAAGAATTGCTTTGGAATTTTAATTCGTATAGCACTGAATCTGTATATTGCCTTTGAGAGGATGGTCATTTTTATGATGTTGATTCTGCCAATCCAGGAACATGGGAGGTTTTTCCACCTTCTGGTGTCTTCTGCAATTTCTTTCTTTAGGGTTTTAAAGTTTTCATTTTAAAGGTCTCTTACTTCCTTGGTTAGGTTTATGCCAAGGTATTTCATTTTTTTAGGGGCTATAGTAGATGAGATTGTTTCTCTCAGGGCTTTTTCACTTCTTTCATTCTGGGCATATAGGAAGGCCACTGATTTTTGTACATTTATTTTCTTTGCTGCTACCCTGCTGAACTTCTTTATTAGTTCCAGGAGTTTCCTGGTGGATTTTTTGGGATCACTCAGGTATAAGATCATGTCATCTGCAAATAGAGATAATTTGACTTCTCCTTGCCAATTTGAATCCCTTTTATTTCCCTTTCTTGTCTTATGGCCTCACCTATGACTTAAAGTACAATATTGAATAGAAGTGGTGAGAGTGGACAGCCTTGTCTAGTTCCTGATCAAAGTGGGAATGCTTCAAGTTTTTCCCCATTGAGTATAACCCTTGCTGTTGGCTTGTTGTATACAGCTTTTATTATATTGATAAAGGTTCCTTCCATTCCAACTGTCTCTAGGGTTGTGATCATAAAGGGCTCTTGGATCTTGTTAAAAGCTATTTCTTCATATATAGAGAGTATCACGTGGTTATGGATTTTGGACTGGTTTATATGATTAATTACATTTATTGATTTGCATTTGTTGAACCAATTTTGTGTGCCTGGGATAAATCATACTTGATCCCCGTGAATGATCTTTTTGAATCTGATTTGCTAAAAATTAATTAAGAATCTTTCCATCTCTGTTCATCAAAGTGATTGGCCTATAGTTTTCTTTTTTAAGTGTATCTTAATAGGTTTTGGGATTAAGATGACATTAGCTTCACAGAAAGAATCTAGAATTGTTCCTTCCTTTGCTACTTGATGGAACAGTTTAAGGAGGATTGGTATTATTAGCTCCTTAAATGTCTGTTAGAACTTTGTGCTGAAAAATTGAAAAAAATAAATCAACAAATCATAATCCAGAACATCAGAGACTCTATATCAATCACCTGGAACAAGGCCAACCTAATCTCTCCCCATTCTGAGGCTCAGAGAAATTTGGGGAAGAGGCGGCGGTAAGATGGTAAGAACACAAAGATGGGAGTAGTAATGATATGCAAGATACTCCACACAAGTTAGGGCCAAAGCAATCATATTTGGACTTTGCATGCCCTGCGCGATGTCCAACACACTATTGACCCCACAAAGTCTAGCGTTTGCTAAAGGCATTAGGATCCTTGGCGACAAGGGATTGGCAGCCACAGTAGTGTTCCTATGCTTAAAGGGAACACAGGAAATGGTTCTCGGAAATACCACTGGGTCCTTGCACCTCATTGGAGAAGAGGACCCAGAGGAGAGTTTCGCATTCTCGTTAAAGGATGCTCCAGGGATGGAAGGGGGAGGCACTGGGGGATGGGGAGGGAAAGGGGAGGGGAGGGGGCACAGGGGAGTAGGGGGGTGGAGGGAGGGAAGCGACCGGTGTACCTGTTAAGTTTGTATGAGTGGAAATTAAAAAATACATAAATATATATAAAAAAAGAACTTTGTGCTGAATCCATCTGGTCCAGCACATTTTTTGATGGGAATATTCAAGATTACTTCATCGATTTCCTCATATGTTATAGGACTATTTAAATAATTCACAACTTCCTGATTCAATTTAGGTAAGTTGTGTTTACTTAGGAATTCATCAATTTCTTTTGTGTTGTCAAATTTCACAGAGGATAATTTTTTGAAATACGACGTTATAATTCAATGAATTTCTTGGATATCAGTAGTGATAACTCCATTTTCATTCCTAATTTTGTTAATTTGTGTTTTTTTTTTCTCTCTTGCTTTTGGTTAATTTAGCTAGGGTGTATCAATCTTACTGATTTTTTTCAAAAAACTAGATTTTTTTATTGAATTGTGCATGTGTGAGTGTGTGCGTGTGTGCGTGTGTGCGTGTGTGTATGTGTGTGTGTGTGTAGAATCACGGGTGAATTCGGGAACCACCATGGACCGGCTCCACCTCCTCCTTGTTTTACTCTGCCCAGCAATTCACAGGCTCTGACCTACCAGAATCAGAAACGCAGGCCACCCCAGCTTCCACCTGGCTCTATACATGGGGTCTAGGATCTGAACTCAGGACCTTCTGCCTGCAAGGCAGAGGCTTAACCCCTGAGACACTTCTCCAGACCCCAAAAAACCAGATTTTTGACTGGTTGATTCGCTGTATCATTTTCCTTTTCTCAATTTCACATATTTCTCCCCTGATTTTGCTGATCTCCTCTCTTCTACTGCTTTTGGGATCGGTTTCCTCTGTCTCTAAAGCTTTAAGCTGCATTGTTAAGTTATTTACTTGTGATGTTTCCATTTTTTTGATGTAGGCATTAAGAGCTATGAACTTACCTCTTAGGACAGCTTTCATTGTGTCCCAAAGACTTTGGTAAGTTGTATTTTCATTATCATTCCCTTCCAGGAAATCTTGAATTTCCTTTGTAAATTCTTCCTATATCCAATTCTCATTCAGCATCATTATGTTAAGTTTCCAGGTGTTAGTATATTTTCTGTCGTTTGTTGTATTGTGGATGTCAAGCGTTAGACCAAGGTGGTCTGATAGGGTTCAGGCTAAAATTTCAACTTTCCTGTATATGTGGAGATTTATTTTGTGGCCCAATATGTGATCTATTTTGGAGAAAGTTCCATGTGCTGCTGAAAAAAATGTGTATTCTTTGGTGCATGAATAAAAAGTTCAATAGAGATCTGTAAGGTCCATTTCAGTAAGGGTTTGATTAAGTTCTGAAATGCGTCTGTTAAGTTTTTACCTGTTGATCTATCCCATGTTGAAAGGAAGGTGTTGAAATCCCCAAGAATTATCATTTTGGGGTTGATTTCTCGATTTAGATGCTGTAGGATTTGCCTAATGAATGTGGAGGTGCCCATGTTAGGTGCACATATGTGCAGTATTGTGAAATCTTCCTGATGAATAGTAGCTGTGACTAAAATGTAGTATCCATCTGTGTTTCTTATGATTTTTTTTTGGTTTGAAGTCTACTTTGTCTGATAGCATAATGGCTACCCTGCCTGTTTCTTGGTTCCATTAGCTTGTAGAATTTTAGACCAGCCTTTTATTTTAGGATGTGCTTATCTTTTGTGGTGAGATGAGTTTCCTGAAGGGAGCAGATTGATAGGTTGTGATTGTTAATCCAAGTGTGTAATCTGTTTCTCTTGATTGGTGAGTTAATTCAGTTGACATTTAATATTATAATGGATAAATTATTTTTAATTCTGAACATTTTTTATGTTTAGTGGCTTTTATAAGTGTATTATTTGGCTTTTAGGTTTTGTTGGTATTATACTTCCCTTCTGTCCTGCTGGATATGCTTGTAATTTTCTTTAAGCTTGAGTATCATTTGCAGCATTTTCTGAAGGCCTGGTTTGGTAGACAAGTAAGCTTTCAAGTTGGCTTCGTGCTGGAAAATTTTTCTTTCTCCCTTGATCATGACAGATAGTTTTGCGGGGTATATCAGCCTGGGTTGACATTTTTGCTCTTTTAATACTTGAACCTTTGCCCACCGGCCTGGAATGCACACAGTCCAGGACACACGGTGCCCTAGGTGAACAACCCCTGCATAACCCCAAACCCCAGGTAACACACTAGTCCCAGCTCCTCCCACGAGCCAGTCGGAGCAGGCTTGGCCCCAGGGAGAACACCTGGGCCATTCCCCAGCTCCAAAGGTTAATTGCACCCATGACCAGCACCTCTTTCTTTTCCACACCTGCCTGGGACTCGCACAGTCCAGCTAGGACACATGGCGCCCTAGGTAAGCACCCCCTGCTCACCCTCAAACCCCAGATAACCTACTAGTCCCAGCTCCTCCCACCAGCTAGTCAGAGCAAACGCTGCTCCAGGCCAAATGATTCAGGTCAATCAAAAACACACAGACATTGAAAGAAGGTCTTAAGATATAAAATGACAATGCCCAAGTAAAAGTGAAAATCCATGAGAAACAATACCCAAGAAAATATATCTCATACTGAAGGAATTAACCCCATAATGATAGACTCCAACCAGAACAAATCCACGGAAAATAGCCAAGAAAGCCTGACCCAAGATTACGACTTTCAAAACATGATCATTACCATGATCAATATTATGAAATAGCAAAGCCAGGAGAAGTTAAATAACTGCTTCAACCACTTTGAAGAGGAACACAACAGACACTTGGGGGAGTTGAAAAAAACAATCCAAAAAACAAAAATATGTATAGAGCAGTTAAAACAGACTCAAGCAGTTTAAAATTGATCTAAAAGACAAGTTATCTTCAATCCAGAACTCAACAGACAGTCTTATCAGCAGAACTAATGAAGCAGCAGAAAACAGAATTTCAGATCTTGAAGACAAAGTGGGAGTATTAACCAGCTCAATGGAAGAGGTTGTTAAAGCCAAAAAGATACTTGAGAGAAATATTCAAGAGTTATGGGACACCCTGAAGAAGCCTAGCATACGTATTCATGGAATACAAGAGCAAGAATCCCAAAATACCACCTGAGGAAATTTTTCAAACTATCATCATGGAAAACTTTCCTCATCTAAAAAAGAGAGGCCATCCATATACAAGAGGCATTCCACACTCCAAACAGATATGACTAAAAGGAAACTCGCCACGGCAAATAATAGTTAAAACACTATACATTCAAGACAGAGAAATGGTGCTGAGAGCTTCAAGGGAAAAAAAACAAGTCATTTTCAAAGGTAAACCTATTAAAATAACAAATGACTTCTCAATGGAAACAGTAAAAGCAAGAAGAGCTTGGAGAGAAATACTTCAAGTATTGAATGAGCAAAAGTGTCAATCCAGGCTCATATACCCTGCAAAACTATCTGTCATGATCGAGGGAGAAAGAAAAATTTTCCAGCACAAAGACAACTTGAAGGGATACATGTCCACCAAACCAGACCTTCAAAAAATGCTAGAAATCATACTAGCGCTTGAAGAAAAACATAAGAATATCCAGGAAAATAGAATGGAAGTGTAATACCACCAAAACCTACAAGTGAAACAATACACTTACAAAAGCCACTAAACATAATAAATGTCTGCAATTAAAAATAATTTCTCCGGGGGCTGGAGAGGTGGCTCAGGGGTTAAGCCTCCGCCTTGCAGGCGGAAGGTCCTGAGTTCGATCCCAGATCCCACGTATAGACGCCAGGCGGAAGCGGGGGCGGCCTGCGCTTCTGGTCCTGGTAGGGCGGAGCCTGTGAATCCCGGGGCAGAAGGAGGTGGAGGCGTCCATGGTGGTTCGCGAATTCGTCCGTGGTTCTACACACACACACACAGACACACGCACGCGCACGCGCACATACACACGCACATGCACACAGTTGAATAAATAATAATAATAAAAAAAATTAAAAAATAATTTCTCCATTGTAACATTAAATGTTAAAGGAATTAACTCACCAATCAAGACACATATATGACAAACTTGGATTAAAAATCACAACCCATCAATCTTCTGCCTGCAGGAAACCCATCTTACCACAAAAGTTATTATTATCCTAAAAATAAAAGGCTGGTCCAAAATTCTGCAAGTTAATGGAACAGGAAACAGGCAGGAGTAGCCATTATGCTATCAGAAAAAGTGGTCTTCAAACCAAAAAAAAATCATAAGAGACACAGATGGATACTACATTTTAGTCACAGGTACAATTCACCAGGAAGACTTCACAATACTGAACATATATGCACCTAACACGGGCCCCTCCACGTTCATTAGGCAAACCCTACATTATCTAAAGCGAGAAATCAACCCCAAAACAATAATTCTTGGGGATTTCAACACCACCCTCTCAACATGGGGTATATCATCAGGTAAAAACTTAACAGAGACACATTGGAACTTAATCAAACCTTACTGAAATGGACCTTACAGATCTCTATTAGAACTTTCATCCAAGTACCAAAGAATACACATTTTTCTCAACAGCACAGGGAACCTTCTCCAAAACAGATCACATATTGGGCCACAAAATGAATCTCCACATATACAGGAAAGTTGAAAAACCTCTCATGTTCCTGGATTAGCAGAATCAACATCATGAAAATGACCATTCTACCAAAGGCAATATAAAGATTCAATGCTATACCAATTAAAATCACAAAGCAGTTCTTTAAAGAAGTTAACCAATCAATCTCAAAATTCATATGGAGGCACAGAAGACCCAGGATAGCAAAAACAATCCTGAGTAACAAAAACACTGCAGGAGGTATCACCATACAAAACCTTAGTCTATACTACAAATCCATAGTTGTAAAAACAGCCTGGTACTGGCTTCAAAATAGACACACAGATCAGTGTATAAGGGTTGAAGACCCAGATATAAGTCCACACAACTACAGCCATTTGGTCTTTGACAAAGGGGCCCAAAAAATCCAATGGAAAAAGAACAGCATCTTCAACAAATGGTGCTGGCAAAACTGAATCTCCACATGCAGAAGATTAAAACTGGACCCATACTTGTCACCATGTACAAGAATTAATTCCAAAAGGATCAAAGACCTCGACATAAGGCCAGAGACTATGAAAACCATAGTTGAAAGGGTAGGGAACTCCTTAGAGCAGATTGGGTTAAGCCAACAGTTCCGAAACAAACATCCAATAGCACAGTCTCTACAACCAACACTAAATAGATGGGATCTTGTGAAATTAATGAGCTTCTGTTCAGATAAAGAATTGTAACTAGAGCACAAAGGCAACCCACAGAATGACAGAAAATCTTCACAAACCACATTTATCCAGAGTGCACAAAGAACTTAGAAAACTGAACACCAAGGAAACAAATGGGCCAATTAAAAAATGGGCCTTGGAACTTAAAAGAAACTTTACCAGGGTAGAAATTAAAATGTCTAACAAATATCTTAGAAAATGCTCCACATCCTTAGCCATCAGGGAAATGCAAATCAAAACTTCCCTGAGATATCATCTCACCCAGGTCAGGATGGCAAAAATCCACAATACAAACAACACCAAATGCTGGAGCGGATGTGGAGAGAGGGGAACTCTCCTACATTGCTGGTGGGAATGCAGGCTCATACAATCACTCTGGCGAGTCGTCTGGCAATTCTTAAAGAAGTTAAAGATTGAATTGCCATGTGACCCTGCTATTCCACTTTTGGCAGTAACCCCCATACAACAAAAATGCACCTCAATAGCACAAGCACGACCATGTGCATAGCAGCACTGTTTACAATAGCAAAGTCTGGAATCAACCCAAATATCCAACAGTTGACGAGTGGATAAGGAAAATGTGGTACATTTATACAATGGAATACTACTCAGTCATCAAAAATGATGAAATATTGAAATTTTCTGGAAGTAGATGGAATTAAAAAAGTTATATTGACTGAAGTATCCCAGACACAGAAAATTAAACAACGTATGTACTCCTTTATTAAGGTGGCTCCTAGTACCAAAACCACTTAGAGACACTCAAAGATAAATCTCTATAATACCTACAGTAATTCCAAAGATTATAAACAGGAGGGATGGGGAAGGAGGGCTCCACCAGAAACAAGGAGAGAGGGGATCATGTTACAGCAGAAAAAACAAGCCACCATCAAGGACTGCAAGTAAGCAATGAGACATCTGGTTAAGATCACAAATTTTCCTTCCTGATCATTGCACCTGAGGGGCTATGATCTCACCAGAAGGGGAGGGCATATAGTCTGGCAGATAGAAAGTAACCATTTTGCAATGGGAGACTTAACCCCCCTCACCATAGTCTTCTACTTTTATTCCATCTACCTTTGAATATACTCTTACAATAAGACTCTAATTTAATAGCTTTTTATCTCTGGGTGACATCCAATACCCATCAGGATGGAGCCGAGGGCATTGCAAGAGCAGCAAAACTGAAAAAAATCAACAAACCATAATTCAGATCATCAGAGACTTTATATCAACCACCTGGAACTAGGCCAGCCTAATCTCTCCCCATCCTGAAGTTCATGGAAATTTGCAGAAGAGGGGGCAGTAAGATTGTAAGAGCCTAAAGATGGGGACGGGCAACGATATGCAAGACGCTACACACAAGTTAGGGCTGACGAAATCATAATAGGACTTTGCATTACCTGCACAATGACCAACACATTATTGACTGCTCGATGTCTAGCATGGACTAAAGGCACTAGGATCCTTAGAAGCTAAGGATTAACAGCCACAATTGTGTTCCTATACTTAAGGGGAACACAAGAAAGAATTCTTGGAAATGCCACTGAGACCTTACACTTCATCAGAGAGGAGGACCCAGAGGAAAGTTTGAAATACATTAAAGGATGCTCCATGGAGGTCCCTCAGAGCTAAGTAGTTCCTTCTGCCTGCTTCAAAAGTTAATTTCTGAGGTTACTGACTGTGAAGATGGAACCATCAGAAATGCCCATCCCACTGATGACCCAGGAAACTCCAGAGTAACCCCAAGAGGAAAATCCCTCTGAAGATTCAACCAGCACACAGCCAGAAAAGTTAGCAAAGAGCTTTTGCAACTTGTCCCTAAATCTTAAAGCTAGAAGATTTCAAGCAAAAGATGAACCTTAAGCCAAAGGAAAAACCAGAAATGTCTTGAAGGGAGTCAGAGCTGACACCCGATGGAAGGGAATCCACACGGTGTATTCTGAGCAGAGAAGACAGCCCGCACAATACAGAGAGCTCATCCAGGAATCTTGTCGAAGAAGAAAACAATAGGACATTGATTTTGCTAAAAGTCAAGCTGAAGGCAAAAAGCATTCGATTTAAATGTGCCTGCACTTACTTCGTGTGCTCTGGATGGGATCCTTCTGAGAATGCTAAAATAGGGTGTGATGATAAGTTATATCCTCGGAGTCTGAGCCTTCTTACTGATATCACAGAGCAGGCAAGAAAGCCACAGTGCATTATGGCTGCAGAACAGTGTGCAAACAATCTGTGCATGTGCTCATAAGTTCTGTTATGGGTTTCTTGTCTTGTATTTTTCTAGTGTTGGGGTTCTCTTCTAAAATTGTTGCTGGTAAATATAAGGAATGCTTTCAACTGGAATGTCTATGAATGACTTCAGGATATACTTACACTTGATTTGACCTGCTGAATCTCAGATATTCCCACGTGCTTTAGGAGCCTGAAATCAGATGAAATAGTGATTGGAAGCATTGTAAACAGAATTATCAAACACTTTTGAGCAAATAAGCAGAATGTTTTTGTTTATCAGAAATTCAGAAAAAAGGGAAATTTTATGTCTCTTTAAAAAAAAAAAAAAAGGATGCTCCATGGATGAGGGGGCAGAGGCACTGGGAGATAGGAAGGGAAGAGGGGAAAGAAAGGGGAAAAGGGGGGAGGGAGCAAGGGGGTGGAGGAAGGGGTGGAGGGAGGGAGGGAACCAGGGTACCTATTAAATTTATATGAGCGGAATTAAAAAAAAATAATTGAAGTACATCTCTCCAAACTCTGCTTGCTTTTACTGTTTCTATTGAGAAGTCATTTGTTATTTTAATAGGTTTACCTTTAAAAGTGACTTGTTTTTTTTTTTTTCCCCTTGAAGCTCTCAGCACTTTTTCTTTGTATTGAATGTGGAGTGTTTTGACTATTATTTGCTGTAGCACATTTCTATTTTGGTCATATCTGTTTGGGATGCAGAATGCCTCTTGTATATGGATGGGCCTCTTATTCTTTAGATGAAGGAAGTTTTTCTTGATGATAATTAGAAAAATTTCCTCAGGTGTGGTATTTTAGGATTCTTGCTCTGGTATTCCATGAATGGGCATGTTAGGCTTCTTCAGGGTGTCTGATAACTCTTGAATATTTCTCTCAAGTACCTTTTGGCTTTAACAACCTCTGCCATTGAGCTGATTAATACTCCTACTTTGTCTTCAAGAACTGAAATTCTATTTTTTGCTTTGTTAGTTCTGCTGATAAAACTGTCTGTTGAGTTCTGGGTTGAAGATAACTTGTCTTTTAGTTCAATTTAAACTCTGCCTGAGACTGTTTTAACTGCTCTATGCCTATTTTTGTTTCTTGAACTGTTTTTCTCAACTCCTCCAAGTGTCTGTTGTGTTCTAGTTCAAAGTGGTTGATGCAGTTATTTAGCTCCTCCAGGATTTCCTCTTTCATAGTATTGATCATGGTAATGATCATGCCTTGAAAGTTGTTATCCTGGGCCTGGCTTTCTTGGCTATTTTCTGTAAATTTTTTTGGTTTGAATCTATCATTATGGCATTAATTCTTTCAGTGAGAGATTTTTCTTCTTGGGTTTTGTTTCTCATGGGTCTGCATTTTGTCTCTTAAGACCATTCAGATTCAGTGTGTTTTTGAATGAACTCATCTAGTTGATATTAATATTCTTTAGCAGTTATTGCTAGTGGTTGCATTGGAAGTGGGTACGTTTTTCTGTTGTTATTATTCCTCAGACACAGGGTGACCGGGAGCATCCAGGGCAGGCGGGCAGGTTTACTAGCCCAGAATTATATGTTTTCTCACCACATGCCAAAAGTAACAGGACTAATCAAGTACATCCCAGAACCTGCAAGAGCATAAGTTTGGCAATATTCCATCATGGAATGGAGAGGGCCTCTTGATTCCCCACCCCTTTAATAATGATCTCCAAGCAGTTAGTGGTTGCTAAGAGGAGAGGTTCATGAGTCCTTACCACTCCCTGAGGACCTATAAGAATGTAATTGTGGCTATGAAGGAGGAAATAGTATCAGAAGAGAGAAGGTACGTGGGGCAGAAACTGGGGTGGTAAGTATGATCAAAATACATTATACACATGGATGAAAATGTCATAAAAATACATCTTATGACAGTAATTATAGGCTAATAACTTCCTGGAATTGTGAGCTAAAATAGCTCAGGAAATATTTGGTTTATAAAATGAAATTTGATTAACACAATGATAAGGAGAGGCTTGAATGTGATGGTGAGAATTATACATTTCATTGTATAACTGTATGTAATATTTAATTACACTGGGCCATACATATCTTGTGAGGTTCATTTTCTTTTTTTGAGTAAAAATGCTATGATTTCTGCAAAGGTTCAGAGAAAAGGCAGTAAATATCTTTGGTGGGAATAGAAAGGAGCTGATATGTCCAAAAATAAAACCTATCTGACTTGAGAATGACTAATTTCAGATAGGAGACATACAAGGGATGGCAAAGGTGGGGTAGAAAAAGAAATCTTATTTGGTGTATTTAAAATTTGTTTCAACATTTTGACTCTGAGGTGGGTGAGGCACTTGGCTCTCCGAGGCTAAGTCTGTGCACCATTTGTTTTCATTTGACCAGGAAGATAGTGCCAGATAGAAGCCATGGGAGCACTATACAGTCAAATGTGGTCCAGAGGTGGTCGTGCTGCAGAGCAACCTCCTGCCATCATAGATGAGGAGGCAGCTGAACCAGGGCCAGCGGCAGTACAAGAGGAAGAGCCGGAGAATGAAAGTGGTGACGGCCAACCCAGCACTTCGAGAAGGTCCAGACGGAAGACCCGTGCAAGGAACCGCCCCGAGAGAGGTACTAGGGCTAAACCCAGATCCGTCTATGAAGCACTTTTCCTGGAGGGTGAGGACAGTGACATTCAGATCCGTGTGTTCGGGGAGGAGTGGAATTTACACAAGACCTACCTGTGCCGGTCAGGGTATTTTGCGAGCATGTTTAGTGGTGCCTGGCAGGAGACAAACATGAATACCATCGAGATTCAGATGCCTGACCAGAGCATTGACCGTGAGTCCTTCCATGAAGTTTTGGGCTACTTGTACCGTGGAACCATGAATATCCCCACCTGCCGAGTCACCGCTGTCTTGGCCACTGCCAGCATGCTTCAGTTGAATGAGTTAATCCAGCAGTGTGAGGCGGTAATGAGGGTCTCCCTCAGTGCTCAGACCGTGTGCAACTACTACTACTCTGCAGAGAACTATGGGCTCCAGACCTTCAGATCCGTTTGCCACCAGTGGCTGCTGGACAACCTCATGACCCAGGAGAGTGTAGCACTTTTGCTGGAAATCAATCTGGATATCATGAAAGAGCTCGTTGCCTCTTCAGAGCTCTTGGTGATGGAAGTGGAGATAAATGTATACATCATGCTGAAAATGTGGATGTTCCTGCAGTTAGAACCTGAATGGAAGGGACCACCAAGAGCATTACTGCTTGCTGCAGACGCATGGCTCACCAGGTACAGGGAGAATTCAGATGGTGGCCCTTTTCTGGAGACGGATCAGGGACAAGCTTTTGTGCCAGTGTTCCAGAAGCTGAGGCTCGCTTACATGATCTGCGACCTGGCTTCGGCACAGTTGATGGATCATGATGCACTGATCCCAGCCTCGTGGTTGACACCGTTGTACAAAGAGAAATGGTTAACACTTTTCCGGGAAGAGCAGTCGAGGGAACTTGGGCCCTTGGCCATCTATGTGTCAGACTTCCAAGGGAGCAGCATGCGTTGTGGAGGCCGGCTCCTTGCAGATGAGCCATGCAGCTGGAGCTGGGTTGGTTTCAACTTTGGCTGGGATTTAGTAGTGTACTACACTGACCGGCGCATTGTTTTCCATCGCAGTGCATTGAACAACCCATATGGCCTTGGGGTCAGCTTACTATGCCAGAGAAATGTTGCTTTCCGACTACGCCTGATCTCACTGGACAGGGATGGAAGAAGCATCTATAGGAAAGACACAGACTATCATATGCTTTCAATGAGAAAGGGTCAAGTAGTAGAGGTAATGAACCTGGAGAACGAAGACCTGTTGTTCCCAATATATGTGTCATGCAACTTCTTACACCTTCCTGGAGACTGTGGCAATGACAGGATGAGGACGCCAGGGACTGAGGAACCCTTCTAGGGTGTCAGAGCTTAGCAGCATCCTGCATGTTCCAGATATCTGTGTAAGACTCTCTTAGACTTGCCCATTATTTGTGATATACTTGTAAGAGTCTCTGTTGAAGTGCAGCATCAAGGTTGAGATGAGCTGTAGGGCATGTGGGGAGCTCCCAAACACCTCCAAATCTCAATCACACACTCATAGTTGCAACATGACAATATTTTGCATCCATGGACCTCTGTGTCATCTCTGGAAACACAACAGAAACTGATTTTAGTAGTAGGCTGTTAGTTTAGTTTAGTAGGCTGTTAACCCGAATACTGAGTGAATCTCTTTTCTTGTAGTCGGATTAAGTGAAAACTGGAGGATTAGTTAAGACTCTTCTTTCAGATATTATGTTTGGAGCAGCCCTGCTCCACTCATACTTTCATCTCTTAGCTCCCCATTCCCCTCATTCCTGCACCTTGTTTCTAGCACCTTTTTTCCAAGGTTTCTAACTTTTTATTAAGAAAACCGCAGTGCACAGGTAATCTTTATAGTGGGTTATTCTCAAATCTAATAATACCATGATGTTAATGAGATTTGGCTTGCAGTTTAAGCCAATGAGAAATTTCAAAGTTTATATGCCTTGATGTTTGGGTATGGCAGAGGGAACCAACTTTATTTTATGAGTATATTCAAAACCATGTAAAGTTTTACATGTTACTTATATTAATGTATCACAAGGTACTAAACAAGTTAATGCTGTTTGGCTTTCAAATATGTTTGGTGTTTGACGTTGTTTGTGGGTTCCAGAAATGTAACAGAGTTGTAAAGTGACCGGGTAGTACATTTGCTGCTTGTTGCAAAAAATAATTATTTTGGAAAAGAATATTTCCTTCAGAAGAGCAAGAATGATAACCTGGACTTAGAAATGGAAAGGCTAAGATTTATGTGAAGTGTTTGGGTTTTGCAATGGGATGAAGGAATTGAGATTGTAAGCTAGCAATTTATAGAGTAAAGTAGAAGGTGGGTTTGTCTTAAATGAAGAGTCACATTAATCCCAATTTGACTCTGCTGGTTCCTGATTCAGGCTAATTTGAAAAACTGTCTTTTCTCACTCTCTCCAATGTTCTATATCTTCTCATTTCATTGATTGATTTTTTGTGGTGAAAGAATACAAAATATCAAAACGGTACTTTTTTTTGATCTTTGGTTTTTTAATTTTTGAAAGTTTTAAATCTTTTTTTTTTATTTCCACTCATACAAACTTAACAGGTACACCATTCCCCCCCTCCCTCCAACCCCCTATCCCCCTGTGCCCCCCTCCCCTCCCCCTTCCCTTTCCATCCCCCAGTGCCTCTTCCTCCCATCCCCGGAGCATCCTTTAATGTGCATGCCAAACTCTCCTAGGCACTAGGAAACTAGTGCCTTTACCAAATGCTAGACTTTGTGAGGTCAATAGTGTGTTGGACATTGCGCAGGGCACGTAAAGTCCAAATATGATTGTTTTGGCCCTAACTTGTGTGGAGTATCTTGCATATCATTGCTCCTCCGATCCTTGTGCTCTTACAATCTTACCACCCCCTCTTCCACAAATTTCCCTGAGCTTCAGGATGGGGAGAAATTAGGCTGGCCTTATTCCAGGTGATTGATATAGAGTCTCTGATGTTCTGGATTATGGTTTGTTGATTTTTTTTTCAGTTTGCTGCTCCTGCAATGCCCTTGGCTGCACCACCCCCTGGCCAGAGATAAAGACCTGTTAAATTAGAGTCTTTTTATAAGAGTATATTCAAAGGTAGATGTAATAAAAGTAGGAAACCGCGGTGAGGAAGGGGTCAATCACCCATCTGTGAAATGGTTACTTTCTATCTGCCAGACTATATACACCCTCCCCTTCTGGTAAAATCATACCCCATCAGTTGTAAATGATCAGGAAGGAAAGTCTGTGAACTTAACCAGATGTCTCATTACTTACTTGCAGTCCTTGATGGTGGCCTATTTTCTCTGCTGTAACATGGTACCCTCTCTCGTTACTGGTGTGGCCCTCCTTCCCCATCCCACGACCATGTTCATAGCAACACTGTTTACAATAGCAAAGTCATGGAATCAACCCAAATGTCCAACAGTTGACGAGTGGATAAGGAAAATGTGGTACATCTATACAATGGAGTACTACTCAGACATCAAAAATGATGAATTAATGGAATTTGCTGGGAAATGGATGGGATTAGAAACAATTATATTGAGTGAAGTATCCCAGACACAGAAAATTAAGTGCCGTATGTACTCCCTAATAGGTGGCTCCTAGTACAAAACCCACTTAGAGACACTCAAAGATAAATCTCTAAAAACTACAGTAATTGCTAAGATTATGAAAATGTACTTTAAGAATCCATTAAAAAAAGCAAATATATACTTGGAAAGAGTGTAAAAGCTAATATGAGCAAATAAATAAAAATTACCAACAGAAAAAAAATTTGCTTCAAAATTGAAAATCGTTTCAATTTCCATGACTTTCCTGAAGACTTTGTCATTTCAGTAATGTTAAAAGAAAGTGAAAGGTTAATTTAGCCTATACTTAGTGGAGATTCATCATATGCTTATTGAAGAGAAACTGTATTTCAAAATCCTCCAAAATACTGGGGATAAAATTGCAAATGAAACAGGGATGGTGGTTGCTTGTAAAACTTACAACATCTGAAGTAGAAATCTAGAAAGAAATCAATAGTTGATAATTCGATATGTTTCATGAGCAAGTGTTTGTGTCACACAGTGTTGTTAGCTCTGAAAATACAATGAGCAAAACAGAGTTTTAAAATCTCTATTCTTATAGAGCTTATATTCTAGTTGAAGAAACTTAACCTCCTAAAAAATAAGATTATTTATATAATGACAGATGCTAGGAAAGGTTAGAACTAGGAAAGATAACAGAGGCAAGGATGATGGGCTTTACTTTAGACAGGAAATGTTTGTGAAGAGGTAATCATGTAAATACCTAGAGAAAGGGTGCACTGGCGTCAAGAAAAATCAACTACCAAGGTTTCAGAAGAAGAACATGAATGATTAAGGAATGGAAAGAAAGGCAGTGTGGTTGGAATAGAATGAGTGAATATATTGATAGAATATTTTTATGGTATGGATAAGATTTATGTCAATAACTCAATGAAATGACACTGGACAATCAGAGTATCTGGGCTCTGTACTCATGAATGGATCAATGTGAGTGAGTTAGTCATACACATATAAGTAAACACTAGTTTAATTATAGAGGGATGCTAGTTCATATGCTTGACTCATTTGCATGCCACTGTCTCCCCTTTTATTTCTGCATTACATCTTAGAAAGAAGACGATCATATGCTGAACCCTCATATTCATCTACTTACAAAATAGTGAGCTAAATGAGCTCACTATTTCCTTGTAAGTCATAAAGTCTTATCGTTTGTTAATGCAATGTAAACTAAACTATGATATTGTTATAAACACTGGCAGGAACATGGAGAATTCTGCAGATTTTTGCTTTAACTTTGCTTCTGTGAAAAGTGTTAAGAAAAGGTAACATGATATAATTTGCATTTCAAAAAGGATCTTTCTGTTTTTTGTCTTGATAATAGGCCCTATAAGGATAAGAATAAAGAAGGAAAACCTCTCAAGAAGCTACAATACATATGTATATCAGCATGTCTCCTATCTCCTATGGAAAAATAATGTTTTTACCTTGCAAAAGAGAAACAGACATCACCACCCCATCACTTGTCTTTTGTGCTTAATATAAAGCAATAAAATCATACTTCCTAACAAACAGTATGGAATTATAGAAAATTTTGTCTACTTGAGTAACTTGTTCCCTCAACAAGTATTTATTGAGTGCTATTAAGTATTATGCACTTTGCTACACACTGGAAATATAATTTAAAATGCTGGTATCGTCTCTCACATAGACTTGGATGTCATATGAATGACAATCATGTATGAAAAAACACAAACATCATAAAGCATGGAAAGTGACGTAATGGAAAACAGACTGTTGTACAAGACTTATACATCATGTAACATGTTAAACAATGATTTCATAGTCACCTGTATTGTTGTTTAAGATTAGGACACAAGTAAGAAAGCAAAACCCAAATAGGAACAATCTTAACTTGGAGCTCCAACATGCCACTAAACATTTATTTTCAAAGGTTAATAGTAACTTGAATTTTAATATCAGAAGTATAATAATTGCCAAATAATCCCTAAATGGAAATGTAATGCCATAGAAAATCTATTTGAAATATCACACAGAGTAGGATGGGTCCTGGAGGGGAAGACTGACCATGAAAGTATTTTGCCCTTGTTGCAGTCAGCCTACATAGTTGCTAATAAATGACTAACTGCTTAAGGGAAAAATTGGTTTATTTTTTCTGATGATTACTGGTTACAGTTCTTAGTCCAGGTTGATGGGAGAGGATGCACCAACACCAGGGCCAAGGAAATGGCCACCATCACCACATAATGGCTGAGAGAGGGACAATCCTTACTTGCCAGACCAGCATGTCTGGCCAAGTGTACAGAATTATGCCAACTCTATCAACCAGCTCTCCGTGATTTATTCTAGGGCCTAATCCCATCCACCATGGGCTGGACCTTCCACATCAGCTAGACAATCTCTTGCAGGTTTGCTTTGGGCTTAACTCAACCACTAACTTTCCACAAATGGACCCTAGAGCTCAAACCCTCAACTGTCAAGTTGACACCTGTGCCTAACTATGACAGCCTTATAGAAATTATACTTATCTCCTTTACATGCCTTTCCTAATTATCACATTGTGATGGTTTCAAAATGATTGTAATCTGAACTGGATTTAGAATCACTGTGGAAACACTTTGTATGTACATACCTGTGAGGATTTCCAGAAACTAAGAAGAAAAGACCAATCTTGAATGTGGGCCACCCCATCCACAGAATGGAGTACTGTGTTGAATAAAAGGGAGAAAGTGAGCTGAGTAGTAACATTAACATACAACATTAAGAGAATAAAGTGTGTATCCGACTTCAGATCTAGTGTGGCCAGCTATATCATGTTTCTGTCACCGTGATTTCCCAGTAATGACGGACCATATCCTGAATTGAAAACCCTTTCTTCTTAGGTTGTTTTTTCCTGAGTATTTTGTCACATCAATGAGCAAAGTAACTAAGAAAACCTTTAATCACATGAGTAAGACATGCTATTGCAAAACTCACTCACTCTATGATTTTTAATACATTTTTTTATTATTTCTGCTCATACAAACAATAGGTAGACCAGTTCCCTCCCTCCCTTCTCCTCCCCCCGATCCCCTGCTCCCCCTCCCCTCCCTCCCCATCCCCAGTGCCTCCCCCCCCAATTCCCAGAGAGTCCTTTATCGTGTATGCCTAACTCTCCTCTGGGTCCTCCTCTCCGATGACGTACAAGGACCCAGTGGCATTTCCCTGAACCCCTTCCTGTGTTCCCCTTAAGCATAGGAACACTACTGTGGCTGTCAGTCCCTTGCCTCCAAGGATCTTGTTGCCTTTAGCTGATGCTAGACTTTGTGAGGTCAATAGTGTGACGGACATGGCGCAGGGCATGCAAAGTCCTATTATGATTGCTTCGGTCCTAACTAGTGTGGAGAATCTTGCAAATCATTGCTCCTCCCATCCTTTTGCTCTTACAATCTTACCGCCCCCTCTTCCGCAAACGTCCCTGAGCTTCAGGATGGGGAGAGATTAGTCTGGCCTAGTTCTATGTGGTTGATATAGAGTCTCTGAAGTTCTGGATTGTGGTTTGTTGATTTTCTTTTGCAGTTTTGTGGCTCCTGCAATGCCCTTCACTCCATCCTGATGGGCACTGTATGTCCCCCCTGTGGTCAGAGACAAAAGGCTGTTAAACTGGAGTCTTGTTATAATAGCACATTCAAGATAGATGTAATAAAAGTAGGAAACCTCAGTGAGGGAGGGGTCATCACCCATTTGCAAAATGATTACTTTTTATCTGCCAGACTACATGCCCTCCCCTTCTGGTGAGATCATACCCCCTCAGTTGTACATGATCAGGAACGAATGTCTGTGAACTTAACCAGGTGTCACATTACTTACTTGCATTCCTTGATTGAGGCCTATTTTCTCTGCTGTAACATGGTCCCCTCTCTCCTTGTGTCTGGTGTGGCCCTCCAACTCTATAATTTTTTTTAATTCCGAACTCTATGAACATTGATTTCAACTTGCCTTTCTTTCCTAACTGCACCATGATTCTCAAAGTAGTCATTACAATGATCAACTTTTTCACCAGATTATCAACACGTTTCAAATATAAATGCTAAAGTTAAAAAGACTACGAACCAAGAATGATACAGATATTACAACCATTTATTTGGAGGAAAGAATACTTGCAGCTGAAATGAATAAAGAAAAGAGCTAGTGCTAATCTGCAAATGTGAGCAAAGAATTAATGTGACAGCAAGGAAAAAATGCCCTCTGGAGTAAAGATCATTAACAAAACATGAAATGGTAAAATAAAATACAATCTTGTTAAGATAAAAAGAGTATGTTATAGTTAGACAAAGAGACTATGAGAGAAAGTGGTGGTACAATTTGCCAGCTATGTGTCTAAAGAAAATTTTACACACTGGAGGCTTGGTCCAATAAATGTTTAACATACAAAATGGGAAAAATAGCCAAGGAAAAGGAAAAGATAATATGTTCACTCATATCTATCAAATTTGAGGGCTTCTGTGAGGTCTTCAAGTAGAGATATCTCATGAACATTATAGACATTTGGACAATGTAAAGTACAGGAGGGTTAGTTTTGGAATCAGTTGAATTTTTTTCTAGATGTGTTGAGTGTGGAATATACAGCTCATCATTGAATGCTATATATTTCAGTGCCCCTGAATGGACAAATCTCAATTGCTCTCAACACAGAAGATATCAAATCTTCAAAGTTAAAGCTGGGTTGTTTGGTTTGATTTAACCATTGTGTGGTATATTCAAAAATAATATGACTCGTGCTGCATAAAATATCTGCCAAAATTTGTCAATTTATAATAAAAGGAAAAGTAATGAGGGGCTATAAATACTGATTTTGTATTCATAAATTCAGTAGAGATAATTGAACTCATAAATTTGAAATAAAAAGGAATATTGTCAGCACTAATACCCAGCAAAGATTTTGTTCAAAAGCGTTTTTGATCAATTTAGATCAAATTTAAATACTATGTTGGATGAACAAAATAACACCAGTTGCCCTTTCACTGTTAGTTTTCTGCTCTTGGATACCACTATAATCATAAAGATGTCATCTACTAAAACCAAATGCAGATATAGATTAATATTTTAACCCATTAAACACGAACCACCTCTCATCACAGAAACCAAAAGTTTCTAATAAAAGAAATAATTAGACTATAGAAATAATTCCCTTTTCAAAGCAAGCATTAACATAGACATGAAATTTTGCCTCTGTACTTTGAGATACAGCCAGATGCTGTAGCTTAAACCTGCAGGATTTTTCCAATTGCAGTTCCATCTTTTGTATCACAGTGTCACTAACTTATATGCTATTGTCAAGTACTACCCACAAAACCTTCCTTGGACATTACTGTTGATCATTAATAATTGTTATAAATAAGCCTACATTCAGCACATCAGATCACTTTGAGCTCCATGTGGTAGAGTACTCAAGGTAGATTAGTCATGCCAGACCTGGAACTGCATATTTCCTCTCTTGTACAAGATGCATTTTAGTAGATGAACCACTATCAAATTGGTGACACATGTAAATATTGTTCAGCACAAAATCATTTATTCGTTTCAGAGAAAAAATACAAAGCATATTCCACCTCCATTTTTCACAGTGTGGAAGCTAAGTCAAAATTCATTTTAAACTTTTAATTTATTTATTTTGTGTGTGTGTGTGTGTGTGTGTATGTGTGTGTGTGTGTCAGAGAGCACTGGGTGTCCCTGTGGAGGACCAAGGGTTACTGCAGTAATCATCCTCTGATGGCTTCCTCCTCTTTTTTGCTTTGCTTTGGGTTTATTTTATCCAGGTGTAGCCACAAGCAAGATTTTTACACACTGATGTCATATGTTCATATAAGCAACTCTAACTAAATAAAGTATGTCAAAAATGCTATAAAAATGGAGGAAAGTAGAATGGTTTCAGTGAGGAGAAGTGGAGAGGAAATAACTGGCTGGAGGTTGAAAATAACTGTCAATATACACATATATAAAATTGCTAAAGTATATTAAAAAAGTGAAAACAGACATATTAGTAAAATTTCAAAAGGAAAAATCCTTTATTAGATATATGTCTATCTGAGCTGTGTGTGGTATGTGTACATGCATGTCTGCAGGTATGATTGCCACTGTGTACATATGAAAGCCACAGGAGGATGTTGGGTGTCCTTCACTGCCACTTTACAGGTTACTCCCTTGAAGACAGTGAACTTGTCTTGTGAACAAGAAACTCCAGGGATCTCTAGTGGACCCCTCAAAGAACTGTCCCCTGGGCCATCTCTGTAGTCCTAAATCATAGTTCTATATCACTAAATATTCAATTAATCAAGCTAATCTTGAGCAAATTAAAATTCAGCAATTTCTATGTATTATTATTATTAATATTATTTCTGCTCATACAAACTTAACAGGTACACCAGTCCCCTCCCTCCCTCCATATCCCCCCGATCCCCCTGCTCCCCCCTCCCCTCTTCCCTCCCTCCCCATCTCCCAGTGCCTCCCCCCCACAATCCCTGGAGCATCTTTTACTGTGCATGCCAAACTCTCCTCTGGGTCCTCCTCTCCAATGAGGTGCAAGGACCCAGGGGCATATCCCATATCCTTTTCTGTGTTCCCCTTAAGCTTAGGAACACTAATGTGACTGTCAGTCCCTAGCCTCCAAGGATCCTAGTGCTTTTAGTCCATGCTAGACTTTGTGTGGTCAATAATGTGTTGGACATAACGCAGGTCATGCAAAGTCCTATTATGAAGCAATTTTTATGTTTAAGTGTCTTACTTAAGGTCATATAGCTTAACTTAGCTTCTTTGCCATCATTCAGAAAGGAAGAAATAGAGAGAGAAAGAGAGAAAGAAAGAAAGAGTGAGAGAAAGAAGAAAGAGAGAGAGAAAGAAGAAAGAGAGAGAGAAAGAAGAAAGAGAGAGAAGGAAGTAGAGGAAGGAGAGGAAGGAAGTAAGAGGAAGGAAGGAGGAGGAAGGAAGGAGAGAAAGAAGAAGGAAGGAGGAGGATGTAAGGAAGGAGGAGGAAGGAGGAAGAGGAGGGAAGGGAGAAGGAGAGGAAGAAGGAAGGAAGGAAGGAAGGAATGGAAGGAAGGGAGGAGGGAAGGGGGAGGGAGGGAGGGAGGAGAGAGGGAATGAAAGAAAGAAGAAAAAGAAGAAATGAAAAAGAAAGACGAAAGAAAGAAGCCCTAATCACTCCCTCCCTCCCAGGCCATCCCCTCCCTCCCTCCCCTATAACGCAAGTAGTCCTTCTTCAGTCCTTAAATACTCACTTCATTAAGTAAGGACTGCATGCCGGACGAAGTCATGAAGGGCAGGCCAGCATGCCGTCATTCATTACGTCACTCAGTCATTCCTCAACTTGCTATCTATCGCATATATACACAGAAATACAGAAAGCAAGAAGAAATGCAAGCACACACCCGACCGCCTCCCTAAATACAGCTAGATCCGAGATACCCGCCATTCGGAAGTCAGAGGTAAGATAGACCTTCTTTCTTTCTTACTCTCGGACTCGCCCCCATAGAACTAAAGAAGACAGAACTCCATAAATACCTCAATGCATAGCAGAGAGAGCGAGAAGAAAAAGAACGCATTACGGCATTACTCATCGCTGCATTAGATTACCTTCCTTAACTCCTATGACGGCATTCCTTCGTTCCTTCAGGTATGAGGAAGTTTAGTGCTTCACTTCCTGTCATGCTTGTCGTTTCTTTCTTTCATTTCTCATCTCCTCTCTCCTTCACTCGCTCTCCCTCTCTCCCTCCCTCCATTCCTTCCCACTTCCTTCACCTCTCCTGCCTCTTCCACTTCTTCGCTGCCTCCCCTCCCTCCCTTCCCTTCCTTCTTCACCCCTCGCTTCCTTTCCTCCCGTCTTGCCTTCCTTCCTCCTTTTCCGCCTTTTTTTTCCTTCTTCCTTCCTGCCTTCTATTCGGTTCATTCTTACTTCCTTTCTTTCTTCCTTCCCACCATTTCCTTTCTTGTCTTTCTTTCGTTCTTTCCCCCGCACTCTCCCTCTCGCCTGCCCGGCCGCCCTCTCTCCCTCTCTCCTCCCCACTCCTCCCTCCCTACCCCCTGCCCTCCCCCATCCCTCCTCCCTCCCCTCCCTCCCTCCTCCCTCCCTCCCTCCCTCCCCTCCCTCCCTCCCGCCCGCTCTCTCCCTCTTCCCTTCTCCTCCTTTCCTCTTTTTTTTTTCCTTCTCGTTTCTTCCCACTTATCCTTTCTCTTCCCCTCCGTTCGCCCCAAAAGTAAATCAGCAAATTGGTATCATACTTGAATGACCTTTCAAATAACAAAATTCAAATGCAGCCCAGTGAACCAACTGGTATATCGTTCGTTGTATCTGCTTCTTATTAGATCTGTCAATCTTCCCTCTTACTCTACCTTCTCCCCCCACATCTCGTAGCTCCATGTTAATTTCCCTCTCAACCCCACGTTACATGGTATAGGATTCATACACCTCAATAAATAATACTCCAATATAATCACATCATTTTTGGGCCATGGTCAAATTGCTGTCCTAGGCTAGTACAAAAGACAATCTCCAATGCATCTGTGATTTCTAGTAAACAACTTTGAAATCTTTGTAATTAGCCATGTTATTTGGCAATGTGTTGAAGTACATGTATTCAACATCATGTCAGGACTCCTCATGTGAATTACTTATAATACTTAAAAACTATGTTTATAATATGAGTATTAATTAATGCCAATTTAACAAAGGAAACAGAAGATTTATAGAAATTGAGTAATTTTCTGTGGCTCTTAAGTAACAGAAAACATCGATGTTTGAAAATGTTTACCTAACTGTAAAAATACATATTTTGCAAAATGTTTAAGTATCTTAGTCCCATCAATGCATATGTTTCTTTATTTCACAACCACTGTGGCTTTTCCCTTGAATTTCCCCCTTTTCATTTCATCTCATTCATCCGTTGTCCTTTTTTAGTTCTGCAAGTGAGAGATATGTAAGTTATATTCTAAATTTATTATTATTATAATTGTCCTTCTTATGACAGTATTTATATAAGTTAATATTATTCTGTAGCTGCACATAAAAAAAATTAGTACAAACAAAAGAGAAATGCATTACTCCCTTATGGTGAAATGTGAAAAATTAAGGACCAGCATAGAAGCCCAATGATCAGCAACAATCCCAGATTCCAAAACTATCCTGTTGTCCTATAGTTCTCAACTTCATGGCTTCAGAAGATCTATTGAATCTTCATCTATCACGAGTGTTTTGGCAAATTTGTTTTCTCCATCCGTTGTATCTACAAAAAACCTACACTTTTATCTACTACATGGAATCTTGATATGAAAGAAATCTGAGTTTAGAGAAACGGAAAGTAAATGCTGTTACTTATAATTAGTCCTTTTTATTTTGTACGTCCATAGTTGTAGGTTCAGATGTCAACCTTGACAGTTGAGGGTTTGAGCTCCAGGCCACATTTGTTGAGAATTAGTGGTTGGATTAAGCCCAACCAAACCTGCAGGAGATTTTCTAGCTGTGGGGAAGGCCCAGCCCTATGGTGGGGTACTAGACCCTGAACAGATTGAGACTCAGTTGAGGACATTGGCATCCTTATCATACTTGGCCAGACCTGCTGGTCTGGCATTAAAGGATCATCCTTTTCTCGGCCAGTTACTTAGAGATGGTGTGGGCCAGTTCCCTTGCCTAGTGTTAGTGCATGCTCTTCTGTCAAGCTTTAAACTGAGAACTATAACCAGAAAATTCATACGTGCC